>OZ025289.1:262360918-263054418 GCA_964019185.1 Maratus speculifer
TTAATATTTATGGCCGTAAATTTTAATAAGATGGTACTTTTGTTCCCAAAATTTATCAGTAAAATTGCTTACTTCATCTTGTTAAATAGAAAAGTGTTTAATTTTTGTTATTTAATCATAATAAAATGTTTTATTTATAATATACCTAAAAATTGTTATTTAAAATGGTGTTCTACTAAAATTTTATAACAATAAGTAATAAATTTGTTATTAATAGTTATGACAGTACATTTTAAGACGGCAAATAAACTAATTATTACTAGACCGATGAAAATAATATTTATTTTCTTAATAAACTTTTAATGTATTTTACAGAAGCTGAAAAGCATTAAGTCTTTGCTGTTAGTATTTCATATAGTCAAATACGTTGTTTAGCAAAATATAAAATTATGATAATTTATGCTGTTGAAAATTATTTATATTTTTTTCTTAAACATTTCTGATATAACATTGTTAAAATACTACATAGCATTAAATTCTATCACATATAAGAACCTTTAATAAGAAGATGTATAGACAGAGAGAACATAATAAATCGGCAATAAATTTTATTTTCCTTGTTTTAGATATTTGTTAGTTATTATGGACTTGACATTACGTTTTAACGTCATTATTTTAATTTTTATAACAAAAGTAGTAATTGGTGATAGTAAAAATCCGTTGATAGAATACAAACTCAAATAAAATCGAATACAGAAAATCCTATTTTTTTCTAAACTGTTCGCCAAGTTCCAGACAAACAATGTAATTTAAGGTGAATTTCTTTTGTGCATTTAACATAAATTTCTTTTGTGGTATTATGTTTTGTGTGTGTGTGTGTGAAATCATAACACCAACCTATCTGCGTACTCATTCATTTATTATGCTAACGGTTCCCAAGGTAGGGTACGTGGCGAGCCTGCTGGTTATATTATGTGAAAATATTGATGGTATTGTCAGAAATCACAAAAAGGATTAATAATCTCAAAAAAAAAATATTTTATAAAGCCACAAAAAAGATTAATAAAGTCAAAAAAAGTTTATAAATGACTATGTAACTTGTATCAATTTATTAAATATTGTGATAAAAAGATTACTTCTAAAAAATCTTTTTGCATCTTAGAAGACACAAAAAGCCACTTGTTTACGTCGATGAAAGCTGATTGGTTGTTTTGATTTAATGAGAAAAACACAAAGTCATAGACTTTTAACACTGTTATGTAAATGTAGACTTACGAGCAGTTTCCAACGAAAATACGATTTTACATTATTATACTGATATAAACATACATCTAAAAACCCACATCTATCAACCGAAGATATCAGAATAAGCCTATTGTATGTTCTTCCCATTCTACTAAACCTACTAAAGTTATAGCAATCTAAGAAAATTTTTATCTGCAACCTGTTTTTTAGTTATATAAAAACCCTAGGCATCCTAGTTTCCTAAAAAAATTCTTAATAACCTTTACAGATATTTTTATTTGCTGTGCAAACGTGCATTTGTACATGAATTTCTGTTGTTGCCTTTACATAAAATTTCTAGGAATCCCAGTTTCCAGAAAAAGTTTTGTAACTCTACATTTTTTTCAGTGCATAATTTAAGATGTTCCCAGCTATTTGACCTTAGCGCAGTCCTGATATTAAAGTTGATTTAATTTTGAATTCATTCGAAATTATGATTAATATCAGCATTTGACTCTTACATCTGGAATAAAAAAGTTCTAACTTTAAAAACATATTTTTAAAAATTAAAAGAAATATCTGGCAAAAGTTTTTGCAAAGTTATTATCAATTTAAATACTCTAATGTGAAAGTTTTCACTCTTATGATAAATAGAATTAAATCTGTGTTTTTATATATGTAATTAGATTTAGACTTACAAACTGTTTAAAATGATTTTATTTACTACCAGAGGAAAAAGAAAAAAAACTAAAGCTAGAATTTACCTTACCTTTAGCAATTTAATATCCACTTTACCTAATTTTACAATTTAATGACAGTTGAAAAATATTATCAGAAGACTACGAAAAATAATATCATGAAAAAGTCGATAATCTTTTTAGTTTTTTGAAGATTTATATATTTTTGTATCTAACTACAATAATTTTCAAATACGTCAGCATCAGAAAATATCCCATTATATAAACCGCAATTCCATTAGTAGAGAAACATTAGTTTTAAATGTCATAATTGTTCACAAAGCTAGAAAATATTAGCCGGAATCGCCCATTATTATTTTCGCTTATAAGTTCAAGTACCCAGAAATGTCAAGTGAGAAATTCTTTCATAATTATATATATTCTAAAAACGCTTCTCGTTGTTCATGCTCATTTCCATCTAGAATTTAGGAATGACAGGCGCTCGTATATTTTCCAGTAAAATAGCACTGTGTGACAAATATGTTGGTTTTCTTTTTCCTCAACAGAAAATTCATTATTCTTGTTTTAATTGTGATAGTTAAACAGATGATGATAATAAAATTTTGCGCTGTACTTTTCAGACAGTTTGTGTTAAACATTTTATTTTGTAAGACTATTTCACATTTAAAAAGTCATAATTGTTCAGAAAGTTAAAAAACATTAATCGGAATCTTCTATTATTGTTTCAGCATATAACTTTTCAAGTACAACTCAAGTATAAGTCGAGAAATGTTAAAATCATAATTTCAAATGAAAAAAGCTTTGATAATTATATGTTTTCTAAAAACACTTCTCTTTGTTTACACACATTTCCATCTAGAATTTAGGACAAGCAATCATATATTTTCCAATAAAACAGCACTACATGACAAATATGTCTTTTTTTCTTTTTGCTCAACATAAAATTCATTATTCTTGTTTTAATTCTGAAAGCTAAATAAATGATGATAATAAAACTTTCCATAATACTTTTCAGGAAGTCTCTCTTAAAAGTTTTATTTTTCAAAACAATATTTCATATTTCAATGAATTAATATAAAAAATTAATTTAATTTATTTCGTGATTACAATAGTGCGGAATATATGATAACAATAATATGAAAAATATTTGAAGTCAGAAAATGTTCTATTACAAAGCTTCACAATCATTTTTTTAAATCTACATCTTTGAGGCAGTGCAAATATAACGTTGTCATTTCAAGAAGGAGGCGGGGGTCTGGTATATGATATCGTAGGATATCTCTGGGGGGAGAGGGCGTTTGTTTTTTGATATCGATATTATTTTTGATCCAACCAAAATTTTCTCTTTTTATTTGTAACACGCTCTTTGATTTAAAATAGTTTTATCTTTTTTAGTCTGATATCTATTTATAAAATACAAAATTATTATTAAAATCATTAGATTATTATAAAATTATCTAATTCGGAAATATGAAATACTTCAACGCTTGACATTCCTATTTTCGTGGATGTGTATGCATATATAATCACTGTTCAAGAAACTATATATGAAGTATATTTGTATTGAAGCTTGTGTTGACTAATAAATGAAGGAGAAATTGTATTGTCCACTGCTTATTTTGTTGATAAGAATTTATACCTCTCTCCATTCCTTCCTCCGTGCAGGGCAAGTGCAATAAGACTGGAATCTAGTAAAATAGCACTGTGTGACTATAACTGGTTCGACTATAACTGTAGTGACACTACTGTAGTGAATACTACTGTTGAATGCATTATGCAACAAAAAGCTATTATATATATATATATATTTAACTAGTAACCGTTTCTTTAAAGTATTATTCAATATAAACTGATATTTTATCGGCTTCTCTTCATTTGAATCTACATATGCACAGCCCCTTTCTTAGATTTTTCATTTAAGAGTATCCCTATCTCTCACTAACATGCCCACTGCCTCCTCCACTCAGCTTGATTACGAAAACATGCTTTTTTTCATTAATATTCATCTTATCAAAACCATATAGCAAATTGATGCACATTACTTTGATATTTTTAACATTATATTTATTCTTATTTTTCATTTAGTAGTTAATAGTCTTCTTTTGTAAAATAACCAAACTTTATGAAAAATCAATGTAGCTTTAAAATAAATTAATTATCTTACGATGATTATTGATAAAAATTTTGTATCATGATGTACAGATAATCAAAAGGAAACAGAGAATAATATTATATAATAAATAATTGAAATTTTCTGGAAAATGAGGGAAATTATATTAGCATTCATGCAATATGCTTAGCAGTCGGCGGAACTACAAACAATGCATGAGGTACAGTGAGCTTTTTTTCTCAGTTTGAGTGTAACAAATTGGATTTGAACATGAAACGAATTATGTAATCTAAATCTATCAATTTTATTTACATGGGTTTCAGTTAAAGCATTTTTGTAATTTTTCACCGCTGTCGATAATAATTTCATGTACCCCTATTAAGTCACCCACGTATCTTCAAGGGTACATGTACCCCAAATAGGGAACCGCTGTTCTATTATGAAAACTACAACTCCATTAGTCGAAGGGCACAAGCTTTGGAAGTCGAAATTTGAATAAAGTTAAAAGATTTTTACAAGAATCAAACATTATCATTTCTTCCAATGCTTCTTTATTGCGCATAAATGTAAAAATGAGTGTCATGCGAGAAAAGGTTTTTTTCTAATTATGCTTTTCCATACAATTTCCATATCTTTATGGATGCTTTTTATTGGTTATAATTTAAGAATAATGGGTATTTAAATATTTCATATTAAAATGGTGCAATACTATTAAATAGTTGGGTTTGTTTTCCTCAACATAATACGCATTATTATACCGCATTAATAAACCGGTTGTTTAAATAACATTTTCTTAAAAAAAATTCTAGACTGCTTATGTTAAATAATTTATTTTATCTTTTTTTTTACTTATCAAAAAATTTAAATTTATAAGCAGTTTTATTTTATGCGCATTTTTCTAAGGAAAAAGCATTAAAATTTTAGATTTAAAACAACAACTCTATTTTTAATGTTAAATAGTCTAATTTCTGTAGGAAAAACATTTGTCTAACTATAGGTTCATTTAAGATTAAAATGCACTGATAAAAATATCACACGCAAAAACTCATTTTAAGACAATCATGTGTACATTTTTTGTAAATAAGTTTTAAAATCATAAATTTATACAAGTTTATTTTATTTATTTATTTATTTATCTTTCAAAATGATGCACTATTTTTCTGACTAATAATCACCCAAGTGCTAACAAACGTAAAGGCAAGAATACCAAATGAGGCATAGTTTAATAATTAAATCTTTTCTCTATCATTATTTACATTTATTACTATCTAAAATTTAGGAATGTCAGGCGTTCATATATTTTCATTTTATTTATATAATTAATTATTATTATTTTTTTTTTTAGGGAAATTGATATTTTAGATCAATCTTCCTCAGCATAAAAATCAATGTTCTAGTTAAATCACATTTTGTCTAATGTTTCATAGAAAGACAATGCTAAATATTTTATTTCGTAAATTTAGCTTAATATATTTTTTTAAATATATAAGAATTGTAATGTGAAATATAGTAATTTTTTGAAGAACTAGTTCGAAGAATTAAAATCGATAGAATGGAGAGATTTCGTTAGTACCTATATATTTAAAACTCTAGAAAAATGTAGGTTCATTTATACTTAAAATACATTGACAAAAATATCACATACAACATTCTTTAAAAAAAACCGTCGTTAAGATTTTTATTCGTTATAAATGAGTTAAAAAATTATAAATTTGCACAAAAGTTTTTTTTAATTGTGCACTTTTAGTCAGAAAAGACTAATCAGTCAAGTGCTTACAAACGCAACGGTAAGAATACCAAGTGAGACATATTTTTATATCTATATCTTTTCTCTGTCTTTATTTATGTTTATTACCATCTAAAATTTAGGAATGACAAGGGTTAGTATATTTTCTACTGGAACTGTACGAGATTAACTTTCCTCACGTAAAATTCGATATTCTAGTTTTAATTCGCATTTTGTATAATGTTTCCAAGAAAAACAATGCAAAATATTTTATTTCACAATGTTAATTCAGTTTTTGTTATTTAAATGTATACAAGTTATAATGTTAAATTCATATGAATAATATACCAGTTAGAATAATTTTGTTACAATTTTTTAAAGCTATCGTTTTGAATTCAGATTTTTCTTATACATATTAAAAGCTTCAAATATTCAATACTATATCTGAAAACCTACACAAATGGCCGTATGTTTCGTATGAAGAAACAAATATTTTATAAATTAAATTTTAAAAAGCAGTAATTTTTCAATATATCAATAAACTTTTTTTTTTTTTACAAATTTTTCATATCACAAAATTCATTTGAAAAGTTACAGATGTCAGAGAATATTTCATTTTAAACAAAAGCAAGTGTATATGTAAAAATAAAAAAAAGAAACGATATTTCTAAAATCTATAATTTTTCATTAAGCTAAAAAGTCTGAGTTAAAAACCATACATTATTACTTAGGCTTATAATCATTCGAGTACTTACGAATGAGAAAGGGAACGTATCAAATGAGAAATGCTTTCATAATTATATATTTTCTAAAATAACTTATCATTATTGATGTTTATTTTCAACTAAAATTTGGAAATGACAGGCGTCCATATATTTTCTAAATTTTCTTTATAAATGGTACGAAATGAAATGCTTCTTTTTTCTTTTCTTTTTAACTTCCATGTAGGATTCCTTATTCTACTTATAATTGTGAAGCCTAAACAGATCAAGTTAATGACAATTAGTATAAATTCTTTTATAAAGATAATATTAACTACTTTAACCGGAAAATATAAACTTTCATTGTTTGAATTTAAATATATAGTTTCGAGTTTATCTGCATAACAGATAATTTTTAACCGCACTGTAAACTTTCACTAGACAATAATAATATATCAAAAAAATGTTGTAAAATATCCAAAAAATTACTATCAAGAGGCAGAAATTATTGTTGAATGGAATATTTTTTACATATCATAAAAGTTACAAAATTTTCAATGTCAAAGGATATTATTATATAAAACGAAGCTGTGTAAAAAAAAAAAAAACAATAATTTTGAAAGCCACAGCTATTATTCAGCGAAAAAAATAGCATTTAAAATCATATAATATGTTTTTGTCTTATAATCTTTCGCATACTGTCGAATATAAAAGCGAGATGCTCAGGAATACTTCAAATATCCAATAATATAACTAAAAATCTACATAAATGGTCATATATTTAATATGAAGAGACAGATATTTTCTAAATTAAATTTTGAAAAAATAATTTTTCAAAATATCAATTAAATATTTAACATTTTTTTTCATATCACAAAATTTATTCAATGTCAGAGAATATTTCATTATAGAAAGGAATAAATAATAGCTCTAAAAGCTATAATCTTTCACTAAGCTAAAAAGTCAAAGTTAAAAAACATAGATTATTATTTAGGCTTATAAACTTTCGAGTACCGACGAATGGAAAAGCGAGTGTGTCAAATGAGAAATACTTTCATATATATTTTCCAAAATAACTTATCGTTGCTTATTTCCAACTGAAATTTGGAAATGATAAGCGTCTATATATTTTTCTAAATTTTCTGGTAGTATGACAAGAGATGAAACGTCTCTTCTTTCGTGAAATTCATTAGTCTAGTTAGAATTGTGAAACCTAAACAGATGAAGGTAATCAAAATTAGTATAATATTTCCCATAAAGATAATATTAATAAATAAAATTAATTTTTTAAAATATTTTTTGGCAAAACAAACTTTTATCGTTTTAATAAAAAAATAGTTTTGTATTTATGCACATTTGCAACAATTTTATAGCCGCATTATAAACTATCAAAAACAATGATAATCCATCAAAAATATTGTGAGATGATCGCAAATCTATTATCAAGAGAATGAAATTTTCTTTTGAATAAATTATCTTTTTACGTATCATACAATTTACATAATTATCAATGTCAGAGTATATTTTGTTAAACAAAACGTAACTCTGAAAGTAAAAACAACTATGGTAATAATAATAATAATAATAATAATAATAATAATAATAATTTTGAAAGCTAGAATCTTTTATTAAGCCAAAAAATTAGTATTTAAAATCATACAATATATTTTTAACTTATAATATTTCGAGTACCGACGAATGCAAAAGCGAGAGTGTCAAATGAGAAATTCTTTCCTAATTATAAATTTCCCAAAATAACTTATCGTTGCTTATTTCCAATTAAAATTTGGAAATCATAGGCGTCTATATATTTTCTAAATTTTCTGGTAAAATGACACGAAATAAAACGCTCCTTCTTTTTTTTAAACTTCCACGTTAAATTTATTATTCTAGTTATAATTGTGATGCCTTAACAGATAAAGGTAATCAAAATTAATATAATGTTTTCCATAAAGATAATATTAATAAATAACATTTACTTTTTTAGACAAAAGAAACTTTCATTGTTTTAATTAAAAAAATAGTTTTGAACATTTCCGAACTTTTTCCGAATTTTCAAAAATTTTATAGTCGCATTATAAAGAATCACTAAACAATGATAATCTATCAAAAAATTTTGCGAAATGACCTCTAACTTATTATCAAGAGGAAGAAATTTTCTTTTGAATGAAATATTTTTTACGCATCATAAAATTTACATCATTATCAATGTCGGGGGTATTTTATTAAACGAAACATAACTATGTAAGTAAAAACAATAATGATAATAATAATAGTGATTTTGAAACCTACAATCTTTAATAATTTAAAAAAATAGTATTTAAAATCATACAATATATTTTTTACTTATAATCTTTAGAGTACCGACAAGTGAGAGTGTAAAATGAGAAATGCCTTCTTAATTATATAGTTCCCAAAATAATTTGTCGTTGATGATTATTTCCAACTAAAATTTTAAAATGACAGGCAATCATATATATATTTTTAATTTTCTCGTAAAATGGTACGAAATCAAACGCTTCTTCTTTCTTTTTTTTTACTTCCACGTAAAATTCATTATTCTACTTATAATTGTGATGCCTTAACAGATAAAGGAAATCAATATTAATATAATATTTTCCTTAAAGAGAATATTAATAAATAATATTAACTATTTTAGATAAAGTAAACTTTTATTGTTTTAATTTGGTAAAGTAGTTTCAATTTTTACGCATTTGCAACAATTTTATAGTCGCATTATAAACATTGACTAAACAATGGTTATCTATCGAAAATGTTGTGAAATGATCATAAAATTATTATCAAGAAGAAGAAACTTTCTGTTGAATGAGTTATTTTTTTAAGTAGCATAAAACTAACATAATTATCCATGTCAGAGGATATTGTATGAAACAAAAAACGTAAATCTGTAAGTAAAAATAATAACGATAATAATAATAATTTCTTTGAAAGCTACCATCTTTTATTTAGCTAAAAAATTAGTATTTAAAATCATACAATATATTTTTGACTTATAATGTTTCGAGTACTGACGAATGTTAAAGCGAGCGCGTCAAATGAAAAATATTTCCATATTTATATATGTCCCAAAATATCGTTGTTGACGATTATTTCCAACTAAAATTTAGAAATGACAAGCGTCCATATATTTTCTAAACTTTCTAGTAGTATGGTGCGAGATGAAATGTTTCTTTTTTATTTTAAACTTCCACATAAAATTTATTATTCTATTTATAATTATGATGCTTTAACAGATAAAGGTAATCTTAATCAGTATAATATAAACTATTTTATTTGATAAATAAACTTTCATCGTTTCAATTTAAAAATATGGTTTTGAATTTAATCACTTCTCCAACAGTACAAGAAACGAAATTTAAAAATATTAAAAAATTAAATCCAAAGCGAGAAATTTAGAAAATATCGACTCACATAGACTTTACATTTGCATTCTAGTTTACCCACATGACTAGTGTGAAATCTTTAGCCTTGATTTTTAATTGCAAAGCAACAGGTTTATTTTTCATACTTACGAATATTTAAGATTAAGGTAAGTTAAGAAAAACAAATTGTTAACGTCAAATATTACAAAACACAACTGTGAAGAAAAAGACGGATTTTTTTCCGAGCAACATCTTTTGTTTATTCAGTTGAATGATAAATTTAAAAAATCAAATTCACCTATTTTATTATAGTAGCTTTTATCTTGTTCTTGTGAAAGGAGAATGTAAATTTAAATGTTAATTTTCTTTGTATTCTTATATTAAGTATCTAGAGGGGAAGGGGAAATACGTTAAGAAATGTTATGCCCAGTAAAATTAATTTATTCAGCGTATACCCTATCATTAAACCTTTCGTGTCTGGTGTACTATTAATAGTACATGTCTTTTAATGGAGTGTTATTCTGTTTTAACAAATACTTTTGTTACTGTTTACATGTGGTAATGTTAGTATGTGTCTGTGCATTAACTCTTTGACTTCATTAATGTTTGGCTTTAAGTAATAATAATAATAATAAATATTCGCTTAATTTTCTTTGCACAGTTTGCGATTCTTTTATTTAAAAAATATCTTTCATTCTTTAGATGTAAAATAAAGATTACTTTTCTGAAAGAATACCATATGATAAAACGTAAAATGTATTAGAAATTTATAACGTCAGTTAAGTTTTCTTACAATTCGATGTTTTCCAAAAGTTAGTAAAAACTCTTCTTTTGTCTATTTTCATATGAAAATGAATAGAATAGGACGCAAAATAACTACATTCGTTAGATTTCCAACAGTAACATATTTGTTAAACTTCCGTTAATCTATTCAGATACTAGTATTAACATTATTAATACAAAAGTAATTTTTCTCTGAAAATTAAAAAAAATTGACCCGAAAGGATTAAAATATTCTCACAACAATTATGAAAAAATTCGATAAAGTATTAAAATAAAGACTTTTTGCAAAATCTAACAAACAATTATACTCCTGATTTAGGCAATTTAAATAATTTAATTTTGAATAAACGTAAGATTTCATTTCCTATGATTAAACATGTGCACAAAAAAGTTTTTATTTTTATTTTAATCACCGTGTTTTTAATTATGCGAATTTACTGGGTTATTAATTACATAAAAATGATCCTGGTTGAAAGAAATGCGCTTTATTTTTTTATAAACATAGAAGGATCCTTATAATTTTTTTTTAATCTTTGGTCTCAACTTTGTCGGAGAATTTTCAAAAATGTGTGTTTAATTAAAATTTCATCAAGATACTCATAAAAACATTAAGTTCAAAAACAAAAAATATATACTACTGTTTGCTTCCCTACAAATGGGCTTTTAAGAGTTTTGATGTAGTTTTATCATATCTTTAGAAAAACGTTACATTTTAAAAGAAGTATGAAAGTAATTGTTTTATACATTTTCAAAAAAGCTAAATGTTTTTCTTAAATACGAATATTGAAATAAAAGTTAGAAAAATTGAAAATTATAAAAGATAATGCAAGATTTCGAAATATTTCTAAAGATTTCTATTTTTACCAGTTGCTTTGATTTTAAGACAATAAAAATTTTAACAATAATTATTTTAATCCACCGTTTCATATTTTGTGACATCATATTATAGGAAAAAAATTAAAAATTAAATTTAAAAATAAATATAATGAACTTATAAAAATGCTTTTCGAAAATTATTTTGTTGAGATTACTTTGTATGTTATACGCTTTTACATTTTTAAATCTTTAAGCTCTTCTTTTCATAATTGTTATTTTGCTTTAAAAAATGAATTTAGAAAAAATTAAAATTATAAATAATAGTTTTGTTTATATTTCTAAATATTTAGAAGAACTTGTGATAAAGGATATTTAAAATAAGAAATAATTTGGTTCTATGTTCATTGGTATGAACTTCTAATTACTGTCACTTTCTGACACCTCCATCCCCGTACTTTATAATAGCACTTTTCGCCTTATTTCATTGCACATGAAGTCGTTAAATTTATGAAATAATATTTCATTAATAATAAGAGTAAGGATCCTGGCTCTTTCTTAAGACTGCATCAAGTTAATGAATTTAGATGGTATTTTACATTTTTATGCTGTTATGTTGCACATCATTTTATTTAATTTATCTTCGTACATGTATATAAAAATGAAATTTTGTAATTGTTTCATCACACTTAATCAGCGATATGTAGTTTTAGATATGTATAGTTATATATATGACATGAAAATATAATATTATATTTTCAAAGCTAAATTATGAATTTATAGATTGATAGATTCAGATTTGCTTAACAACACACAGCAGGAAACGCTTTCCTAGCGTGGTAGTGACGATACGAAATACAAGAAATAAACGACAGGAACAGGGAGAGAAAACGTGTTTATAATTTTTAGAACTACAAAAATAAAGGACAATGTTGTGAAGTGCTAAGAAACTTGTTGCATGCATCGTGTCAGCCATTGGAGAAGTCCGGGACATTCTCTGTACTTACATTGGGTACTTAAATTAGGTAGAACATTAGGTCTTCTATGATCTAAAGATGCAATTCCAAGCATCACAACTGGCAGTCGTAATTCTGAACACCTAATTTGATGACTATTGTTGTTTCTTTCATGTTTTTTTTTTAGTTTTTAACTGTACCTAGTATAAGAAACATGTTTTTTCTTCTTATTGGAGTTCTGCTATTTTTACGCTTTGTTCCATTCCTACCGTGCCAGAAAATCTTTTCCGACCAAGCGTTGCTATGAAAATCTGAATCTTTGTGTTGTTTCCTACCTCCCATTAAAATTTGCTCCAATAACACAGACCTAAAAAAAATCTTGTTGCCTAGGATTTTACAACTGATTTTAGATATTTTTAGGACATTGAGTCTAAATATGAAATCAGTTTTTCTCTACCAGCTCTACTTTTTTAGATACGTGAGGAGAACTAAAGTGCCTTGAAAGTTTAAACTGACTTTCTGACACATGGGCCTTTCGCGAAGCTCAGGGCGATTTGGAAGGCATTGAAATATCAGAAAATCTTGAAAATAACAGATGTGCAAGCAAAATTGAGATTCTGTGCATGTTTATGATTTCTCGCCGATTATCCATTAACCCAAATAGAAAAGCCTCAAACAGATAGGGTACATTCTGAGTTCTACCGTGGAGACAAAACATTATTGATTTTCCATGATAATTATGTTTAGGATAGAAGTCTTATAAAGTTAACTTAAAACGTGCTATGTTGTAGATTGTTGTACTTGAGTTAATGAATATAATTTAAATAATTTCAAGCAGAAGAAGTTGTGTAAATCGTCTCGATGTATTTTTCTACATATGCGGAGAATACACATTAAAAGAGCACACAAATGATGTTACTGATTTTGTAAGAATAGTTTTTCTCGGATACTTTGTTGTTAGACTTGATAATAGGGATAAAACCTGAATACATCATCCGGTTTCTACAACTTGTACAGAACACTTACAAAAGTGGACTAACGGTAAAAGAAAAAGTCTCAAATTCGACATACAAATGGTTTGGAGAGAAACTCAAAACCATTTCGATGACTGTGGTTTCTGCCTAGTAAATATTACTGGAATTAATCGAAACAACCGTAATAAGTGGACTTATTCTGATTTGGTCTCTGCAAGACGCCCGTTTCTTTATTCAGAGGAAGTGCCGATTCCAATGTTTTACCAGCTATCAGAATTCAAAGAAAATGAATATTGTCCTACTGATCATTCTTTCGATAGTTATGAAGGTGACGATGGTTATGAAGAGATGTCGTCAATGCCCCAACGTTTTAACCGGGATGAGTTAAATGATTTCACTAAAGATCCCAATCAATCATAAGAAGCTTCTGAATTACTGGCTTCAAGATTAAGGACAGAATTCACATGAAGATGAAACCAAAGTTACCTTTAACCGCACAAGAGATTCTACTACTCTTCTTTTTCCAAGAAATCTTGTATTTTCTCGTGAAATTACAGGACTCCTGGAAATAATGGGTCTGTCTGACTATTTTCCAGGTGATTACTCCTTATTTGTTGGCTTAAAGCGGTGTTTGAATCGTGTCCTTCTACACAATGGGAATAATTATATTCCATACCACTTGCTCACAATAGAAATAATGCAATACAAATGAAAGAAGAATATCACACAATAGCTTTGGTCTGTCACAAAGTAAAATATTACGAACATCAATGAGTGGTTTGTGTGAATTTTAAAAGTGCTAATCTTTTGCCTTGGACAGCAAAGCGGTTACATCAAATATCTTGGCTTATTTTGTCTTTTAGATAGCAGTAATAAAAGACACCACTGGGTTAGAAAAGAGTGGCCTAAGAGAAAAAGCATGGTTGTTGGGGAAAATGAATATCATTAATAACCCTTCATTTGGGCAAGCGAAAATCATACTTCCTCCACTGGATATCAAACTCGGTCTTAGAAAGTCTCTTCATAATAGTGGATCATATTTTGCTTATATATTAGAGAAAATGACCTAATTGAGTTATGAAAAACTTGAAACAGGAATATTTGACGGATCACAAGTAAGCCAACTGATTAAAGATCATGCCTTCGTAAAATAGATGAATGAGGCTGAACGAAAATCCTGCACTTCTTTATGGCAGTTGTCGAAACTTTCTTCGTAAACACAAATCAGAAAACTAGGTAGAACTGGTAAATGAAATGCATAATAGTTTTAAATCTCTTGGGTGTAATATGAGCATTAAAGTGCTCTATTTACACAGCTGCATAAAGCATTTTTTGAAAATTTTGGAGACACAAGTGAAGAACAGAGTGGAAGATTTCACCAAGATTTTGGAGGATTGCTGCCAAAGAACATGGGATACGCACAGAGCCATAGCTAGAAGTGTACGATAGGGGGGGGGGGCTCAGGGGAATATAGGGGGGGAGGGGGCTCAAGGGAATGTAGGGGGGCTCATATTTTTTTGTTCTCTCTCTAAGGCAGAAAGATAAATTAGTGCATATTCACATTGTAGGTACTATGTTTCTCATTAAACTGTTGTAATAACTTCATTTTATGCTAAGAAAAGTATATGATGATGAAAATTTTGAATGTATAACTGGTGCAAAATTAAACATCCTGTTAGCTTCATATGTACTAATAGGATGAGGGAGTGTTGAAACACTTATTTTGGATACAATATAGTAACACTGCAAAACTGTGAAAGGGTCTCAAAACTAAATTAGATTTTTGAACAGAATTTCATTTGAATTTTCGGAACATTTAGTGACCTTGAACTTTCTCCAGGGGAGGGGGCTCAAAATATTTTAGGGGGGGGGGGGCTGAGCCGCCCATAGCACCCCCTTAGCTACGGCCATACGCATATGTTAGCAGATTACAGTTTCATTTTAAAAAGTGACTGTTAGAAGCTTCCGAAGCGTTCAGTGAGAATCGGTCTTATCGGTAACGTTTTTCTCTATTTTTGTGTGTAAAAATATTTGTATAAAATACTAAAAAAATATTAATTGAATATGTGTACATCATAATTATAAAATATGATATTTGTTTATTATAAAATTAAAAATTCTTTGGGTTTATTTTTTATGTATATTTTTATAATACATGGATTTACCTTAAAATAATGCAACACATATTTCACAAAATGTGGTTTTTATAAAAAGTTTGAACCACTAGAGAAAAACGAAAGCAATATTTGAATTCAGGGCATCAAATTCATAAAAAATCAGCTCTAAATATCAAGGCACCAAAACAGCTGTTGACCAGTGTAATCCTAGAGCAGCTTGTATATATCTATGCATATATATGTGTATATACATACGTATAAGTGTATGTATACGCATAAATGCATTTATATATGCAGGATGATTCATAATGAATGGGCCAAAAATAATAGTTCAGTGTGACTACCGTAATGGATTTATTCAGCCGAAACAAATTTATTCTGCAACTACGATTATACAAGTTTTATTATACAGCAGGGAAAAACTCATCGAAGGACGAACTCGCCGCTAGAAGCGCTGCTAAACAAAATGTCGTCCATGCAGGATTAAGCGTACCGCGTTTTCGAATATGCCAAAACCTTCTCGATAACTGTTGTGCAAAGACATTTTCGCACGAAATATCGTAAAGAATCACCGCGTCGCTGGATTGGCCGTGCTGGGCCACAGGATTTGACATGTCTTCATTGGTCGCCGAGCTCACCAGATCTAAAAGCCCTGCGATTTTTTTCTCTGAAGTTTCGTTAAAGACACGGTGTTTGTGCTTTCACTTCCTCAGGAGCGGATAACTGCAGTGTTGAACTCCATCACAGGGAATATGCTATCACGAGTGTGGCTGGAGCTAGATTAGCGTGTGGACATTTGTCGTGTCACCGGAGGGGCACATATTGAACACCTGTAGAAATCTGAATAAATGCAGTTTTGAGGTAAATTTGAATTTTCTAAATATATTATTTACAACGTTCGCAATCATATTTTCTTTTTATCCCATTCATTATGAATCATCCTGTACATATGATGTATACACATAAATATCTGTATACATATACATATATATACACATATATATATATATAACACTGGCGCCCGAATAACCGAAAAATATTGCAATAAACTATGGAAAAGTCATAATAGATTTTTATTAAATCTTAGTTTGAAAGGAAATTACTTTTAAATTTTATATTAATCATTTCAGTTCACAGAAAATTTAAAATTAAAGCTAAAATCAGAAGTAACAGTTTAAATTTTCATAGGCATTCACATTTTAAAGAATAAAAAATATCTAATAAACACGCAAAAAAATTTAGTTGAAATAGGCGCTTCTGTACTTCTATTATTTATCATTCTCGTATAATACAGAAACATTCTATTGTTTTTTTTTATTCTTTATCTGTTTACACGATACAAAAATAAGTGCATGTTCCACTTTATTCGAAAGAGGCGAGAAAGAGAAAAAGGTGAGAATCAATAAAACACTAAAAAAAGAAGAATGATAAACGATTTAAAGAAATAATAAATTGTCTTAAATTCTGAGATATAAAAAGATTTCTTTGATTTTAAATCCCTAAATGTTACTTCTGGCACATAAGAAATTTAAAAACAAACGTGTCGACTTACTCCTTCACCCCCATCAGCCCTCTTTACGGAGTAGAAATAATTAGATAAGAAAAGGCCTTTTTAGGTAAATTTGTTTTCAGTCGAGATGCACCGCTAAAAGTGTGCTTGAATAGTTGCCAGAAGAGCATTATCTAAATACGTCTGGCAGCTACACAAATCTGGAAAATAACTTTTGTCACTTAAAATTTATTTCACTCTCGTGTAATTCCGAGCATTCCGCTTGTTTTAGTAGGATTGTTTTCAGTTTGTCATAGTCTTGGCAGAAACAGCATTTCCGAAATGCAATTGCATTATGAAATTCACTTATTTAAAGGCTAAGAAAGGATGCGAGTAATAAGACTGGAAAAGATGGCGTTAATAATTGGAAATTTTGAATTTATGCGAGTATTTTAGTGAGTAATTACGCAAAAGTTTCGTACGGCTGATTATAAAATTCGCATTTGGAAATTTGAAATTTGCAGTCATCAAAATAGTTTAAGGAAATTACAGTAGCACATTATCTAATAAAATAGAATTTTTTAGTTAATCACTCATACGTAATTCCGTAGATTCCGCATGTTCTTGTTCAATTGTGAACATTTCATAGTAATTTTGGGTAATTTAATTATTTACTACAATATGAAATTTAATTACATAGACAGGTAAAAACCGAAGTTATGACCAGTAAAAATAGGATAGACGATGCTATGTATTGGGATATTTTTATTTTTGCAAATATCTTAGTGAGTAAGGACGTAAAAGCATCAAACGGTTTACAATAATATTAAATACGTGAAATCTTTTACGTTGCTAAGTAAGAGTATACACAGAGACTCAAAAATATTCAAGTTAGGAATCGAACAGGGATCTTTTTAATAATTCTAACAGTGCTTAACTATTAAGCTTGTAGAACGAAATCAGTCTTGGTGTCTTAATTTTCATTCTTAATTTCATTCTAATTCTGTCATATCATTCTTAAATTAAATTAGATAATAATTAGATAAGAAAAAGTATTTTATGGGTAAATTTGTTTACACTCGAGATGCACCGCTAAAAGTATGCTTGAATCGTTACCAGAAGAGCATTATCTAAATATGTCTGGCAGCTACACAAATCTGGAAAATAACATTTGTCACTTAAAATTTGTTTCCTCGTTTGCTCGTGTAATTCCGAGCATTCCGCTTGTTCTAGGAGGATTGTTTTCAGTTTGTCATAGTCTTGACAGAAACAACATCTCCGAAGTGCAATTGCATTATGAAATTCCCTTATTTAAAGGCTAAGAAAGGATGCGATTAATATGACTGGAAAATATGGCGTTAATAATTGGAAATTTTGAATTTATGCGAGTATTTTAGTGAGTAATTACGCAAAAGTTTCGTACGGCTGATTATAAAATTCGCATTTGGAAATTGAAAATTTGCAGTCATCAAAATAAATTATGGAAATTATAGTAGTACATTATCTAATAAAATAGAATTTTTTAGATAATCACTCATAGGTAATTCCGAAGATTCCAATGTTCTTATTCAATTGCGAGCATTTTATCGTAGTGTTGGATAAATTAATTATTTACTACAATGCAAAATTTAATGATATAGATAGTTAAAAACAGGAGTTATGACCAGTAAAATTAGAATAGACGATGCTATGTATTGAGAGATTTTAATTTATGCAAGAGTCTTAGTGAGTAACGACGGTTTACAAACAGTTTACAATATCAAACGGTTTACAGTAATATTAAATACGTGAAATTTTTCATGTTGATAAGTAGCAGAAGACAGACGGACTCAAAAATGTTCAAGTCAGGAATCGAAACGGGATCCTTGGAATAACTCTAACAATGCTCAATTAATAAGCTTGTAGAACGGTATCTGTGGTGTCTTAATTTCTTAATTTTCATTCTTAATTTTACTTTAATTCTGTCATATCTTCTTAAATTTCATTAAGGCTGCAACCGTTGCACAAGATGGAATAATATTCACCAAACAGAATCCTACAGCTCACATGAGACAAAATATAGCCCATCATACCTGAAAATACATAATTTTTAATTCGTTTTTCAGTTAATTTCCCATTAACTGACTGAACTATTAAACTTTGAAGACTATGATCATTAGATAATCACAGCGATGTACTTCTTTATGTTACGCATGTTGTTCTACGATTATTTCAATATGTTTTCAATTTTCAGAACATACCCCATGAATTCAAATGCATTTTTAAATTTACTTATTTAGACTAAGAAAAAATGAAGAAAAGATTAATGAAAAAATGGAATTAAATAAATCGGATTTTTTTAATATATGCGAAAGTCCTAGTAAGAAAATACATAAAAGTATCACACAAGTTAATCCTAAACATTCATATTTAGAAATCTGAAATTTTCATACTCAAAGTAACACTTTCGTGAAACGGAAGCTGATATTGATATTTTATTCCTGATATATTCCAGATATTTTTCCATTTTGTGTAATTGTTTAATTTTACTTAGATGTTTTATTACCCAATTAAATTATTATAAAAAGACCAATGAAAAAACTAAAAAGCTAATTTTTTTTTCGCTTTATGGAAGTTTATTATTTAACCTATAAGAATCGAAAAAAGCATTTTCATTTATAAATACTGCTTTTTCTAAGATTTTTGATGGATTATTTGACAAAAGCAATTTAAAGATAAATAAACGTTTTCTTACATGGTGGGTAATGACGAAACTTTACTCATTTTTCATAAGCCTATCTTTTGTGTCATAAAAATGTTTTTAATCTTTCGAAGTGTTCTTGAGAAAAAAAATTATACATTTAAGGTAATCATTCTATTTTTCAAAACATGTTAAAAACTCTATTTTGGATATACTTACAATATTGAATATTATTTTACACAGTATTCTCAATGCATCGTCAGTCACGTATTAATTAAAAAATCGGAAAACATTTTTATGCATTATTTACGTTCAAATTATTATCACTTTTCAAAATAATATTTAAAATTGAAACATTACGGAAATATTTCTCTGGATTTAAAAAGCTTTTCATCGAAAGCATTTTTGTATTACCTCGCAGATATGTAGAAAAGTTTTTCTGTGCTTTCATAAAATATATTTCATTTGCCGAATATTTATTGTTACTGCTATCTTAATTCAGCTATTCTGTAATACAAGAAAAAAAAGAAAAAGAAGAAGAAAGAGAAAGAAAGAACAATGAAAATTTTATTACAATTTTCGCTCGAAAGAATTTCTGTTTCATCTAGCGTAAACGTAATATTACGTAATTCCACAAAAATAAATTGAAATTTCATTCTAGAAACGTATTTATAAAAACATGCATACTTTTAAATTTTGCATACAAGAAATTTTGCAGATCATGGATTTATTTTGATAATGCGTTTTATAATATGGCACTCTTTTTATTACGATTCATTGAAATAGAGAAAAAAGAAAATAAATATTAAATAAAAATACATAGCTAACATTTTTCATTTTATAGTAAAGTACTTAATTGCCCTAAATATTTTTTTCTGTATGTGAAAGTATTTTAAAAACTATATTTTGAGAGTAGTAACATATATGCCCTTTATGTAAAAATACATATGTATATCTATTTAAAGTACTAATTCGAGAGTTAGGGATATTTTTATAACATTAAAAAACACGCTCAGCATTTTTGACACTGGCAACCCGCGTACAGAAAATATAAAATTAGAAACAATTATTCGCATATAATAATCGAATTTCAAGGAAGCTATGAATTTACAGTTTAATTAAGTTATACACTTTACGCATGATATTTGGAATAATGGAGAAACGCGAAAACGAATGAATAAAAGTAATCATTGCGCAGACTTTTCTGCCAATTTTAACTTTGCTTCTAAAGGTGGGCCTGAATGAAGTACAGAGATATCTTCATATTTCACCATAGTGGTAGATAAACTTTAAAAGTCAGAAAGATGGTAGTTCTCCATTTTATTTATGGGGTAAAATGAGGTAGGCGAAGATAATTTACACGGGTGGCTACCAGAGCTACACTAAACTACTACCGGATGAATGCATCCCTAACATTCCGACTTTCAGAACGGAAACGTTAAATCTGAATGCAATATATGATTTTAATACATCACATACTGCTGGAAAAATTGATACTAATTTCTTACAATCAATGAAAAACAACTTTAAATATAATGTCGAAAAAAAATTATAAAGCCGATGATTCCAGCCTCATTTCGCATAATGTCAGACTTAAAAAAGTAGATCGGCAGGAAAGTTTAGGTAAATGTAAGCGTGTTACATGCATTCATTTTGTATTTGGTGTGTTTTATGCACTACTGGCCATTAAAATTACTACACCACGAAGGCGACATGCTACAGACGTTCAGTTTAAACGATAAGAAGAAGATGCTGTGATATACAAACGATTAGCTTTTCAGTGCATTTTGACAAAGCATGAGCCGGTAGCTACACCTACAATGTGTTTAAATGAGGAAATTGTTCAATCAGTTTTTCACACAATTGCATTTGAGCATTGTTGACTGATGATTAATTATTGTGACGCCTCGTGTAATAAGGAGAAATGCATACCAGCTTGTTTCGGACCTTGATAAAGGTTGAATTGAAGCATACTGGGATTGCGGTTGATCGGATCGCAGTATTACTGCTCGCGTTGGCCGAGATCCAATGACTATTCGCAAAAAACGGAATCGATGAATTCAAGACGGTAATATGGAACGTCGTGCGGGATGTCAAGGGCCCTCTATCACTAGCAGGCGAGAAGACAGGCGTGTTATACATATGGTCGTAATGGATCGTGCAACCACGTCACGAGCCCAGATTCAAGAAATGTGTCATTTGCAAAACAAAAAGTGTTTGCACGAACAGTTCGACGACTTTTGCAGTAGCATGGACTCTCAGATCGGAAACTATGGCGCGACTTCCCTTGACGTTGTGTCCTAGACAGGAGCGCCTTCAATGGTGTGATCAAGGATGAACCTGGGAGCACGAATGTCGAGAAGTCATTTTTTTCAAGAATACAGCATGTTTACAACATCATAACGTTACAACATCATAATGTTTACAACATCATAATTGTCGCACTCGTATTTGGCCGCATCGTGGTGAACGAACATTAGCAGCGTGCATTCGTCATCCTCATATTGGCCCATCACCTGGCGTGATGGCATGAGGTGCCATTGGATACACGTCTCCGTCATGCTTGTTCGCATTGACGGAACTTTGAACAGTTCACGGTACATTTCTGATATTTTATGACCCGTGACTCTACCCTTTATGCAAGACCTGTGAAACCTTACGTTTAAGCAGGATAATGCCCGATCGTATGTTTCCGGAATTGTACGGACCTCCCTTGATACGGAAAATGTTCAGCTGTTTCCCTGGTTGGCACGTTTTGCAGACCTTTCACCTATGGAAAACTTCTAGTCAATGGTCGCCGAGCGACTGGCTCTTAACCATTCGTCAGACACTACGATTGATGAACTGTGGCATCGTGTTGAAGCTGCATGGGCATCTCTACCTGTAAATGCCACCTGTAAATGCCATCCAATCTCTGTTTGACTTAATTAGTATAAGTGCTTTTATTACTGCCTGAGGGTGTTGCTCTGGGTACTGATTTCTCAGAATCTATGCCCCCAAATTTCTTGAAAATTTACTCATTTGTTATTTCTATCATTTTATATTTGTCCAATAAATATTATTTTGTTATCTGCATTTCTTCCTGGTGTCGCAATTTTAAGTGTATAGTGCCAGTAGTGTATAATGCAAGAGGAAGAAAGTTATCAGATGGTGAACAAATTAAATTATTAACTTTAAATGGAAGCTGGAATGTCTAGTTCTAATATTGCAACAGTTTTTGCAGAAATAAAGAAAATTACGGAAAAAGGAAGCATACAGAAAAACCAATATCCTTAACTGTAAGGCAATCAGGGCAAATCCGGAAGTGAACGGAGCTTGCGAACGGAAATGTCGTCTGCCCAAATTCAAGAACAGTAACAATTAACATGTTCAAGCCGAACAGTAAGAAATATTTTAAATAATCCCATTGTTCAGTTTAAAATTTTTAAAGGGAGACTATGATGGCAAGGACACTCTCTTTTTAAGCACCACCAAGGTGAATAATTTATGCAGACTAATCTATTTTCTGGTAGTTGGGATTCCTTCTTTATTCATAATCTACCATCTTTTAGACTGGTAACGTTGAACCTGAATAAAACTTACCGGTTGTTTAATAAAATATGGACAAATCTTTAAATGGTGATGGTAGATATCCAAGCAAAAAACTATCGGTCGGATATTAAACACAAAGATTCTGGCGCTCTTAGAAATTTGGTAGTCTAAAAGTTTACGTTTCATTTCTTTTGTGAGTTATCGAGAAAAGAACATCATTCATCGCATGGAAATGTGATAAACGGAAAAACGATCAACGAGTATGCAAAATTTCGCCTCTATTAAGTGATAAAAGCCGTTGACCCGAATGGGCAACCGCCAGTTATGGTAAAAACGTATGGGAAAGTGTTACTCTTCACTAATATGGAAAAAGCTAATACCCTATTTATATTGCGATACTTAAGATGTCTCACTCTGCCGAACTCTCTCCCAGAGTTCCACAAATTCCCTCTATGAGTTTCAACTTACTTTGGCTAGATATAGGAGCAATTACTCACTTTCGTTGGTTATAAAGCTTCACTTTTACTGATTTGCTGTTGCGCCGTCTTTGCATTAAGTGTATGCGCATACGATTCATTTGTTCAGATTACAGATACAGTGAAATTCACTGGGATATCTTAGGTAAATTTTTCGATGTGAACAGGTATTCATTTACGGGACGGTTCTATTTCAAAAAGAGTGATCTAAGCTATCTTATATTTCTAGTGCATACAGAGTATAATTTGCATTTCATCAACGGAACTGCAAATAGAAATAGCACAGAGACTCAGCGGTTATACGGGAAGCACGTTCCCAAGAGTCAGCTTTCACTTAATCATTCTTGTGTGATTTTGCCTAAATAAAACAACACAAGATTCGGCGCCCTCTAGTGCCTTTGCATTTAATTTCCGACCATTCCATTATTTGATAAAAGTTGTTTGTTTGAGTGTAAAGAACCACCTCTTAATATCTTCACAATAATTTATGATACACCCTGTATATGTTTTGTACGTCATATAATAACAGTATATTCCTTTTCTATTTATTATAAGTTAGTTTCTACTCTAAGCAAATGAACTTATTGAAAATAATTGATTTTTGTAACTTTTTTATTTAAATATGAAATTGAAGAGCACGACTGTAAATTCATGCAGACTTTTATATTGTAGTAGCAGCATAAAAACACGATAAAAATTACTATATTTAAATATTTAAAACTCTAAACACACAAATTACACATGATATTTTCAATTCTTTTAAAATTTTCGACCGTAATTCTTTTAAAATAATACATAAATTGTAAAAAAAAAAGTCTTTTGTATGGCTATTTACGTTTCAGTTAACATTATTATTCAAGTTCTTTAATTTTGATTAAAGTTTAAACATTGTAACAGACTTTTTTAGGATCAAAGGAAGCTTTGCAGCCGAAGAAATTATGTTTTACATCGCAAATATGTACAAAGGTACTTTTTTTTAACTTCAGTAAAATATATTTCCTTAGCGAATATTTACTTTTGCTACTATTATACGTATGTAAAAGATAGAAAATAAGGAATAATATTTCTTTAGAATTTCTCGCTCCAAAGAATTTTGTGTTCCGCGTAGCACAAATGTAATATTGCGAATGTATACGAAGAGAAGCAACTGAAATTTTATTCCGCAGTGCATGTATTTAAAAGATATATTCTTGCAATTTTGTATGTTAAAATTTTATAGATAATCTCCCTCATTCCACACTGCTCTTCCTAAAATATTCTTGCTTTTATTTCTTTACATAATTGCATTAAAACAAAATGAATCTGTAAGGAAAATAGAATGCTAATACTATATTTGTTCAGTAACACACACATGTATATTAGGGTGGAGCGAAAAAAATTATTTTTTAAAAATCGAAAACGGGTAGGTGCCAAAAGTTGCCTTGATACTAGTACATCAACTGTGTGAAATTTTACCGCTGAAATAAAATGGCTTGAGTCTGCGCTTTCGCTCCAAAAATCGAAATTTTGGGTAAAATTTGTCATTTTTTGACATTTTTTCAAAAAAAGTAAAAAAAATCCTACAGAGCTAGTTATTATTTAAAAGTGCTACTTACACCTTTATATTTAACTGCTTAACATATTTAAACTATAAAACAATATCTTTATTCCGTATAGCAAGAGCAAAACAGACAACTTTTGGTAAGAAAACGGCATTACCACTCTATTGGAGCATACAACGAAATGTTGTTTTGAATGCATATCTTACCTATTTGCTTTCAGAACTACACTATATTGCCATTGATTATGGGACACTTGCGATTTTAGACATTTTACTAAATATCTAGAAAAATACATGAGGAATCATCTCGAAACTCTTAGTGTAAAAATATAATAGTATAAGTCATACATCTCCGTGAAGATTTTTTCCCGAAACTCCAAAGGGGACCGTCAACTAATTAAAAAAGAATGAGTATCTTTTGAATAACCCTGTCAAAACTAATGTAGCAAAAGCGGTCAAACTCTAGATTGTGATTGAATGCCTTATTGTAATAAGCCTTGTTCATTTTTATGCAAATAGCATGCATACTCGCAGAGTAATTAAGGTTTTTATAAAAATGATCCCAAATTTTTCCAAGTTTTTTCCTTATAATTTTCAGAGTTCTTAATATAAAATATTATTTTTTTCAGAAAATATGACAAACAACATTGCACACAGTACCCTGTAATCAGAATTAAAAAATAATGAAAATTGTATAAAAAATGAGTTGGTTTACTAAATAATTTTTTACTGCGCATGCGTCAACGATATCAAAATTTCATTTGCATATTATGTTAGCTAAATGTATAGAGCAACTTTTGTGAAAGTCACAAAATCATAACTTGAAAATTCTGACAATAATCGTCAATTGAATAAGTCGAAAATCCGTTATTCTCAAAATGAAGCAAAAACAAGAGGGGTTGTATCCATATATTCATTGATTAGTGTCAATATAGAATACACAATATGGGATGTACTACTGCATTTGCATAAAATCCCTCATTTTTTTGCTTCATTTTGGAAACAACGGGTTTTGTCCTTTTTCTATAGACGATTACTTTCAGAATTTTCAAGCTATGATTTTGAGACTTTGACAAAATTTGCTCTATACATTTAGCTAACATAATATGCAAATGAAATTTTGATATCTTTGACGCATGCGCAGTAAAAAATTATACAGTAAACCTACTCATTTTTCATACAGTTTTTATTATTTTTTAATTCTGATTACAGGGTACTGTGTGCAATGCTGTTTGTCATATTTTCTAAAAAAAAATATTATTTTATATTAAGAACTCTGAAAATTATAATGGAAAAACTTGGAAAAATTTGGGACCATTTTTATAAAAACCTTAATTACTCTGCGAGTGTGCATGCTATTTGCATAAAAATGAACACAGTGTATTACAATAAGGCATTCAATCATAATCTAGAGTTTGAGTGCTTTTGCTACGTTAGTTTTGACAGGGTTATTCAAAAGATATTCATTCTTTTTTAATTTGTTGACGGTCCCCTATGGCGTTTCGGTAAAAAATCTTTACGGATATATATGAAGTATACTATTATATTTATACAATAAGAGTTTCGAGATGATTCCTCATGTATTTTTCTAGATATTTAGTAAAATGTCTAAAATCGGAAGTGTCCCATAATCAATGGCAATATAGTGTATTCTGCATATAACTCGTAGATGTGGCTGCATTTCATATCCCACCCGTCTCAGCCACTCAACAATCTAGGCCCAGTGTTTTATTTATGTATTGAATTGTTATTTTTTTCCCCCGAAGAAGAGCATAAGTTTTCTATGTATCAAAGTAGTTTACCTCATCTTTGTTTTCACTGACATTGGATGCTACTGGTGTGACCTTCTGCATGTATATTTTTATACCTTGTATAACAGAAGAGGAAGCTGTGTAATGTATTAGGTATGTTGCTAATTAAACCTATTCAGCAGTCTATTATCTTCATTAAATTCTCATTCAATTAATACATTATAATTGGGAGTTCTGTTACCACAATATTTTTTCAATCAATTTCATTATATACATATAATGATATGCTTAAAAATTGATTGTATGAATTCAATTTCTAGTATGTCATCATTTACTGTACCTATTACATTGAATATATTTTGAGAAGATATCAGTTTAATATTATGAGGATCGTCACAGAAGATTGCAAACAAAATTTGCGTGTAAAGCAACAACATTTTGAAAGAAGTTTTAGTATTTGTTTTATATCGTTTTCTGTATTATTTCGTAGTCGAGTAATTTCTAATAATTTTTTAGGCCTGTTCCTTAGGTGTGTATTACATTTGGTATAAAATATCACGCAATATAAAGTTCGATTATATATTTTGTGAGTAAATCTATAGTCTCTGATTGCCAATCTATGCTTATATAAAGCGGAAAATTTTATTCGCTTTATGAGCTGTTTTTTTGTGCGAGATGTTTTCTAAATTCCTATTCCCCATTTCTTCTGAGAAATAGCTTACCTTATGAATTAGCTTTGCAATCTCCGACAGAAATTACTAGTCTGTTCTGAGTATCTTTTACTTAATTTGAGAAATAATTTTTTTAATTTATTATCTATCTATACTAATAAAATCCGTGCGTCTCTGTCTGCTTGAAGCCGATTACAGTTCGCAACGCGGGCGAGTTGGAAGTCGCGAGAGGTGTCTTTCGATTGGAAAAATTCCGATGAAGTCATTTCAGGCATTTTCGAGACCGTGGGACCAAAATTAAAAAAGTTATGAATTAAAAACCCCTTGGGAATCGGAATGAAAAATGTCTCAAATCCCAAACGGCGCTCAAACGGAGCTCTGAGGCAGAACACTGCGCCACCTTGCGGTGAAGAACCTGAACTTTTCCCCTTTGGCTAAAAGAAGAAGCAGTCGAAAACCTCTTTTTCTCCCTTTTTTGCGCGTTTTTTTTTAAACCATCATGCAGACAGTTTTTAAAGTAGAAAAAAACTGATTACATATTCAGAATCTGCGAAAAAGTCTGCTTCTGATGAACCAAAAAATACGAGAAAATGTCTTATGGGCGCGCAGAGCCAACCGTACAAAACCAAATATTTTTAATGGGACGATGGCGACCATGGAGTGTAGAGCCCACTGTGCGAAATCACATATTTTTAACGGGATAATGGGCGCATAACAACCATAGCTCTTTAATTTACTTTTTTGTGCTTGAGGATTCGAACACCAAGACTTGCTTATTAAATGAATTTTTTTGTTTATTATATATTGCTTAATATCGAGGTTCGTTTGGAAAAACTGGCCCAGCTAGCAGGCGTAGCTCGCTAGTTTTATAAAAAAAATTGCAATAGGAAGTGAATAGTACGTATACAAAGATTTTCTTATTGATCCAGTGAATTCAAGTAGATTATAACGTTTTACATCAACTTTTCTAACAATTGACGCAGAAGAAATTCACTGGAGTTGAAGTAGCAAATAATCCATTATTATACACAATTCTAAGCTTACCCAATGCAAAATGGTTCACAGCGACAAACAGAATTCTCCTAAATTTAAATCAGTACTTATAGTTGATTAGAGTCTGTACATTCTCTCAAAAAGTACTATGCATTATAAGTTTATACCCAGGACTGTTCAGCATCAAATATTGTTCATTTATAAAATGGGGATCTAAAAGTTAATAGGAAATTATCTGGCTACGAAAACACTTAGAAAACGGCATTAATGCAAAAAAAGGTTATTTCAACAACGGTTGCTCTGCACGTGCAAAACAGATTCCCATTGCAAATCTCTCTGATTCTGATGATCACCATAAATCACATTAAACAGCTAGCTTCTCAACATATACAAAATGCAAAAGCAGAATAAATGATGGTATACTTATAGTTGAAATACCTGAAATCAAATTTGAAGCACATCATTAGGTAAAAAAATATAATTGACTGAAGAAATATTGTGGTAACAGAACTTCCAATCACTTTCATCAACTAGATGTAAGTTTGATAAAGATAATAGATGGCCGAATAGATTCCTTTAATAATATTCCCGTACATTATTCAACTTGTCATTTTTTTGTATAAGCTGTAAAAATATACATTAAGATAGTCACAGCAGCGTGTGGATACAAAGAACTAAACTAGGTGGATGCATCGAAAACATGCCAAATTTTGATACAGAAAATCACAAATCAATATATAAATAAAACGCTGCACTAAGATGATCGAATAGTTGGGACGGGTGGTATATGAGATACAGCCACCTTCATGACTTATGTCTAAGGTAGTTTTGAAAAGAAAAGCTGTATTAAAAACAACAATTCATTGTACGTCCCAATAGAGTTGTAATGCCGTTTTCTTACCAAAAGTTGTCTGTTTTGCTCCAGCTATACGGAATAAAGATATTTTTTATAGTTTAAATTGGTTAAGCAGATAAATATAAAGGTTTAAGTAACACTTATGAATAATAACCAGCTCTGTAGGAATTTTTTAATTTTTTTGAAAAAATGTCAAAAAATGACAAATTTTACCCAAAATTTCGATTTTTGGAGCAAAAGCGCAGACTCAAGCCATTTTTTTATCAGCGGTAAAATTTCACACAGTTGATGTACTAGTATAAAGGCAACTTTTGGCACCTACCCGTTTTTGATTTTTAAAAAATATTTTTTTTCGCTCCACCCTAATGTATATTTACGTGTATATATAACCTCTTTAGACCTGAGGTACACAAATATGTACCTCCAATCTTTTCCTCATAAAAAACTTAACTGATAGAAATTTTTGCATTATTACTTTACTTTTATACATAAGCTGAATGGTTTTTGCTTTAAAATAAAATAAATAATTATCAGAACTGATGAATATGACCTCATAAAAAATATTGTTTTCATCCGAGTTTCAAAAATACCTTCAAGATATTGTGCCCAAGAAAGTAATAAATATTCATGATCATTTAACTTAAATGCTTTACAATAAAACATTTTGAGGATTTGCTAATCATTTACTTGTCTTAACATCTTAATTTTGTTATTGAGTAAATTTATATTATTGGCAGTTAAACTGGTGTTTTTTTAGGATTTTTTTAGGGTTTAGTATATCCATATTTGTAAACGTAAATTACCAGTCCCCTAAAGTACTGATTTCATAAAAATGACTCTTTCCGTCATCTATGGTGTCATTTCGATTCTGCAAAAGTAATACATATATATTTGTAAAGTTATTTTATGCTCAAGTCTGAAGAGGATAAATTCCTAAATTAATCACAAACATTACTAATTTATGGGAAATTTAAAGGAAGTTAAGAAAAGGGAATTAAAAGAAACAATAAACTTTAAATAAATTAACTAACTTAAAGAAACATAATGTAACCAACTCAAATGACCAAAATCAACCGAAGTAAAAATTTAAACATCAAAATAACAAATCTACTAAACCCGGAGACTGGCTGCATAGCGTATGTCTTTTGTATGGCTATTTAAATTTCCGTTAACGTTATTTTTCAAGCTTTTTTATATTGATTAAAGTTTAAACACTGTAACACTTTTTTTAGGATCCAAAGAAACTTTGCAGTCAAAGAAATTTTTTTGACATCGTAAATATGTACAAAGGCACTTTTTGTTGGCTTCATTAAAATATATTTCCGTAGCGAATATTTATTTATTCAATCATTTTATGTAAGTAAATGATACAAAAAAGGAAGAATATTTCGTTAGAATATCCCGCTCCAAAGATTTCTCTGTTCCACGCAATTCAACTATAAAATTTGAATAACGCTCTACTCTTATTTCAGATGACATTTTTATGTCACCGAAATACTTTTAAAATAATGCATAAAAATGCCTTCTGTGGGGCTATTTACGTTTCAGTCAACATTATTATTCAATATTTTTAATACTGATTAAAGTTTACACATTGTAATACTTATTTATGATTAAAAGAAAATTTGCAGTCAAAGAAATTTTGTTTTATATCGCAAATATATACATAGGTACTTTTATTTACTTCCAATATAATATATTTCCTTAGCGGATATTTATTTTTACAACAATTACATGTAAGTAAATGATACAAAATAAGGAAGAATATTTTGTTAAAATTTCTCGCTCTAAAGAATTCTCTGTTCCACGTAGTGCTAAGGTAATATTACGGATATATTCGTAAAGAAGCAATTGAAATTTTATTTCGTAGAGTATGTACTTATTAAAATAATAATATCAATTGTTATATCATAAATTAAAAAAAAATGTTTTTTTGTATGGTTATTTACTTTTTAAATTAACATCATTATTCAAGATCCTTAATATTGATTAAAGTTTAAACATTGTAACGCTTTTTTAAGATTAAAAGAAACATTAAAGCCAAAAAAATTTTGTTTTACATCGCAAATATGTACAAACGTACTTTTTTTACCTTCAGTAAAATAATTTCCATAGTGGATATGTATTTTTGCAGCTGTTATAGATAAATAAATGAAATAAAATAAAGAAGAATATTTCATTAGAATTTCTCACTCCAAAGAATGCCTTGTTTTACGCAGTACAAATATAATATTATGAATAATGCTCTACTCTCATTTTGCATGATATTTTTAAATCACCGTAAAACTTAAAATAACACACAAAAAAGTCTTCTGTGCTGCTTTTTACGTTTCAGTCAACATTATTATTCAATATTTTAAAAATTGATTAAAGTGTAAACATTGTAATACTTTTTTTGATTAAAAGAAGCTTTGCAGCCAAAGAAAATTTTCTTTACATTGCAAATATGTACATAGGTACTTTTATTTATCTTCAATATAATATATTTCCTTAGCGAATATTTATTTTTACAACAATTATATGTAAGTAAATGATACAAAATAAAAAAGAATATTTCATTAGAATTTTTGGTTCTAAACACTTTTTTATTCCACGTAGTGCAAATGTAGGGATTGCGGATGTATGCGAAAAAAAGCAATTGGATTTTTTTTCCGTAGTGTATGTATTTATTAAAATAATGATATTAATTGTTATATAATAAACTAGCGGCCTTCGCCCGCTACGCTGGTCGGTTTATCTAAAGAAATCTTGAAGAAGTAGTTAGATAAGGTTCAGACATACATTAAAAAAAAAAAAGCAAGTCGATCATTCAAAAAACGTTGGGAAATATCAAATATTTACTGTAATTTTTTAAGAAAAACAAAGTTTCGAAAAAAAAATTAAATCGAAAAAAAAATTACACTGACATATTAATGCAAGGAAATTTTCACAGAGAGAAAATTCGCCTTGAATACAATATTTCAAATTCTTTTAATTGCTTATAGGCGTTAATGCCAACATAGTGAAAAAAAATTCCATGCTGGGAATCGAACCCGGGCCATCAGTATGGCGCACTGACGTTCTACCGACTAAACCACATGGAACGACAGCCAGCTTGAAACTTTCTCATACTTAAGTAGACTGGCGAAAACATAACGATAGCGCGTTTTAAAATCGCACAGTGACATCTATTGGATTTTATATGTACTAAAAAACGTTATGTACTAAAAAACGTGAGCAGCGCACCTAATAGTTTCTTTTGTTTCTTTTTGTTACTTTTTTGTCTGTTGTCCGATTTTGATGAAACAAAGCCTATACACTGCCCGGGAGTGTGCATTCTTCATTAGTGAAAACCGTATAAAAATCCATTCAGTAGTTACGAAGATAACCTCGAACAAACAGACAGACAGACAGACAGACAGACAGACAAAAAATTCAAAAAAATTTTTTTTTGTGTTTCATTGGTTTTCTTTTATCGCCCTGACTCCATTTTTGTCAATTATCTTCAATGTACAGACACACCGGGTCCTACTGTTTTATTATATGTATAGATTAAAAAATGTTTTTGTACGGCTATTTACATTTTAAAATAACATTATTCAAGATTCTCAATGCTAATTTAAGTTCAAATTTTGTAACCCTCTTTTAGGATTAAAAGAAAAAATTTTGCAGCCAAAAGAATTTTGTTTTACATCTTAAATATGTACAAAGGTACTTTTTTACCTTCAGTAAAATATATTTCCTTAGCGAATATTTATTTTTGCAACTGTTATACCTAAGTAAATGAAATAAAATAAGGAATAATATTTCGTTAGAATTTTCGGTTCCAAACACTTTTCTATTCCACGTAACATAAATGTAGTATTACGGATGTATATGAATAGTAGCAATTGGAATTTCATTTTGTAGTGTACGTATTTTGTAAAGTATATTCTTTTAATTTTGTATGCTATAAATTTTAAAGATAATCTCTTTCATTCCACACGGCTCTTTTAAAACAGTCTTGCTTTTATTATTTTACATTAAAGTCCTTATAAAAAATTAATCTTAATAAAATTTCTATTTTGATTAAAACAGTTAAGGTACATTGCCGTAGTTTCATCACGTCTGCTACGTGTGTGATCTGGATTGATGTGACCTCACCTTTAATCTTGCAGATCTTACTCCTATTTAAAGGGCACCCTATAAAGGACGCTTACTTATACAGCCTTGGTCGTATTTAAGTTCTTGAATGTTAACGGCAAAATGGAAATCCAGATGATAAACAACTGTGCAGTTGAACATACATAGACCTTGGTTTTTTTGTACCATAGTTTAAAAATTTTATGGGTGTTGGATGAATCGTTAACTAAAGTGATTTTTTCCATGCATAAAAAACCTCTAAAAGCATTTCTGTATCATTGAAACTTCGGAAAAAAAAACGTAAAGAGGAAGGTAAAACAAAAGTTTTATTCAAACTTGTAATGGATGTACATTTTAAAATACAAAATTTGTTTATGCACTAGCCTATTCTGTAGGTTATAAAAGTACAAGAACATATTATTCAACTTCCATATCTCTCACGCAAATAAGTTTGGTTGAAATAAGTTGCGTATTTTTTAAATTAAAGATTAAAATACATGTATAAAATAAAGGAATCGCCATCTGTGTAAAGAAAATCAAGTAAACTTTTATTATTAATAATAATATTATTACCAAAAGTCAATACGTAAATAAAGTCATAATAAGAAAGGTATAGCCATGTGCTATCATTTATATATGTCGAAAGTAACTAAGTAATTAAGTAATAGGTTGTTTCCTGGTGCAATATGATAAAGTTAAAATTATTTTCAACGTTAGAACACCAGAATATTCGTATTCCAAGCATACCGGTTTCGGTAGCATATATGCTGTTTTCCTATTGGCTGTTGCCTAGGATCCTCTGTTTTCCTATTGGTCAAGAAATTTGCCGCTTGAATCCCCATCCTCCCTGTATATATATGAGCAAATTTCCACTATCTTTAGCACTGAGGAAGGTATGCTATATGCTACCAAAACCGGTATGCTTGGAATACGAATATTCTGGTGTTCTAACGTTGAAAATAATTTTAACTAAGTAATTGTTAAGACAAAATGACACTCGATGAAATGACATGTACTTTTAATAGTACAGCTGACCCGAAAGGGTTAGTTGAAAACTGATTAAAAAATATATTATACAATACAAAATATTTTATACACTGGTTAGTTATTCTGCAGATAAATTAACCAACGACCTAATCTTTCACATAAATAGAAACTATGTGATGCAGAAATATTACTAGAATATTATTATAGAAATAATATAGAATATTATTTCTAGGATAAATCATTATTCTGTTGAAAAACAACCGAAAACTTTTAAGTCCTATTTAAAACTTCACTTTCATTTCTTTTCGTACACAAGTTGTTTTATAAATACACCAACCCCCTAATTCAACCCAATTTTTATTCTTTCATAAAATCATTTTATGTTTTACTAGCTTTATGTGCATATAATCGATCACAAATGTTAAAGAAAAAAAAATTCAAGCAGAAAAAAATGTTTTATTGAAAACTGTTTAAGGAAATACATTTTTTATACAAACTAAAAGTACCCCTGCATCCATCAAATTCGATTATGGAAATAATGAGACAGAAACAGAATCGATCTGACAGACACTAGAGGAAAAAACAAAACAGTTTGCATCAATTTTCTATTTGAAAGGCTGATATTTAAATATTAAACTGTTGACTCAAGTTAAAGTTTGAAAGAGGAGCATTTCCTGCATCTGAAGTGCATATTTTTCTCTTATTAAGCGAGTTATTTATCGTATCATTTATAATTCACTTGTCTGTACAGTGAATATTTTTTATCTAGGTATAAAATAAACGGCAAATATTTATTTTATGTTCAAAATGTTTCTAAAAATGTAATGTAAATGTATACAAGAAAAGTTATTTAATTTATCAATTTGAATAGAAAATTATTTGAAACGCTTCTGTTACATTTATGTTAAAATTGATGTCTTGAAAATTAAGTTTTATTTTTATAAAGTATATTGATGTTATTATTAGTTAATCTTAAAGCTACAATCCCTGAAGGCGAAGACATTCGCGAGCTAATGTTAATTCAGTAGGAAGGTTACTTTGTAATATCTCGTTTACATTTTGACATATTTATTTATTTAATTATTATTATTATTATTATTATTATTATTATTATTATTATTATTATTATTATTATTATTATTATTATTACATTAGACAGCTTACATACATCTTTTATCGCATTTTCTTTTTCCTTTTTTGATTTTGGTTGTAGAATTTTTTATATGAAATTACTTTTACTTTCGAAGCGAATAACGAAAAAAAGGGCAAATCTTAAAAATAGTTGCAACTAAAAACAAAAACATAAAAAAGAGCGATACAGAAATGGACCTCAAAATATTCAATGCAAAATATAATATATATATATATATATATATATATATTTAAAAATGTATAAATGCAAATGAGATACTAAGAAACAACCTCCCCTTTGGTTTAGCATTAGTTCGCGGGTGTCTACACCAAGAGGTATCGGAGTCTTATGTATTCACGGTATTTACAAATGTACTTTTGAGTTCTGCGTTACGAATGCTCTCACGATACCTCACAGGGTATACAAAGAAATGATTATTTTTTTCAAGTGACGTAATTACCACCCTCTTCGTATTTTTCCAAAATATATTTGTGAATGTTTAATAATCTGTTGATATGTGGGTCAAAAATATTTAATATTTTCCCCATTTGAACTTTCCAAGTCCCATAGTTTGCGCGTAAAGTGGATGTAACACACAGACACAGGAGTGATCTTATAATAGTTTCTTTTCATTTTTAACCTTTCGCTGGGCGTGCAAAATTTCTTCAATGAGCGGGCGCGCTTTGTAAATTCTACAACAGGCAAAAAACAATCAATTATTGCTGCTTTATTTTAATTTTACAAATAATTTAGCTTACAAATATCATATAAGTTATCTCTGATCACAATTTATTAAAGTATTCCGCAATACACTAATTTTGTTATAACATACTAAAGCAGAAGTTTAGATCTATAAAAAGTTACTTGCTACTACAATCACAAAGAATAAAAATTAATAATGAATTACTAAACAATAATGAAGTAATTTAATTAGTAACATAATTCATCTATATTAGTCGCTTTCCATATCAAGCATAAGATTTGCTTTTTAAAGGCTGTTTGCAGATAAAGCTTGCGCATTCCATGCACTGTTAACATATTAGAATGGTAGATGGAGCTAATTGCGCAATCTAAAATACAAATAACTTTCAGGAACTGGATAAAGAGATCTTGAAAACGAATACAAATGGTTGTTAACACCTACTGCTGTTTGAATTTTGTTTTAAAGAAAAAATAAAGTGAATGTTGTACTTTTTACACCGGCGCGCCCGACGGAAGGTTAAAGTACGGAATCCTAAAAATTATATACAGATGTGTGTTATTTAGATCTTAATTATAAATTAATTAATTAATTATAAAGCATTGTATCGTTAGCAGATGAAGGGGTTAATTTGATAAAGTTTTTTTTATGGTTAAGTAACTTTTATAATCTGTTAATTTATTTTTGTATAAAAAAGATGGAATTTTGTAATCGGGCTTTTATTCGCAGTTTAGCATTCTAAAACTTAAAAAATTTTATTTAAAAATTTGATTCTGATATAAAAAAAAGCTTTAATGTGTTTTAAAATTTAAATAAACATTAATAAATTAATTAAAAGGCTCTTCCGCTAGGCCTTTAAGACTATTAGTCACTCAGTTTCCAAATTTCAACCATAATTTTAAGTGTATGGGCGTTTGATGCATTTTTATATTCAAAATATCTATTTAGGAAATTATTTTTTTAACTTTAATTTTCTCTTTTGAAAAGATATAATTTTTTTTTCTAAGTTCTCAAAATATTTTAAAAATGTACAATTAATTCTATCTGAAATCTTAACATTTTACCCAGTTCGTCATTTTTTAGGGTTCCACACTTAAAATGAAAAAGTGGAAATAATATAAGATCACGCCTGTGTCTGTCTGTCGGTCTATCACTGACATTCTCCCCGTAATTTATGGAACGTGAAAAGTTCAAATTGGGGATCGTAATTAAGTTTATTGGATTACATATTTCCAGATTATTAAACACTTACAAATGTATTTAGGAAAAAGTAGAGAAGCTAATTAGTTACTTGGAAAAAAAATGTCCATTGTATATCGTGTTAAAGGTATCGCAACGTTAATCTCGAAAAAAAAAATCCTTACATTTTATGTATTATATTTTTAACAATATCTTCAAAAATGTCACGCAAAGATAGATTCCCCTCACCTATTTCCGAATCTACTGAAAATAAAATTAGAAAAAAATAAATTAGAAATATAGTAGATGTTAATGTAAATCTTGTAGGAAAACTATAACTATCAATCTAAAGGATATAGTTTTTCAGAAAAACAAATTTTTTGTTACACACAAATTTCGATTTACGGGCAATCAGAAAGTTTTAAAACATAAAATATTAAATTAAGCTTGAATTTTAGAAATATTTTAAAAACTTAGAAAAAAATTACAATGTTTAAGAAGAGTACATCAAATAAGAAAGTCAAAATATTAATTTCCTGGAGATATATTTTAAATGTAAGAATCCATCAAGCGCTCATAGACTTAACATTGCTTAGGGGAACTTGGAAGCTGAGCAACTAGCACCCATAAGGCTCAACACAGATTGCAATACTCTTTCCTTAAACTTAATACTTGGAAAAAGTGGAGAAGTCTTATACGATCCTATAAGATCGTATCCTATACGAATCCTATACGATTATTTGCGGTTTCTTCATAAAAGGACGGAGGGGCATTAACAAAAAAATCCGGGGAAAAGCAATCTACCCTACTCGACGGAAAGATTTTCCTTTTGCCGACAACCTTCCCTTTCCTACAAAACTCATTAAGATAAAAAACACCACTTCGCCACAATAAACGAGCCGGCACCGAAGTTTAAAAAGTGGTCAAATGTGTTTGGGCCTTAAGACCTGACTTATCAGTTGTGCATCTGATCCTACACTGTAAAAAAAAATTCAAGAGGTTACTAAAATTTTTTTAGTAAATTTGTATTCCACAGAATTTTTTAATAACCATTACAAACTTTTTTTTGCAAGTGAAACAAACATTTTCTTTTATAAACTGAACAAAAGAAATTTTTGTGTATAACTATCTTAAACCTTTTTAGTATGAGCCACCAAACAAATTTTAGAATAGCTCCAAAATTTTTTTAATAACCATTACGTGAGTCCCAAGAGCAGGAACTTCCTTCGAGCTGCATCCAGTGGGTAAGAAGAGAGACTTCCGAAGTGGAAGATTTTCAGCAAACCCCCGATAGATGGCAGCACCAAACATTTCTACTTGCTCCGAAAGGATTTTCATAATCCTTTTTTTTAACGAGTACTTACACTGCATACATTTGGCGCGCATTGGTGGTGTCCAACATCGAACCGGGAACTTTCAGTCTGGAGTTCGGTTCTATGAGCACTAGGCTATCACGGCCACACCAAGTGAGTTTTAGCAATAGCTATTAAAAATATAAAGCTATTAACTCTATTCGTTGCTAGCTTTTTTCTAGTTTTTCTTACACATTTTCTTGTAACCGAGTAAGATTAGTAAAAATTTTTTAGTAATCGCAAGGATCACTAAATTTTTTTTAGTAGATCGACCCTTTTTTTACAGTGTAAAGTGAAAATAAAAACATTTTTCTCCTTTTATTCGATTTAACTTCTTGGGGACGAGCGACAAGTATATCTGCTGCAAAAAGGCTCAGGAATCCTTGTTTATCTCTACCATTAAAATGTTATTGTAAAATCTACCTTATTTAATCGGAGCATTTTTTCGATTTAAAAAGGCACAAATTTCTGTTTTTAAAAACTGATTACAAAACATTAAAAATTTCGTAAAGGGCTCCTATAGCGAAGGGGTTAAAGCGATGCGTACACTAGCACAGCTATGCAGGTCCTCCTTCGTCATAATGTCAAATTAGAAAGGGTTTTTTTTATATTTTTTTTCTAAAATATATGACTCTATTATTAGAATAAAACTTTCAAAACTTTTAATTTCTATCTAAAATGTTGAGGCGCTAAAGGTGTAGCAGAGAACCATAAATCTTAATATAATAAAGCATATTTTATGGTTACAACTGTTTACAACTTATAAGAACAGATATTTCAAGAAGCACCAAATTGGGCTCCCAAAAATATGCCAATTAGCTACAGAATAAAAATACTAATTGCACTATAGAAATATTTTAAACACAAATAATTAGAAAAAAATAGAGATTGTAATATTTAAAAAGATGGTTTTTATTTTAATATTATTATTTAATATGAAAGCAAGTGACTGTTTGATTACTGCATACCGCATTTGGTTCATTTTCATTAATCAAAAATTTACATGACATGGCAGTTTGATATGCATGTGGAATATAAAAGCAGAAAGTCATGATTACGTTCATTAATAACTATATCATAATAATAACATATAAATATTGTACAACAAAGAAGTAAGAACTTAAAAATGATTATTTTCCTTATATGACGTCACTTTAATAATAAAATTATTAAATTATTAAATGTTTTTAATATACTTTAAATGTTTCATTGATAAAATAACGTCTTATAAGCAAAATAATTATTTACAATCTAAGTTCTTAATACATTGTTGTAGAATACAGTCGAGTCTCTATATAACGAAATTCTTTGTCTAGTCAAAAAATTCGTTGTATAGAAAAATTCGTTGAATAGAAAACGGCATTTTTTTTTCATTTAATGTTTAACTTTTGAAACATCGTTGTTTTTTGAGCTGTTTAATTAATTTTTGAAATGTTTTACAGAATTTTGCTGAAATCTCAAACATTTTTGCCACTTCCGTTTTTCCTTAGTGTCTTATTGATTATTTTCAAAATTATTACTTCAACAGAGAGAGTTATGTTTATCCTAGGAGCGATTTTATGCGGATGCAGTAGACAATCACCCAAGCAATAGATGACATTTAGTAACAATTCTTCATTCACAAGATCTCATACAACAAAAAATGTTCCAACTCGCCACAAACAACAAACATCCACTTTAAACTCTAAAAGTAATGAGAGTTAGTTTAGGTAGATTAAAACCTGCTGAAAAAGACGGCCTTTTATGAAATTACCATTTTATCCCTGCCTTACTATGCAACCCACGAAACAAACAACATTTTTTCCAGGCGACAATAGAATAGTTTTATCTTTTAGAATGCTTTGTGATATGTTTCAATCTTTTCCAAGAAAGGATTCTCATCTTGGTGAAAACAAAGTCAAGTGTAATCATGCAAAAAATGATGTTTTTCTTGGTGGGTAGAGGGGGTGAATGCCTTTTTTTTGGGCATAAGGAATAAGGTAGAGAAGTGCATCTATAAAATATAAGCAAGAAATCCATGAAAAAATCTTATACCACAAATAATTTAAAGCGTTTTCTAAACATATGAAAGAGCATTTTTGAAAAAAATCGTTAAATGTAGATGTATATTTCGCTATATGGAGATATTTTTTTAACGTAATTATGAAAAATATTGCCCGTTCCTACAAAAAATTCGTTAAATAGAGAAATTTGCTAGATGGAGTTTCGTTGTATAGAGACTCGACTTATATATATATACTATTATTATGATACGACAGTTTGATTACCGAAAATAAGATTAAAGAAAACGGTCCTTTCTTGCAAAATTTTCCAATATGGCATTTTGTATTATGGAAATAATGTGACTCCAGCGAAATATTTTTGACAGAGATGTATTCCGGAAATAAATATCAATATAGAAACTATTTCTAAATAAAGAATTGAAACTTGATTCGTGGGGAACGTTAAAATAAAATTGAAGATTTTGAAAAAATGACAAAAAAGATTTATATATATATAAACATCGCGAAAACTTTCCAAATAAAAATTATGTGAGAATTAAAACTTAAAAAATAACGCATACAAAAGAATTAATATACTTATGTAACATAATTTATAGTAATTACGCGTAAGACTATGAACTACAATAATGAATGCAAGATAAATTAGAAAATATATCACATAAAAATATATAAACAATTTTTCTTTAAATGGTACTTTAAAGAAAATCTTTAATGCAATATGAGTAGGAATACTACTATATCAATAATAATATAATAAAAAATTACTATACAATAAGTAATATACTACTATAATAAATAATAATAATAATAAAAATAGTAATAATAATAATAATTATTATTATTATTATTACTTATTTATTTATTTTATTTTGGTAATCGGGTAATCGTATTGCTTTGTAATATGCATTTTTAACAAATTTCAATGTAACCTAATGTGTATCAACTACGATTTCTTTTTTATTTATTCTATTTATAATAATAATAATAATAATAATTATTATTATTATTATTATTATTATTATTGTTATTATATTATTATTATTATTATTATTGTTATAAATAAAATAAATAAAAAAGAAATCAGCAGATTTGAATACGAGTTTATAATTTTTTTAAACAAATATAAAGAGCGCCTTTGTTTAATGTGATTATTTTATTATTTTATTTTATATTATTATTATTATTATATTTTTATGTTTATTTTATAATATTATTTTTAAGTTATTTTATAGTTATTTTATATTGTTGTTTTTATATTATTTTATAGTTATTTTATATGATTATTTTATTTGAAAACAAAATTTAGTTTCATTATTTGATACGCATTAGGTTACATTCAATTTTTTTAAAAATGCATATTACAATGCAATACGATTACCAAAAATAAATAAATAAATAAGAGAGATTTAAAAATTTTTTTTTTTTTTTTTTCAAAATTCCTAAGCATAGAATCCTGTATTATGAAAATAATAAGACTGATGAAATGTCAACCCATTTTCTTTCTTTTTCTTTTTTCTTTTTCTTTCTTTCTTTTTTTATCTGAATATTGATTAGAATAAAATTGAATTCTATAAAATGCATTTAAAATATGTTTTAAATACTTATAATTATTAAGAAGTTTTTTTATTAAAATAATATTTCATGAACACTGTTAAACAACTGAGTTATTTTTAAAAGATAAATATATTTATTATATAATATATATAATATTTTTAAAAGTAAAAATATTCGGTTTCCTCTAACATAATTATTTTATATGAAAACAAACTTTGCTTCATTTTTACATAATTCAATAAGTTACAATTAATTGATAAAAATTTCAAAAAGCAATATATAGCGATTACTGAAAAATATTCGTTTATATCTACATATATCCATAAATATTCTACAGAAAAGATTTCTTTTTCTTACAAAATTTTCGCTTGAAATTTCCATTATAGACATAAAAAAACGATTCTTTCGAAATACTTTTGGCAAAGATGTGCCCAGGAAATACTCATATGTAAACCATATCCAACGAAAATTTTCTAACTTGCCTCAAAAATGAGCTTAGAAAAAAAAAATTTGAAAAATGTGATGATGATGATGATAATAACAATAATAATAATAATAATAATAATAATAATAATAATACAAAAACGCATGCATGAATACACTGCTGTATTATTTTTAAGACAATTTTTTTTTTAAAGCCTCTTTTTTCCGTATAATTATTTCATACGAAGAGAAAGTTCAGTTTCTTTACAAGCTAGTTGGATATGGCAATCTCAAAACTTTCATCTATCTCATGCATGGTAATACTTCAAAATTCGCTATCACAATGTCAAAATTAGATGACAATCTATGATTATCGTAAGGATTGAAAAGGCATAAGATTCTGAGCATTAGTCCTTGAAACAGGACTATTGCGGACATCGGGAAAAATGCAACATGACAGAGCCACCTGATATCAAAACATAAAGAGAAATAATATTTACCCAACTATACATAAATCTGATGTTTGATGGAAATTTCTGCTATAATACTTGAGACAGAGCTATTACAGTAATCGAGAAAATATCAGCATAGCAGCGCAATCTGTTGGGCGATTGACACTAAAACGTAAACAGCATTAGTATATATCATGGATGTACTGAACGTAAAGTGAAAACCCGTACATTAATTTTTCAGTAGAGCTATTGCGAAAATCGTGAAAAATGAAACATAGCAGTGCTACTCAGCGGTTTAGATCAAAATGTAAACAATATTAATTTATGTCAAGGACTAACTGAATCTTAACGTTCACAGGAATCGGTATATTAGTAATTGATATAGAGATGTTGTGCAAACTTTAAAAAAATGCTGCATAGCAGCGCCACCTGTTGAGTTAATTATACCAAAACTAATCGCATCAATGTATACCTGGATTCAATAGAAGAAATAAAAAATTACAGATGGAAATGCAAAGAAATTGCAGAAAAATATTCGAGAAAACATTTTTTCCTCCTATATAGCATTTTGTAATATGAAAATTACGAAATACTTTTGACAAAAATGTATTGTGTAAATATGTGTACACTAAAAAATACCGATGTATATACATTTTTTTAAAAATAATGTTAAAACAGATGTTTTAAATATTTGGAAATAACTAGAAATCTTCTCCTCAAAAAATAATATTTCTCAGGTAAAACAGAGCTATATTTAAAGCAATAGCTAAAAGACTAGCTTTTCTTTAGTATAATTATTAGATAAGAAAACAAAGATATGTTTTATTACTTCATACCACATTAGCTAACATTCCATTAATAAAAATTGAAAATGAGAATACAGAAAAAATATACTATCGTAAAAACTTCTATAAACAAAATTCACAATATAGCAATTTATATTATGAAAATAACACGACTCAAACAAAATACTTTTGACAAAGTTGTATTCAAGGAATAAATGTCCATATAAAACCAATCTTCAACCTAAATGTGTCAACCTTGTTTTTTTGGATGACGATTAGATTAAAATTGAAATGAATGAAAAATGTATAAAAGAAGGTTTTATATGTTTCTAAATACTAATAAAACTTTTCACTAAAAAATATTTACCAGGTACTGATGCATAAAAATTTCTTTTAAAAAGAAATAGTCAGAGGACTCGTTTTTCTTAAATATAATTATTTAATATGAAAACAAAATCTTTTCATTTCTCCATACTGGATTAGGTTTCATGTCATTGATCAGAAATGCGAATGGCAAGAAAATATGATTATTGACAAAGAAAAAAAAGAATTCAATAATTTCTTGTAGAGATAGAAGAAAGTAAAAATTTACTGATGAAAATACAATGAAATTGTGGAAAATGAATATAGAAAACATATTTTTCCTTAAAAAACCTCTATATAGCATTTTGTCATATGAAAATAACGAGATACTTTTGAGAAAGATGGATTATGTAAATATATATACATATAGAAATACCAATATATATAAATATATTTTTAATAATGTATAAACGAATGTTTTAAATATTTGAAAATAACTAGAAAACTTTTCTTAAAAAATAATATTTCATATGTATAATTTTACAACCAGGATATTTTCTTAAAGAAATATCTCAAAGACGAAGCATTTCTTTAACATAATTATTTCAAAACAAAACAAAGTTCTGTTTCACTACTTCATATCGCATTAACTTATATTCCATTAGCCAAAATTGAAAATGGCATGATAATGCGATTACAGAAAATATAAATATATATACTATCGAAAAAACTTCTATAAACAAAATCCACAATATAGCAATTTATATTATGGAAATAACATGAATACAACAAAATGCTTTTTACAAAGATGTATTCAAGAAATGAATGCCCATACAAAAGCAGCACTAAACCTATGTGTGTCATCCTTGTTTTTTGTATGACATTTAGATTAAAAATGAAATGAGTGAAAAATGTATAAAAGAAGGTTTTATAGATTTCTAAATACTGATAAAACTTTACATTTAAAGACAATGTTTTTCAGGTATAGTTAGACAATTAAATATTTTTTAAGGGAAATATTAAAAGGATTTTTTTTATAATATTACTATTTTAAAAAAATATGGTTTTTGACAAAAAATTTAAAAAACTTTTTTTTCTTATAAAACCACGAAATATACATTTTGTGTTATGGAGATAACATGACTCAGAAAAAAGCTTTTGTCAAAGCTCTATTCTAAATATAAATATCCATATTAAAGTTGAAATCCAAGTAAGGATATAAATTTTACTTTTTGGGTAATGTTTACAGTAAAATTAAAATATTAAATAAATTTTTGAGCGGTGTATACAGATATTTTTGAATGTGTCAACCTTGCTTTTTGGATGACGATTAGATTAAAATTGAAAATGTTTAAAAAACGATTTTACAGGTTGCGTCCTAAATTCGTGCAATTCGTTCGTTTAAAATCCATAATAAAAGGAATAATGCTCGGTATAAAGTTCGGTTTGCGCAAATATAATCAGACAGATTTTGGATTATTTTCCATGTATAATGAAAAATGATTCCAAAAATAACCGATAGAGGGCTATCAACGCAACATTGGAACACAAACACAAGTAATCAAGCAAACACAAATAGACAATGAAACAAATCACAATAACATGACATTATGCAATCATTATAAGGTAGTAAACGATGTTCAGCATGCGAAATTTTCGCGATACAATATTTGTGGATTTGCCATTCTTGTAGAAAAGTCTAACCACCAGCTTTCGATCTGCTAACGATATCATGCTGCTGATATCGAATGACGAATCCATCTCCAGCTAGGTGTCTTATTGCTAGCCTGATTTGCATAAATTTTCTCAGTATGACGTGTGAGCGCCCTCTATTGGTTGCTTTTGGAATCATTTTTTATTATATAAGGGAAAAATCCAGAATTCGTCTGATCATAATCGCACAAACCGAAAACTTTTCCTAGCATTACTTTCTTTTATTGCGGAATTTTATTGTTTGCACGAATTTATGACGCACCCGGTACATGTTTCTAAATACCGATAAAACTTTTCATGAAAAAATAACATTTTCAGGTATAGTTACATGATTATTATTTTTAAAGAAATGGTAAAAAGATTTGTTTTTCTTTAATATAATTATTTAATATAAAACCAAAATTATGCTTCACATCTTTGTGCTGTATTAGAATGCATATCAATCTTCCATATCGAATTATGTTACATTCCATTAATGAAAATTGAAAATGGCATGGCAATGCGATTACTGAAAAAAATTATAGAAAGAAGTTCTATGTACAATAGCCCCAATATAGCAATTTGTATTATGGAAATAACATGACTCAAAAGAAAATTCTTTTGTCAAAGATGCAGGCTAGAAATAAGTATCCAAATAAAAGCAATTCTCAACCTAAATGTGTCAACCTTGTTATTTGGATGACGTTCAGATTAAAATGAAATGAGTGAAAAAGTATAAAAGAAGATTTCATATATTTCTAAATACCGAAGAAACTTTTCATGAAAAATAATATTTACCAGGTATAGTTACATAACTAATTTACCTTTCTAAAAGAAATAGTAAAAGAATTCACCATTCTTTAATGTAATTATTTCACATGGAAACAAAGTTATGTTTCATTTCTTTGCGCTGTATTAGGTTACATTTCATTCTTCATATGGCATTATGATAGGTTACATTCCATTAATCAAAATTGAAAATGGCACGGCAATTCGGTTAACTAAAAAAGTATTATCGAAAAAAAGTTCTATATACCAAATCCATAACATAGTAATTTATATTATGAAAGTAACATGACTGGAACAAAATGTTTTTGCCAAAGATGAATTCTCGAAATAAATGTTCATATAAAAGTAGTACTCAACTTAAATGTATCAACCTTGTTTTTTTAGATAAAGTTCAGATGAAAATTGAAGTTAGTGAAAAATGTGTAAAAAAATGTTTTATATATTTCTAATTACCGATAAAACTTTTCATGACGAAATAACATTTTCAGGTATCGTTACATAATTATATTATTTTAAGAAATTGTAAAATGATTCGATTTCCTTCAGTATAATTATTTAATATGAAAACAAAGTTATGTTTCTTTTCTTTGTGCTTTTTTAGGTTACATTACATTTTTCATAATGCATTTGATTACATTTTGTAAATAAAAATTGGAAATGGCACGGCAATGCGATTACTCTCGAAAGTGTTACAGAAAAAACTTCTATGTACAAAATCTCCAATATAGCAGTTTGAATTATGGAAGTAACATGACTAAAAAAATGCTTTTGTGAAAGAGGTATTCTAGAAATAAATATTCATATAAAATCAGCACTTAGCCTAAATGTGTCAACATTTTACTTTAGATGACAGTTAGATTAAAATAGAAATGAATGAGAAATGTATAAAAAGGTTTATAGACTTCTAAATACCGATAAAACTTTTCATTAAAAAATAACATTTTCAGGTAGAGTTACGTAATAAATTATTATTATTTTTTAAATAGTAAAAGGATAAACCATTCTATAATATAATTATTTCACATGAAAACAAAGTTATGTTTAATTTCTTTGAGCTGTATTAGGTTACAGTTTGTTCTTCATTCCGCATTATGTTACATTTTAATAATAAAAACTGGAAATGGCAGGGCAATGCGATTGCTCAAAAAAAATATTATAGAAAAACTTCTGTGTATAAAATCCCCAATATAGCAATTTGTATTGTGGAAATAACATGACTGTTAAAAAAAATGCTTTTATCAAAGATGTATTCAAGAAATAAATTTCCATATAAAAGCAGTACTTAACCTAAATGTGTCAACCTTGTTTTTTGGATGACGTTTAGATTAAAAGTGAAATGTATAAAAGAAAGTTTTACATATTTCTAAATACAGATAAATCATTTCATGAAAAAACAACATTTTGAAATTATAATGGAGGTTTGTTTTAATGTATCATTGTAAATTATTATTTTATACATTACTTGCGAGTAAATAACACTGGTACGATAAATTGAAATATCTGAGCATCTAATTAACTGTTATATTAACAAAAAAGCAACATACCTAACAAGGATCTAAAATCTCTACATATCTAACCGATTTCTAAATTAGTTTTGAAGTTTATATATAAGCATTTTCATGGTAACGGACGTATCACTCGGTACATAAAAACATACTTTAAAGATACTAAATATGTCATATCCTTTTTTTATTGCATGAAATTTATGAAGAACATGGAACCAGCTTCTTTATAATGCAGCTAATTTGTGAAAATTTTCCTGAAACAATATATTATTAATTTGTTTGTTTGTTTGTTCAGTAACGAACGCTTTTCAGGTATAGTTATATATTTTTTAAGATATAGTAAAAGGGTTCTTTTTTCTTTAATACAATTATTTATTATAAAAATAAAATTACGTTGCGTTTCTTCGTACTGCATTAGGTTACGTTTCATTGATCAGAAATGCGAATGGGGAAGAAATATGATTACTCACAAAAAATCGAGAAAACACATTTTTCTTATAAAATCTCAAAATATACATTTTGTATTATGGAAATAACATGACTTCAAAAAATGCTTTTGTCAAAGTTGCGTTCTAAAAATAAATATCCATATTAAAGTCGAAATCCAAGTAAAGATTTTAATTTTATTTTTGGGTGAAGTTTAGAATAAAATTTAAAAAATTTATATTTTTGCGAGATGTATAAAGGAAATTTCAACATATTGGTAATACTAAATATCTTATCATTAAAAAAAGTAAAAATTAACTCTTTAAGTATAAAATATTCAACAAAATTTAACATACTTATTTAGTTATTCATTTTAAGAAATAGCAAATATCTTCCTTTTTGATATAATTATTCCATTTGAAAACAAATATTTGTTTCATTATTTCATACCTCTTCAAAATTGCTAAAAGAAAAAAAAAGTTGCATATATAATTATAGAAATTGAAAATTTCCGACAAAAAGCGTTTTGATTTAAAAATATTTATATTAAAGCCATATCCAAATAAAGATTTCAAAGTTATTTCATAATCAATATTAAAAATAAAACTGGAATTTAAAAAAATCTATAAAATAACTTTTACATTTATGTAACTAATGATAGACTAGTGTTAGTAACTAGTGATCTACTTAAAAAAGTATGTAAAACATTTGAATCTAAATAAATTATATTCCATTAATACATAACTGTAAGACTCAACAAAATTTTTAAATTAAGGCAATATTTTTTATTTAACAGGAGATTATATACATATATTCTCTTTTTTAGGAAAAACTATTTGGAATCTTCCAGATAAACAAAATTCTTTCTATCATTTATGTAATTAGTCTGCTTATATTTTTTATAATATGACTATTTTTTCTAATGGATGAAATTAATAAAATTAAACCGTACATACATACAGTAATTACAATACATTTTAATAACATCCTATAAGTTTCTGCTAAAAAATATAGTTAGAAAAAAGATGTATCGATCTATATACATGTATATAACTTAAGATTTTCTTTCTAGCAAGGAATATTAAAATCCAATTTTCTTTATTAAATTTTGAATTATCTTTGAGAATATGATGCTGTAAAAAGATATTAAAAATATGATGACGAAATGATCAATTTACTGGAAAATATTTTTAAAAAATCGTTAAATTTCGGAGCTAAAAGTAGTTCTATTATGATTTCATTCAATTTAATCTGAAATATTAAATGAGAAAATAGACAAGGATAGAAAGAAAATTAAATTTTAGATTTAGTACTTTACAATATCTTTTTTCAAATGAATTTGGTGTTTTAAAATAATATTTTTTTACCTTAAAGAACGTATGAAAAGATTTCTATGTTCCTAAATTGTAAGAAAAAAAAACATTATTATTATTTTATTATTATTATTATTCTGCAAAAATATAATATAAGCAGGAAGCAGGAACTCTGTTTTTTCCTAATTTAGTTTCGCAGAAAACATTGGGGTAGTTTAAAAATATCGAATGGTATATACATCTACAGTGGACTCTCGTTAATTCGAAATCGGATAATTCGAATCTTCGCTAAATTCGAACTAACCATGAAGTCCCGAAACTTTCAAAGGCAGAATAACATTAAAATTTTTCATTAATTCGAAATCATTTTCTCTTGACTCCGTTTAATTCGAACTAACGATAATGCCGATTTTTTATTTTTCTTTTCTTTCTCACGGATTTCAGTTCATTTGAATAACTTTCTTTCTTTGATTTTTGTGAGAATTGTTCCAAACGAGTATGCATGTAATTCCATGCATTTGATATCCACTTTCTTAGTTCATCGTATGTTCATCAGTGACGCTGCAATTTTTTTTTTCCATTGTGCTTGTTTCTAATCTTTTAATAAGTTAATGTATTTCTATATTCTAATTTAATATTAATTCATATTCTAATGATAACAAACGAAAAAAAAAATTAAAAAACACTATAACATTAATTCATTTGCAATAGTACCATATTAAGAATGTTTTCATTTCATACTTTCCATAATTCGAAATTCGGATAATTCGAACATTTCTTGTGGTCTCGACGAGTTCGAATTAAGGAGAGTCGACTTTATAAGTGCTCATAAAACAGAAACATCTAATTATAGTTATCTAACATTTATATTTAGAGAATGCACAAAATATCATTTTTAAATGGAAATCACTTTTAGAAGTTTTTAAATAATTTCTTCTATTTTACTAACCAGAGAGAATAATATTCATCTGCACTAGCCGTAGAATATTTTTTAAAAGTTTTAAGGAAACAATTAATGATAAAAAATACTAAACAAAAATAAAGTTAATTTAAAATATATGGCTCTAATGAATCTAACATGGATTTTGACCGTTTTTGTCAAAATTATATCATTATAAGCATATGATTAATAACGCTTTCATCAAAGACAGGCTAAAGAATAATAAAATACACTTTTATTCTTCATATAAGAAGTTTCTTTTGCTATTTTACTTTCGCTATTTTAACTAAGAAAAATTTTTAAATAACCTTATTTATGTACATATATATTTATAAATATAAATGGGTTTTTTATGCACATAAAATGTGCTTTTTATTTTTAAGTTGTCCTTTATTGACTAGGTCACCCATGTTCCATTTCAAATATCGGAACTAGTCAAATTAACAAGTGTTTGTCTGCCACCACACTTAAATCAAATTTATGGACTTAGTAGATATATCAATATTTAGTAAGTTAAATCATTCTCCACTTACGGGAAGATAGACATAATAAAGCCGTTCAATTCCATTCTCCCCCGGCCAAAAATCGTTTAATTATACTCCCTCACTGAAACACAACAACGACTCTTTTGTTTGACTGTCCCGTCCCTCTAGGTTACGTCACCACTCTCAAGATTTTGTCCTGCAAGGGCAGGATATATACACACGTTTAGCGGAAGCTTGGTCATGCGGCAGTCCCCAAACACCAGCTACCCGTGGATCACTAAAATACAACGAACGGCCCCCTGAGATTAGGTAGGGACATTCCTGCTCTGTTTCAGATGGTTGGTTTACCCCCTGTTAGGAAATATAATGAAGTTTAATCTTGCAGAACTTTTATGCTTCTATGAACTTTAGCTTTTTTTTTCCTTTTGAATACGCTAGCATATGAACTTTTGAATATTTGTTAGCGATGGATAGAAGATGTATACCCCGTACGTGTTTGACTTTTTTTCTTTATCATGCCTGTAATCTGTGTTTAATTTCCAGCGTGCTTATGTCACATCATTTCATTTTTTTTTAAACTTTCTTTTTATTTTTCAATATTGATTTAAGAAGGTAAATCTATAATTCGATGCTCGACAGAAAAAAAGATCATGTATCTAAACATTCGTCTCCATATATAAGAATATTGCAGTGTATCATTTCTTTAATAAATGATACTAATAAATTAAGTTTTAAAAGTAAGCGGATATACAAGGGAGGGAAAAAATAGTGCTTTATAATATTATGAAATCACATAAATAAAAGATGTAAACATTCTCACTTTTTTAGTTTAAAAGAGCGATGAATGAAAGTTAAATGCAATATTGTTTTATTAAAATTGAAAATTTAAATGTCAAATTTCGGCAAAAGTTTAATTTAAAAATATTCCTAATACATTCTAAGAAATACTTGAAGGAGAGAAAAATATTTCTTTAACAATAATAAAATAAATAAATATGTGTGCATGTGTGTTTATTTATTTTATTAATTTTATTTACATAAATAGATAAATAGAGTAGAATATTATATACTAATATTCTTTATTTGGGGTAATCTGGAGTAATGAATAAAATTATAGAAACATACAGATTAAAACGTTCAGCACATAATATTATTTTAATTATTGACAACAACTATTATGTTTTTTCAGCCTAAAATTTCTAATGAGATATATATTTAACATATAACATTAATTTACATAACTGTCGAGTATTTTTTTGCGTTATTGCACTGAATATTTAAACATTTCATTGTTTGATTTAATGAATAAATTATTTTACGTGGGCGTTAATAGTTAAATAATTTTAATATATACTTTATCAAAATTAAATGATGGATTATTGATGAATCTTGAAGTAATTTATAAATATTTATTTTAGACAAAAAAATTAAGTGTTTATTTCTCTTGCAATATCTCAACTAATTACACTTTACTTTATGATACCAGACAAAACTGTTCATATATGCAAAAGTTTTTTTTTTTTTTCTTTTAAGCTTCAGAGTTTGCAAAGCAGTTTTAAAGCTCTAATTATCACAAATTTAAAATAACACAGTACCTGAATTTTAAAAGAAAACAAGAAAATAACATTAATTATCGTGCTATAGATTTTTAAGATAAAATTTATCGTTGCTTGACATATAACACAATAGAAAGTAATGTATAGGCAAAAATATATTGACAGAGAGAACAACATGAATCAATGCTAACATTAATTATTCGTTGTCACGAAAGTAAACATCCAATCTTTATTTCCTTTGGTTTGCTTTTAACTGGTCAAGAAAAATCAAATGTTACACTAATTGCTTAAAACACGGCGAATGTCATTACCATTATTTAGAACAAAATAAACAGAAGAAGAATGAAAAAGATAAATCTTTTCCATGTAATTTCTGCTTTGAACTGGAAATTAATTGTATTTGCTTGTTTCTTCAGCAACTTCAAATTTGTAGAAACATTTTTAGATAAGTTCGTAATTATAAAATTATGTACTACTTATAGTCGTCGTTCAGTTCGTCCGTCCGTCTGTCCGTCTGTCAGTCCGTCCATTTATCCCAGAGCAAAAACTACAAAACTGAATCATTTAAAATTTTAAAATATATAATTTATGCATAATTTTGTCTAGTCATTTCAAATTTTGTGAAATTTGGATGCATAGTTTAATTACAGGGACAATCAAAAGTGTTCAGTTACATTACGAACAATGAAAAAAATAGTTTAAAATGCATTTTAATGATGTTATACTAATTTAGAACATAATAAAATTGATATATACCTATGAAGTATATTCTAAAATATACATTCTGTACAATCTATGGTGCAAAGAATATTTGTTATTAATTTACAGGGCTACACAACAGTTTTCCCTTGCATAATGGTATAGGGGGAAACATTGTTCGGGACGACTTTTAATACTATTTCAATTTTATGAAATTTATATACGTTGCTGATGTTTAATACAAGTTACTTCCTGTGTAATAAATTGCTAATACATTTACAGGGATACACAAAATATTTCGGATACACTACTGTATTTTTATATAACTTATATAAAATTTTTGGCCTTTCTAGTGTTAATGAAAGAGTTTTAGTGGCTTTTTTTACAACAAAATAGGTAATCAAGGATCGTAGCATTCATACATTGGTGGGAAACTTGCGTAGATGACCATCCTATTGACACCACAACTTTTTTTACAGTATTCTTCAGCTTAATAAAAACTCCGAATTTATGTCAAAAAGCCGAAATATACTACTAAAATTTAGTTATTTTAATAGACTACATATCTGTGCTATTTTCCACCAATGATTCATAACTTTTATATATATTTCCTTACCACTATTTTAAATGTTCTTACCATTATTTCATAGAAAATTCTTCATAGAAAATTTCTTTAACATAGATAATAAAAGTACACAATGAGTGCATCGTTTGAAAACAGTGATAGAAAAGCGAGAATGTTTTAGCAACGTGTAATGCAACAAAACGTGATGGGTTATTTAATAAAAATGGCATTCTATAATAACTCCATATTTCATGTCATCACCAAATAGGTGAGATATCTGCGTCACTTAATTTATATTTTATCATATACAAATCGACCACTTGAGATTATTTTGGTCTCTTCATTTATATTTTACCATTTATGAATCGACCACTTTAAATTAAAACTTTTAGTGTTGCAGTTATTATCAAAAATAAATTTATTTTAGTTAGTGAATGAGAGATGTACATAAAATTTCTTTTCTATGTTTATATTTCTATTATCTATTTAATTATATCCAACGTTATATTCAAAATTTCAGAATTTTATTTTAGGTGCAAATAAATTGAACTAAACGCCTTCGGGATCAGTGGCTTTTTCAAAATTTTTATTCGGTTGGTATCATTTTAAAAAAGGTTATTTTTACTTAAATAATCATGAATTACCCTGATTAAAGACAGCAAATATTACTTTTATTTTTTACTGTTGACAAGAAGAACTTTTTTATTTCCTTTTTGAAAGTGTATATATGCACCCAGGGCCCCGAAAAGGTTAAAGAAAAAAAATTTGGTTATTTAATATAAGCTTTTAAAAATTCAGGTTTACTTAAAAGGCGATGAAAATAATCAAATAGCAATGTTAATAGGTAATTTATTTAAAACACCTTTGTACTTTCAAGCCTTAATCAGGCTGTTCTTTAGAGAATACTGAAAAAAAATTCTCTGAAGAAGAACCTGATTAAGGCTTGAAAGTACTAAAATGTTTTAAATAAAATTACGTATTAACATCACTATTTAATTATTTTATTCTCTTTTTAAGTAAACCTGAACATTTTAGAGTTCAAAATATATATTTTGTATTAAAAAACAAACTGAAAATTGCGCTATGTCATATGTTTATATTTTATGTTCTTTTTATTTTTTTATCATTTATTTATTTTATTATTAATTTATTTATTTTGTTATTATATTTATTTAAGCTTATGGTTGTAAAATATTTGTTTAATATTTACGATTGTTGAATCTTTGATTTATAAGGCGTGAAAACCAATGAAGCTTAAAGGTATCCATACTTTATTTCGGACCAGGGCATTGGCCACCACTTTATCAATGAACTGCAAGGAACGTATCTGGAATAGTATCCCTACATTCGTACGAATTGGCAAGATAATCAGGAGTATTTATTATCATCATCAGTATCACTAGCATTTATTTCACTCTGTTTTTTCTGAGCCTCTCGCAACAAAAACTCGTCAATTATAATGTCAATTAATATTTTTAAAGGCATATGCTTTTTCTAGAATGAATATGCATTCATCAATGGAGGAATGAATGGAATGCCTGGTGATTTTCAAATTAATTATGGTTAACTAAGACATTCTATCTTGTGGTGCAGTTGTTCCCTTGGCAAATTATAAGAGAGAGAAGGGTCAAGTTATATATCCCCGAATTGTTCAGTGATAGAGTATTGGTGAGCAGTACCCTGGTTCGAAACCAGACGTGAGAACTTTTTCATTTGGTTATTTCTCACCTCTTAATTCCTAAAATTAAACAATCACAAAAAGAATAATAGTTCACAATTTGAAATGCATAGAAAGTTTTTACAAATTATATACATATTTATAAATGCTAAAATAACTGTCATGAAACTCATGAAAAAAATGGTGTTCATAATAGATGTTGTTCATGCTGACTATCTGTTTGAAGAATCTAGAAATGCAGACTTTCTAACTTATAACAGTGAAGGGCATTAAATTGGATACCTTGGGGGTAGCGACAACTCATTGGCACAGAGTTGGTGAACAATGTTACGCGACGACGCTGTTCCCTTCTGTTGCGATTTACGACTTTTTAGCCAAAATTTCAAGAATTATAAATTCAGATAATATTTCTAAAGGAGTTAAAAATTAATACATTAAAACTTTTCTGTTGTCTTTTAAACTGAAATTTATACAGTTTGATGGATGTACAAATGTATGCATATAAAATCGATTTTTTCCGCAAATGGATGCAGAAAAAAGATTTTATAGTTGATATTTAAATGTAATATAAAATACATTTCTTCTGCATTTAAATTACAGTAACTGCAAGCAAATTTAAGAAAAATTGCACCTTACTACTATTAATTATATCCAGTGTTGGGTATGAACGCGCTCACTGAACGAAAACTCACGAGTTTCGCTCACTATTTGTGAACTTTGAACTGAACTTCGCTCACTATTTTATAAACAAGTTTGAACTGAACGGAAACTCAAAAAATAGACGAGTTTGAACGAAATTTACGTTCAAATTTACGTTCAATTTTTTCATAATTTATTTAAAATTTTTCCAGACTTTATTACACTTTTTCCCTTTTTCAAATGTCATTTAGGGGCCTACACGAGCCTCAGAACGGGTTAAGTCTGGATATCACTTCTCTGGGTAGTATCCTAGTCATACTTCTTCTGCAGACTCGGGTCGCGCCGAACCGGATTTGGGCTGTATACAATTTCGCCAAAAATAGATATATACAGTAAACTCTCTGTACAAGGTGGACTGTGTAAGACGGAAATATATCTAAATCGGAAAGATTTTCATGTTCCTGCGAATCCGCAGACATAGTAGAATTTGTCTAAGACGGAAAATTGTCTTCTATGGAAAATTTTCAAGATACCGATCGATTCCGCTATAGCCATAGTTTATTCTAATTTTAAATAACCAGGATTCAACAATTAAACTTTTCTTTAAAGAATAGTTCATATACAATGCTAGGGGATGAGAGAAACAGTATTATAAAAGGTGCTACAAAAATCTGTATATGACGAAATCCTGTCTTAAACGAAACAACTTGTAGATCGGTGCAAAATGGATAGAATAATCCGTGTAAAAAAAATCATAACACATTTGTAAAAGACTGCGAATTTCTTAATAAAGAATCTGTCTACAATGAATTTTTCTAAGTGTTTTTTTTTTTTTTAAGATTCACCAGTATAGAAATTTTTATATTTTTAAGCCTCCAATCCGTGGAAATGTGTTAATGTTATTAATATTTCAGATATTTAGGTACAATTAAGGACTCATTTCAAAATCAATTTAGTTTACAATGGGATATACAGAAATAAATATGGAAAGACCAATACTTTGGAATAAATGTACCTATTTACGCAGCCCATGACCCGCTTTTTTAAATGAAAAACATAAGCATGAAAGGGAAACTGTAATAAGTACTTTTTAGAGTTCCGTATTTAAAAAAATTAAGCGGAACCATTATAAGATCTCCCTCTTGTGTCTGTTTTTGCTATAAGGTAAGTTAGCTCCTCCTCTTCTGTAAAATTAATACTAGTTCCAAACTAGCAAAAAGGAACAATTACTAAAGCACAATACTCAGACTAGCATTGTCTCGAAGGGTATGCACACAGACATCCAGAGAGTGCAATCGCGTGTTTGTGTCATTTTCAATATTGTACCGACCAAAAGTATATGAAGTTATGCATCGAATTGAACCAAATTTTTTGTGTAAGTGTATGACTATGGCTAATTGGTACTCCCGGAATTCTAAAAGAATCCGTCGGAAGGGGGCGCTGCAATCGCGATTTTTGTACCATTTTCAATATTGTACCGACCAAAAATATATGAAGTTATACATCGAATTGAACATAATTTTTTGTGTAAGTGTATAACTATGACTAATTGGTCCTCCCTGAATTAAAAAAAAATCCGCCGGAAGGGGGCGCTGCAATAGCGCATTTTATGCCATTTTCAATATTGCACCAACGGCACTTCTGCATGTACTCGGGGTCGGGCCGGGTTCGGTGCGAAATTTCAACTTTTTTTTCCGGGGCGGGCCAAGCTCGGGCCTTGTTTCTAGCTATTATATCAGGCCGGGTCGGGCCTTGTTTTTAGCTGTTAAATCGGGCCGAGTCGAGCCTTGATTTTAGCTATTATATCGGGCCTGTCTCGATTTAGCTATTATATCGGGCCTGTCTCGTTATCTAAATTTTCTCTACGAGCTGGGCTGGGCTCGGGGCGAAATTTTTATTTTAATATCGGGCCGGACATTTTTTTTCTATGGATCGGGCCTGGAAATTTCCGCCCGGGCATATCTCTATCTTACATATCGAATAAGCATATGATTAGTTCACAAAATTTTCTAAATTTGGACAATAATATCCAAACATTAAAAAAAAAAAAAAAAAAAAAAAAAAAAAAAAAAAAAAGTGAACTTTTTAGTGAACTTTGTTCACTTTTACAAATGAGTTTGATTTGAACGCGTTCGTTTGAAAATTTTTGAACTTGAACGTGAACTTAAATCACTTTTCAGAAATTGAACGTGAGTTTGAGTTACTTCGTTTATTTTGTGAACGTGCCCAACACTGATTATATCCCCTCGGAGGGGCAATGTCGATAAAGAAAATATCTAAATAGGCTAATTTTAACTATACTACTCAATTTACCACGGTATTATTTAAGATACGGCGCTGTTCCACCCTGTTGTTAATCACGATTTTTTAACCAAAAGTTATACAATTGTAAATTCAATTAATATTTCAAAAAGCGCAAGCGATTTCTACAATTTAAAAATTTTGATTTTTTTTTTTTAACTGAAATTTATGCTAGTTGATGCATATTCAAATGTAATATCAAGGCTATTTTTTCTGCCTTAAAATTAGACTAATTCCAAGCAAAATTGAGAAAAATTGCAGATTACTACCATTATATATTTCACCTAGAAGGGACAATGCCGATAACAAAATATCTAAATAATTTAATAATACTACCCGATTTATCATGTTATTATTAAAAAAACTTCAATATTTCACTCTGCTATTATTCAACACTTTTTAACCAAAATTCAACAATTATAAATTTAATTAATATTTCAAAAGGCATAAGCGAATTCTACAAATGAAAAATTTCCTAATGTTTTTAGACTGAAATTTATGCAATTTGTTGCATATATAAATGTAATATTAACGTTAACTTTTCTGCTTTTGAATTAGATTAACTGAAATGAAAATTGAGAAAAATTGTAAAATATTAACATTAATGACTTTGCTTAAAATGGACAATCTCGATAAGGAAATATCTAAATAATTTAATAATGCTACTCGATTTATCGTCATATTATTTAAAACATGGCTCGGAATTCTTTGAGAATGTCTTTGTTCTAATTATCATCAGAAAGGTCAGGGGTACATTTTGTTTTCTGTTGCTTTTTATTTTCCAAAAAAGATGAAGTAAATAAAATCGATTCTTTTACTACTGATAGTTGCGCAAACAATTGATATTGTGATTGTATTAGTATCTATAATTCGCCATCTACTTTTATTGATTTAGAGGACTAGAAAAACATGACCTAATTGGATTTTTGTTAATTTATCTGTACATTTTTGCATTTTTTTCCATCTTTACTATTACGATAAAAGTTGCTATTAAATCACCTTCTAATTAATTAGGTTAACAGATCTATGTAAGTTTAAACTGCTATTTTACTTACAAACTAAACGTCAACAGCAAATACATTTTGAAATTAAACAAAAATAACTATCACATTCAAGTAATACTTTAATTTGAAGTTAATATATATATATATATATATATATATATATTACACCATTAAAAGTAGACAATATTCACCAATTGATTTTATCAATAAACCAAACCGAAACATGAGAAATTTAAATAAATAAATAAAATGAATGTAATAAAATGAATGTAATAGAAATTTGTAGAACCAAAGCAGAATTATCAAACCCCAAATACCTTGGAACTACAAATGAAGTGTGTGGTTTCATCTTCGTATTAGCCATGAAAAGCAAAAGAATAAGAATTTGGGGCTACCAACACACAAAAAGCCAAAATTCTTCAAAGAAATACCAAGTAATAAACAGTGGAAAAGTTAAAAAAATAATAATATTAAATCAGTAACGAACTACAAATCGAATCAGTCACAAAAGCACATCCGTTACCCTAATCTAGCACGTGGCATACATAAACACTATGCATTCATACATAAATGTCATAACAAGTTAGATAAAAAATAATAAAAACAAAAATCGACTTATCTGTTGATCACTGCAATTGTAATCACATTAACTACCATCATCACACATCATAAAGAGAACTTCTCAAAAAATTTTACATATGTAAAGAACAAATCATCCGTAATATCCAACAACACTGAATTAACGTAGAGAGCATTTTGGCTCAGAATTGTTGATTATACCAGCCACCAACGCCAACGGCGATAATGTTACAATACGCCAAACGCGGGGAAAATCAACTCGCTCCTAAGACGCTTCGTAACTTAGACACCAATTCAATAGGGTTGCTCTTAGTCAAATAATCAAAGCAAAACGCCCAAACTAACTAGATAAAAAAGTTGAACAAATCCAGCTAGGATTGAAAGCAATACAACATATTGAAGACAATAAAAAAAGCTTAATAACTGGAGCAGTAAAAACAAGGTTAAATTACAAAAAGAGTTAAGATTAAGTAAAAACTAAGAGTTAAATCCACGTGTAGACTACAAAGTCACAATGACAAAGAAAATGCTGAATTGGAAATATAATTGAACAGGAGGAAAAATTAATAATCGATCATAACATAATATTAAATTAATAAAATAATTAAAAGTTGAATAAAGTAATTACATAAATATTAACACATACTTTAGAATACCCTTTTATTCCTTTAATCAATAACATTTATTTTGACTATGCTTGGTTAAAACTCAATATCTTAATATAGGATGATAAAAGATTAATAATAATAATAATAATAATAATAATAATAATAATAATAATAATAATAATAATAATAATAATAATAATTAAATTAATAAATATAATGTAGCTTATTAATAAATGTACCCTATACTTAGAGTAGTGATATAGTAGTCTCAGTTAAAATTTAATTGTAAATTAATAATGTAAATGATTAATATTATTATAATACAATAGATATAACTAAACAAATATCAATACATTGGTGTCAATTAAACTCTATAAAAATTATGTCAAAATGAATTTCCCACGCTCAATTTTTTATTAACCTTTGCGTTTTTCCAGACAACACCGCCTTCCTCCGTACTCTAAAGTCTACCCACCCAACTAACCTATATATATATTTTTTTATGTTTCTTTTTTTACATTTTTAATTTTTTATTGTTATGTTTATGTTTTAATGATTTTTTATAGATTATTTTTTTTTACGCAAAGAGTTAATTAATAATGAGATCATGTAATATCAAATTATAAATTAAAGAATATATGATTTTTTTAGGAAAACCATTATTTATAGCATCATATACAAGCTTTTTAATATTGGTATTAATTAAATGAGAAGAACATAAACATTTTATTCTATATAAATGGTTACATATTATATTACGATATACAGAATTATGAAGACAGGATTTAAAATTTGTAATATATATATATAAAAAAACTGTTCAAGAAACTGCTATAAGATATGATTATCCTTTACATTTGGTTAAAAAATATTATCTGTATAATCATTTATATAGTATTAAGTGTCTATATTCTCCTCAACCAAATATTACAAACATTAAAATGCTAATTTATGCAGCACCATATGATGTTATTCTTAAGAACACCTGTAATCTTTAATATGCAATAAGTTATTACATGATCTTAAAAATAATTAACACATTGAGTAAAAATTGTTTAAAAATTATAAAAAATAAAAATAATACGAAATAAATAAATAAAATAAAATAAAATAAAATTAAAAATACAAAAAATTAAAAAATATGTATAAAAGGATGGATGGGTGGGTTAGATGTTAGATTACGGAGGAGGGCGGTGTTGTCTGGCTAATACGCAATGGTTAATTATTATATTAAAAAACTTTACACATAGAATTAAAACTTGTGTTTACCTAAAATTAATATGCATAACTTAAAAATGATCAAGTTATTGAGATAAGATATGGTTGTCTATTGTATTTTTCTTAAAGAAATTATTTGTAAAATATTAGAATAGAAATTATTCTTGGAAAATTCTTAGCTTTCAAATAATTTATTTTATTCCAATTATATTTCTCAATAATAGATGGCAGCACCATAAGTATATAATTTAATTAATATATTAATCACATAGATGGCAGCAATAAAATTTTTTTTGTGTTTGTACTACAAGTTGTAGTAGCATATTCTAGTTAAATAATTAATACAGTAATATTAATAATTGTTTAAAAATATAATACTTCTAACAGTAGCAATTATTTTTTTCTAAATGTATTATGAATTTTATAGTATAATATATGATCTACTAATTTTTATAATTATTGTTACAATTTTATTATCTATATGACTTATACTGTGACTATAACCTTAACTGTTACAAAGTCACATGTAATTTATATTCACTTGAGATTCACTTGAACTACAAATCATGCTAGGATATAGTTATGGTAAATATTTTAGTATATATATACTTTTTTAAGAAATATTATTATTGTTATTTTGTCATATTGTTTTTATTTTCTTCAATGAATATCTTTTTACTAATTTGTAATAGTAAATAACTTCCAACCAGTCGGGCGCATTCTGGGACGAATTTCAGCACGTCCCATAACAGAAACTGGTTGGTTGCTTTTGCTTTTTCATTAAATTATGCACCCCTGTCAAGTAGCTTCATAAGAAAGACTTCTAATTTCCATTTATCCATTTATTTTTTATTATTTTGGTAATCTGCCTTCTATTTCACTTCAAACATCAACAGTTTTCAGTAAGATTATTGTAAAAATACTGGTTTCATTGGTTTATTGAATGGTATTTTCTAAATTACTTCGGTTGCATTTATAAAAGTATTTATATATACAAGGTGTTTCGCTACCAGACCGGCAAACTTTGAGCGGTGATAGTAGACATGAAGACAAACATTATTAAACAGGAAACCATGGGGCGCAAACGTCTTCCTTAGGAGCTACGGGCCATTAAATTTAAGGTCCAAAACTTCAAACGATTATAAAAAACGGAAAGAAGGATGGATTCGTTTGCGGTTTTTGCTAAAATCATTCTCTACATCACGATTTGACGTAAAAAAAATTTAAAGGTCACGTTAAAAAATTGTCGATAGAGAGCGCTTTAGACTTTAGAGTAAAAAACAACTACTTTTTACCCTTATCTTTTGCAAGGGGAGGAAATTATTCTAAAGTTTAGATTTTAACTTAAATTTTAAGCCCAAAATCGGTAACATTGTTATCAGGTAACTAGCGAAAATTGAACTGAGAACAGAGAAGGGGATTTTGAACATTAATAAACATTTGACAAACTAATCGATTTTGTTGCAGTTTGCGTGTAGGTCTTTCCCTTGCTAATTATTTTATTCAAAATGACGTACAGCATTGGTGTCCCCTTTTTTGATAGACGGCGCTTCCGACACATCTCCGAAATTTCATTGGCATTACTCCTGTATGTTTTACTACCAGACAAACGTACTTCCAGGAAATGTTAGGGATGCAAAGACGACTCGGGATCATATTATAATGTAACGTCGAAAATGCCTTTTTTACAAGTTAGGGTTAAAAGAAGCAGAGAAAAAAGCAACTTGATATTTCTACAACACGTTGTGTCGAAACTTCTGGTAAAAGCACATATTCCTCTTTCGTTGCGCCTCTCCATAGCACGATGGGGTTCCTCCACATTTTACCAACGATGTTCGCAGACACCTCAATGTAACATATGGACAGCGGTGGATAGGTACTGGTGACCCGGTTTGTTGGCCTGCCAGATCGTCGCACCTACTTCATTATATCAATTACTTTTTGTTACCTACCTTTATTTTATTACTGTATAATTGTTCTGTATTTTTTTAAATAAACATTGCTGGGTGGGGCTAGTTGAGCTCAAACCAATTGGTAGCCCCCTCCCCAACCTAGCTCAATCTGAATCTGTATGGACTTCTTCTGCTGGGGTCAAAGGAAAAGTTGAATGTATGAAACTCCCGTTCCGTCATTAGAAGACTTATCAGCTCGAATTTCTGTAGCTGCCAGAAAGCTATCCAAGATGCCAGAAATCTTCGAAAGCGTGAGGAATTGCATGTGACGCTGCTTTAAGTATGCCCGATTACTTCTGGTCGTAATTTCGGACACCTTTTGTAGTAAAACCCTTAACTAAATTGTTTTCTGCCACATTAACTTGTAGCTGTTTCACTAACTGTTTCTGTTGCTTTTTTTCTCTGCTTCTTTTGACCAAAACTCGCTAAAAAGAGCTTTTCAACGTTACATTCCTATGTGATTCCGAGTCGCTTTGCATCCCTAACACTTCCTGGAAGTATGTTGGTTAGGTAGTAAAAAACCCAGGAGTAAAGCCATTGAAATATCGGAGATGTGTCAGAAACGCCCTCTACACAAAAATGGAGACACAAGAGCTGTAAATTATTTTGAATAGAATAATTACCAAGGGCATGACCTACACGCAAACCGCAACAAAATCTATCAGTTTGCATAACGTTTATGGGTGTTTAAAATTCTCTTCTCTGTTCACAGCTCAATTTTCACTAGTTACCCGATCCCAATTTTTCCGATTTTGGTTAATAATGGGTTTGATATGGGGGAATTTGGTTGAAAATGGTTCCGATTTAAGTTAAAGTTTAAACTTTAGAATAATTTCAACCCCGTGCACAAAATAAGGGTAAAAAGTAGTTGTTTGTTACTCTAAAGCCTAAAGCGCTCTCTATCGACAATTTTTTAACATAACCTTTAAATTTTTTTTACAGACAAATCGTGATATCGAGAATAATTTTGGCGAAAACCGCAAACGAATCCACCCTTTTTTCCGTTTTTTAGTATCGTTTGAAATTTTGGACCTTAAACTTTAATGGTCTTTAGCTGCTCCGGAAGAGGTTTGCGCCTCATGGTTTCCTATTTAATAATGTTTGTCTTCATGTCTACTATCACCCCTCAAAGTTTGTCGGTCTGGTAGCGAAACACCTTGTATATATCTATATATATATATGTCATGATACGACGATGGCGAACATTCCTCTACTCACTAAAAGTCATCAGTGGAATGACCTGAGTAGTCGTTCCGGCAGTTTGATCAGCAGTGGATGAGTTTATTGGGGTATTTCCCCATAAGTAAGTTCAATCAAGCAGTCTTTAAAATAAATTTATTAGAACTCATAAATAAGTTAACTTCTTTCCCACAATCACCTTGGCACTCTCATCGAATAACTTCCACTTCACCAACTTCGTGACTAAGTTACGTCATCCCATCTTACAATTTATCGGGAAAAATTACCGGGCGTCCAGGCAGTTGAAAGGAAAGATGCATTCTGAGCTTCTAAAAACCCAAATGAGAAAGCCACATTTGCACGACAAACTAGCCCCTCCTCACTCCGCGTCAATCATTTTAAAAATCCAACCAGGATTAATCTGAGTCTACGCAATAAAAATGATCACCTCTGATTGGCCTAGGAGGCGTGGACCTCGGGTAAGGATTATATCTTGTCTCGCAAATAGACAAGCCTTTTAACATCCACGCGTTAACACAGATCACGTGATGTTAAATAAAAAATAAAATTAAAATCCCTAGAATATTCTAAAAAGGAAAGATTACGAAATAATTTCCCGCTTTTTTGTGAAACAAGCAATATATTATTAATAAGTTAAATAAAAAAAGAAAAAGGACTTTAGCTGTTAAAAGAGTAATATATTACGAAACTAAGATTAAAAATATGTTCCACAATTTTAGAATTAAAAGCTCAGAGAGAGCAAAATGGCGCAATTTTTTTTTTATTTTATTACATATATATAAATGAATTCGTTATTAAACAGCCATTATAAACGTAAATTCATTAAAAACTGACAAATATACTTTACCCATCTCAAAATATTATTCTGCATTTTTCAAATATATGGTATTAGTATTTTTATTATTGCCGTTTAGCTGTGCGAAGAATAATGGTAGAAGCGGAAGAATGCTTTCCAAAAACGACTGTCTGAAAAAACGAATCCGTAATTACTCATTTTAATAAAGAGTCGGGGGGGGGGGGAAGTGAAAATTTCCGAATGATTAAGATAAAGAAGGCAAAATAGCAGCACTTTCTGTCTACCAGTGTTGAGAGTAGAACCTTTCAGCCGCTTTTGAGGCTCTAGTATGTGTGTATACTGCAGGAGTTAATCAATAATAGTAATTAACTTTTAAAAAACTAGTTATGCATTCCAAAAGTTTATGCACAGCAACAACAAAAAAAAAAATCAATTTTACTTGTAATAAATAGAGTATTAAAAATCGAGGATAAAGCGAGAAGTAACAGTAAATAATTGTTCTAAATCATTTTGCTTATATTTAACGCAGTTTTGCACATCATCGCTATATAAATAAACTGTGACGTCCTTTTTTTCATTGAAATAATACAGGTTATTTTTTCCTTCATTTTTTTTCATAGCTTAAGTATTTCAGATCCGATATTTCTTAACTTATGGAAATTGATTTCTGAACCATCCAAATTATATAGATATTCACATTTTTAATGTACAGTGCATTTTTTATGTTAACTCAGAATTACTGCTTGATGAGAATAAAAAAAATCAAAAATTACTCATGTATTTAAGTACAAAAATTATACCAGTATACACATATGTGATGTTGTAAGTAATGATCTATCGATCTAAATATCTGATAATTTCTTGACAATTGGCACACACATATACATATATATATATGTATATATCAACATACAGAAAATATGTATAAAAAATACTATAGTGATAATTTTAATGAATTTATTTATTGTTTAGGTTATATTAATTTATATTATAACTCAATAAAATTTCATTTTTTATGAGTAAAGTGTCTTTATGCTTGTCGTGAAATCATTTTTATACGTAAATGTAGCTTAATTTTTTTAAGAAAATTGTAAAATAAAAAACAAATAATTCATAAATAATAATACAATACAATTATTTTTTATATACAATTTTACTTGACTCAATAACTGTTATTTTCAGTTTTGCTTTGCATAAGAAATGGTAGCCAAACTTAATTAGAAACCTTTACATTAAATTTCAAACTACAAAACTTTATTTCATGGAAGGCGTGTTTAAAATGCCTCTTATAAGATTGTAATGTAACTTTTACAAGATTGAAGAAGCATTGCTAATTTTTCATTACTAATATCTTTGCGATTTGAAGTATTAAAAGATATATTTTAAAAGAAACAATAAACAAAATGACTTTGCGATTGAAAATGTATTTGTATCTTTGTGATGTAAACGTTACTATTTAGTCATTTGTTTGTTTAGTTCTTTTTGTTTCTTTTTCTTCTTTTTATAATGGTGGTTATATTTTAATGTGTTTTGAATTGTTTATTGAACATTTTGAATTTGAAATACTGTTGCAATTGCTTAAGTTGTATTAAATATTTATGCAAATTTTGATAGCAAATATATGAAACGTTTTTTATACAGAAAATATATAAAAAATTACTATAGTGATAATTTTAATGAATATATTTATTGTTTAGGTTATACTGTTTTATATTATAACTCAATAAAATTGCAATTTTTAATGAGTAAATTGTCTTTATGCTTGTCCTGAAATCATTTTTATAAGTAAAGGTTGCATTATTTTTTTCATTAAAACTGTAAAATAAAAAACAAATAATTCACAAATAATAATACACTACATTTTTTTTATCTACAATTTTATTTGACTCAATAACTGTTATATTCAGTTTTGCTTTGCATAAGAAATGGTCGCCAAACTGAATTAGAAACCTTTACATTATATTTCAAACCACAAAACTTTATTTCATGGAAGGCGTGTTTAAAATGCCTGGTATTAGATTGAAAAGCAACTTTTACAAGATTAAAGAAGACGTGAACGTCACAGAAAATACTCTCACTCTTTCTTCAATTACACCAGAAAAGTAGCAAGCAGGTAAAACTTTCTCATATCATTTTCAGTGAATCGCAGTTACAAAATAAATGCATTATATCATAATGAAACCAGGACATTATTCTCCCGAAACCGCCTGGAAAATAATATTTGCATAAAAAGGAAAGAAATGATGATTATTGAAAGAGAGATTAAGGCATCCCTTAGTCGCTTTTTCATAAGGTTCTAACGCTTTCTTTGGATGCCATTATGAAAGTAATGTGTTTCAAACAAAATGGTTTTGACAGAGATGAATAATAATAAGAAATTGTACGGGGAGAAAGTTGTAGAGAAATTTCGGTCTTATACAGTTTTTTAATACCGACATTAGAGATAAGTATTATGAAATTCAAGTAAAGAAATGATTATCCTGAAAATTTTCCATTACTAATACCTTTGCGATTCGAAGTATTATAATGTGTATTTTAAAAGAAACGCCAAACAAAAAGATTTTGTGCTTGTAAATATATTTATACTTTTGAGATGAAAATGTGACTATTTACTCGTTTGTTTGGTTATTCCTTTTTGTTTGTTTATCTTCTTTTTATAATGGTGGTTTTAATTTAAAGTGTTTTGCAATGTTTATTGAATATTTTAAATTATTGTTGCATTTGCTTAGGTTGTATTAAGTATGTAGCAAATTTTGATAGCAAGTATGTGTAACTTTTTTTACATGTTCCAAAAAATACCCCAGAAAAGTGTTTATGATTTATGTTTGTCTCTCTATCTATCCATGTGACCCACTGGAAGCACTCTTTCTCTCTATCCTAAATATACTTGGATTGCATCGATTTTTTTTAAGTTAGTAACGTTTATCATAGCACGTATCATATTTCAACTAAAGATTCTAGCCTGATTAGTTTATTTACTGGGACAGTCCCGTTACATTACGGCTATGGCAAAAAATCGTTTCAAATAAATTTCAAACAATGCATATACAATAGATATACCATGTATATACGATTGCTGAAAACGACACTGCAGTCCAAGCTATCTAGCGTGTGGGATCTTATTTAAAACTAGAACCGCGGTGGCGGGTCATTTTGACCCGTATCAAATGAAAATATGACGATTCAAACCATAAAACTTCTTATAAAATAAGGTAAACATAGGCAGCACAGTAGTTTAAATAAATAAGTTAAGCAGTATTATATAAAAATTCTGATGCGAAATATTTTGATAAAACTTGGACAAAATTTCCCGCGGTTCTAGTGTTAACAAGAAAATATAACATTTTTGCTTGTAAAACAAAAACAAGTAAATGAATTTTTGCTTAATTTTATTAATGCGAATTGTTCTATTTAAAGTCACATAGCCTTTGAGAGTTAATAAATGTTAAGGTTACATCATCATGCAGGAAATGCAAAGTAGCTAGACTATCTTTAAATTGTGTCCTTTATCTTTGATTATCTAAATCAATACTTCTAATATATTAAAAAGAACGTATTAATTTGTACTTCGACAGTCTTAGTTAATATTTTGAAGTCATATTTCTTAAATTTCAATCTATCTCTCTTATATGGGATTTTAATCAGACCATTTAATCTGTATACCTATTTCATTTCATAAATCACAATATCATATCTTCAGAAAAACGCTTCTTTTTGAAAATCATTTTAAAAAAAAGAACATGCATAACAACAAAATGCAAAAAGCCAAAGAAATACCGATTACTGAAGAAGGATTAAAGAACATGTTATTATTAATGCAAATTATTTTACTTAAAATCACCTTGCCTTTGACAACTAATAAATGTTAATGTTACATCAGAATGCATGAAATACAAAATTACTAGACTGTCTTTAAATTTTGTACTTTATCTTTGTTTAGCAAAATAAATATTCTATATTAAAAAATATATATTAATTTTTACTTCCAGCAGTTTTAGTTAATATCTTGAAGTCATTTTTCTTAAATTTTAATCCATTTCTCAAAGGGGATTTTAAACAGCGCATTCAATTTGCACAGTTATTTCATTTCATAAATCAGAATATCATATCTTTAGAAAAACGCTTCTTTTTGAAAATATTTTTAAAAAATATTATGTATAATAACAAAGAAATACGATATTTTTGATGTAAAATAAAAATAAGTGAAAGAATCAGTAAGTGTTATCACCTATTTCAAAATTATTAATGCAAATTGTTTTGTTTAAGTAAAAAAGACTTAATTAATCATTTTACTTAAGTAACTTAGATAAAAAAGATTACTTAAGTAACTGTAGTAAACTGTAGTGTGAGGCTTCTATTTTAGAGCTAATAAATGTGACTGTCACATCAGCATGCATGACATACAAAATTACGAGACTATTTTTAAATTTTGTGCTTTATCATTGTTTTAAAAAATAAATCAATGATTTTCTATATTAAAGGGAACATATTAATTTGTACTTTCGAATATCTCAGTTCATATCTTGAAGTCATATTTCTCAAATTTTAATCCCTCTCTCAAAGGGGATTTTAATCAGCTCATTTAATCTGCACAGCTATTTCATTCCATAAATCAAAATATCATATCTTTAGAAAAACGCATCTTTTTTAAAATATTTTTAAAAAAGAACATCTATAACAACAAAATGCAAAAAGCCAAAGAAATACCGATTATTGAAAAAGGATTAAAGAACATGTTTTTTTCTCTCCTTAATTCTTTCGCATATCTAACATGTCATTATAGAATATTTCGATTCAAACAAAATATGTTTGCAAAAGATGTTTGAAAGAAAGAAATCTTACCCGAGGATTTTTATACTTAATCCCTTCATCGTGTATGTTTTTGAAAACTTTAATATCCAAACTGTAAGCTTTGATATATAAGTGGAAAAGATTTGTGAAACACAATATGCTTATCATAGATGTATTTTGGAAGAGTAATATGGCGGTTTAATATAATATTTCCTTTTCCATTTTTAGTTATGATTTTTTATTGATTTTTATTTGTAGCTTAAATGCAAGTCGTTTATTTTAAGCTACAATAAGACGTTACATTTATTCTCGTTTTTGCCGTTATTCAAATTCAAATATTCAGATTGTTTATTATGCATACAAAAATTGTAAAATTTTTTTTAAGTAATGTAATGGATATATTAAAACAAATTTCCAGAGAGAAATAAAGGAACGTTTTTAAATTTCTTTATTAATATATACCTATATATATATATATGTGTTTGTCGAATTTAGTGTTATTGAAAAACTTTCTCCTTGATTATGAAACGGTTTAATAGATTTTCTTCATTATTATACACAATTATTTGTCTCATATTTCATTAAATTATCATCAGTTTTAATAAAACATAAATAAAAAAATAAAAACTATTTTAAGTAACACAGTATAAACGACAACAAAACATATTTTCATAAGAAAAAAAATGAAGATGCGCTTCTGATTTTTTGCGTTAAAGGAATGTCCTGCAAACACTTATATTTTATTTGAGTGCATTCTAATATATTTTAGAGGGATTTTTTTCCTTTCTTTATCCTAAATTTTAACTTCAAACAGAAAAATAATCAATGTAAATGCGCTATATTATTCAAAATACTAATGCTTTGTAAATAGTACACGATACAAAAATACACATATTAGCAATTTTTTTCAAATAAAAAGAACCATATCCGTGTATAGGTTCTGGAACAAACATTTCCGAATTTAATATTCAAGAATAGGGATGAAAGGAACATTTATTATTTCTTCCAAGAAATTCACAATGTCCTCTGAAAATGAAACTTTTCACTATAAAACCGAATCATAGAAAACTAATTTAATACATTGTTCAAGTAATTTTTTTTCTTATGTCATGTTGTGTACACAAAAACTAAAAATTTGAAAGGAGGAATTAAAAAAAAAATAATAATAAATAGAACTTTAAAAATTACACAGGCATAAGATTTACGGAAAAAGTCATATTACATATTCATTTGATAGAATTATATGAATAAAAAGCTTATTTGATATCGTTCATTTTTTCTGTATGAAATTTTTTTTTCATTTCATGTTTTCTTATATCTATCTACGAGAAACATTTACAATACCTATAAGTTGACATGAACATTACTTTTTGGTTTAAATAAATATTTAACTAAATGATAAAATTTAAAAAATATGGCATAGTAATACTTAATTTATTATTAAAAATAATATTATACATAATATTTATATATTATAAATAATAATTACTTGAAACAAAACATGTGCAGAGCTAATTATAAATTTTCTATGCATATAATAAATGAAAAACTTCACCATTTTACAATGACATAAAATAAGGATTTATGCAAGCACATTTCATTAATCTAAAGCACGAATACTTTTAGACCACGTTTTAATAGGTTAGTCCAAACTTTAATTTAAAAGAAATGTTTAAATTGTGTTCCTGTTTACCAAAAAAACATCGCATTATTCCATAAATAATCGTGTTTTGTCATTAAGAAAAAATGGAAACATTTGTTTTTAAACCTTTCCTGCAACGAGTTAAACATTTTTTCATCAATACGCATTGCCGATGTAAAATCGATTATTGAAAAAAGATTAAAGTCCCCCACTTTTATTTTTTTCTTCACAAAATCCCTTCGCATATTTTGGATGCCATTATGGAAATATCACGATATGCAGAAAATGTTTTTGACAAAGATGTATCAGAGGTAAAAATCTTTTTGGGGAGAACATCTGCTGAAATCCTTCTTTATGCCTCCTTTTTAAGAAAAGATAAAACATGAAATATAAGCTGTGAAAGTTAAAACGAAATGTAATATCTGTACTTGAAATCTTAAAAAAAAGAAGTATTATTTGCTGACGCAATATTTTTAATATATCCAATAACACAGAATTTTTTAATACAAAATCACGTAAAGTTAAAACATTGCAATACAAATTATTTTTTTTACAAAGAAATTCCTTTTAAATAAGCGACACTATTTTTTTCGAGCAGATTTTTTAAATAATTTTCTTAACAGATTTTTAGATATATTTTGCATGACACTTAATTTTCGAATTTAAAAAATATAGAAAATTGTGTAAAAAAAATAAAAATAAATAAAAGTTTTTCACAAAATTTTCAAGCAATATCTAAATAAAATACAAATTTACTAGACTTTAATTTTGTAATAATTTAGAGAACAAATAAGAACGAGGAAAAGATAATGGCGTAAAAACAAAAAGCAAAGCTTCTATAGCAAGATTTAAGTGATGCATTTTTCAAAAGTAACAACAACAAGACCAGCTTTTTCATTAAAATATAACATTGTTTTACCTTCCGTATTAAGAATTTGTTGATAATTAAAATCCTGTTACGTCAATGATGTATAAACTGGTATCTGGAAGAATTCCTAGATCATCTGAGATTATTCTTTAAAATTATTATAAAAAAGTTACGAAGCCCATTTAGCACTTGCTCAGATATAACTATTTTCGTCTGCATAAAATCGCATAATTTTGCTTTTTACCACTCAAAAAATTATATAAAAAAAACATAATAGGGAAATCTTATAAATTACATTAAGTTAAAAAGAATTACAAACGCAGAAATCGGTAGGATTAAATATATATTATTTAATAAATTATATTTATTGTACGTATCACCTATGTTAAAAATTGAAAATAACCTAAACATTGAAATACAAGCTGTGGAAGTTAAAAAGATGTAAGTAAAATTTTAAATCTAAACAAAAAAAATATTTAGCTGATGTAACGAACTGTCGAATGTTGCGAGTACATTTAATGCACTCATTAGGTCGCTGGTTCAATTAATACTACTAATTACTTAAAAATTCTTTATATACAAATTATTTACACGTTATTTATATTTCGAATAAAGAATACAGATCTAGCGAAACACACGAATAGGTCCGCTAAGATCGCCGAAAACAAAACAATAACAAACGATATTCCAATGTTGCCAAAACGGCAAACCTAAAGTACAGTAGAATGCGCCAAGGAGACGCACGGCATCCGAGGTTATGGTGAAGCCGTTACAAAAGAATGCGCCATGGAGACGCGATATACAAGACTGTGGTGAAGCCGTAACATACCGGCCCCCGTTGATATGTGCCAACATTCAACAATAATACTAAATGTAACAATAAACAATTGCAAATAATAGAATTTTCAATTCTACAATCAATAATACAGTATTTTCGATAAAATACAATATACTTCTTCAATATTATTACTTAATGTATTACTTAATATAAGTTTACCAAAATGCAAAATAGATAAGTTATAATACAAACAATAATTACACTTGAATAGTATGCAAGATAGTTATCAAATTAACACTCAATAAATGTAACAATCTAATAAATTTAGCAAGTTAATAATAGTTAATCAAGAATATATACAGACGAAGACACGTAAATTTACACTTATGTTATACAGTTAAGCTACACAAATTATGAAGCTAAGAATTGAAATATTTTTAAATCTCAATGAAATTGCTATACATAATAAACAGTTCAATACAAATACAATAATGGTAACTATAATATAATTATTTAAATCTTTCAAAATAACAGAATTCATCAGTTCTCTAAAGGAAGTGGGCAAACTTTAGAGACACACCTCGTAACTATACCTGTTGATGTTTTTATATCTAAAACTCTAACTTTTTTGTCAGTTCCATATGTTACTTTAATGACACGACCTAATGCCCATTTGCCAGGAGGTAAATTGTCCTCCTTTAGGATAACCATACACCCTTCCTTTAGGTTGTCCTTCTCAATATACCACCTATTCCGTTGCTGTAAATTAACTAAATATTCAGTGTTCCATTTTTTCCACAAAATTTGGGTCATTTTTGTTAATTTTTGCCAATGTGATAATTTATTATCATTAATTTTTGTCAAATTCGGTTCAGGAATTGAAGTTATGGGTCGACCTACCAAAAAATGGGCAGGGGTCAAGACTTCAATTTCATTTGGATCTGATGACAAAGGTACTAAGGGACGAGAATTTAGAACCCCTTCGATTTCGGTGATTAATGTCCAAAATTCTACGAGCGTGACTCGAGAATTGCCCAAAGTTCTTTTGAGATGATGTTTAAAGGATTTCACCCCAGCCTCCCATAATCCACCAAAATTTGGTGCACGAGGAGGGATGAATTTCCAATCGACAGCCTCGGAAGCCAAAAAATTTGACAAAGCTTCATCGGGTTTGCATACAAGAGCATGTAATTTCTTTAACTCTTTATTTGTACCTACAAAAGTAGTCCCATTATCCGACATTATGGTTGAGCTTTTACCTCTTCTAGCGAAAAATCGTTTCAGTGTGGCAATAAATGATTCAGATTTTAAATCTGTCACTATATCTAAATGGATTGCCTTTGTGGCAAGACAAACAAAAATCGCGACGTAAATTTTATTACATATTCCCTTTCTCTGATTTTTATACTTAATCATAAAGGGTCCACAAAAGTCAACAGAACATTTTTGAAATGGCGGGCTAGGATTTACTCGATCAGCTGGCAAATTTCCCATAATTTGATTTGCCCCTATTGGTTTGTTTTTAAAGCACGTTACACATTTGTGAACTATTTTACGAGCCAAGGATCGCCCATTTATTACCCAATATTTTTGCCGTACATGATGTAACAATGATTGTGGCCCTAAATGGAAAAATTTGGAATGAAAATATTCAAAAATCATTTCACTTATTTTATGATCATGTGGTAACACTATAGGGTGTTTCCTCTCATAGGTCAGACTGGAATTGTCTAAACGACCTCCAACTCTAATTAAATTATCGGAATCTATATAAGGATTTAGAAATTTGAGTTTACTGTTACCTGAAAGGCTCCTCTGGTTTTTCATATGCTTAAGCTCTTCAGAGAAGGCTGAATACTGTACCTGTTTAATCAGAAAAATTTCTCCAAATCTCAATTCACTTACAGATAAGGCACCACTTTTTTTCTCCTTACCCTTTCGACAATTATTTAGAAATCTAAAAATATAACTAGTAATACGAATTAATTTCAAAAAATTATTAGTTAAAGAGAATAAACAATTATGAAAACAGTTTTCAGTTCTAAGTGAAAAGTTACTGTTGATTTCAGTTCTAAATTCGGACTCATAGTCAGTGTTGTTTTCCAGTTTTACTGGATAATCTTCTGCATACTGAATTCTGTCCCGAAGAAAATTTGGTCCACTAAACCAAAATTTGCAGTTAGTCAGTTCTTTAGCATCTAGACCTCGAGATAGGACGTCAGCAGGATTATTTTCCGATGATACGTGTTGCCACTGATAAGAGTCGGTGAGGTATTGTATAGCAGCCACTCTATTACTCACAAATGTTTTCAATTGGTGGGGAGATTTTCTAATCCATGCCAGTGATATTGTGGAGTCACTCCAGAGAAGAACAGTTTCTATTGGAATGCCAAGTGACGGTACAACTTTATGCATTAATTTTGCTAAGAGAAGACATGAGCACAGTTCAAGACGAGGGATTGTCACTGTTTTTATGGGGGATACTCTAGACTTGCTACAGAGTAAATGTGCATCAGGAGAGCCTTCAGTTGGTATATACTGGATGTATATGGCGGCTCCATATGCCAAAGAAGAGGCATCTGCGAAGCCATGTACGACTATGCGCTCTTCACGAATAACAAATCTAGGAATTTTTAAATTTTCTAATTCTGAAAGAGTGGAAACAAATTCACTCCATTCTTTCGCTATGGAATCTGGTAATGGCCCATTCCAATCTATCTTAGCTAGCCACGTTTTCTGCATGAAGATCTTAGCCCTTGTTACTACAGGGCCAATTAATCCGAGTGGATCGAAGATTTTTGAAATCAAAGAGAGAACATCTCGTTTGCTATACAATTCCTTGTTATGAATCTTTAATTTATACAGAAAACAGTCACTTAAAGGTTCCCAGAGAACACCCAAAGTTTTTACTGAACTACAATCTGTTTGATCATCGAAATTATATTCGGTGGCAGCCATAGTATTAGGTTCAAGTAATTCTCGGTGGTTTGCACACCATTTGTGCAATTTCATATTTCCACGCTTCAAAAGTTCAATCAATTGGGACTTTAAAATTTTCGCCCTTTCGAGAGTCGATTCTCCGGAAAGAAGGTCGTCTACATAAAAATCTTTTAAAACGACTGACGATGCTAGAGGTAAGTTTGGTTGCTCATCAAGAGCTAATTGTTTAAGAGCACGAGTTGCTAAATAAGGAGCATTAGATGTCCCATAAGTAACTGTATTAAGTTTTGATTCTTCTACTAATTCCATATGATTTAAGTTTTTGTATTCTTCCATAAATTCCGAATAGAGAGGTTGTAAATTCGAATCCCTATCTAATCGGTGCCAAAACTTGATCGAGCCTTTTTTCGGCTAGTTTTTTGGATTCTCCTAAGAGTGTAGCATCCTCCATAGGCATGCTAACAACATACTGACCATTAGAAGTTCGATAATGAGTCATTTCAAAATGATTTTCGCAAAATTTCTCTTCATTACTAAGTGGAGAACTAGAATCATTAATATTTTCGATTTCCCAAAATTTTCTTAAGGATTCGTCTATTTTTTCATTGGTTAATAAACCACAATATTGGGAATCATCTGAGGAATTATTCACGACACCGCTAGCAACATATCCGAATACTGTTTCTTGAAATAACAAATTTTGAGATGAGCTGCGAATTTTACCCGATTTCAATAAATCGAAGAAACATTGCGCGCCGACCAACAGGTCTATCTTCCCAGGGATATAAAATTCAGCATCTGCTAACGAGATATTTGTAGGAATATCAGCAATTTCTATACGAATAGGTGTAAGTGGGGTTATTTCTGTAATTTTTGGCACTACAAGAAATTCCAGTTCCCTTGTGAAATCTCTATTTTTATTTGAAATCACAGTTTTAATTTTATAATTTAATGTTGTGGTGGTGTTATTCAAACCCGATATTGGAGCAAAAACCTTTGATTTCTTTATACCCAATTTCTTTGCAAATTCAAGCGACACACAATTTATTTGGCTACAAGAATCTAAGAGAGTTCTTGCCTGGATAAAATTTCCTTTATTTGTTTTTATGTCAATAACTGCAGTTGACAAGATAACAGTTTTATTTGAAGCGAATAAGCAATTAGAAAGATTTTGTGAGACTGAAGGCGTCGGACTTGATTCTGGGCGACGTACTGTCTGATCAACACCTGGTTTTTGGAAATGAGTTTCATTACTGGAACCGATTTCTTTATCTCTATGTAATAAAGTGTTGTGAGGGGATTTGCAATGTTTACATAAATGTTTCGAAACACAGTTAGATGCTAAATGTGATTTGTTAAAGCATATGAGACAAAGTTTATTTTTTTTAACGATAGCAAATCTTTCACCAAAATTCATATTTAAGAATTTGTTACATTTATATAGGGGATGAAATGAATCACAAATAATACACTGTTTTTCAGAACTTGTATTTACTAAAAGGGATTTTGATTTTATTTCACTAGAAATTTTTGGTCTAGCTAAATTGCTTCTATTTATGCTTTCGAGCGATTGGCTTCTTTTTTCTAAAAAGTCCATTAAATTGTCAAAACTAGGAACTTCAGAGGTGTTTATTGACAGTTCAAATTGTTTTCTCGTTTGAACTATCTAGAAAACGAGACGATCTAGTTTTTCTAAAATTATAGTTGTAAACAAAATGTCAGAGAGGTTATTTCTCTCAAATCCTAAATTATTTAGAGCCCTGATATTTTTGTTTATAACATCTAACAAACGCCTTAATTCTTTAGATGATTCATGTGTAATTTTTTCAAAATCTAACACAGCCTTTAAATGTATATTAACCACTATTCGTTTATTTTCAAATCTATTTTCTAACGCTTTAAATAACGAATCAAATGTATCATCTGGAGTTTCTAATAATTTAGCCTCATTTCTTAGAGCGGAATGCAAATAATGTAATTTTTGAACATCAGTCAATTCTTCATTATTCGTAACAATATTATTAAACTCTATTTTAAACATGTTCCAGTCTTCATATTTCCCACTAAATAGCGGAAGTGGTATGTCAGGTAATTTAATTTTACTGTTACTTATCCTTAATTCCGAATTTTTTGTTTCTTTTTTATTAGAATATAATAATTGATTGAAACTTACCTCTAGCTTTTCGACTCGCTCTTCCATTTCGACGAATGAAGCTTCAATTTCTGTTAAATCATGATCTTCTGGTGCTGTTATATAGTAATCACGACGAAGTACATCGATATTTGTAGACAGTTTTTGAAGATTCTTGATTTTCGTTTCAATTTGAATTCTAGACAATTCATCGGTTTTTTCATTTAAAGAATTTTCTAATCTTGTTAACTGGGCTTTTAAAGAGCCTCTAGTTCTATTCAAGCTAATTAACGAAGCCATTTTAATTCAAATAGAACAAGGAGAACAAGTTCGAATTAAAAACGAAAGTCCTACCGGCGAGCGGACCAATAATGTAACGAACTGTCGAATGTTGCGAGTACATTTAATGCACTCATTAGGTCGCTGGTTCAATTAATACTACTAATTACTTAAAAATTCTTTATATACAAATTATTTACACGTTATTTATATTTCGAATAAAGAATACAGATCTAGCGAAACACACGAATAGGTCCGCTAAGATCGCCGAAAACAAAACAATAACAAACGATATTCCAATGTTGCCAAAACGGCAAACCTAAAGTACAATAGAATGCGCCAAGGAGACGCACGGCATCCGAGGTTATGGTGAAGCCGTTACAAAAGAATGCGCCATGGAGACGCGATATACAAGACTGTGGTGAAGCCGTAACAGCTGACATAGAATTTTTAAAATGTCATATATATATATATATATATATATATATACATACATATACATATACAGTGGCGGTAAAAAGTTTCCGGCCAGCAAAAATTTTTCAGTTAATTTGTAAATATACCCATATGAAGAAAAATCTCAAAGTGATATTTATACATTTTATTGACATAATAGTTAGAAATTTACTTATGGAAGAACATGTAAATATCAATAAATTTAACTGACAAAATGAAGTATAAAGGAAAACGCATATTCTCAAAAGTTTCCGGCCACCTTCACAAGTTTGTAAAAAAGTGGTATTGTAATAGAATATTACAGTGTTCAACAACATTTACAATTATTATTTTATCGTATTACTATTTTATTAGCTTTAGTAATAACTACTGACGCGCAGCAACGTGACATTCATAGAATCAACGGTTAAAGATCGTCTATGGTTCGTTTCTCCCACATTTCATGCAATTTTGGCGAAATTTCGGCTGCGTTGAAGTATTTATATTTCCGCAGATTTTTATCAACTTCTTTTCAAAGATTTTCTATTGGATTCGCTATTGGATTTTCTATTGGATTTTCTATTGGGCGCTTAGGCTGATCATTTCAAAAACGAAATTTTTTGCGCAAAAACCATTGTTTATCGAGGTTTGCAAACATCATTTATGTCGTTATCATGTTAAGAAAAATAGTTGCGACCATTTTTTTTTTCTCTAATAAGGCAGAAAATAGTCTTGCAAGATATCCTTATACATTGTATCATTCAGCTGGCTGTGGATTTCAAATAACGGACCTACACTTTTTTAAGAAAATAATCCCCACGGCATAACGTGTCCTCCGCCATGCTTCATTGTAGGAATAGCATATGTCGAATCACATCTTTTGTTGTTAGGTCATCGGACGTTCTGTCTACCATCACTTCCAAAACTGTTTCAAATTCGATTGATGAAAAATAGAACTTTTTTCCAGTTTTCACTTAACCGAACTTTGTGTTTATTGGAAAACGCCAGTCGGGTTCGTTTGTATTTTTTTTTAACTCTGAAAAATTTTTGACACCGACTCTTCCATAAAGTTATGCATCACGTCAGCATGTTGATACGGTATACGGACTTATTTAAGCAATATTTTCATTCCGTAAATCGCAGTACATTGCAGCGGAATTTTTATGCGGATTATCAATAGTTTTTCTCCTGATAATTCTGTCCACAGGAATAGTAATTTTCCGGGATCTCCTGGACCTCTGAAAGTCCTGAAGGCCTCGGCAATCTTTATAAGAATTTTTAAATATCGTTTACGGTCGATATCCCGATCGATAACTTTGCCGCAATATCTCGAGAAGATTGGACTTTTAGCGTCAAACTAATCACTCATTTATGAACAATAAATGTTGAACTTTTCAATTTTGAATTCAAACTATGCTATACACGTTGATTCATTCTTAAACACAACTGAAAAACACTTTACCGATAGAAAAAAAAACTAAAGAATGATAAGTGTCCGGAAACTTTTACACACGCGAACTTCGAATTTTATACCTTTGCATGAAGCATCTTCAGCATCCAATCAAAATAATCACGTGGTCAGAGATCATTCACATATTCCTAATTTTTGAAGCAATTGTGTTTTTTCTTTGCTGAAACCTTTTGGTAAATAAATCGAAGAAACTAACTGGCCGGAAAATTTTGACCGCCGCTGTATATATATATATACATATATATATACGTGTGTGTGTGTACAGGGTGTTTCAAAAATGACCGGTATGTTTAAAAAATCAATAAAAACTAAACAGGCAGCGATAGAAATACACGGTTTGTCGCAATATGCTTGGGACAACAATAAATTTTCAGGCAAACAAACTTACGAAATTAGTAAAAATTTTCAAAAACAGATGGTGCTATAGTCTGAATTTTCCACATATCCGCAATGTGCAGCAATAATATAACAGGATTATAATTACCTACAGCGCCATCTATTGTTGAAGATTGTAACTAATTGCGAAAGTTTATCTGCCTCAAAATTTACTGTTCTCCCAATCATATTGCAACAAACGTTGTATTTCTTTCGCTGCCCGTTTAATTTTTATTGATTTTTTAAATATACCGGTACCATTTTTGAAACATACTTATATATATATATATATATATGTGGGAGCGATTCTTTCTCAAACAGCCAAGTATCATGTCTTGCAGTGTTGGGCACGTTCACAAAATAAACGAACTAACTCAAACTCACGTTCAATTTCTGAAAAGTGATTTAAGTTCACGTTCAAACTCAAAAATTTTTAAACGAACGCGTTCAAATCACGCTCATTTGTAAAAGTAAACGAAGTTCACTAAAAAGTTCACTTTTTTTTTTTTTTTTTTTTTTTTTTTAATGTTTGGATATTATTGTCCAAATTTACAAAATTTTGTGAACTAATCATTTGATTATTCGATATGTAAGATAGAGGTATGCACGGACGGAAATTTCCAGGCCCGATCTATAGAAAAAAAAATGTCCGGCCCGATATTAAAATTAAAATTTCAGCCCGAGCCCAGCCCGGCTCATAGAGAAAATTTAGCGGCCCGATATAATAGCTAAAAACAAGGCCCTACCCGGCCCGACACAATAGCTAAAACAAGGCCCGAGCTTGGCCCGACCCGGAAAAAAAGTTGAAATTTCGCACCGAACCCGCCCCGACCCCAAGTACATTTCTACTGGACATTGATATTTACCCTTACGGAAAAGTTCTGGCCAAAAAAACTTACCTTAGTCTGTTTATAATCACCATTTATGCAGAAGTGCCGTAGGCTGCGATGTTTATGCTTTTAATGAACCTTTGTTAGTTGTATGTAAATGTTTCAGCTATCATTAGTATTATTAATCTATCTTCCATTTTATGGAGACATAAAAATCTAAAAAATGATATATGGTAAAAGTAAAATCTAAGATGAAACCGCATTGGAAAGAAAAAATACGTTTCTTTTTTAGCATTTGTAAATGTTTAATATATTTTTTCTACCGTATTATTGTATTCATTTTGCATGGATGAACAGTTTAAAAGAACTTTAAAAGAAATTTTCAGTTTTCAGTTTAAAAGAAAATTTCGTCATAGGCAGTTTATACCATATGTTTATTCCATATGTCCTCTATTAAAAAAAGCCTGGAATCTACGATTCTTAAAAAAGAATAAAAATCCAATCTTTAATTGCATAAAAATGGCAACTTAAAAGTATGTGCTTTTTAGCAAAATCAAGCCAAATTTTACTGATTTTTGAACAGACTTGGCCCCGTCGAGAAAAGGATTTTCATACGGGATGATAAATAAGTATAGTACAATATTGGAAGGAATATATCTCCTAGCTATATCTTGAAATAAAATTTTATTCGTCTTTAATTTGTTAAAAAAGGGTAAAATTTATACATCCTAAGTAATTTAACATAATTAAATGCACAGAGTAAGAATAACAAAAGTTCTTTTGTCAGGTATCTCTCTCTCCTACCCTTAATCCCCCGAAAGGATAATTTTATTTATTTATTTATTTATTTTTACATTCAAGCTTTCAAAATGTATGTTATACAGTGAGACGAATTTTAATAAATGAACTAATTTCATTTTGCGATTTTGAAATGTACTAGTCGAAATTTTCTTTTCAATATTCAATATTTCTTAAATGTTAAAACATCTGTAAATGCTCTACTGAATTTATGTGTTTAAAACCAAATTGCCTTGTATGAGGAGATCTAAAAAAAATTCCTAGTTTAGTTTATTTCATGTTTATGCTCTCCGTTAAAGAAAAAAAAATAGCCTGGACTACGGATTTTAGCAAAGACATTTATTCCAAAATTCTGGTTAACCCTTCCACTGCATTTTGTTTGTAGGATTGCTGATAAAAAATTAAATGTTTGGCATAAGAAAATTCTTTTTTTTTTTTTCTTTTTTTTTTTTTTTTTTTTGCATATGACTCGATAAAATTTGCATATGTAACTTCTTAAAGCTGTTCTTAACTTCTGCAAAATGTTTTGACACATTTACAAATTCATTTTTAACGAAGAGATATAAAATTGGAAGGCGAGACTATGGAAGCGCTTTTGAATTGAATTCAATATTCCATTTTCTGATAATAAAATTACCTAACGAGTTATAAACTACTTTCATCATATGATTTTCTTGAATCTAGGAAAAAAAGTGACCGGAAAAAAGTTATCAGAAAAAAGTGACATAAACTACAAAAGCGGAAAAAAAGTGACACGGAAAAAAGTTACCGGAAAAAAACGGACAAGGAATTGATTTTGGGCATTTATTATTGATTTTGGGGATTCATTGGTTAACTATGAAACAGGGATGGGGGGGCTCATAATTTAGGTAAATGGGTTTTTCATGCTGAATTAACTGTTTTGGTTCAATTTTTGGGTATAGGTTCATACTGAAAAGACGCTTGCCTGATTAGTACGATTACTACCCCCCCCCCCATCCGTCCTCAATTAGATGAATGGGTTTTATGCAGAATTATCCAACGTGTGTCAAATTTGCATATAGGTTCTTTTTGATAAGGCTTATATATAGTATATAATGCCTGAGAAGATTTGGGCGTTTAAATGGTTAAGTATAGAGGGGGAACGGGCCCCCTTTTTAACCTTTCTTAAATTAAATTAATAACTTTTTACGCATAATTATCCGATTTGCTTAGAGTTTTGGACATAGGTTCATTATGATAAGACGTATCTCTGATTAGTTATGGGGTTCTTCTGTTTATTATAAAGGGGGGGGGGCAAGCAATTATCTCCCCCTGAAACTAGATAAATAGGTTTTTATGCAGAATTATCCCATGTATTTCAAATTTTAAATATAGATTCTTTCTGATAAGGTGGATCCCTGAATAGTTTTAAGGATTTAATATCTAAGTGTAGAAGGGGAATAGAATATAACCCACCTTAAATTAAATTACTTTTTACGCAGAATTATCGGATTTGCTTCAAATTTTGGATTCTAGATTCATTATGATAAGGCGTATACCTGATTACATATAGGGTTATTTTGCCAATTAAAAATTGGGGCGGGTGATTATTCCCCCCCCCCTTAAATTAGATAAATTGTTTTTTATGCTCACTTATCCGATATATTTCATATTTTGGATATATGTTCTTTCTCATAATGTGAATCCCGTAATAATTTTAAAGGTTTAATGGCTAAGTATACAATGGGGGAACGGAGGATAACCTCCCTTAAATTAATAAATGGCTTTTTACTTAGAATTATCTGATTTGATTCAAATTTTGATTGGGCGTTCATTATGATAAGACGAAGTCCTGAATAATTGTGGGTTATCCCCCGTTCATCGCTCTATACTTAGCCATTAAACCCTTAAAACTATTCAGGGATTCACTTTATCAGGAAGAACCTATATCCAAAATTTGAAATACGTTAAATAGCTGTGAAAGAAAAAAAAAACTATTTTATTTAAAGAGTGGAGGATTAATCGCCCTCTTCCCCTATTTAATTATCAAAAGAACCCGATAATTAATCAGAGATTTGCCTTCTTATAATGAATATACATCCAAAATTTGAAGCAAATCTGATGATTCTGCGTAAAATGCCATTTATTTAATTTAAGGGCATAAACCCCGTTCCCCCTCTATACTTAGCCATTAAACCTATAAAACTATTCAAGAATTCACTTTATGAGAAAGATCCTATATCCAAAATTTGAAATACATCGGATAAGTATGCATAATTTTTTTAAATCTAATTTAAGGTATGTATCGTAATCACCCGCCCTCCTTTTTAATTACCAATGGAACCCCCTAACTAATCAGAAATACGTCTTATCATAATGAACCCATGTCCAAAATTTGAAGGAAATCGGATAATTCTGCATAAAAAGCCATTTATTTAATTTAACAGGGGTTTCCTCCATCTCCCCTTTACACTTAGCCATTATCCTTAAAACTATTCCGGAATTCACCTTACCAGAAAGAACCTATATTTAAAATTGAAATACATGGGATAATTCTGCATAAAAACATATTTATCTAGTTTGAGGGGGAGAATTGCTCGTTCCCCCCCCCTTTATAATAAGCAGAAGAACCCATAACTAATCTAAGATACGTCTTATCATAATGAACTTAGGTCCAAAATTTTAAGCAAATCGGATAATTATGCGTAAAAAGCCATTAATTTAATTTAAGAAAGGTTATCCCCCGTTCCCCCTCTACACTTAACCCTTAAACTCCTAGAATCTCTTCAAGCATTTTATACTATACATAAGCCTTATCGAAAAGATCCTATATGCAAATTTGACACACGTTGGATAATTCTGCGTAAAAACCCATTCATCGAATTGAGGACGGATGGGGGTGGGGTAACCGTCCCTTCCCAAAACTAATGAGGCAAGCGTGTTTTCAGGATGAACATATATCCAAAAATTGAACCAAAACAGTTAATTCAGCATGAAAAACCCATTTATCTAAACTATGACCCCCCCCGATCCCCCTTTCATACTTAACCAATGAATCCCCAAAATTAATAATAAATCCCCAAAATCAATTCCTTGTCACTTTTTTTCCTTGTCACTTATTTTCCGCGTCACTTTTTTTCTGTGTCACTTTTTTTCCGCTTTTGTAGTTTATGTCACCTTTTTTCAGATAACTTTTTTTCCGGTCACTTTTTTTCCGATTACCATATGCCCGTGTATCATTTTAAAATGTGAAAAGCATTTTTTAATAGAAAAAACAATTTACACGTATAGAGAAACTCCACGCGGTAAAACCTTTCATTAATCATTTGTCATCACATTACATAAAAACATGTATTAACAATATTTATACAGACAGATTTCTTATTTTAATAAATACATACATCTTTAGAAAAAGCAAACGATCAAGAAATCTATAATGATTTGTGATAATAATATTTAAAGCTAATATAATTTTTTTACCGGGAAAAAATATATATTTGTAACTTAGGCGAAATTTGCATGAAAAGAAAGTGTTTCCAGTTCATGGGTGGTCCAGGAGCTGTCAGCGTTGAAATCGTTACTTGACCACCCTCATCGTAAAAAGAAAGTGGATGACGAAGCGACGATTTGCCATACAATACTATTAGATAACCATACAATACGATTAGATACCAAGTTTAAGCAAGGATCGTAGCGTTTTACTTCAAAAGGTACTTTCTCAGAAGGTGGCGCCTGGATTTGTAAATCGTACGCATATTGACAAGTTGTTGCCCATGCTCAGATCATGACTTCCTACCCTAGAGCATTCCTACGCACAGTATGGGGTTATCTTCTCTTCTTTATTCTTTTACTAGTCTGTGACTGGGATCAGCGACAAAAATGTTTTCTCATCGGTTCCTGAAATAATACTCTTTTTTTTTCCCCATCTTGAGGTTTGCTTGTTGGCTGGTTTCAGAGAATTTTCGATTTCAATTATATATGATTGTGATTATCAGGTTTTTATATTTTTACTACATTAAAACTTTAAAAAAAGGACGGTAGATTTCCCCCTATGTTATGTTGTTCATTCACACATTTTCAGCGTGCTGTGTCAATTTGATCCCGAATTTTAAAACTGATGTATTTTAATAATAAGAAAAAAAAAACATGACTGCAATGAAACAGAATAGATAATTTTATAAAAATATATAAATTTTCGAAATATTTAACTACACAAAATAAAATATTTGTATTCAAAATTGCTTCATGTTTTTTACGCACTTTTTTAATTTCGCACTTTTTTTCCGAATCTATCTCTTCCGAAAAAAAAAGAGGGGAGAGGTTTTTATTAAATTCGAAATGAAAAATACGGTCGTGGGGGGGGGAGTGAGGGTACTTTCCCTACTGACTCTGGAAAAGAAAGTGTCAATCACCGGTGACTGACACTGAAGTTTCCATTTAAGCCGCCTTTTATTTAAGGATATATTGGGTAGTTCGGGAAGTCGTGTCTGTTGTGGAAAATTAATCCGTACCGAAAAATTCTAGCATTTAATTATTAGATATTGTTTCCAATATCTCATGTTTAGTAATTAATGGCCAGAATTTTCCGGTACGAGTAGATTTTCTGACACGTTTTTTCGAATGACCCCAATAATCATTTAATAAATAAATGTAGGTAAATTTTAAATGAAGTTTCAATAATTACTTAACACAATGTATTTTTTTTTTAGTTTTATATCATATTTTACATTGTCAGGCATCGGTGACTGATGTGGTCTAAACAGAAAGTTCAGTGTCGGTCACCGGTATCTGACATGGCATTCAACGTGTTAAAACAAATCCCGACTTTTTTTTTTTAATCAATAGCAGTATTCGATTCTGTCCGCGTATATGAATTGTACACTCTTCAATTAGCTTAAAGATAACTTTTCAGGCAATTCATACCATAGAATTCTGAGAAATTAATTATTTTAAAACGAACATATTTTAGGGGCTATATTCAAATTGAAATTGGGTACTCGATTGTTGACCGAAAAAGCCTATTTGATCAGGGCATCTTAAGCGCCCCTCAAGCAGTAATTGAAGACCGCTAGGTTACAAAATCGATAAGAATTCTTAAAATGTCTAGTCACTTCCATCGTAGACGGCCCCTTAATCCATCATTTTATCGTCTTTTAAGGATATTTTGAAAACTATTCGGAAAAACAATTTGAAATTTTGAAATTACATGAAGCAGCGTTTGATAAATATAAATCCATCAAAAAAAATTGTAAATACAATTCATAATTTTTCTGAATCTTAATTTCATAATTCATATAATAAAATTATAAAAATTGCAACTTCATGTATTTATGTTTTTGTATTTTAGTATTATTGCATTGCTACAACAAAAAAAAAAAAAAAAAAAAAAAAAAAAAAAAAAAAAAAAAAAGAAAAACAGCATATTAGGAATATAATTTCAGAACATATTGATAAAAATATGAAACTATAATTTAACACTAGAAGCACTAAATTTTGAATACTTATAATATAAAAACTTGTCACTCAAATGGCTTAAAATTGTATGTCTAGGTGTAGTTTGAAACGAAGATTTGAAATATCTTGTTAAAACTGAGCATTGCTATTGAAAAAAAATGAAGTTTAGTTTCATAATATGCCCCTAAGCAAATTTTATATGCATCATTTAAAAGTAGACATTTTTTCTAATCGTTGGGTAACAGTAATTTTCTTCTATGATAATTTATTGAGAAGTTAATAAAGGTTGTTTACTTTTTTTTCTAATAATTATATATACGTTTTGAAGTTTTGATTTAACTTTTTAAACATGAAAAATAATAATTAAAATTTGAATTAATTGCTTTGCTTTCCATTCGAAAAAGGTAGTTAACGTTAATTAGATTTCGTTTACCTCTGATTAGAATCCTGCATCGAGTCGGTTACCCTCACCCGACTGATCGAGCGTCCTTGCTCTCCCGGGACTGAGATTAGAGGGACGGGTAGGGGGGGGGCGTCTTTAAAACTTCTCAAAACCTGTCACTGCCCCAATAAAAATAATTTGTAAGATACAGAGAATTAGAATACAGATGTATACTAATACTAAGTATTTAAATGTTTGCATTTTTTTAATTCAGTCTGTTCATTCTTCTGTGGGGTGGGGTGTCTAAAAATTCCGAATTTATCTCTTATATTTTTGTTTTCAATATTATTTATAATTTGATTATTTATAATTTTAAATGTGTATAGTGAGTTATATATTATAAAATTACTATTTTTTATTATTATAAAATTAAATATTAAGATTTTGCTATATTTTATGTTTATATTTATATAATATATAATAATTAATACAGTATATTAATAATAAATCAATAATAAATTAATAATACATAAATATAAATTAAATGTAAAATTAAATTTAAATAAAATTAAAAAATAAATGTTTTAAATATTAAATATTAGTTTTTTTAACAAGAATTAATTTGAAAAAATGATATCTTTTTAAATTATAGGACATATTAAAAATAACTGTATAAATAAATAAAATATTAGAAAATATGCTCATTAACAAAAATTTATTTAAAAAACGTTAATATTTTATTATCCGCCATTTCTAATATTATTATCATACCACTTATTTATCGACAAGTTCAATATTAATCAATTCCTTGTCCCTTTTTTCAGATCACTTTTTTCGTGTCACTCTTTTGCGCTCTTGTTTTTCCGGTCACTTTTTCCCCTAGATTCTAGAAAACAACCCGACAAAAAGTTATCGTCTACAGCTATGATAGATTCGGAGTTTGTACCCCCCCCCCCCCCGCGACAGACGAACAAGGGAGACTGAGTTTATATCACTATGCGTCAACAAAATCATTTTTTAAATAAATTTTTGTTAATAAGTATAGCTTGTAATATTTAATTACATTTATTTTAACATTTAATTTTACTTATATTTAATTGATATGTATGTATTATTAATTTATTATTTATTATTATTAAATATTTTTATTATTTTTGTTACTATTACTATATTATATTAAATATTTTATTTTATATTAGTAATGAAAATAATAATTATATAATATGTAAATTATTATGTATAGTTAAAATTATACGTAATCAAATTATAAATAAGATTTAAGAAATAAATATATGTGATAAATTGGCAGTTTTAGAACCTCCCCCCCCCCCCCCCAACTTGCAGAAGAACAAGAGAGACTGAATTTAAAAAATATATTTAGGTCCTATGTACTACTCTTTAAAGAAAATTTTAATTGTTGAATTATGGTAATTTAAAATTACAATAAACTCTGGCTAAGGCGGAATTGATCGGTATCATGAAAATTTTTCGTAGTAGACAATATTCCGTCTTAGATAAATTCTACTCTGACTGCGGATTCACGGGGACTTGAAAACCTTTCCGAGTTAGACATTATTTCCTTTTTATACACAGACCATCTTATACAGAGAGTTTACTGTATGTATGTATTTTCGGCGAAAATTGTATGTAGTCCAGGTCCGGTTCGGCGCGACCCGAGGGTACAGAATATGTAAGACTAGGATACTACCCAAAGAAATGATATCCAGACTTAACCCTTCCTGAGGCGCGTGTCGGCCTCCAAATGGCATTTGAAAGAGGGAAAAAATATACTGAGGTCTGGAAAATTTTTAAATAAATTATGAAAAAATTGAACGTAAAATTGAACGTAAATTTCGTTCAAACTCGTTTATTTTTTGAGTTTCCGTTCAGTTCAAACTCGTTTATAAAATAGCGAGCGAAGTTCAGTTCAAAGTTCACAAATAGTGAGCGAAACTCGTGAGTTTTCGTTCAGTGAGCGCGTTCATACCCAACACTGATGTCTTGTAAGGTTCTTCATATCGCAATTCTGATAGAAAAGATCTTTAGAAAGCAGACGATTTTCTGAAAAAACTCCATTCAGACGAAAAGCCGAAGAAAAAAGAAATGAACGGAAGAGGTCGTTGGATGGAATGTTGGGAGAGTTGGTGTTGATTTTAGAAGAATGTTGATTAAGATGACGCGATTAAGATGTTTTAATTAAAGTTTCCTTTTGAATGTTCAATTGTAAATATTAATATGTAAATATCTTTTTTGTAAATATTAACGTTTAATATAAGTCATTTAAAAGTTTAAAAACGGTGTCAGAATTTAATTTACCTCCGAGTTTATTTACTTATGTGTTCGAAAGAACTTTTATAAGTAGAATCTCCATAAATTTTGGTGTCAGAACCGAGACAAACGAACGCCCACAGAGAAGAAATATATATATACTTTAAATAATCTGGAAGCCGTTATTATTTAGAATTGTGATGGAATCCTTGCTGGAAATTATTATGAGGAAATCTTTTTTGAATATATGTTTAATGATATGAAGCTGTTGGATACTGCGACAACAATGCTGTTTAAATGTGTGAAGCTGAGCATCTGATTATGAAGTGAGTTTATTATTTCATTTTTCTTTTCAATAATGGAAAAATTAGTTGATTTAAAGGAATTAGAGTTTTCTTTGAAAACTGAAAAATCAGCTAGTATTAAGATATTGCACAAATTAATTTTTGGAGAAATCGGTGACAGAAATAATCGACGTAGAATTCGGAATTTTACTGGGTTTACGCAAAGCAATACTGGGCAAAGCAAAATTATTTCTTGAAAGTGAAACAAATATTAATTTGTGGTCTAAATTAAAAGCCCTACTCATATCTGAATTTGGTCAAACGTGCAATTCAGCTGAATTACACGAATTGCTGTCCAAAAGAAAAATTAGACCACATGAATCGTTAGATGAATATTTTTTAAATATGAAACAATTATGCTCAAAAGGCAATATTGAAGATTCTGCCCTTATTCAGTATGTAATAAATGGAATTAATGACCCCATTTCTAAAAAATCTTTTTTGTATGGTTGTCCCGATATTGCTGAATTTAAACAAAAATTAAAGATTTATGAAAAAATAAGATCGGAGTATGAAAATGCAAAATTTCATAAATATGAAGGAGCTAAGCCTAAAATTAAATCCGAAGTTGAAGTTAAGAACAAATTTAAGCCTGTAAAGCCAAATATGCGTTGTTTTAATTGTGGCGGGAATAATCATAAAAGTATTAACTGTGTAAATAAAGATAAAGGGCCGCTTTGTTTTGCTTGTAACGCTTATGGTCATAAATCATTTCAATGTAATAAATCTAAAGATACAAGTGTTAAAAATGCTCAGTCACAAGTAAACATTATTACATCCCAAGATTTAATTCTGAACGAGATAAAGCTTTATTCTTTGCGTTTAATCTCTTTAACAGATACTGGTAGCCAAAAGACTTTGTTAAAGAAAAGTATTTATGATAATTTGAAGAACTTTGTAGAATTAAAACCTACGAGTATCTCTTTGACCGGTCTAGGAAAAGCCTCAATTAAACCAGAAGGTTGTTTCAATTCAGAAATCGAAGTAGATGGTTCAAAATTTAAAGTTACTATTTTTGTCGTTAAGGACAGTTGCATTAATTTCGATTTAATTATTGGCACTGATGTTATTCATCAAGGTACATTAACTATTTCTGAGAATAAAGTGAAACTGTTTAAAGCTGAAGTTCAGTCTAATGACTTCTTAGTTAATATTGTAAATGTTTTGGATGAGCCTAAAATTGATTTAACTCACATTGCTGACAAAAAATTACGTTCAGAGTTATACTCTTTAATTGAAAATTATGTACCAATTAAAACTAAAACAGTAGATGTTAAAATGAAAATTAATTTAACTGACGAAATCCCAGTTTGTTCTTCTCCTCGAAGATTACCGCCATGCGAGAAAAAAATAGTCGAAAACCAAATTGAGGAGTGGCTAGCTCAGGAAATAATTCGAGAAAGTTCTTCTAATTTTTCTTCGCCGGTTGTGTTAGTCAAGAAAAAAGATAACACAATGAGACTTTGTGTTGATTACAGATGTCTTAACAAAAAGACAGTACGTGAGCATTTCCCCTGGCCAGTTATTGATGATGTAATAGACCAATTACATTCTGCCGAAGTATTTACCACCATAGATTTGAAAAACGGTTTCTTTCATGTAGATGTTGAAGAAGACTCGCGGAAATACACCTCGTTTGTTACTCATGAAGGACAATACGAATTTTTGAAATGTCCATTCGGGTTGACCAATAGCCCTAGTGTTTTTCAAAAGTATATTTATAATGTATTTCGAAACCTATTAAAAGATCACATTGTTGTCATTTATATGGATGATTTAATAATACCTGCTAAAAACGAAGCTGAAGGTCTAGAAAAATTAAAACTTGTACTCGAAACTGCATCGGAATATGGATTAGAATTAAATCTTAAAAAATGCAATTTTTTGAAGCGTGAAATTGATTTCTTGGGGTATAGAATCATAAATGGTAAATTGTATCCCTCTCCACTGAAGACTAAAGCAGTAATAAATTTTCCCGAACCAAAGTGTACCAAAGATGTTCAAAGTTATTTAGGATTGACAGGATACTTTCGAAAATTTATAGGAAATTATTCGGTTATAGCTAAACCGTTAAGTGACCTGCTAAGAAAAGATTCAAAATTTAAATTCGATATAGAAGAACAAAGAGCTTTTAATGAACTCAAACGTATTTTGTCGTCAGAACCAGTACTTTTAATTTACAATCCCAAAAGTGCGACCGAAATCCATTGTGATGCCAGTATTGATGGCTATGGAGCTGTTTTAATGCAACAATTTCCAGTAGATAATCAATTTCATCCTGTTTATTTCGCAAGTAAAAAAACCACCGAAGCTGAACGGAAGTACACTAGTTACGAATTAGAAGTTTTAGCTGTAATTGAAGCCCTGAAAAAGTTTAGAGTATATGTGCTAGGTATCCCATTTAAAATTGTAACCGATTGTAATGCATTTAAAATGACTATGGTTAAAAAAGAAATGAGTACAAAAATAGCTAGATGGGCAATAATGTTATCCGATTTTGATTATGTTATTGAACATAGACAGGGTAGCAGTATGAGACATGTCGATGCATTAAGTAGGTATCCTATTTGTATGGTAATCCAAGATAGCTTAACTTTAAAAATTATCCAAGTTCAAGAAACGGATGACCATATTAAAACAATAAAAGAAATCCTAAAGGTGAAATCTTATGATGATTATCTAGTTAAAAATGATGTTCTTTATAAATGTGTTAATGGTAATGATTTATTAGTTGTACCGGAAGACATGCAAATGAATATAATCAAGGCCGCTCACGAAAAAGGTCATTACGCAGTTGCAAGAACAGAGAAAAGTTTAGAAAATGATTTTTACATCCCTAAAGTTAAACAAAAAATTGAGAAATGTATAGCAAATTGTGTTCCCTGTATTTTAGTTAATAGAAAATGTGGTAAACAAGAAGGCTTACTTCACCCAATAGAAAAAGAAGAAACTCCATTACATACGTACCATGTTGATCACTTAGGTCCATTAGAAAGCACTAATAAAAATTACAAACATATCCTTTCGGTCATTGACGCATTCACAAAATTTGTTTGGTTGTATCCCACAAAATCTACCGATGCTGCCGAAGTAATTTCTAAATTAGAAATCCAAAAATCTATCTTTGGAAATCCAGTTCGAATTATATCAGATAAAGGTCCTGCATTTACCTCTAAAGCTTTTGAAGATTATTGCAACAATGAAAATATTAAACATATCCCGATTACCACTGGATTACCCAGGTCTAACGGCCAAGTTGAGCGCTAAATTCTGTCATAATATCTGTTCTGTCTAAATTGTCTGTCGATAATCCTAAAAAATGGTATACACATGTAAGCAACGTCCAACAGGTGATAAATTCGACTTTTCAGAGAAGTATAAGCACAACTCCTTTTGAATTGATGTTTGGTACTAAAATGAAACTAAAAAATAACATTGAAATTACTAGTCTTCTGAATGCTGAAATACAATCTGATTTTACAAATAATCGCGAAGATATGAGAAAAAATGCTAAAAAACAGATTTTAAAAATCCAAGAAGAGAACCGTAAAACTTACAACCTCAGACGAAAGAAAGCTAACAAATTTAAGATTAATGATGTGGTTGCTATAAAACGCACACAACAAGGTCCAGGTTTGAAGTTAAAACCAAAATATTTAGGTCCGTACAAAGTCATAAAAGTAAAAAATAATGACACCTACGATGTAAAGAAACTTGGATTCAACGAAGGACCCATGGTCACCAGTACATGTGCAGAGTACATGAAGCCATGGACGGACGAAGCTTGAAAAAAAAAAAGAATTTCACCGATTGTGACACTAGACCAACTATGACAAACCTCTGGACTGACAACTAATAGAATTTTAACTTTATTCTCGAAAAGACGAAAAGACGTAAGGTAAAAGAAGATGAAAAGACGTATTCAAGAAGACGAAAAGACGTAAGATAAAAGAAGACGGAAGACGTAAGAAAGAAAAGACGAAAAGACGTAAGGTAATAGAAGATGAAAAGACGTATGAAAGAAGAAGACGAAAAGACGTAAGATAAAAGAAGATGAAAGGACGTAAGAAAGAGAAGACGAAAATACGCGAAAAAAATATATGAATTTTTTCAAGAAATAATCTAAGCTTTGATAAACAATTTGAATAAAATTAAACTTCTTTTTTTTCAATTAAGACTTTGGATGCTGCTGTGTTTTTTTTTTCTATATCTTTCCAGATGATCCAACTGCTGCTGCCTCCAAAGGGACGAGCATTCGAGGACGAAAGCCTAGTCAGGACGGCCGTTGTGGGAGCGATTCTTTCTCCAACAGCCAAGTATCATGTCTTGTAAGGTTCTTCATATCGCAACTCTGATAGAAAAGGTCTTTAGAAAGCAGACGATTTTCTGAAAAAACTCCATTCAGACGAAAAGCCGAAGAAAAAAGAAATGAACGGAAGAGATCGTTGGATGGAATGTTGGGAGAGTTGGTGTTGATTTTAGAAGACTGTTGATTAAGATGACGCGATTAAGATGTTTTAATTAAAGTTTCCTTTTGAATGTTCGAATTGTAAATAATAATATGTAAATATCTTTTTTGTAAATATTAACGTTTAATATAAGTCATTTAAAAGTTTAAAAACGGTGTCAGAATTTAATTTATCTCCGAGTTTATTTACTTATGTGTTCGAAAGAACTTTTATAAGAAGAATCTCCATATATATATATATATATATATATAACAAAACCAAAAGAAATTCCATATCCCCAAAATACATGGAAGTCTTCATCAGGGAGGCCCCTCCATGTAGGGGTAAATAAAGAGAAGTTTCTGAAAGGATGTAGGCTCATAAGCTAAATTACATCCTTAGCCCCCAACTTCTCAGATTTCAGAAATCAAACTCAAACCTTCAAAAATATTATAAATATATACAAAAATTTTTTAAAAAATACCAAAGGACAAGACCAAAAATTACACAAACAAAAAAGGAAAATTACCTACAAAACTAAATATAAAAAATAAAATTGTAAAATACAAACCCCCAGGAATACAAAACCCTCTTCAGCTAGTGGGGCCATTCACTAGCGCTTCAATCTCGCCCTAAATTGAAATCAAGCATCCGCAAGTAAAGAAACACTGAGACTCAGAAACTTTCAGTTAACATATAAGATGGATAACAGTTAACCATTAAAATCTTTTTTAAACCACTCATAGCCAATTCTAGATCTGTTTTGTTATTGCAAATCCTGCGGATCCTATTAACTTGTGAATACATAATATTTTTTAAAACTTTATTGCTAATACATGAAAACCAGTAAGTGAGGCTATTAACTTCAAAATTAAAATCTTTCCTTTTATCATAAAGTCCAATCAACCATTTTTCCTTGTTTTTCTTAATTTTAAGATCTAAGAAAGTAATTTGTTCACCATCATCGGTTCGGTTCAGGACGAGCTCTTTAGGGTAAATGTTAAGGCTTATTTCCTCAAAATTATTGCAGTTAAATACTATAAGATCGTCTACATATCTAAAGAAGGAAATATTATTGAAATTTTTTTCGTAAAAATATAAAAATAGATTAGAGAACGCACTTGAAAAACTTGTTCCCATTGGCACCCCCTTATTTTGTTTAAAATAATTAATTCCATTAAATAAAACATTTTCAAATAGGCAAAACTTAATTAAATCAATCCAAAACTTCTTATCTACTTTTAAAACATATTCAAATTCAACATAAATATTTTCAAATACCCCCACAATCAAATTGTGAGGAATGCTGCCAAACAGATTCTCAAAGTCAAAAGTGTTTACAGAAGTAATTTTCCATGAGTTATCATTCAAAAAATCTAAAACTTTAAGGTTATTGCCAATGATTGTATTGCAATCAAAAGTTTCTATTTCCTTTAAAATTAAATTCAGCAAACCAAACAAAATTTTACCCGCTTTGCAATTATAACTATTAGTACCACAGGTAACGAAGCGAAATTTTACTGGTTTCTTATGAAATTTAACAGTCGCAAAAAGGTAAGGAAATACAAAGTAATTCCTACTAATTCCAAATTTTTTATCAAAATCCAAAATACGTTTTTTAATTTTAGAGGGGTTTTCAGTTAACGTTTTATAAGATTCATTACAGGTATATTCCTTCAGAAGAAGATTCCTATAGAAAACTTTACAAATTAAGGCAAAGTTACTACTTGCTTTATCAACAGTAGCAATAATAAACTGTTCTTTTAATTTAGCTATACTGGTTTTTAAATCGAAATTATAATGAAATTTTTTAGAACAACCCTTATTATAATAGTCCCTAAAAAACAAAAAATCTTTTTTAAATAATACCATAAACTTTAATTTCCATTCTCTAAAATCCTCAAAAGGCCAACTATATTTATATGAAACTTTTAAAATAAAGCCATCCAAATCCTTTTCCATAAATTCTATAATTTTAAGATTACTATAATTAAAGTTTAATCTAAATCCAAAACCCAAACTCATAATATTCCTTAACTGAACATCTTTTACAATATTTAAATCTCCTGAAACAATATGTCCAAAATCTGGATTAATATAATCTTTATAGCAGTCTAAATCACAGTAACAATCATCCCCTTTAATTAAATCAAGATTCTTACTATAATCATTATAATTACAAATAAGATTTTTTAATGTCCTGTCATAACTATAAGTAATTCTAATTTTAAAGCTATTTTTAAGAGGGAAAAGGCTATTACAATCTTTCAGAATATTCTTAAATTTAATAGAATCAAAAATCTTATCTCTAAAACACAAAACAAAATTTTCAAGAGTTTCTTCACTTATAGATTTTATTTTATTTAAATCACTGAAACCAGTTTTATATTTAAATAAATCAATAACAATATCCTTTATATACTGATTTTTAAATTTATAACTTTCAAACTTACTCCTCAAAAACCATTTAATAACTTTATTTTTTAATCTAAAAATTTTATTTTTTATTTCATTAATATCATAAAAATTAACATAATCTTTATTTACAGAATCAATAGTATCAAAAATATCTGCTTTAAATTTATTTTTTCCTTTTCCTCTACTCCCTCTCTTGTTAAATGTAAAAAATGAATCCTTTAATCTAAATTTACTGAAACCGCAAAAATTACCCCTATTAACAACATTAATACCATTAAATTCTGAATTCAGACCATATGGATAAATTGTTTTAAGTCTGTACATAAACATATTTTCAACTTTTAATCTATCTTCCCTATTGGGAACTATATCCAAAATATAAATGCTAATACTTTTAAATTCATGTTTTTGGAAGTGCTCAATCTCAATATCGTTACAATTTTTATTATTTTTCTTTCTTATATCATTTCTATGCCCAGTAATCCTAATATTTAAACTACCAGAAGTCTGTCCAATATAACCAAATTTACAGATTCCACATTCTAAATTCACCTCCACATCTTTCTTAGATCTTAAAATTAAGAAAAACAAGGAAAAATGGTTGATTGGACTTTATGATAAAAGGAAAGATTTTAATTTTGAAGTTAATAGCCTCACTTACTGGTTTTCATGTATTAGCAATAAAGTTTTAAAAAATATTATGTATTCACAAGTTAATAGGATCCGCAGGATTTGCAATAACAAAACAGATCTAGAATTGGCTATGAGTGGTTTAAAAAAGATTTTAATGGTTAACTGTTATCCATCTTATATGTTAACTGAAAGTTTCTGAGTCTCAGTGTTTCTTTACTTGCGGATGCTTGATTTCAATTTAGGGCGAGATTGAAGCGCTAGTGAATGGCCCCACTAGCTGAAGAGGGTTTTGTATTCCTGGGGGGTTTGTATTTTACAATTTTATTTTTTATATTTAGTTTTGTAGGTAATTTTCCTTTTTTGTTTGTGTAATTTTTGGTCTTGTCCTTTGGTATTTTTTAAAAATTTTTTGTATATATTTATAATATTTTTGAAGGTTTGAGTTTGATTTCTGAAATCTGAGAAGTTGGGGGCTAAGGATGTAATTTAGCTTATGAGCCTACATCCTTTCAGAAACTTCTCTTTATTTACCCCTACATGGAGGGGCCTCCCTGATGAAGACTTCCATGTATTTTGGGGATATGGAATTTCTTTTGGTTTTGTTATATACATTTTTTACATTTCTTTTTGTAGCATTTTGCGCATTGGTCTGTAAAAAAATGTTTATTTGTTTCTTCATTTTTTAAAAATTAATTGAATGGTTTTAATAAAATTGTGTATATATATATATATATATATATATATATATATATATATATATATATATATATATATATATATGTGTGTGTGTGTGTGTGTGTGTGTACATATATATATATCATTTATTAAGTGAGCAATCCCATAAAGTACAGTGAAAAAACAGATTTACAAGTATAAAAACTAGTAGGAGTAAATTTAAATTATTAAAAATGAAAGCGATTTTTTAAAGACCAAAATCAACTAATATTGGCATGTGCTTGCTTTTTTTGTGAAATTGGTTAAATGTTGTATGCCTGAATTGTTTTAGGTGCCTTTTTTAATTCCATAGATCACCACTTCTGAGACGAAATATTTGTATAATGTTACTTGTTTTCGGATAACCTTTTTCATTATTATCAATCAAGTATATAAGGTACCCTGGGGTAATAACGGCACGTTAAGGTTCTACCAATTTTCACGGCTTAGTTTTAGATTGTATTTTTCAAACAAATATAGGATCTGATACAGCAACTCATTGACTATCTATATAAAATAAAATAATTTAACAGATATGTATTCATAAAATGTAATGGCGTTTTTTCTTGACCAATGCTATTTGGCGTTATTACCCACCTATATGGGTAATAACGCCATGCAAACAAAACTATGAAATAAGATGAAATAATTGCATGTAGATAGCCCAATTCTAAAAATACAAACTCTACAAACTTAGAAATTGACAAATTGCATTCTAAGCTATTGAAAATGTTCAATTTTTTGTGAAAGTGTAAGAAAAATAAAGGTGTGATGTGGGAGGGGGGGGGGGAGATGAGGCAAAAGAATATCAGACCGTGAACTTCTTTTTGCTTAAAAAGGACCGCTTAAATAGAAATATGAGAAACATTGCACAGTTTTAACTGTGTTCATTTGAATCAGTATTTAGGATGTAGCTCGGCCACTGTAGGGAATCAACCGGGGTATTAATGTCAAGGATTGGCGTTATTACCCCGATATAGTTATTGCGCAGTACATTTTAAATTACAAATTATCTCTAGAAGATATCCAAAATCTTCAACAACATTTTGAAAGTCCATGAATTGTACTACAAATTTATGTAATTAACAAAGTATTTCCGGATAAAAAAGATGGTCTTCACATCACAAAACGTATCTCGCAAATTTTAGATCAAGCGTTAATTTTAGTTGTTTGTAAAAACAATAAGACCTAAAAATGAAGCAAATTAACTTGAATCTGTTTTTTGCGATTCATATGACTCAAAACCCTTTTGCGCAGAGCACATGGGTGTCATTTACCTGATTAATTCATAATTATGCAAAATATAAGCACTTGGCGTTATTACCCCGCCTGGCGTTATTACCCCAGGGTACCTTACATATACATATATATACATATATATATGTATAAATTTGCTGATTTCTTATAAACATATTTGTAATACAAATTCAGCTTGCAAATTTGCATTAAAACTATCAATTCATCTATAGTTTTTGATATAATTTTTATGGCCTTGATCAAAAATCTATGTTTCCAAAAAAAAAAAAAAAGATATTTTTGTTTTTTTGCAAGTGATGAAGTTTTTTCGTTTTTTCGCATCAGTATTTCATTACAGAAAATATTGTTGTGGTAAATCCCCGAAATGTTCCGAAATAATACTTTCCTTAACAAAATTCTGGTGTGCAAAATAAATAAATAAATAAATAAAAATAAAAAAAAATAAAAAACGTAAATTTTATAACTATTTCACATAAAAATTATTTAAAAAATCAATATTTATTTAATGAAATGCAACTAATAAAAAAATATATGATTTTTTTTCTGTGGAAGTCTAAAGATGTTTATCGCAAATTTTGTCGGCTACAAGAATTATTCTTCTAATTTCGGATCAATCAATGACTTTGTGAAGTGAAGTAACTGTTTAATGTAAAAATCTTCTTTTTTGTTGCTATGTATTAATAATGACCTGTTAAATGCTGTTTTTTTTTTCATAAAAAGAAGTAGCAAATATAAAGAATAAAACAAATGAAAATGCATGAGTTTCATTCATATGCATTTATGTAACTGAGTTTATGCAGCTATTTAATACACGATTTTTATAATTGCTCTTCATCATGTCATTTTTTTTATATAAATCATGAAAGAAGTCTCTGAAGAAAGATATCAATGATATTTTAAGAAAAAATTATAAAATATATTAAAAATTATAAAGAATGTTTCATTATATCCAAATAACATAAAAAGAATTAATATAAAAAGTAATTGATCCTAATAAATATTTAAGCATATAAACTATAAATAATTAAGCATGCAAAAACAAACTAGTGGTTTTACATAATCGATTTTTATATAACTTTCTTGCATTATCGCAAACTGAAATATGCGTTAACTAGGCAGGAACTACAATAGAAGCATTATTTAAATTAATATAATTCTCCAAATATAATCAAATTTTATGAAATTAAATTATTACTCTTAGCGCTTATAAACCATTGTAACAACAACAAAAAAATACACATCGTTTTAAAAGAAACAACATTTTTTAATATTAATAGTAAAATACAGAGATTAGAAACAACATACATTTTTGCCCTTTTCCTTTTGCGGTCAGAGGGCTAATACATTCGTAAGGTTAAATATTCAACTTTGCATTAACTGAATGTGTGTCTTCGAGAGTGTATTTAAATTTGATTGAATGTATGTCCTATTAATTGCCGTTGTGCAAACTAAATAAAAATGAATAGTATCACGGTTTACCGTATGAGGGGAAGTCAACTGAAAACATAACGAACGCTATGAAACATATTTCCCGACAAAATTGGCAACATTGTTGCCACATATGGATACTTCCGTTTTTTTGTGGTCGAAATGCATAATGAAAGCTCGCCGGCACTCACAGTTCTTTTTAAGTGCGTCTGTAATTATTAAAATATGTAGCACATATAGTCTTCGTTCATCCCGTCCGCCTTTCTATCAGTCTTCCCGTCCTTCGTTTGTCCGTCTGTATGTCTATTTATCCGCATATAACAGAGGAAAAACTGCTCAGCTGAATCATTTAAAATTTAAAATATGTAATTTTTGCATAATTTTGCTGTATCATTTCATGAAAAGCGGATCGATAGTTAATTTACAGAGATAATCGAAATTATTCCGTTACACTACGGCCAATGAAAAAACCAAATAATTTCAAGTGCATTTTAATGTTAGTGCTAGCTTTTAGTTTTAGCCTTAATTTATTAAGTATTTCTAATTTTACCTAACTTACCTAACAGGTTAATACTTACGTTTGCAAACATTTATCTACTAGGTTCTTACAAACTACAAGGATTTGAAAAATATAACAAAATCCCGTTTTGTTTTATGATCATCAATTCCAATCTATTTTATCATTAAAGTATTTTCTTTTCTTTTATCTTTTTTTTTCTTTTTTAAAAAATTTATTTCAAGAAAATACATTTAAATTTTCTGACGACAACCTTTGGGTTTCGATACTATTAGTTTTAAAATTTGCACGTGTCTTAAAAACATGACAGTAATAATGCATATAACTTGTAGATAAACTGGAATGTAGATAATGTAAATACCATTTAGTTAAAATTCTTTCCAATACACTATAAGAAGAAATATTTATATCAGTCTAAAACCGATAGGTGTTGATGAAAATACTTATTTCATATTATGTAGATTTATTTTTCTTTTATTAAGTTAATAATTCACTTTAACATTCATTAAGTCTTTCTCCAATAACGTTAAAGAAAGATAAACTAGACTTTAGCTAATACCCATCCCATCGTAAAAATATCTATATTTATTCCCCATGAACGTCTGCTAAGTTAAAAATGGCCGATATTAATCAATCTGGTATTCATCAAACTTTTGCTTCGAATTTACATGGAGAATAATGGCTGTCTATCTATGAAAATTAATCATTCAACACACGCATAATGTGCGTTTCAAACACAAGAATGTTAATTTCTCATGATTTATTTCGCTGTGTAATGAGTATGCGATCCAAACAACATGAAATTTCCGTCATTAATTTCAAACACATGATACATACGAAAGCCTGCTAGCAAAGAAAACTACTGATGTAGGATTTGATGAATCTTCTATCTTGCTTCCCATTTATAAATATTTATGTTGAATCAAAAAGATTTATATTGCTTGATCGTTGTTTAGTATAAAATACTCGATCATTGTTTTGTGGTTGCAGTTTCGATAAGGAATTATTTAATGTTGGAAAAAGTTTAGGGTTACTGAAAATTTATAATAGAAAGAAATCTGAATCAGTGTCAATTATTTATTTCACACACTCATAAAAAATCCCTTTTGTTATTACATATATTATTTTTTTATACATTATTTCGGGCAACGTCTAATTTTAAAATCTAAAATAATGAATGAGGTATCACTCGAAAAGTTTTTGAATCTCCATCGGACTTAGTACAAGCGTATTTTGTTTAAAAAATTTTTTCGTTTAAAATGTCAATTTCTCGAAAATTCGACCAACACTGATTACATAAATAAAATGAAAGATTTTTCTTAAATCAATGATTTTGCGAAAATAAAAACTGCATTATGCAGATAAGACCCTGATTTCAAAATTAAAATTCTCAAAAATAAAGATCGACAGAATTAGGCAGTAAATGATTTGTTTATTACGTAAATTGTAAAAATGTTATAAAGGAGTTTCGAAAGGGGAACATTTCGTAAAGATAGTGTTCTGATTGCAAAGAATACTTGACTTTACATATTTCTTGCATTAGATTAACTGTAGGCTAGTTCCATGGGTTTTGTAGTGTAAGTCACATTACCTTAGAATTGCTATGCTTGTTTGTCACCGTTATTTTCGAAACGTCTGCTTGGCCTTATTCAATTAATGAGAACGTTCCGATAAAATATGTCAAATTTTTTCGTACTAAAATACTGGTAGCCAAAATTCATAGCCTGTGACTTACACTACAAGTACTCATGGAAATAGCCTGTAGAGAAGGCGATTGTTAGCGTACAGTACCATATTTTAATGATCTTTCGAACTAAATTTCTTGGAATTTCGAAATTGAAGAAAATTTAATTCCAAAAATCTTTTGAAATATGGCATTTCTTAAAATATTCACCTTTCGAAACATATGTGTAAGAATTTTATCGATCTTTGTTTTTGAGAAATTTAATTTTGAAATCAGGGTCTTATTTGCTTGACACCCTGTATCTTGTTCAAAATGATTTAAAAATAAAATAAAAATGAGAAAGTGTCAGGTCTCCGCACAAATTTATTTTGTATTTATGGTTAAAAAGCAAAATTGAAATTGAAATGTTTAGAATAATAGATACTATCTATCATAAGCCGCGGTATTTCGAGGTTAACCTAAAAGCTATGTTTAGCAATGTTAGTTTAAATTGTGTTTAATATACACATATTCAGTTTATTTTCAGTTGTCCGTGATTTTCCCGAAATAAGAATGATCTTAATCCTTTAAATCAGTTAAAATACGAGTATTATTTTTTTCTTGTGAGTGTATTTTGCTAGTTTTTCAAAGTTGAAAGTTTTTAGCTTTCATTCTTCAAAGCATTAAAATCTTGCCATTTGAAAATTGTGTTGACATTGACTTTTCACCAAGCTTCTGGCACACATTAAGCTTTAGAAACAATTTGTACAAATTTCAGAAGCGTGCTTTTGTGGCAAGTAAAAAACTACATTCCGATGTTTAAAAAAAGTATCAATATGTTACTAATCTTTTACACTGCACTTTTTATTGTTTCTTTTAGTATCATACGAGGAGGCATACGAAAATAACTTTCCCCTGTCAACTGTGGTCAGAATTGTATATGACAGTCAAAAAATAGAATAAGGCGTTAAAAGTAAGACATATCTTGCTGTTTCAACATTAAGTACTAAGTACAGGGTGTTTTATAAAGGGCCCCTAACTTTAAAAATCTATAACTCGGAAACGTTGATAGATAGAAACATAAAATCAGTGGTGTGTTTATTAAAAATATCATAAGAATCTTACACACAAATCAGGAAAATTAGTTAAAAATAGCTCTCGTAGATGGCGATGAGAGCGATAGGCGCTCTGTTGAGGCTCACATTGACGTCTCTTAACACTAATGCAAATTAAGGAGTTTTATGCGGACTGGTTTTTGTTCGAAAATGCACTTTAGCTTTTACGACCTGATTTTGAATTCAATCCATATAATTTTGATTTTGTTGGCGTCAGCACAACTATAGACAAACATGGTGTTTCCATAGGAACGACTCCTTTTAAATTGAAATGCGAGGAACAACAACATTCGAAGTATCGTCTTTTATATATGTTGTTGTTTCTCGCAATTCAATTTTAAAGGAATCGTTCCTATGGAAACACCATGTTTGTCTATAATTGTGCTGACGCCAACAAAATCAAAATTATATGGATTGAATTCAAAATCGGGTCGTAAAAGCAAAAGTGCATTTCCGAACAAGAACCACTCCGCATACAGCTCCTTAATTCGCATCAGTACTATGTGACGTCAATATCAGCCTGAACAGAGCGCCTATCGCTCTCAGCGCCATCTATGAGCGCTATTTTTAACTATTTTTTTATTTATGTATAGGATTCTTACGATTTCTTTAATAAACACACCACTGGTTTCATGTTTCTGTCTATCACCGTTTTCGAGTTATAGATTTTTAAAGTTAGGGGCCCTTTGTGCAACACCCTGTATGTTAAGACATTTGTCATAATTTGATAAGCTGCAAAAAGCGCCCTAGGAAAATTGCATACGGCTTTGCATACGGACAAGTTGTTAAACGCTTCTTCCGTATGCAAAACCCTGATATATTCTAGAGGGCTTTTTGAAGTTTATGAAGCGGTATGACAAATGTCTGAATGTACTTGGGTATCATATTGAAAAATGAAGATATTTCTTATCTTTAATGTCTCGTTCCATTTTATTGACTTTCATACACAACTCTGACCACAATCAACAGAGGAAACTTATTTTCGGATTCCCCTCGTATATTTAACATATCATTGAATTTCGACAAAAACTTTTGATTATTTTTAAAAATTGCTGTTCTTTCTGTAAATTCGTGCAGACGTCTTATGCTGCTGAATGTTGTACATCCGTCAAATTATAGCACAAAAAGCCATTCAAGCATGTCATTTTAAAAATACTGTGCTAAGAGTTTTCAAACACCTCTCATACGAACGCATTGTTAAAACTGAAAACGTATGAATGTAGAGCAAAATAACAGAAAATCTTAATTACATCCATTACAAACTATATCATCATAATAATAATATATATTCTACAACGAAAATGTAATAACTTACATTATAAATAATTATTTTGCGTATAAGACTTCGCTTGAATCATAAATCATTTTATTAAAAATTGACATGTCTCAACTCTTTTTCAATGAGTCATTTTAATGATGTAAATAGAAAATCACGTACCTCATTAACTCGAAAAATTGGAATAAAAATTATTGAATTCAAATTATATATAACGTCCCCTATGTTTTTTCGATACCGTCCGTGTACCTATTATGTAATTGTCCCGTAAACCGTCCAACCATTTAATCCACATACTCCGGATGCGAAAACATAGCCTATCGTTATAAACCTGTGAACTTTTTAAATAAATTTTAATAAACTCTCTAATGAATAAATTTAAATAAAATTTAGATCGGTAAAATAACCTACACTTTTAATAACATTAACATATTTTAATTTTTTTATGCATTTTGTATTGAAGTGAATACCGTATATACTCGCGTATAAGTCGAGGACTTTATTATAATTTTCGGTAAGAAAATTTGGAGTATGAGGGTTGACTTATACGCGAGACAACAAAAAAGAAAAAAAATCACCCTCGAATACTGTAAAATTCTTTTTTTTTATTTGTAGGAATAAAATAATAATAATAATTAACCCGACAGAACGGTCTAAATTCTAATTTTTATGAAAATTCATATATCTCTGTATTCTTATCCACAGCAATATATAATCTTATTATAATAAAAATTGAGAAGAAAAATCCTTAAGTGCTACATGGGAAAATTAAGATTTTCGAAAAAGGGAAATAAAGTTGAGTACTTTCAATTTATTTTTTATTAATTTTTAAAATTAATTAAAATTTGATATTTAAGTTATCGTTTTTCATGATAAAGAGTAGTTATCATGAATTTCATTAATAGATCGAAATAAAAAGATTTTTTTCGTATTTATACCATTTAATCACACACACCTATGTTTGGGGTGTGTGACATCCCATACCCGTCTTGGTGTTACATTTAACGGTGCCCATCATGCCCAGCTAAAATATACAAATAATAATAAATTATCATACAAAAAAAGTCATTGATTTGTTTTTGTTTTCTTATTGCTTTTCTCGTTGTCAAGTGAAATAATTGGTTTCTTTTTGTTGAAAATTGAAGTGAAAAGCTAGGATCGGGTTAAACGCGAATATTTGATTTTTTGTACAATTCTAATTTTGTGCATTAAAGTTCATGCGTTGACTTATACGCGAGTATATACGGTATTAATATTTTACTGACACATAATGTTCCCAAAGAAGCATAAAAAAATGATAACTAAGCATCTGACGCAATGATGAAACTTTTCAATATTTTAATATGCATGAACCTTTTAATGCCAGGAGAAATTAACTCAATTGAGAGAACTGGTAAAAAACTTCTTAAAAGCACCCTGAAATATACTAACATACGCTAGACCTTCCGAAGGAACTTATTCTTTCTTCATTACGTGCAAAAAAGACGTCAGTCAACTATGAAAGCAGCGGCGCGACTTGTTTCATAGCCATGTTTTCATTGAGTCGTGCCGCAAGTTCCATAGTAGACACACGTCTTCTTTGCGCTTGACGATGAAAGACTGAGTTATTTCGAAAGACCTAGCGTATGTTAGTATATTTCAGGGTGTTTTTAAGTTTTTTTTATCAATTCGATTGCTTAACACTACTTTCCACTTGTTTCTTCAGTTGAGACTTGCAAAAGGAAAACGTACGAGTATGAAAGGTGAATAACTCTATTTTTTAATGGTAAATGTTGGTGCATTTTATTCTTTTATTTAATTCAATGTTTAGTTTAGTCAATAAAAGAATCCATGCTAATTATTCTCTATATGCACCCTTTACGTCTCTGCTTCCAATTCTACTTAAAAATTCAGTTTTTATGAATAACAACTTATTCAAATGCTTTCTATTTTTTTTTATTAAGATAGCTGAAGTAGGTTTCTATTATAACAAAAAAGTAACCACACTTCTTCATTTCTGCTTTTCTCCTTCACATTCATTTTAAATCACTTTTGATCAAGGAAACTGGCAGAAATAGCATCATCAAAGTTTTGTGATATCCAATTTTTGCTCCTATTCCTTTTGTGATTGAAATGCATCTTTTGTATCTCTTTCCAGTTAGGAATACTCCTCCTTTGATTTATGACGTTTTAGCTAGTCACGTCGCACCCTTATTTCTTTGTTCATTTTCTGAAACAGCGCCCTCTCCTTTTACATAAGCATGAGGTAGCGGAGAACTGACGTAAATCAATCAAGCATCACCGGAACATAACTTCTCACCATTAAAGGTTTCCAGTGGGTAAAAAAAAATATAAGAACCCACCCTGGAATTGGCAATCACGCCATATGACTAAAAGCATTTCTTTCTAAATGATGCATTCGTGTTTGCGAGCGCGTAACTCCTTTTTAGCATTTTCTTCCCTTTTTCTTCTTTCATAAATATCTGTAATAAATTTTCATAAAATAAGTTGCTTTTAAAATATTAAAAATAATTTATCACATCCATTTTCAGCGTAACGTTTTCCAATTTCATCGATAAAATTTTTTGAATATTTTATTCGGTGTTTTATTTTTTTTTCTTTTAAATATTCATAAGGTACTTCTACTAAATAAGGTCTTGCTTTTAATATAAATATTGGCGTATGTCTCATAGGGATCTATTATCAATTGACTAATGACAGATTATATTTTGTAAGTATCGGTATTGGACCAACAAATGGCAGTCTGTATTACACAGTTTGAATGCCTAAGAGTGAGTGCTCAGGCAAAGAAGCAATGTTTGTAGAGCATAGAGCCCTACCGATCGCATTTATTAAGGTATAAAAAAGTTTTTCAGGCCAGAAGATAAATTTTAAAAAAAGTAAAGGCTAAACTCAGCCGCTTGGGCACAGAATGCCTATTGCGACAGAGAGTGGGAGAGAAAAAGATAAAATATTCCAGATTTTGGTGAGATTCTCTCTGAAGCCTTTACCCCCCTCGTGACAAGAAGCTGGTGAGATAGGATGGAACACTCTCGACCTCCTGCTACACAACAGAAAGACAGCCCGCTAAGGGGTAAGAATGGAAACAAACATTAGATAATTATATATATGCTCCTTAGTTTAACCAACAAACGTGGCTGAGATAACACCCTTTGTAGACAAGATTTAGGGGGAGAGGAGTAATACTTGAGATATCAGGCTTTAATCTGAGGACAGTGATAGTAAGTACAATCTAGAGTTCCCACTTCGCCACATTCACAGAGTTGTGAATTTGACATGTGGGAATAATTTCAACCTCAATCAATACCAGTTTCGTCGTCATTTTAGGAACACCAGATCTTTCCACATGCCATTCCTAAGAACAGTAAGTAAATTTCGAAGTAAGTCCAATTTTTAGCTCACAGGCTATCATAGCCTGAGAGCTTATGTGTCCGTCCGTTCTGTATGTACGTTCGTACATGTGTAACGCTCTGTTTGTACGTGCGTAACTCATGATAAAAATATCCCATTCACTTGAAATTTTGTATATAGGTATATCCTGATAAGGCGCTTCCCTGATTAGTTTTTGGAGTGTCATTCGATATGTATAAGAGGGGGAACGGGGGCTCATGGCCCTCCCCTTAATTGATATAAATGGATTTTTCATGCAGATATAATAGTTTTGTTCAAAATTTACACATAGGATCTTTCTGATGAAGCACTTCCGTGATTGGTATTAGGTATTCTTTGGATAAATATAAGCAGGGGAAATGGGGGTTCTAATGTCCCTCCCCTTAATTTATATAAATGAGTTTTTTATGCAGAATTGTCAGATTTCGTTCAAATCTCCGAATAGTTTTGGAAGTTTAATGGTTAAGTATATAAAAGAAACTCCTCTTAAATTATATAAATATGTTTTTATTAAGAATTATGTGATTTGCTCTGAATTTTGGATATGGATTTTTTATGATAAAACATGTCCCTGATCAGTTTACAGGGTTCGATGATTAAGCATAAAAAGGGGAAAGAAAGTAGCTGTTTCCCCCTCCGTAATTTTTCTGCGTACGGAATTAACCCTTGAAAACATAAGGGCGTAATGTACAATTAGTATGCGTAACCTGTGAGCTCAATGCCATCAGTTTAACTGGGCAATATTCTTTTTTTATTTCTTCAGAGGTATCTAAAGATACTCTCCTAGGTCATTGCATACTTTAAATGGTTACTGAGAAGTAAATGAGCAGCATCTGTTATGTCTAGACTATTATTCACTCTGCACTGCTTTCAACACATTATTTCCGTTAAGTTTTATCTAGAAGTATGTTTCTGTTTATTCCCACTTAATAACGGAAATTAATGCTTCAATATTTTTTGAAACCATTATACAATACGATGTTCAAATTGGAAATGCTTATAATGTAGATTGTAGCTCATAAATTATATTTCAACATTCACTTGAGCGTTCATACAGTATGCATAATCGGTTTTAGTAATGTGTATTAAAAATAAATAAATAATTAATTAATTAAATATTTGTATTTTGAAATGGTATCATTATATTTTTAGTTTTTAGAAATCAATAAAATTTCTAAAATTGGATTTTCCTAGAAAAACCAAAGTGATTGCATTGGATTTTTTACACTTTATAATTTAAGAAAATGAATTTAATTAAAGAGTTAGAAAGTAAATAACAGAATTAATTTTATTTAGTTTAAATTTTATGTTTTAAATTTACTAGAATAAATGTGTCTTTATGAAAATTCACTCTTGTTAAATAATACCTCCATTGTTAATGATTTTACAATTATTGAATGTCAACTAATCATTTTCTTTTCAAGCTAGATATTTTATTTATTTATTTTATAAATCTTCATTTGTTTTACAGTTAACTGCTGTATATTTTAATTACAACAAAAAAGAAATTTTCGAAAAAATATCGTTTCAAATGTTATTAAAGATATGTCAAAAAATCACAGTTAAAAAGTGAAAAAAAAAATACTTTTCAGATATCTCAACAATAAAACAGATTTCAAAGTCTAAAATGAGATTATAAAAATAATGTCATTTTTCTAACTAAAAACTTGCGTAAATTGTATGCACTAAAATAATAAAATAAAATAAACAAATAATAATAATAAATATAAAATTATATAAAAAATTTCAATGGCTAGTTCTATAAAGTTTATAGCTACTTGTTATTTACGAAAATTTAATGAGCTGAAATTCCTCCCATCTGACCAAAAATTTACATTTATTGTGATAGAAATGCAATAATTTTTATTATCTATAAACATAATAAATAGAACGCAATATGAAAATCCAGGATAATTTATGTGTTAAAGACTGATGTAGCACATTCAATGTTTATAATAAAGTTATTAAAAAAATTAAAATTCATATTACCTTAATTTTTTTATATTTTAAATTAATTTTACATACAAGTAACGAAATTGTCTTTCAAAAAAATTTACTTTGCTTTTCATAATTTCTACGTCAGAAGACTTACTCTTTAGAATGATTTCACAAGTAATATTTCATACGACGGTTCACATTTACCTCTCTCCAGTTGAAACTAAATCAGGTTCCCTTTGTTTCCCCTACATTTAATTTAACGCTTTCGCTCTCATTTTATATATGGTTATGAAACTTCAAGGAACATTTCATACTGACGAGCTCTACTTGAAAACTTCTTTTTTTGAAAGAAATTTAAAGATATATATTTCCAAAATAATGGGCACTTAAGATTAAAATATATTCGACTCCATGTGACCGTTGCAAAACGTCCTTGGATTTCTTCCAACGGTCCACAGAGAACATTAGCTAAATAGGTTTGGCGTCAACAGAAGTGGGAAGAGAAATTGGACGCCAAATGCTTGACCCACTTATATACATACACGTAAGTTTTCTCCTGACTGATTTCGTTTTCATTGTCTTCCTCGCATATATGATTGACACAAATGCTTTCTGAAGATTTTCATCTTCCAGAATTCGCATGTAATGGAGAGAGATTTCGGAAGAAACGAAAAAGAAATGCAAAATATGAAATGTAGTGCGTCAGTGGGAAAAAAAATATTCCGATTCGTCATGGAAGAGTGATGCTGAAAAAAGAAAGAAATCATTCTTTCCCTTATTCTTCATAAAAGACTTTTTTTTAAACGAAATATTGAAACGAATATTGGCTTTTGTTTCTGTTCAAAAGAAAAAATCTAGCTGAGTCAGATCTAGAAACTTCAATTTTAAGTTTTCAAATGCATATTTTGAAAATGGAAATAAAGAAAAATAAAAGAAATCGGGAAAGTCATATGAAGAAATATCTATTTTGCCCGGGGTAAAGCATGCGTTTTAAGGAAAAGAGGACTTGAAATTGAACAGAATATTGTACTCTATAATATTTTTTTAAATTAAGAATAAATGTCAAATGTGAATCAATTGGTAATTAAAATAAAGTTGTTATAGTTGTAGAGGACATTGTTAAGGTTATCTTTATGAAGTGGTCTTTTTAAGCAAAAAAAGTAGTGTGCTTTTTTCTGTTGCGCATTTTTATTTTGCTTTAAAATGTCATCTGTAATCCACTTTTATTAAAAATAGGTTAAGGATAGCTTATGACGTGTGACGTCATTGATACAGACAAAACTTTTTAATTCTAGATATAAAACAGATCGCGTTATTGACATTTATAATTTTCCAATTATAACTTAAGAACTTTTGATTTTTTTTTTTTTTTTTTTTTTTTTTTTTTTTACTCTTTTATTCATTGTTTGAATTTTTTTTCACAAAATACGTATTAGATGAACTACATCTTAAAAAAAAGATTCATTTTAGATTTTTTTTCTTGAATTTTCTCAAACATTCTGAATGTTATCTTAGTAAGAAAAGTGGATTTCATTTTATGAAAGAACAAATGTCTTTTTATAATATCATGATTTTTCATTATTCAACTTTTTTATTAATTTTAAAATGTCAAATTTAAGCCAGTTTGGTATTAAAAAGGATTTGGATTGCTGAGGCGAGTTATAGTTGTAACTTTATACAATATAAAAAATGATTTCCAAGCATAGCTCGCATTTTTTTAACCTTTTCAAATAGTTTCATTGTTTTATAATTTTATATTTCATTCCAAGAAAATGAAAAGGGAAAATGCACTTAAAAAAGATTTTTTTACTGAAACCTTAAACTACTTTTACTCTCAGCCAGCTGAATCTTATTTCAACATTTTAAAATGCCAGAAGGGAAATTTTAAGTCAAAATAGATTTTGAACAAATGGTGCTACGTGATATTATGGAATAACGTGCCGTTATGAAAAATATGGATAACCTTCAACCCTTTCCAGGTCTAAAAATATTCAAAGACAACTTTTGCATCAAAATAGCTTAAAAGAGGACATACTTTTAAGTTGCAGTGGTTTTGTCAGGTTCACATGTGTTGCAAATATTTAAAGAGGTTAACATCACTTCATACATATATATATATATATATATATATATATATAGAGAGAGAGAGAGAGAGAGAGAGAGAGAGAGAGAGAGTTGCAAATTTTTTTTAAAACAAGAAACTTTTTTTTTAAACTGCCTTTTAAAAAACTATAAAAGGGCCCACTATATGAAATAGATCATAAATATATTACACAAGAAATGAAAAAAATGAAAAAAATAAAGTTTTTCTTCAAAAATTATGAACTTTTGAAAATTCCCCATATGCATTTCATAGTAATTCAAATCACTAATATTTTGAAAGACAGTTTGATTTACTTATACAACTAAAACCGCGCATAGAACTTCATCGAACTTCATAAAGTTTTAAAAAACATTTTCAAATTTTCCGTTTTTTTTTCATTATATTTCTAAATTTAACTACCTTTAACTTTTCCAATTATATTATTTTTAAAAAATAATGTACAGTCTTATTTTCTATTTAAAGCAAATTTAAATTGGCATAAAAATATTGGGAATTTTAATTGATATCAAATGCGCATGGGGCGTTTTCAAATGTTCTTCGTAACTTTTCTTGTCAATTAAAATACCGTAATTTCGGGTGTATAAGCCGCAGATCAAACAATTCTTTTTCGACCCAGAATTTTTTAAGAAAAAAATATAACTAGTTAGATCGCCGTATATATTTGTCTTCTATCACTAACTAAGATTTCTGGGTCCAAAAAGAATTGTTTGATCCGCGGCTTATACACCCGAAATTACGGTACATAATATTTTTTAAATCCAGTTTAACATATTTATGCATATAAAAATGTGCACCAAAATTTATGTATTAGGATATAAAAATTAAAAAAAAAAACTCTAGATTTTATGAAATTTTCTAAATTTTTAGGTCACATTTCATCATTTAATGACCTTTAACTTTTCCAATTATATTTAGTTCTAAAAAACTAAGCACATTTTATTTCAATCTGAGAAATATACTGGTAAAAAAAGATGAATTCCAAGCGTAACAGAGGGGGAAATTACACAAGAATTTTACCATTTAAATACTTACTAAATTTTCCAGACAAAAATGTTACAATACTATGTTAATTTTTGGAACAGTGCTTAATTAATTAATTAGAAACGATGAAAAAGTCTAATTATTTAATTATAAGTTAATTAAAATGGTATGTAACAGAGGGGAAAAAAACCCACATTTTTTTACATGCACTAAAATTTATATAAAACTCTGTGATTTGGAAATTACAAAAAAGAAATTAAATGTATTTTTTAAGTAAAGACATATCAAGGTAATATAATTACCTATCAGATTGTTTAAATTGAAAACGCATTTTATTTAAATGAAATTAACCTATCGTAACAGAGGGGACATGGAATGTAACAGAGGGGATATCTCACAAATTCAGTGATGATATTTCCAGTGCAATATCATTATCAAAGGTGACATTATGGTTATTTAATGTTGGAGTTGGTAGTACTTGTTTTATTTCAAATATATGAACCCATGCTATATCTTTATGATTATATTTAAATGTTTTCAGTCCACTAGACCGACTTAAAAATATAACATGGACATTGTTAGTTTTCTTTTCAATTTCAGTTATTTGGACAACAAATTGCACCATCCTATTCTTTCTTTGAAATCTAACAATTGCAAAACAATTGCCAACATTATCATCAGGAGTTAATAAATTGTTTATTTCTACAGATTTATCCATACCATCTTTGAAGCAAAACTGTACACCTTCTTCAACAGACACACATGAATAAGAAATACAACATTTTTGTAGCACTCTAACTCAATGAATTCTCCTCAAATTTGATGTAGCTTTTATATTTGAAACTCTTTCATTAAAGGCAGCAATGTCCTTTTCTACATCCTCTTTTGCACAATAAATAATTTCTACTCCATTGTAAATGGTATCAGCAAATGATTTAGCATCAGATTGTGGAGGAGCCCATTTTCCCAGACATAATTCTTCGGTACACAGCCCTCTTTACAGTACCTCCCACTCCATCAATTGCACTCTTTACATGACTAGTAGCAAAATAATGCCAATTGACTTTAAAGGGTGAGAAAGTAACATTGCAAAATGTGTATTTCTGTTTGAATTGGGGTGATGTCCCATCACTAAAAGTGTCAATTTCTTTTAACACAGGGAATTCCTTTTATAATTTATCAAATAGGATTTCATTGAAAATGTGGATTGCATATTTGTCATGCTGCATATACCCCACTAAAAATAATCTTAAGATTATCTGAAGAAATTGCCACATTCTACAGAATTTCTACAGAAATTTGAAGAAAATTTGCAGACTTAGCTTTATCTTTAAAATATCTGCAGAATTTTTAAAGATATTCTTAAAAATATCTGCAAAATGGGCCAAATACCTTCGGATTCCCCACAGATTTTGGGCCAAAAAGCTATAGATTTTCTACAGATTATTTTTAGTGGGGTAATCACTGGCTGTGACATAACTCTTAATTTTTTTTTCTTCCAAGAGATCATCTTTTGGGAGCCAAGCAAGAGCAGTAAAACAAAGAACACTGCTTGTGAATCCAATGTGCTGATTGTATCTCATTTTGTGTAACAAAAGTAAAGTTTTTGCTAAAATCCACTTGTAACACACACTTGGTTGGATTTTATATAAGCTGCTTAAAATAATTAGATTGTATTGAAAATTAGATTGTGTTAAAATAATTAGATTCGATCACAACCATGTGTAACAGAGGGAACATTTAGCTCCGTCTCCTCTGTTACATCCCCTCTGCTACGCATGTATTTAAAAATATTTTGAATACGTTTTTAAAATTATTACATAATATGATTACACAAAAGGTAATTATTGTAAACATTTTTTATTAAATTTAAATGTTTTTTATATATTGAATAAAATAAACTTTCAGAAAAATTACTTATTTAGTACTGATAATTTTTTTAAAGCACCAATCTTCAAATTATAGATAAAAACTCAGTCGATCAATTTAAAGTTCAGAGCAAGTGATAAAAAAATTTTTAATTCTCTAAATAACAAACTTATAAAAATATATATACCGAATCGTTTATATGGAATAATATTTGATTGGACTAATATTTAAAAAAAATCTAGAAAGTCTTTAATAAAACAAGGTTAAAAATAGAAATATTTTGGGACAAGGGATTTAAGATCTTGACATAAAAACTCTTTGAAAAAAGATCCGATATATCATTTCATTTTATGGTTTAAAAAATCACCAACCACAAAATGATCCAGTACTCGTTTGGAAAAGAAACATGAACGCTAATATAAAATTATTTTTGTGTGTGCGCGTGTTTTTTTTTTTTTTTTTTTTTTTTTTTTTGGGAGGGGGGGGGGGGCAGCGGTTATTATTTTACACTCGGCTTGTGGCCAATGCCATTTATAGTATAATGCTCTATCTAAGAATTCATTTTGATCTAAATTTCTTCAATTTACTCAATCCTCGTATTTTATCTTTGAAAAATTTAAGTACCATACCTGAAACTCATGGTTGTAAATTTGTAATGCAAAAATCACTGAAATTAAATTCACATAGGAATTTAACTTTTTTATTTTTAATTTTAATCCAATAGCAAGTACTCCCATAGTAAGATTTTTTTTGTTAAAACTAGCATTAATTAAAGCTTCATATATTAGGCTTTGTGTAAAAACTGTTTTTTAAGTAGAAAAATTCGATTAGGTTCTACCAAGTAACTCTGTGTGGCTCAATCCTTTTAAAAACCTCTTTATACCACAAAGTTTTCTTTTCCACATTTTTATTTATAAATAAAATCACATTTTTTTAAATTTAATTTCAACTATGCAGTTACATTTTCTCTGACAAAAAGCATGATTGAAGCATTATGAGAAAATTAGCAATCAAATGCAAAATTTATACTATATTTTTGCTATTAAATCTAAAGGTTCTGTTGCTTATAGTATGAAATAAACTTAATAAACTTAATAACTTTTTTTGTATTGCTTCACAGATATATGTAATTTAACTCTTAAAAAAAGTTTTTTTTAAATTGTGCATAGAAATTATTTTATATTTGAAGCATGGCAATACAAGTACTGTTCAAATAAAAATTCACCATTATATTCTAGCATGTAAAACTAATGTGGGTTACTATTAACAGATATGTAGAATCCCAGGATCTTAGTTTATCTTTGAGAATCATGGTTGCATGAGACATACATGAAGCATAATATTACTTTCAGTGTCAGAAAATACTGGTATTTACTTCTTATTGTTTCAGTAATGGCATTAAAAGCATCCAAAGTCAAAATATATTATATCTATGTATATAAATAAATCCAATGATGCTCAATTTTAAGATAAATTTAGTACATAAGAAAGTTAGTTATATTCTGTCAATTTTGTTAATGTTATAGTATTTTATCTCACTGCATTTCAGACATATGTCATTTGGTAGGACATGTCATTTTTCCTACCAAACTTCTCATTAAAAACTGTTTAAGCCATGCTCAAAAATTTTCAGTTGAGCAAAATGCGTAAATTATACTTAAACAAACCCTAATGTCACTAAACTGTAAGAGAAATTTATTAATTGAATCAAACCTCCATTTAAAATTTTTGCTTACTTTAATACTAGAAGTCTAGAATCCTTTTTACTAATAAAGCTAATGAAATTAACGTATTACATTTTTTCTTGCATTATTGTTTTCCTCGTCAATCTATTTGAGAAGTAAATATAATTTTTACTACAAAATAAAATTGTTCTTTGTTATAAATAAAATTGTTATTTGTAATTGTCATGATATGAAAGCATGAGTCGATGGAAATATTAACATTATACTTTCAAAAATATATATACTAATCCATATTAAGAGAAATTTCATTCTTTAAAAATAAGCATCAATATTAAACAAAATTCAAAACACAGAAAACTGAGATATATATTTTGGAATTCCATATTACTAAAAAAATTCAAATGTTTATAAGAAAGTCTCACCAAAATTGATTCAAACTTCATAAAAAAGTGCCAAACTTGACATACCTAAAATTAAGAAAAAAACTATATTAAAATACCATTATTAAAATAAGCATACATTTTTAAAATAATCAGTTGTTAATAGTGAGCATTTCTGAATATTTAAATATTATATATCTTCTTTTTTTAGGGGGGGGGGGGGGGTAGGGAGATAAGAATTTGTCTGTTTTCCTCTACAGATACAATTTTCAACAAAAGATGGCGATGCAGCCTGAAAAGATCTAAAGTCAGATATTTTCCACATATCCACCATGCGCCGCAATAATATGGCGTAGTCCTTGTACGAAATTACCAGAAATCTTTGTAAACGTGTCAGGCGGGATGTCTTAACATGCATAAGAGATATACTGATTCAGTTGTTCAATTGTTTCTGGATTGTGGCGGTACACCTGATCTTTCAAGTCAAAAATTCTCTGTTCTTAAGAATAAACCATTTTTTCACAGCAATCTTGCAACCTGTTAACAGCACATGCTGAAAGCAAAAAGACGACTTACAGAATGGCAAACTGTTTTCTTCTGTAGCGTTCAAATTGCCTGCACGTCATCTGTTGTTGAAAATTGTAACTAATTTCGAAAGTTTGTCTGCGTGAAAATTTACTGTGGTCCCAAGCATATTGCAACCAACGGTATATTCTTATCGCTGCCCGTTTAATTTTTATTGATTTTTCAAATATACCTGTCATTTTTGAAAGACCCTGTAAATACAATTTCTTTTCTAGTACATTTTATACATTAATTAAATTTTGATTAATCATGTTTTACGGTGTTGTTGCCAAATTTATATAGTTATATATAAAGTTGATGGCAAATTAAACTATCTGTGATCGATTAAATCTTTAACATATAAATGTAAAAAAGACGCGTTTTAGTAGAATTAGAAGAAAATATTAATTGCAAAATATTAAAATACGTTTATCATTTATATTAAAGAATTTACAGAGAGCAAGTTCAAGTAAAAACAATTTCAAAGCACCTATTATTAACCAAATAATTTTTAAATGCAGTAAACGGAGTAAGTAGTGCAAAATTATAAACTATTAAAACAAAGTAAATTGAAATTCGTTTTAAAATAGGAAAAGAAGTTTCTTAGTTCAATTTAAGGATTCCTTCTTTTTTCCACTCGCCAACATATGCTTATCCTTAGACATGAAATCAAATGCCGGAATTTGTAATTATAACGTGACTATCATGTTGTATTTACTTTAAGGTTACCAAAACTCATTCCAAAATTATTTCTATCGCTGTCCGTTTAGTTTTTATTGTTTCTTCAATTATACCGGTCATTTTTTGACACACCCTGTATAAAGCTCACGCATTTAAATGAGTGCCTATACGGGTGGGACTATGTGTATAAATAAATAGAAAAAATATGTTTTCAACAAATTAACGCATCATTTTTAAATTTTTTTTCAATTCATATGCATAGTCGATTATTTTTATAAATTTTTTACGACTGGTAACAAATTTGCAAAGCAACCAAGTTAGAAATAAAGGACAACATCTGGAAACCAATCAACAACATCTGAACATGTGTAGTACCACCGCCGCTATTACACTTCTCTGTGATAGACATACTTTTCGTGAAATCATTCTGCAAATATTGTGAATGGGTCTTAAAAGAAAAAAAAAATACAAAGCTGTTCAGATGGAACATTTGTGTGCACACCTGGTAACTATCATTTAAACATAAACGGATGAATCTTTGCATATCTAAAATAATACAATGTCAAAAACTGTTGTTAGTTTTCGTGAAAAACTAAAAAAACTTCACATCACCTTTTCATTTACATATACAAACATTTTATATTTATTTACTTAAAACAGGTGTCACAAATAAAAATTAATTAAAAATGTTGACATGTTTCGGTTCAATAATAAGAACCATATTCATAATACATAAAATCAGTAAAAAATAAATGACACTAGATACAAATATAATTTAAAAACCTAAAACAAACACTGCGCTCCCTATGATCGCAAATAGCCTACACTACCGCGGCTCACCCTATTAGACTCACTCTATAAATATTTGTTATTCTAACCATAAAATCGGAATATCATAAGAAAAAGAATCATTACACACCCTATCCCTATAAGAATATATCTCAATAGATTCACAGATGAACTTGACTTACGGTATAAACTTGAAATGAACACTAGTCTACAATCTTTGAAACGAATCTTAATCCCCCTCGTTAAAAACAACCTTGACCACGCAGTCTTATCCCTACCAAATTTAATGTCAGATTCATGCTCTCTCCTCCTAATCTATTCCTCCTAATTTCGATGAATATAAAGTTAAAATGAATTAGAAATGAATATAAAGTTAAAATGCAAAAAGCTATTGGCGAAATGGATTGTTCCTTAATTGAAAAATCTCCTTTGAATAAAATCCACAAAAAGGTGAAAGATATTATTGGAAAAGGCTGTTGGCCAGATAATGTTAAAGTTAGATTGTTTATTAATAAACAGGGTGTGATTCCACGTTTGATAGGCAGATTAAAATATCATAAAGAGGAGTATCATCTACGCCCCATCGTTACGAGGTGTCAAGCACCGACTTACTATTTGAAAAAGGCGTTTGTGCTTCTTTTGAAAGAATTACTGCCGCCATCAGAGTATGTTGTGGATTCCACTGCGAGATTTGTTGAAAGCATTAGGACACTTGAAATTTCTCATGACTGTTTATTAGCAAGTATGGATATTAAACCACTTTTTCCGTCAATTGACATTTTTGAAGTTTGTGGTGAAATTAATAAGAGGATTGACAATGAGGAAATATATAATGACAGCATAAAATGTACTTTGAAAGTTGGATTGTAGTTGATTGTACAAAGTAACTATTTTATTTTTGATGGTAAAATTTATAGGCAAAACATGGGTGCCCCTATGGGTTCTCCTATTTCGGGTTTTATAGCAGAATTTAAAATGAGACCTTTTGAATAGAATATTTTCGCAAAGTCTGAAAAAGTTCCGAAATTTTGGAAGAGATGTGTTTTTAATTTGGGAAAGGGGAATTGAGTCTTTTATTGATTTTGTAGGTGAAGTTAATAGATTGGATAGGAATATTCAATTTACGTTTGAATTAGAAAATGATCGTGCTATTTCATTTTTAAACGTGTGGCTTAAGACAGAGGGTTCTGTTTTAAAAAGAAAAGTTTATAGGAAGGATATAGCTAGTCAGCATATTATTCCATTTTCAGCGTATTCACCCTTTGGGTATATGTTCTCTACATTCCGGTTCATGGTTAATCGTGCGTTTAATATTTGTTCAGATAATTTTTTGAACGAGGAGTTGAATTATATTTTTAGTATTGCTAAGTTGAATGGTTACAAAAGAGATAAAATTAAGAAACTGGTAAAAATTATAGAAGTAAAAATAATTCACAGACTAATTGTAATTTGGTTGATAATGCGTGTGAGAAGGGGGAGGTTATTGGAGTTAAAAGGCTACCGTTTCCATATATACAGGGTAATTTTGAGAGATTTAAAGCTAAATTAAAGAAGTTTCAGGTAGAATTAGTTGCTAAACCACCTCCTAAATGGAAACATCTTCTATATAGAGCTTTTGATCCGATTGAACAGGATGATCTCGCGGGAGTGTATGAGATATAAATTCCATATGAGAATGAAGGGAGGGGGATATTAATTATTGTATCGGTATGACAAGTAGTAAGTTTGGAATTAGGAGGAGAGAGCATGAACCTGACATTAAATTTGGTAGGGATAAGACTGCGTTGTCAAGGTTGTTTTTAACGAGGAGGGTTAAGATTCGTTTCAAAGATTGTAGATTAGTGTTCATTTCAAGTTTGTTTCGTAAGTCAATCATCCGTGAATCTATTGAGATTTATTCTAGGAGGGATAAGGTGTGTAATGATTCTTTTTCTTATGATATTCCGATTTTATGGTTAGAATTACTTAATAAATATTTAGAGAGTGAGTGTAATAGGGTGAGCCGCGGTAGCGTAGGCTAGTTGCGATCATAGGGGGTGCAATGTTTGTTTTAGGTTTTTAAATTATATTTGTATCCAGTGTCATTTATTTTCTACTGATTTTATGTGTTATGAATACGGTTCTTATTATTGAACCGAAATATGTCAACATTTTTAATTAATTTGTATTTATGACACCTGTTTTACGTAAATAAATGTAAAATGTTTTTATATGTAAAATAATACAGCATTTATTTTCAATTTATTAGTCAAATTTAACGGCATAACGTTATTCATATAATTAAAAATACATTTAAAGTACTTTTAAAAAGTTCAGAACGTTTTCAATCGTCGCTTACGCGGTCTTCGTCAGTGAGAAAAACTCTAAACAACAGTTGATACTGCTTGGCGTTTTCAGGCTCTCCGCAAATGTCCATTTTACACCGAGGGGTGGGAGGAAAGGGAGTAAAAGGGGAGTAGAATAAAAACTATTGAAATAAAAACTATTGACTGGATAGACTCCACATCGCTTTTGCGAGATTTGCACGAACTCACGCTACAGAAATAGATTTCAATAGTTCGAAAATAATCTTTTATACTACTAGTGACATTGAAACTATCATTAGATAATCCATCGAAATAATATCCATTAAAGAAACAGTATGTAATAACGCATTTTCCTACGATATTCATGCAATATGGAGAAATTTTATTCATAATAGTTAAACTTGGGATTTTTGAAATTTTTTCAATAGTTTTTTTTTCTATTCCCGTTTTACTCCGTTTTCTCCCCTCCCCCTCGGTGTAAGATGTTCTGCTCTGAAGAGCCTGAGAACGTTAAGCAGCAACAACTGTCATTTAGACTTTTATCACTGACGAAGATCGCGTAAGCGACGGTTGAAAACATTCTGAACTTTTTAAAAGTACTTTAAATATATTTTTAATTTTTTATATGTTTTATTATGCACATTTTAAGTAATTTATATACTATTACATGTATCTTTAAGTTTTAAATTAGTAAACAAGGTGAATTCTGCACTATTTTTGTTCTTAACTCCAACGCTATACATCGCACCATATGTACTGAATATTCAAGTACCCTATAAATATAAAACGCTTAATAATATACTATTATTACGTTAAAGTTTTGAAACCGCTATCATTTCTCTCTGATTGACATTCATTTCGTAATAGTCATTCTGTGAATATTGTGCATAGGTCTGGCATGAGCAGAAAAACAAAAGGCTCAGATGGAAAATTTATGTGCACACATTATGGTAACTATCATTTAAACATAAACTAATGAATCTTAACATACCTAAAATAAAATAGCATTATTTTTCTATAGACATATTTTTCGTGAAAGCATTCTGAGAATATTGTACATGGGTCTGACATAAGCAGAAACACAAAAGGCCATTCAGAGGGAACTTTCGTATGTGTACATTATGGTTACTACCATTTAAACATAAAGTGCTGGATCTTTACATATCTAAAGTAAAATAGCATTTATTAACAATAGACATATTTTTCGTGAAATCACTCTGAGAATATTGTATTTGGATCTTATAAGAGAAGAATTATAAAGGCTGTTCAGATCGAACATTTATGTGTACACATTATGATAACTATCATTTAAACATAAACTTATGAATGTTTACATATTTAAAATAAAATAGCACTTATTTTCAATTTAATAGACAAATTTAAAGATTTAAAGTCAATCACATCATACACGCTACTCATCGCACCAAATGTACTATATATTCATGTATGCTATAAATACAAAAGGCTTCGCCATAAAGTGTTATTATTACGATTAAGTTTTGAAAGCAAAAATAATTCATTACATATGCCCCTTTTAAATGAATTAGCAAATGGAAAATTAATAGTAAACTGTTCTTAAAATCATTAAGTTGATTTCTTCTTACTTTCCATAGACTGCATTTTGTCACTCTTGGGATTATAATTCATTTACAAATGGCTGCCCCACCCAAAAGTTTCTGCAATGCCGAAGTTATTTCTTGAATTGAATGTATTTGAGATTTTAAAAGAAAACAGGGAAATTCGGGAGAAGAATTATCATAATTACTTTTCGTGAAATATTAAATCGAAATTTTAGGCAATAAAAGATTGATACTAGTTTGAAACATTAAATGATATTTTAAACTGTGGAAAGATAATTTGATAATGCTTTGTACGTTTTACTGTGGTATATATATAAGGAAAGTGAATTTGTATATAAAGACTCTGTCCTTATGTTTGTTATATGCATATATATATATACATACATATATATATATATATATATATATATATATATATATATATATATATATATATATATATATATATATATATATATATATATATATATATATATATGTGTGTGTGTGTGCGCATATATACAGGGTGTCCGAAAAGTCTGGAAACGGTCGAATAACTCAAGAAATACATAAGAGATTGAAAAACGAAAATATACATGTTAAATATTTTTAAATAAGCTACTCAGTGATACCAAATTTGACTTTCGCAACCGACCCCCTGGGGGTCAGAGGGGGTCCAAATTCGAAATCTTAAATAATAACCCCCATTTTTTATTGCAGATTTGGGTTTTACGGACAAAAATACGTAACTAACTTTTGTATTTGATGTTTATTTCGAATCCTCGTTTATCACGGTGTAATTGAGACTATTAAATCGATACATATTTCGGTTTCCCAACTAGGCTTTGCCTGATTGGCCAGAATTTTTGGCGTCAAATTCTTCATCTTTTGCAGGAATAGCGTTTCTTGAAAATCACCCGTGGCGATTATTTCGCCACGGGTGATTTAAAAATTTGATGACATTTGCTGTAGCGTCACTCTACAGATTTTATAGATTATCTCTATTATGACCAATGAGAATGCTCCATAACACAGTAAAGTAATCGTTTTCTATAAAAGTGGTAGAGTGACCCTACAGCAAATAATTAAAAAAACCTGCACCCACATCAGCCGTATTTAGAAATCATTCGTTATTACACTGTACAAAAATTAACTCATTTGATACAGCGTCACTCCACCCCTTTTATAGAAAACGGTTACTTTACTGTGTTATGGAGCATTCTCATTGGTCTTAAAAGAGATATTCTATAAAATCTGTGGAGTGACGCTACAGCAAATGGGTCAAATTTTTAACAGTGTAGCATTATCGAAATAATCACAACGGGTGAATTTCAAGAAACCAGTATTCCTGCAAAAGACGAGGAATTTGACGTTAAAATTCGGGCCAATCAGGCAAAGCCAGGTTGGGAAAACCGAAATATGTATCGATTTAATAGGCTCAATTACACCGTGATGAACGAGTATTTGAAATAAACATCAAATACAAAAGTTACATATTTTTGTCCGTAGAACCCCCAAGTTGGAACCCCCTGACCCCCAGCGGTCAAATTTGGTATCACTGAGTAGCTTATTTTAAAATATTTAACACGTATATTTTCATTTTTCAATCTCTTATGTATTTCTCGAGTTATTCGACCGTTTCCAGACTTTTCGGACACCCTGTATATGTGTATGTGTGTGTACAAGATTTTTCGCAATTATTTTTGGAAATCGTTATCTTAAATTTTAACACATACCAATATAGATAATATTTTATTTGTTATATAAAAAAAGTTTCATAAAATGTTTAAAAAAGGCCACAATAAAACTATAAAGGCATTTTTTGTAACACAAAGAGATTTTATTTATTGTTTTATATGCTATGAAGTGATTATATTGTTCTAAACACATTTGATCGCAAATAGCGAAATAGTTTCTTCCAAACCTTATATTGCTGAACAAACGTGAGTCTCTAAGCAGATTTGTTTTACAGGGAGTTATCATTGCTTGATAAAACAGATCTAGAACTAATTAATTTAACTGACAAGCTTACTAATATATAATTTTTCGTTATCTGTCGAGTTTTAGGTGACAACATAAAAGATAACATCAGTGGAAAAATTTCAACTCATAAGCTTAAATCATTATAATTCTGTTAGCTTCAAAGGACTACTTTCTACAAAATTCTTCTCTACTGAAAGATCATAAAATGGAATTACCAGTTCACTCAATTATCTCATAATGCTAAACCTATTTCATGAAAAACGCCTACTCGCATATCTTGTTGAATCAACGTTTTGATTTATTGGGATTAAAAGTCTAAAGCTGAAACTTCTTCAATTATGGCTAATATATCTTCGTACCCAAGTATATATATCAATAAAGTTTCTAAAATATTGAATGCCAGATCAATTACAATCCTATGTTTACACAAAGTATTAAAAATGAAGTGAAATCAGGTTTGAAATTTACTGTGAACAACAACGTTTTTGCACACAAAAATAAAGTTTGTAAACAAATTAATGATGCACTAATGGCTCATCAGCTCCCACATTTCAGATTTTCTTGCTGAGTTTAAACTATGTCGGATTGAGAATATAATCATGAAAACTGTAACACCGAGACCGGGTATGTTGATTATGTCTTCATCATATGGAATCAAAGAAAAGATCTATACTATTTTTTAAATAATATTAATATAATTGACAATAAAATAAAATTCAACCTTGGAATAAAACAAAACTGAACGCTTACATATTTAGATGTCCAGTTTTTTAAGACTATAATTAAACAGAATCTTGATACCACAGTTTTTACATAGATAACAGATCTATTGCCACTATTCATTTAGATTGCAGTTTACTTATAAGTTGCACATTAGCACCATTTAAATAGTATGTAAAAGAGATATTTGAAGTTTGTACAATCCATCTCCAAAAGGAAGAACTAATTGAGAAAATAGCAATAGATAATGCGATTCTACATCGTTTTATTGAAAAAAATCATGAACAACTTTGAAGCGAAATATTATTTAAAAAAGAAGCACAGTTCCACATGGCTGATTTCAAGTTTGGTTGTGGTAGCAACTAAACTTTAAGGCTGTTGAAAATGTGAGTTATACCCTTTTTAAAAATATTAAAAAGTAATAAATGTTGATCTTCCTCCAAAGTTAAAAGATTTGTTAACCTTTTCATTGGCGCGAACTGATATATCCGTTTATTAATCTGTAGTTTTTACCGCATCAGAATCTTTTCCCTGATTTCTCCGTACTTCATACAAGCAACGAGTTTTTGACGATCATGCTTTGCTTGTACCACATACGTGAATCCCTATTCCAATCAGGATTTATTCTTTTCATCACTAAATTTTTATTGTAAATTTTGTATTATTTTAATCCGAGCATTTTTTATGTGATTCGATTAGGCAAAAGTTTCTGATTTAAAAAGCCGGTGATCAAAAATTAAAAATTCTCCAAAAGACTAAAAAAATAGACATTATTTGAATGTTTTTTTTAAATATTGGTCAGTTAAAAGGCTAAATTAATATAATTTTACAAATATAATCCAGTTTTAAAAAATTTAGTTACGACTTTTACACCTACGGCATTTATAAATACGAGATGGAACCCGGCGAATTTGGACGAAAGAAAGCGTTTAAGAAGGAACTGTTCCATTGTTTTATAATAAACTTATAGAAAAGTTACTATAAAAAATGCATTTTATATTGGTCAGTATAGCTCTGAAATAAATATTATTTTATCCTAAAATTAAAAAAGTACCATTTCTATAAAACATAGTTGTGCAAATAATTAAAATTTAACTTTAATCGCATTGTTCGGTGAAATGGAATAAAGATATGTTATTATGATGGAGTTGTCGATTGAGGCTCTTATTCTTGGTATTACCGAATGAAAAGAACAAAATTTATTACACTTTGAAACGATCATAGAAGTTTCTTCCCGTGAAATCTAAACCCGAAATCAATTTCAATTTCCCCAAATTTACATGTTTTTAGACGCATTTGTGTTGAAATGTTTACTATTATCTAAGAAAATGATCGTTTTCTTTTATATGTGGCGTCATTTTAACTTTTTTAGGCATTTTACATAGTGCCACAAAGTTAGTACACATACATAGAAGAAAATATACATAAAAATAAGGTGACTTTATAAGGAAACATGCTTACTTTCAGAAGCAATAACGTTATTTTCAGTTCAAAATATTTTGGCGCCGTATGTCTCTAACGTAATTTTGAGCCACCCTTTATAGTGAACCCTTTATAAACCCTTTATAATGATATTCAAAATATAGAAATAAAAAAATCGTTTTTTTAATCAGAAAATGGCATGAATAATGATAAATAAACCTCATTATTCCCTCAATTCTGCAATAGTGAAAGCTATTTAATAACAACCATTTTGAAGAAATTTAACGAAAAATTTTTAATTAAAATATATAAATGGGGATATTTAAAAAAGTCAGCTAGTGCGGGCACATCTACAGATAAACAGTTTCCAAAAGAATTATAAATACTAAAAAAAAAAATTATTAAAGAAAACCACATTTTTTTCTATAAAATAGCGTCATTTGAATCCGTTAAAACGTTCCACTTTTACAACAGTCTTAAACAACATCAATAGAAAAGTACGCAAATGACTTCATTATTGCAAAATAATGCGCAAACTCAGCTACATCGTCATTCAAGAAGCTAGGCAAAGCTAGTCAGGTATATATGATACATAAGCCTTAATTTGTTTGTTTATAATATTTCCACACAAACCATTATTGAAAAATATTTTTTTTTAAATTGTGAAATTATTATTGAACACAAATATACAAAAATAATTTCTTTCAGCTTTCTGAGACGAATTAAGTAAACGACCTTGAAAAAATATATAAGAAAAACGACACATTTTTTTGCTTCTAATTTAACATACAAGAAAGTTCATGTATACATAATTAATTTAGAAAGCAAGAATTCATTCATTTATTCCTTACATCAAAATCATTTTCTGTAGATAACGTCTATTAGTTTCATCAACAATAAAATTTATTTGCATATCTGTATTCCTCTAAAGCCAATTATAACAATTATAATAGAAATATGAGATGTTTATTTGCAAACAGAATCATATCGTTAATAATAACTTTCTGCAAGTAAATTACGATTTCAAACAATCTTTGCAGACTTGCCACTTTCTGAATGGACAGATAAATTTTGATTAAAATTATGGAAAATACAATACTTTGAAGATAGTAATGATACTTGAATATTCGAAAAATTCAAATTACATGGTTTATTTAAATTACAAGAAAATATATATTAATTTTGACTGAGAAATGAAACTATTGGACGCAACTTTTAAAACATCGTGTATAATCATTTATATGTAAATATATACACAACTGATTGTAACTATAATTTGAAATTATTGAAAAGTTGTCGAAAATTATAAACAAAAGAAGGCTTTAATCATTGTAAAAGATAAAACCTAGAACCTGTGAATTTACGGTAGAAAATTAATTATTTTAAAAAAATAAATTATTAGACGTTGTCTAAAATCAACCGCAGATTTATACTTTATTCTTAATGCTTTTTTTTCTTCCTGTGTAACAAGAGAGTTTTTTATCTTAGGATATAAAACATAACATGTTTATGTCTTTTGCTTATGCAAAGAACAAAATTCTCAAGATCCTAGAGACGTGTCCAAATAAATTGGGACAACTTTATATTCCTATATTTAAATTACAACAATATTAGATGTAATTTACTCCATTTATAGAAAATGAACGTCACTTAAAAATCTTTATTATGTTAAACGCTACTAAAAAAATACGTAGTTGTATTTTTGCTTATTTTTAGTTACATTTATATAAAAGAAAGCTGGTGAAAAAAAGTTAGACAGAATTTGACAAAATAAATCTAGTATTTTATTTTTCAATTATCCAAAAGCTTATCAATTTTATCATTCTAGGTTTTGAAAATTTTAGTTTTTTTATGATGTTTGATTCATCGATTATTTTATACCCAAAATTACTGTAGTTACAACTCACTAACATTTTTCAAGTAATTTCATCTCAGGGTTCTATGATAAAAAGATTATCAACGATGCTCCAATTGCCAATGTCTAATATGATCATCATTTAAAAACTTTTTATGGAAATATGAAACATAATTTTTTTTGTTCACCTATGGATAAAATTAGGCAAAGGATATTCTAAAAATCTTAATCCATAGACGGAAGTGCGCTTTTATTTTGATTATAGAGATGCCAAAAATACATTTGTGATAGACATTTTACTTGTTACATAGGTTTAAAAATTTTAAAGTAAATATTTTAAGTTTATGTATACGAAGAAGAGTTTTCATTAATAATAAAATAGAGATTGTTATCTAATATATATTTTATTTAAAAAAAATTAAAGATTATGATAAATAAAATAACATAAAATAAAACTGAACGTTTCGGTTTATCATTCAAAACCCATTTTAGGAATAAATATTTACAAAAACACAAATAGGCAGGAGACAATATCTATGTGCAACATTGCCAAATTTATATTTAAGCTCGGAGAAATAACTTCTAAAATTTACATTATTAACCTTAAGAATTTACCTGCCGAGTGGACGGAATTGATAAGTTTAGTGTAATTATTGTAAGTGAGGGGATTGACGCCGGTTGGTTTTGATCTGAGGATCTCGTGATCAGGAAGCGAGAGCTTTAGCTTCAAGCAAAAGGCCAAGTCAATTACTTTCCGCTAGTAGCTCGCTTTATACTGATCGAGATCGTTACAGAGTAAGCCCCCAGTGAGAAAGACATATTACTGACGTCTGACGAGCAATATGCACTCGGGAATGAATGCTGTCGTACGCATGATGCGAGGACAGGCTTTGCGTTGAGAGATTATGTTTGGTGCTGCCATCTGTTGATAATGAGGTGAGTTGATTGCTGTGCGCTGGAAGTTGATGACGAGAGAGAGAGTTGCGTGCGTGTCCAGGGTCACCAATGAGGGGTTTGACGCCGGTTGGTTTTGACCTGAGGATCTCGTGATCAGGAAGCGAGAGCTTTAGCGTCAAGCAAAAGGCCAAGCCAATTACTTTCCACTAGTAACTCGCTTTATACTGATCGAGATCGTTACATAAGTTTACAGTTACTCAAGGTGGGAAGAGACAAAAGGAAATATGAAACACTGTTTTAGATATAAGAAAATAAAGTAGTCAACTCATCAATGCATTTAAATATTACAAATTTTCAAAACTCCATAAATCATTTTTAATTGAACACTTCATCATGTATCATCTATTTCATTATCTTAATTAATCTCATTATCTTGATATTACAGTTTCTAAAAGCAAACTTTCATTTAAGATTTTTCAGATTATTTTATCTAAATAATGTGTATTATTTGAACTTATTCATTTGTACAGATTATTATTATTATTATTACTAAATGAAAATAATACTTTGTTTATAGAAATATATATATATATAGATAGATAGATAGATAGATAGATAGATAGATACATAAAAATTATTACTTGTATTACAATATACGAACTATTGAATATATATATATATATATATATATTATTCAAAACTAATGTTAATTAAATGTTAAATAAGAATATGAATCTCTATTATAAGTTCTTAACCGATATTTCTTCAGAAAGAATATGTTTGATTTTATCGATCGTGCACTCAAATAAATGCGCTTTGATGTGAAAATTCTTACCGTAAATATATGTATATATATATATGGGGGGGGAATTATTTTAAGCCAAAATTACATAGCATAATTCTTCAGGAAGTACTTTGGATCATAAATTTTCAAACATGGAACATGATTTAATGATTACCGAGAGAGCAGTATAATTAAATAATTCATCGTTTAATCTTTATTGTCCGGGTGGTGTAGGAAATTTATTATAACTAATTACAAGGGAATAAAATCTAACTTTAAATAAAGTAAATTACAAATATTGAGATAAATATGTCGAGATATTATCCTAATTAAACATTATTAGGATAATGTTTATGGAATAGCAATTAAAAAGCATTAGGGAAAGATAGTCAGATATTTCGTTTAATAAATTTGATTTGCAATCTATACATTTAACGTCTGAATTTAAAAGGCTATGAAGAGCTTGAATAAAATAAACTAAGACAGGAATACGTTTAAAAAATTTAAATTTATTTACAAAAAATAAAAATCCTTGTAAACATTTAAAAATACAAATAGTAAACGTTTCGTCAAGCTACTCGCAAGGCATCATCAATGCATATAAATATTCGTGACATAACAAACAGTGGAATAAATCAAGAGTAGTTACAGTTAGGTATTTTTTAGAAATAGATAATATTCATTAGGGATAGAACGGCTCTCATTCAGGATCGGTGATCGCAAATATATGAACCAGCCTTTGACTAGTAGCCTACCGCGATAACAGTTACGACCCAATTTTAAAATACTGGTGTTAGAAAACTGTGAGATGTATTTTATTTGAAGAAGGACAATTTTCGATGTTTTGTATTTTTAAAACTTATTAGCATTTTTATTTTTTATAAATAAATTTAAATTTTTTGAATGTGTTCAAGTCTATTTTAGTTTTATTTTACACAATTTTTTAATAAATTCAATTGTTGTTAAGTATCTCTATATAAATTTGAAAGATTCAAATCATGTAGAATTACTGAAAAAACTTATTGCTAAAGTATCGAAAATTTACAATATATCCTACTGCTAACAGAATAGAGTCACTTCAATAAAGAAAGAAATATAAATCATAATATGTGTTCCATGTTAGTCAAGTTTTCCCTATGGGCATATATTAGTAATCTGAAGAACTCGGGAGGCACAAATTGCCATCATCCATAATTCATCAATACGAACAAAAACAGTCGGTACACACAGGACAAACGTGTCGAGTGCACGAGTTAACACAGATTCCAGGAAAGAGAATATTTTGTTCTGTACAAGGTATCTCTTTTAGAAAACACACACACACATACATGAGGACGGAAGAAGTTTTCACTTCCTTTTCTGATAAAAATAATATGCCGATAAAATATTTTTGATAAGAAAATAAACAGGAAAAAATAATGCCCTTTTCTTCGTAATATGTTTAAGAAATATTTTTGATAATAAGTTCTTCAGGGTTAAAAAATTGTTCATCAATTTTAGAAAATGTCATATGATTTTTTTTTCATTTTATGCTATATTCAAATTTTAAATTAGAATTAACATTTCAAAATAAAATGATTCATTGTTTAATCTTCATTCCATAGCAGGTGTAGAACATTTATTATAACTAATTACAGAAGAAAAAATCGAACTTTAAATAAAGCAAATTACTAATATTGATTTAAATTTATCGAGATATCATAATTAGGCATTACTGTTATAAGGTTTGAAGAATTAAAAACATTAAAGAAGCATAGCCAGATATTTCGTTTAACAAGTTCAATTGTTATAAGGTTATTATTTTAAGTCATTATTAATCATTATTTTAATGGTTTAAATCACATAAAGTTGTTGATAAAATCCAATATTACTGCAAAATTTTAGAAATTTTACTACATATCGTTCTGCAAACAGAATATAGTCACTTCAATAAAGAAAGAAATATAAATCATAATATATGTTCCATGTTAGTCAAGTTTTCCCTATGGCCATATATTAGCAATCTGAACAACTCAGAAGGCACAAATTGCCATCATCCATAATTCATAAGTATGAACAAAAACAGTCGGTACACACAGGGCAAACGTGTCGGGTGCATAAGTTTACACAGATTGCAGGAAAGAGAATATTTTGTTCTGTACATGGTCTCCCTTTTAGAAAACACACACACACATACATATAAGGACGAGAGAAGTTTTTACTTCCCATTCTGAAAAAAAAAATAATATGCCTATAAAATATTTTTCATAATAAATTCTTCAGAGAGAAAAAGGTGCAAGTCAACTACAAAAAATGTTATTTGAAAGTATGTCATTTTAGGCAGTACTGGAATCTTAAATTAGAATTAACATCTCAAAATAAAATTACAGAAAATTTGCTAAAAATGTGCATTTAATGTACAATAAATATAAAAGATGTTATTAAATATTAGTATAGTTTGAAAAAAATTAAAAATTTCCAAAATTCCAATCATTGGGCCAGAATTGATTAAGTACTCCAGTTAAAGTACACAATCCAAACTGCCCTGATGATTAGTCTTATCGAAAGCACTTTGTGTTGATTTTTGGAAATTTCTAAGTTTTTAAAAGTATATTATTTTGTAATAAAATCTTTTATATTTGTGACATTTTTAGCATATTAAATACACTTTTTAGCTTTTTTTTTCTTTAAGTTTATTTTTATATAATTCAAGGGAAATGTGACATTCTAACGGCGTAGGTCTTAATATGTATATTCTGTGTAAAATTAACATTATAAATATGTATTATTAGAAAATTACTAAATACATCAATGCATGAACCATAATAAAATAAAATATACATTATCAGAACACATGCACGCAAGCAGAGATCTTTAGGCGTAAAATATTTTTAAATATAATTTGTGGTCTTTTCAGCTGTAAAAATTAAAGTTTAAATGGATATTTTTAACTCCACGGAATTGAGGTAATCAATCGCCTCGAATTTTGAGGACACAGTTCGCATTTAAAAATTAAATAAATTCGTTTTGCTTTTAAAAAAACTTATTAAATTTACAAATGTAGGTACATTTAGGATTTTTTTAAATTGTAAAGCTTAATAATTTACAAATTTTAAAAATTTTAAAATTTTAAGTTAAAACATTTTACTTAAAGAAATTCGTCACGTTAATATTAATTCTTAATTAATTTATTCCCAGTTCTATTATCAGATGCAGATGCATGTGGCTGTATCACATTATTTATGGTCAATGTGGATAATAGTAATTGCTGAAAAAATAGTTAGCCATAAATTAAAACAAGTCTGAAATTGCATGTGAAACGTAGCGAATGCGGTGCTTTCGTATTATAACGAAGTTATTAAAATATTGACACTTTGTGTAATAGTATCTTGAGATACAGTATTGCATCCGAAAAGTTTTGTGTGTTCGTGTAAAAACGATGTGCTTTCCATTATAAGGAAGTAACTTATAGTAAACCTCAGCACTGTATATTAATTTTATAAAATGCGAAATAGTATAATTAAACTAGTTGGATGTGTCAATCCCAAAACTTTCTTCTATCTCATAAGTACATTTTAATATTTAAAAAAAAATAAACGTGGTGACAACAAAGTTACCCACAATCGAATTTCCTCGAACATTTGACCTAGCCTAATGAGATTCTGGTATCCGAAAAGCCTAAAACGCAAAATTTAATTAATATTCTGAGAAAATGAGCTTAGTAGTGTCTCATGTTGGGCAATTTATACTAAAACTTAATAAGCATCTATTTATGTCAAGACCTAACAGAATCTGAAATTTGATGGAATTTCGTCCATTAGTTCTTGAGATATAACAAAAAATTTACAAAACGTAGCACAGCAACATCATATCTTGGACAATTTATGACAAAACGTAAAAAAGCGTCTAATTATGTTATAGTGTAAAAGAATCTGAAGTTTGATAAAATTTTGTGCATTAGTTCTTGAGATATAGCTAGTTTTTTTTTTTTTTAAGTGTAAAATATAGCACAGCAGCACCATCAGTTGAAGGATTTATAACAAAACGTAATCATCGTGTAATTATGTTATATGTCATTTTGTTACAAAATCTGAAGTTTGATGAAATTCTGTGCGTTGGTTGTTGAAATATAGCTATCGGAAAAATCGTGCAAAATGCAGCATAGCTGCACCACCTGTTGCAAGGTTAATACCAAAATGTAATTAGCGTCTAATTATGTTATATATTCTAGTGTAACAGAATCTAAAATTTGATGAAGTTCTCTGCATTAGTTCTTGCGATATAGCTACCGTAAAAATCGTGCAAAATGTAGCATAGCAGCGCCATCTATAGGGCAGTTTACACCAAAACCTTATCAGCGGCTATGTATCTCAAGGTATCGCGGAATCGGAAGTTTGGTGAAATTCTGTGCATTAGTTCTTGCGATATAGCTATCATGAAAATCATGAAAAACGTGGCATAGCAACGCCACCTGCTGGTCAATTTACACAAAACATAATCATCGTCTATGTATATCAAGGGGTCATAGAATCTGAAGTTTGGTGAAATTCGTGCATTAGTTCTTGAGATATAGCAATCTTGAAAATCATGAAAAACGTAGTATAGCAGCGCCACCTGCAGGCCAATTTTCACCAAAAACCAATAGGCACTAATTCATATCAAGGTCTAACTGAATATAAAATTTTATTAAATTTCGAGCATTAGTTCTTGAGATAGAGTGCCCACAAATTTTTTGTCACTTACAGACAGACAGACGGACAGACTCACAGACAGACATTTTCTAAAAATTATCAAAACGTGTTCAGGACCTTCTAAAACGTATAAATCCGTCGAAAACTGGAAGTCGAAAATTTTCATGAATCCAATACTTTCTTCTTGTAAAGATAGAAGAATGTAAAAATACCCCAAACAATGTTTCCCTCAGTACCACTATGCAATGGAATGCTTTTGTGCAGCTTTTAAATTTATAAAAAATATTCTTTTCTTCACTCATTGTACAGAATGTATATTTTAGTTAACGCTATCTTGAATATTAATTTTATTATGTTCGAAAGAGTGTAAAATTCTTAAACTTCACGTGAAACTATTCTTTTCCATGGACCGTAATGCAGAGGAATATTTTTGATTGTCGCTTAATTGAACTATATGCCCGATTTTCATGTAATTTGGAATGATTCGTTATTGTTATATAGTTGAAATTTCAAACGAGTCGGTTGGGTAGTATTTGCGTTGTTAAATGCAAACAGACGGACGGACTGAACATTACTAACTATTTGCGATCAAAATTTTTCCTTTTTTATACCAAAAGTATCTGCTATTATGCATGTTAAATAAATGAGAGAAATTATGTGATCAATTATGTGAAAACTACTGTTTAAAATAAGTGGTATTCAAAGATAAGTATTTGAAGTCATGGCCATATTTTCAGCCATTTTATTTTTTAATTTAATGGAAAAAAGTTATATAAACAGTCAAACACAAAAGACATGTCAATGTCTGTCATTATTTAAAATTGCTATAAATATAAAATGCTACTACAGTAAAACCTCTAAATAACGGTCATCTTGAGAGGGCAGAAATTGTCCTCTATTCGGAGGTGTCCGTTATTGGGAAAACCTGAGAGATAGAAAAATTGCTAATGAATGCTTAATGTCTCATTAGTCCACTTTAAAATGTCCTAAAACATCTATTATAAGATTAACCAGAAATAAAAAAAAATTTTAAAGCAATAAAACTTAAATAAAATTGTGCATACCTTTATCCTTTTTTTATTACATTTTTACAAAGAATTTGATACAAAAGTTTGCTTTTACTTGCGATTACATGTGATTTGTAATGTGAAGTTTTAACTCTGCCAGTAGTTTTAATCCTTTTAAATCATATTTTTCTTAAAATAAATAAATAAATAAAAAATAATAATTGTATAACTGTTTACTGTATTTTTCTGCTTCTTAAAAGCATACAACCTCAAATCATCCGAGGGAGGGGGGGGGTGATGACAGATAAATGTAGGGGGGGGGGGAGTTGATTTTCTCCAGCTCATCCCCACATTTATCTGTTATCACAAAATTTGTGACTCATTGCCCTGATAAATTTAGAGGATTTTTATTTTTTTCCTCGTTAAAAAATAAATTTTAATTCTTTTCTGCCAAAATTATTGTCCGCTATTCGGAATGTCCGTTATTCAGAGGTTAAACATACAGAAATTTAAGTCTTGGGAGTGGGGATTTGAAAACTGCCCGTTAAATAGAGGTGTCCGCTTTTCGGGAGTGTCCATTATGGAGGTTTTACTGTATTTTAAATGATTAAAACAAGTTTTATTTAGTTTCATATATTTTCATAAAATGAAATTAAAAATAACTTTTATCTTTTGGAAATGCGATTTAATTTTGAACTGCCTTTAGTATTATTTCCGCTAATGCCTTCTTTATCAAAAACAGCACATTTCGTTTTTCATTGTTTATCTTGTATGCACTTTTCTTTTTTTATGACATAGGAAAAAGCATTATTCTCCTATTTCTCTTTCAAAAAAAAAAAAAAAATGTACATAAGTAAATATATACGTAAGCTGCTATCATTTAAAAAAAATCGGTTCAGTGTAAAATTACTTTCAATCTCTTTTCTTTTATTTCCATCAAAGCATTTATTTTACAATTAAACCTTCTGTAATTTAAAATATCTGTGCCTAACTTTCCGTGAAAATTACTCTCTTTTTTATGTAAAAGAAAATATTTCCATTAATACAATAGAAGAAAATGCACGTTAATTGCTTCAGAATAACAGTTTAAAAGTTACACTTAAATAAGATATCACAAATAATGGATGCTCGAACATTTTTCTTCGAACGCATTTAAATTTTCAAATAAGACAAAAGAACTGCAAACTCATTCAACCATTACTTAAATTTATTGCACATATTATTTTGTCATTATTTTGGAAGATTTTGAAAAGGAAAATCCATTGGGGTGGGCAATACAATCAAAATTCCTATTTGCTATTCAGTGGAACATAATGACCTTTCAAACAATAGTTTTAAGTTCCCCCGCCATCTTTTTTTCTTCTCTATTTAAAAACTAAATTTTTTTAAAACTTTTTTTGTTTTCTTTAATGACTTTGCGTGCAGATACAATTCTCCCTCGATTTCTTTTATTACCAGAAAAAATGGCAAAAAGGACTTTTATTTTTTATTCTTTCATCAAGTGCTTTATGGAATAATTATAAATTTTAATAACTTTAGCGAAAAGTGATCACTGCAACAAGATCTCACGAATAATAATTGGAAACAAAAGAATGTTCTTTTATAGTTTATTTTAGAACAATTATTTTAAGAATAGTTCACGCCTTTTGTGTTTGGTAATCATATATTAAAAGAAAACAAAGGTGTTTTAAGATAGAAAGAGAAGAGGGGAGGGGGATTTACAAAACCCCTTAAGCTATGTAAGACTAATGTTTCTTTCCTTATTAATTGTCGAGAGTTTATTTTAGTTATGCCTGTTTCGTATAACTGAATATTTATAATGATACTGACTAATGGTGCCTTGAATAATTAAGTATTTTTTGAGTAACAAATAAAAAAGTGATAAATTCTCAAATTCTTATAATTCTAAAGAAATAAGGAGTCTTTTTTTTCTTCTATCTCTATGTTTATTTATTATTTTCGTCATTGTAGGTTTCTAATTTTATTTTTTACTGTCCTATTTAATATGCGTACAGCAGTCACTAACGTAGGAAAATAGACTTTATAATTCTTCAAATTACATTCATAAAAACAGAGCATAACTAACACAGAGATTTAGTATCACTATTTTTGAATAACCACCAAAGCATAACTAAAATTATGGATTTCTCTAACAAATAAAAAAATTAATATTCGGAAATAATTGTCACTTTTAACAGAGTTTCCAAGATCGCTTTTAGTCGGATACTGCCATGCATAAAAAATTACATTCACATATAGGATTATTCAGTGTTATTTTAAAACAACAATTTCATAAATCACTCACGCCTTTTGTGTTACATAATCGTATATTAAAAGAAAACAAGGCTGTTTTAAGATAATAAATCAGGGGAGGGGAAATTTACAAATCCCTCTAAGCTATGTAAAACTAATGTTTTGTTCATTATTAATTGTCGAGAGTTTATTTTAGTTATGCCTGTTTCGTATAACTGTATATTTATAAAGATAATTACTAATGGTGCATTGAATAATTAAGTGTTTTGTGAGTAACAAATAAAAAGGTAATAAATTGTCAAATTCTTATAATTCTAAATAAATAAGGAGTCTTTTTTTTCTTTTGTCTCTATTTTTATTTATTATTTTCGTCATTGTAGGTTTCTAATTTTATTTGTTACTGTCCTATTTAAAATGCGTACAGCAGCCACAAACGTAGGAAAATAGACTTTATAATTCTTCAAAGTGGATTCATAAATACAGAGCATAACTAACGCCGAGATTTAGTACCACTATTTTTAATTAAAACCACAGCATAACTGAAATTACGGATTTCTGTAACAAATAATAAAATAATATTCGGAAATATTTGTCACTTTTAACAGAGTTTCCAAGATCGCTTTTGGTCGGATACTCCATGCATAAAAAATTACATTCACATATAGGATTATTCGGTATTATTTTGAAGCAATAATTTCACAAATCACTCACGCCTATTGTGTTAGATAATCATATATTAAAAGAAAACAAAGCTGTTTTCAGATAAGAAATGAGGGGAGGGGGGAAATTTCAAATACCTCTAAGCTATGTAAGACTAATGTTTCGTTCATTATTAATTGTGGGGAGTTTATTTTAGTTATGCCTATTTCGTATAACTGGATATTTATAATGATAATGACTAATAGTGCGTTGAATAATTAAATATTTTGTGAGTAACAAATGAAAAGGTAATAAATTATGAAATTCTAATACTTTTAAAGAAATAAGGAGCCTTATTTTCTGCTATCTCTACTTTTGTTTATAATTTTCGTCATTGTAGGTTTTTAATGTTAATTCTTATTCTGTAAATAAATAATAAATAAATTTTCTACACACATACTGATATGGGAAAATAGACTTCACAGTTCGTCAAACTGAATTCATGAAAATAGAGCATAAAAATCGTAGAGAGTTAGCACCACAATTTTTGAATAGTAATTGCCACAAGTAATAATATAAGACACACTAAAATAAAGGATTTCTGTAATAAATATTATAAAAATTAACATTCCGAAATAGTTTTACTTTTTAACCCGGTTTCCAAGAATTCTCAGTTAAATCCCTCATGCGCAATAATTTACATTTACATGTGCGATGATTTGGTGTTATTTTACAACAATAATTTCTCAAACCACTCACGCCTTTTTTGTTACTTAATCATATATAAAATCAAAGCCATTCCAAGATAAGAAAAAATTTATATATTGCGAAAATTTTTAAATCCTTCTAAGCGATGCACAATTAATGTTTCATTCATTATTTTACTTGTCCTTGTTCGTATAACCGCATAATTATTAAGTAATAACTAATGCTGACTTGAATAACCCGTCAGTAGTCGAGTGTCAGTCTTTTCGCCGCTCGTATAACTTATCTTCTCCTAACTTGTATCACATTACAAATACAACGGAGATATACCATGTAGCTGACTTTGAAGGTTTCTCGACCACCTTAGTGAAGTAACAGGACACCTCTGATTTTCTTTCAGGTACATTTTTAGAAACAAATTTGAAATTGGCGAAAATGTCTATGGAACAATCACTAATGTCAGTTCATTTTTACATTTTCCAATTACTCCAAATCACAGGAATAAAATGCATAATTTGAGAAAACTGCAAATTTATATCTTCATTGAAATGTTATTTTCGTAATTAGGTGAAAAATATTTCTTATTTTACATTTTTGGGATGTGGGGGGCCAGCGGCGAAAAGACCGAGCACGACTATTGACGTTGTGAAAAAAGTTGCGACTACTCGCGGGATAATTAAGTATTTTGTAAGTAATAAATTGTTACAATCTATTACTTCTAAGATAAAAAAGAAATATTTCTTACTGTCAGATTTAAATTGTGTACAGCAGTCATTGAAGTTGAATTGCAATCCACGCTCTCTAAAGTAGATTAATGCAAAGAGAATTTAATTAACGCAATAGATATAGCACCGTTAATTTTTAATAGTTATCGTAGCATAAATCAAATACACGATTTCTATAACAATGAAGATAAACATTACAATTCGGAAATAGTTGTTATTGTTTATTTTAGTTTCCAAGGAATTCCTAGTCAATTCCTGCGTGCAAATTCTCATATAAGAAGATTAAAAAAAATAATTTCAGAAATAGTACACATTTCTTGCATTTCATAAGTCACATTCATTTAGAAAACAAATTTATAATTTCTCAAATCACACACATCTTTTATATTTCATAAGACATATTCATTAAAAGAACACAAATTCAAGATGTCACAAACCCCACTCATATTTTATGTTTCATAAATCATATTCATTAAAAAAATTGATTAAAAGGAAAAAAAGGACAATTTTTAAAAACATTCATAAGCTATACATACTATTGTTTCATTCATTCATTGTATTTGCCGAAATTTATTTTTAACTATGCTTGTTTCGTATAACTGTATAATTATAAAGATGGTAAATATAGATATCTTGAATAATTAAGAATTTTATGAATAACAAATAGAAAAATAACAAAATTGTCAATGTCTAACACTTAAAAAAATCATTTTTAACATTTTTGTGTTTCTATGTTTGTTTAACCTTTTGTCACAGCATATTTGAAATGTAATTTTTTACTGCCAGATTTTAATTCTGTACAGCAGTTACTGAATTTCGAAAACAACACTAATAGTTCCCTAAACTTGATTTATAAAAATACACTGGTGTCCAAAAGTTAAGCATAATTGGTAATTAAGTAATTATTTTTAAGTAATGAAAGAAATATAAATCGAAATGTGGTGAAACTCCAGGTGTGTAAACAAAATAATACGCGTCATATATTTTCACGAAGAGTTTTCCCCGAAATCAAACAGGGGACCGTCAACAAATTGAAAAAGAACGAAGATCTTTTGGATAACCCTGTCAAAACTAATGTAGCAAAAGCGTTCAAACTGCACACTATGATTAAGTGGCTTATTGTAATGTACTTTGTTTATTTTTATAAGGATAGCATGCATACTCGTAGAGAAATTAAGGTTTTTATAAAAACAGTCCTAAATTTTTCCAAGTTTTTTGCTTATAATTTGCAGAGTTCTTATTATAAAATAATGTTCTTTTCTGAAAATATAACAAACGTCATTGTACACAATACCCTGACATCAGAATTTAAAAATAATAAAAATTGTATGAAAAATGAGTATGTTTAGTAAATAATTTTTCATTGCGCATGCGTCAACGATATCAAAATGTCATTTTCATATTGTGTTAGCTAAATGTATAGAGCAACGTCTGTAAAAGTTTCAAAAACATAGCTTGAAAATTCTGAAAATGGTCGCATATAGAATTAACTCAAAATCCGTTATTTCTAAAGGAAGCAAAAAAGTCAGGAGTTTTACCTAAATATAGTTGTACGTGCAATATTGTGTAGGCACAAAACAATGGAATATGGATACAGCCCCTCATCTTTTTGCTTCATTAGGGAATAAAGGATTTTGATCTCATTCTATCAACGATAATTTTCAGAATTTTTAAGCTATGTTTTTGAGACTTTCACAAAAGTTGCTCTATACATTTAACTAACATAATATACAAATGAAATTTTAATAGCGTTCACGCATGCGCAGTAAAAAATTATTTAGTAAACCTGCTCATTTGTCATACAATTTTTATTATTTTTTAATTCTGATGACAGGGTATTGTGTACAATGATGTTTGTCTTTTTTTCAAAAAAGAACATTATTTTATATTAAGAACTCTGCAAATTATACGCAAAAAACTTAGGACTGTTTTTATAAAAACCTTAATTTCTCTACGAGTATACATGCTATCCTTGTAAAAATTAACACAGTACATTACAATAAGCCAATGAATCATAATGTGCAGTTTGAACGCTTTTGCTACATTAGTTTTGACAGGGTTATCCAAAAGATCTTCGTTCTTTTTCAATTTGTTGACGGTCCCCTGTTCGATTTCGGGGAAAACTCTTCGCGAAAATATGTGACGCGTACTATTTTGTTTACACACCTGGAGTTTCAGCACATTCCGATTCATATATCTTTCATTACTTAAAAATAATTACTTAATTACCAATTATGCTTAACTTTTGGACACCAGTGTAGAGCCTTATTAAGGCAGAGGAGTTATCACCGCTATTTTTTAATACTAATCGTCACATAATTCAAATACAGGATTTCTGTAGTAAAAAAAATAAAAATTACTATTCATAAATTGCTCTCAAATTTAAACCCAGTTTTCAATAGAGTTGCAAAAAGTCGGTTTATTCCCGGCTTTATTTCCAATAGACCAGGTTTATTCCCAGGTTTATTCCCAAAAAACCGAATTATTCCAAAAAATCCCGGGTTTTTTCCAGGTTTATTCCTAAAAACCCGGTTTATTCCCGGGATTAAACCGGGTTTTTTCTAACCTTTGCAACGCTAGTTTTCAAGAGTTCTTAGTCGGGTTCTCCATGTGCATGAAATTCATCTCACATATGAGATTTTTCTATGTTCTTTTATTTGAATAATTTGACAAATAACTCACAGCTTTTATGTTACATAATCATATATTAAAAGGAAACAAAGCTGCTTTAAGATGAGAACATAGAAGATGGTGGAGGTTTATAAACCCTTAAGCTTTGTAAAACTAATATATCATTCGTTATTTATCGCCGATAGCTTATTTTAATTATGCCTCTTTTGTATAACTGCATATTTATAAGGCTAATGATAAATGGTGCCGTGAATAACTAAGAATTTTGTGAATAACAAATTATAAGATAATAAATTGTAAAAATCGAATGCTTAGAAAAAATAATTTTTTAAACTTCTTTACATCTTTATGTTTATTTAATCTTCTCGTTGCGGTATTTATTTAACCCGAAAGTAGTCGCGACTTTTTTCATAACGTCTTTAGTCGCGCTCTGTCTTATTATTATTACCCTGTCGCGTTAATTGTCTTAAAATAACACTCAATATTTGAACTTATTTCTACTTTATTTCACAGAACTATGAGCGTTTATTCCGACTCCATTTTATCATAGAACTAGTAGCTAATTAAAACGAAAACAATTTACCGTCAGTGTAATCGCTATGGTAACAGCTCAAGGCAGCTGCCATTCTGAACTGCGAAATATTTCCGATCTTCCTGTGGTAACCATAGCAATCCATAACCTCCTCCCCGCATACAAAATATGTATATAAGAAATTTTTTTCACCTAATATATGAATAAACGAAGATGTAAATTTGCAGTTTTCTTAAATTACGCATTTTATTCATAAAATTTGGAGTAATGCGAATAAGTAAAAATGGACTGACATTAAGGATCGTTACGTAGACTTTATCTCCAATTTCGACTTTGTTTCTAAAAATGTACCTGAAACAAAAGCAAACGTATCCTGTTACTTTACTCCGGTGGTCTAGAAACCTTCAAAGTAAGCTACATGGTAGATATTTATTCTATTTGTAATGTGATATAAGTTAGGAGAAGATAAGTTATACGGGAGGCAAAAAGACTGACACGCGACTACTGACGGGTTAATGTTATTTCAAATTTAAGTTGTGCACAGCAGTCACTGAAGTAGAAAAAGAGCAATCCAATTTCTCCTTAAACGATTCATGCAAACGGAGATTAGTAAACGCAGTAGAGGTAGCACCGATGTTTTTTAATAATAATTGCTGCATAAATCAAATACAGGATTTCTATAACAATGGAGACAAAAATTACTATTTGAAAATATCTGTCACTGTTTACTTCGGTTTTCAAGAATTCTCAGTCGGATCCTGCATGCTCAGAAACTCAGCTCATTATGAGACGAGTTGAAGTTATTTTAAAATAATAATTTCACAAATCACACACATATTTTGTATTTCATGAGTACACTGTTAAAAATAAATCTGTGAATTCCAGGTGAAACTACCGGCAGCAATGTAGCCGAACTTTCATCGTTCCGTTAGTAGATTTTCCGTTTGGAAAATAAAAGAAAGGAAAACTTCCGTATGGAAAAGCGGTAACTTTCCGTTACAAAGTTTGATTTTGTAATGATAATAATTTAATTTAAATTTTAAAATTAGTGAACCGGACATTCGTCAAAGAATTCGAAATTTCCGAGTGACCATATACTTAATTTAAGTCATTTTTAATCATTATTTTTTGCATAATTTATTTCAAGCCATCCTGAGGATCAAGTCCTTACTGATTCAACCAAAGCTGCTGATGCCTGTCTGTACAAAGTATGTCTTTTATGAGTTACTGGGAAAATATGTTGTGCTTTTCAAAGATTGCCTTTCAAATATATTCGTTAGAATATTCGTAAGCGGTTTATTTTATTTTATTTTAGAATGATGCATAATACTTATTATTTTTAAAACAAATTTTAATTTTTTAGCTAGCGTAAATAAAATAAAAAATCATTGTTTAAAATCACATTTTTTTTTTTTGAATGAATGTATGAAAAAATATTTTTTATTCATTTTTTACAAAAATTAGATAATTTTTTTAAATTATCGCGCGCAATTTATTTATTTATTGGGAGGCTAATTAGTTAAAAGATTTTTTTAATAATAAATAAGAGAAAAATAAACAGAAAAAAATAATTAAAATGGACTTTTCGTGTTTTCATTATTTTATGGGGATAATGGGATACGAACCCACAATCTATGCTCCCAGACGTTTAATGGCGTGGTGCTTTAACTACTCGGCCACGTAGATCCCCGGGTAACGGACTGTCTCCATTTTTTGTTTTTATTTCCATCCTTTTCGTTAGTTTCTGGAAATATCGTGGAGTTTTCAGATTTGTAACGGAAAAAGCCCTTTTGGTGCGAAAAAGGATTTTTTCTGTGAAATTCAGTAAAAAAATATCCGTGAATTTCAGATTTTTTTAACAGTGTATGTATTAAAAAAAACTATTTAAATAAAGTAAATTGGGCTTAATTTACAAATATCCCTAAGCTATGTCACACAAAAATTTCATTCGTTATTAATTGCTGAAGATTATTTTCAGTTATGATTATTTCGTATAACTGAATATTTATAAAAATAATGACTAATGGTGCCTTGAATAATTTAGAATTTTGTGAGTAACAAATAGAACGATAATAAATTGTCAAATCCTAATATTTCTAAAAGAAATAATAAGTCCTCTTTCAACGTCTTTATCTTTATGTTTGTTTATGTTTATATCTTTATGTTTGTTGTGTTTGTTGCTTTTCGCCCTCAATTTTTTTCATAATTATAAGTATAATGACAAATGAGGCGTTGAATAATTAAGATTTCAATGAAAGCGTAAAATATATAACGATAATAATTTGTCAAATTCTAATACTGTAGGGGAAGAATAGTAATATAATATTAATATGAAAGAACAACTTTAAACAATAGTATTTTGGAATTTAAAATAGAATTTAACATATTTGGCTTTAAATCGTATCTTTATGAATACAAAATATTTTAATTTTAAAATAACTTCATACTCCATAATTTAATCCACTGAATTTTAAAACTTTTATTTTAACCAAAATGTATGATGTCACATTTCTTTTTATCCCCACCTACGCTCTTTTCACAAACTATTACAATTTTAAGAACCCTCCTCCCCTTCAAGCGTGACATCATTTATGGATGGCCCCTTAATAAAGACTTAAATATCAATTTTTTAACGTCCTTCTATCTAAAAAAATAAAATTTCACGAAATGTGTTGCATTGTTTAAAAAATAATAATAAAAATAAAAATCATTAATAAGGGGTTGGATAATATGTTAAAGCATATTATCTTATCCTTAGCACGTTTTATATTTTGATCCTGATAACGACTATGCATATAGTTGAAAATGCTAAGAATTGAAAAATGTATTTTAATATATCTTAATGTATCTTATCATCTTTTAAGTAATAAAGCATATTATGTATAAATTTAAGTTTTTAAATTTTTAAATATGCGTTTTTGTGTCTTTGTATCTTTTTATTTTTTAACCTTTTCTGTCATGGCATTCTTTTAATATTATTTCTTACTTTCAGATTTGGATAGTGTATAGACAACATTGATTTAAAGAAACATATCAATTTGAGCTTTTCAAAGTGTATCCATAAAAGCAAAGAGTAAGTAAATTTAGAGCACGCCGATAATTTTTCAGTGTCATGGAGTACCGCTATTTTTGAATAAAAATCTAATATTATTCAGATGAAAAAATAATGTGATAAATAAGGTTAAATTTATTATTCGGAAATAGTTGTGACTGTTTGACCCAATTTGCGAAAATGCTAAGTCGGATCATGGACGCAAGAAATTCCCATATAAAATGACTCGATTTTGAAATAATAATTTCACAAATAATTCACACCTTTTGAGTTATATAAACATGTATTAAAGTTAAATTAAATTTTTTCAACAAAGGAAAATTGTTCGAAGTTTACAAATCTCTCTAAGCTAAATAACACTATTGTTTCATTCATTATTAATAGCGAAACTTTTATTTCCTTTACGCTTATTCCATTTTACTACATAATCTCGAAGTTAATGACTAATGTTGTCTTGTATAATTAAGCAGTTTTTGTTAAAGTGGTAAACAGAAAGATAATAAATTGTCAAATTCTATTACTTTTAAAAGAAGTAAGAAGTCATACTTTTAGCGTCGTTACATCTCTATGCTTGTTTATTTTTTTCGTTATGGCCAGATGATATATCAATCTGAGCTCTTCAAAGCGTTTTCATAAAAGCAAAGTCTAAGTAATGCAAGAACACTGCGATGAATTTTCAATGTCACGGAGTACCGCTATTTTTGAATAGGAATCGAATATTATTCAGCTGAAAAATTAATGTGATAAATAAGGTTAAATTTACTATTCGGAAATAGCTGTGGCTATTTTGCCCTGTTTTCAAAAATACTTAGTCGGATCATAGACGCAAGAAATTTCCATATAAAATGTCTCGATTTTCAAATAATAATTTCATTAATAATTCACACATTTGCGTTATTTAACCAAAAAAATAAAATAAAACTAAATTCTTTCAACAAAGGAAAATTGTTCAAAATTTACAAATCCCTCTAAGCTACGTAACACTATTGTTTCATTAATTATTAATAGCGAAAGTTTCATTTCAGTTATGCTTATTTCATTTTACTACATAGTGTTAAACATAATGACTAATTGTGTCTTGTATAGTAATTAAGCAGGCTTTGTTAGAGTAGTAAATAGAAAGATAATAAATTGTCAAATTCTATTACTTTTAAAAGAAATAAGAAGTCATATTTTTAGCGTCGTTACATCTCTATGTTTGTTTATTCTTTTCCTTATGGCATTGTTTTGAAGTTATTTATTGCTGTCAGATTTAAATTGTTAACAGCAGCCATTGATGTAGAAAAGCCGCATTCCAAGTTCTTCATGTTCTTTTTTTAATCCAATCATGTCGGTTAGTTTTTATTTATTTATTTTTTTTTTTTATGTGACTCATAAATAATTCTCTGTAGATTTGTAGAATACCGCTTTAAAACCAATGGCTTGTTGTAAAATCATCCATTTATAAGGATTCATGCAAGAAAAACACATGCCAGATGGTTTAAGTGTCTTGTATGATAGGGAAAATGCATCAAAATTTCATGTTTTTTTTTTTTTTTTTTTTTTTTTTTTTTTTTTTTTTAACGGGGTAATTGATAGTTTTTAACTTGGTTTTAAATATTTGTTTTAGAGATTTTTTGTTTTTCTCATTAAGGGAATCGGTGTCACAAAAATCTTCCAATTTTCTAAAAAATATATTGCATTAAAAATTCCTTTTTTTTTTTTCGTGCTTAAAAGGAGGTTTAAATCATGTTTCTATATTATTTGAAGATGATTTTTTTCCTTTTTGGTTTCTGTTCAAATTTAAGCAACGGATGTCATTGTGAAAACGCTTTTAACAAAAACACATAACCTATTTAAATTGTTATAAATCCTTCTCCGTTAAAGGTAAATGTTGCAACTTGGAAATATGTCATTTTCAATTATTTTACTTTAATTTTAACTCAGAAAACTTGAAAAGAATATTTAATTTTTGAAAACATGATTATTTTTAAAAAGTTACATCATGCTATTTAAATATAAATTAATATATTAAAAACTGTCTAATTGAAATTACAGCATTTATATTTCTATTTATTTAAATGAAAAAATAAATAAATTCTACAAATAATATTTCGAGTCATAACGGTTTTAAATTAGCCATTTTTTCTTAAATTTTAAATTTTAAACTTTTTTGTAAAAGATACGAGATGTTTTATCATGTAACCAGGTATCCATTAAAAACTCCTCTAAAACTCCTGATCTTTAAAAAAACTTGTTTAATATCATTGAAATTAAATTTTATTATATTTAACAAGACAGAACTGCGTATGTGTTTTTCTATATGTCAAAAGTAAGTCTGCGGCAAATTATCCACATTCTTACATCCAACGAATTTAAGCCTTTCTGAGGAAGGACAAGTAATATTTTAAACTGTAAATGATTATTGCTGACTACACAGTATGAAATCTCGATAGAAGAGCCTGTATATACGATGTTTGCACTTTTAGATGCGACAGAATAAACTCTGTTATATTGTTATTTACAGAAAAACTCATTCACCTATTATCTATGATGACCTTTGCTTATCTACGGCTGCCTAGACGTTGGTGTCTTATTACCGAATTTTTGTGTCGGGAGTATATAGATGGCCAGGAAAAAAATCATTGTTTTAAGGAAAAATATCTATTTTCTCAATCCGTTTGGTTAGAGTATTTGCAACTACTGCGCTAAAAATTGCTGTTTTCAATAATTTTCTAATTTATTAAATTGTTATAGATCTCCTATGATTACAAGTGACTATTTCTCTCCTCTTGTTTCTTGTATACATTTAGAGGTGCCATGATTATCACAATAGTTTAATAGTTCTTAACATTGTTGAATTGGTGTTTAAAACCTTGGGACGAGCGACACGTATATATGCCCCAAAAAGGCTTAAAAATTCTTGTTTATCCCCACCAGTAAAATTTTAAGGGGAAATTTGCCTTATTTAATTGGACCATTTTCTCAATTTAATAAGCCACACATTTCTCTTATTAAAATCCGGTGACAAAATATTAAAAATTTCGTAAAAAACTCCCGTCACGAAGGGGTTAAAATTTCATGTTAAAGTATTACTGGACCTATAACAAAACATTGCATGAGTGCAGGAGAAAACCGTCGCACCCGGTTTTCACCCACTCTGTTTCTATCCGATTTAAAGATAAAACCCACCATTTTTTTTTTTTTTTTTTTTTTTTTGAATGACTGAGATTGATCAATTTGAAATTCTGAGGTACCTGACATTTTGAATGAATCTCATTCTTTTTCAGAACTCTCAAAAATTAATCTATTTCAGTGTTTTTGAGCATGCGTACAGTGACCGCGATAAACTCTGACTTAAAAAGGTATCAACGTTCATTGTTGCTTATTTTTGAGTTTGTAAGTTTTTTCGTAAGTTGAATACGCACATTTTTTTTTCATAATTTATCTCGTACATAAAGAAAACCTCAAACTAGGTTAAATATCAAAGATATTGAATAAAAAATATTCGACGATCACATCGCCACTAAAAGTAAAGTATAAAAATATTAAATACAGTCACATATTTGAATTGTTTATTTAATGAAATAAAGGGTTTAGATGGAAAAAAATGAGGTTGCAACATTCCATTTTTCTGGTAAAAAAAGTATCAAAACCATTATATTTTGCAACCAACCAAAATCATTATACTAGGGGCGATCAAATGAAAAGGTACGAAACGCTGTAATTACCAAACCGGTTGAAATTTGAGCATGCCGCTTTGGAATAAAGTAGTGAGCCATTGAGAGATGCGATTGGAGTATCCAGCGTAGTTGTGAACATGCGTAAAAGCTTGAGCATGAAGGGTGAGGGGAGCAGACAGCAAGTGACTTCCTTCCAATTGACGCGGCAGTGCCTGTGAGGCCATCATGGCTTTTCCATTGCAAAATCCAATGATTAAATAGCAGCGAGATGTTATCAGATTTTTCACTGCTTTAGACTTTGATCAGACACCACGCAGTGCTTTAATCAACGGATTTTGCAATGGAAAAGCCATGATGGCCTCACAGGCACTGCCGCGTCAATATTTATGAAAACAGAACAAAAAAATACTAAATAAATTATTATAAGGTTGATACTACTGAATTTTTACAAAAACACACATTTAAATCATCAGTTTAAAGAAATGAAGGTGTTGGGTACAAAATAAAAGGTACTACTTGATTATTCATCGACCAAAAAATTATCGCCAAACTATAAGATTGAATGTCAGTAATGGATGACCCAGAATGTCACACTCAAAATCATTAAATAAAATACACGTGTTTAAAATGTCATTAAATAATTTTTATTCCGACTTTTTATTTGTATTTTTATTGAGATTCTACTTATTATTTATTTTTAAGTTATTTAAAATAAAAATGATGTCAATATGTATAATTTGGCTATTAGTTTGGCGATTTCTATAGTTTCGCGAAATAGGTCGACAAGATAACCAAGTTGTACCAAATAAAGTAACTAACATAAAATCAAAATTTCTAATATAATCAAAATATATTATAATGTATTGTGATACATTATAATATATCACAAAATTGATTCCCGTAGAAGAGATAATTTGGGGAAAAATTGAGTAATTAATGAAAAAGTAAATTAATTTATAAATAAAAATCTATTCGTTTTATGTTTTCAAAGGAAAATTTTTATTTAAAATGTTAGATTAATGAAATGAAGAAACGTAGTTTTAAAACAAGATAATTAATGTAATTAAACATAATTGATCGCCAGTTGTAATAAAATGCTAAAAATGAAGAATTATTTAATTAAAGAAACAAAATATATAGAAATAATTATAGATGATATTGCTCTTCTACAAATGTAAATATATATATATATATATATATATATATATATATATATATATATATATATATGAGTAAATGCTTTACTTGAAAACGAATTTATATATACTGTTAAGTGATTTTACATATATAAAAGAATATTCATTGTATTTCTGAAAAATTAAAAGTTATTCATCGCGAATCGTTATAAAATGCCAAAAAAAATTAATAAATTAAAAAGAAACAAAATGATGAATAGTTGAAGTAATATTGCATAGTAATAAATATAAGTATGAAATAAACTTGATTATATGATAAAAATGAAATATTTCTACATTTTTAATTTATTTTCTAAATAAATTCCAGTTCGTCCAGATATTTTTATGGCCCTTATTTTACTGCATTTTCATAACATCCAGCATATTTCTTTATTCACTTTATCTCATTACCCACACCTCTTCTACAAACAGCGAAGAAGAAACTGCAAATAATTAAAGTGTACTGATAAACTTTAAATATCAATGACACTAAATACAGGTTTCAAATAATTCAACTTCTTTCAAATGGAAGTGTTTAAAATGCAATTCGTGACAGAATTAAGAAAAACTAATTATTTAAATTAATCATTATGGATGTAGTAAAAAGATATTCATAATTTGGCTAATCAGGAAAGAGGCAGAATTTATTGCTAGATAATTTATACTAAAGATTCTAATTAACTTTTCATCAAGCGTCACACTATAAAAGCACTTAAATTCAAAAGCTTTGAGCATTGAGATAAACGATGGGGTCTTAAAACTTAAGTAATTACCCTGATTGAATAGAAATCTTCGAAACAATATGCACTTCGAAGAACGATTATTCCGGGTTGTGTCAATAAATGAAATGATTATCTTAATTGGAATCTTAAGCTTTGAATACAGCATATGCACAATTGCATGCAAATGATTTCAGGTTTGGACTTTGTTATGGCCCCTTTGTGATTTTCCGATTAAAGCAATGGTATTTAAAATAGTTTGTTTAATCACAAAATTGCGTTTCTCTAAATTAATCTTATTTCTCTTATGTCTTTGTTTTTATATTTAAATATCTATAAGACACATTTGAGTAGCGGTCGAGATATATTTCATGGATACCACGAGATAAATAATTATACTTAGGAGTGCACAATGTCTTATTCTTGACAGGGAAGTAAAATTTATTTGCTACAGTACGTTCGAATGTGTTTTTTCTTTTTACAAAATTAAATAGAACTAGTAAATCCGTGCGATTCTTTCGTACTGTTATTTCCGAATTTATTTTTTGAATATATTATCCTAATGTATAGTTCACTGAAAAATGATTAGACAACTTTTTTTAAAACAAAATATTAATATGCCTTCATAAAAGTCTAAAGGAGTTTTTGTATTGTGAGGGGGGGGGGGATAGCTCTTGCTAAGTTAATTATTTTGATGGATTATACACACACACACACAAATATATATATATATAGAGAGAGAGAAAATGTATATACTTTAATTATATATAGGCTAATATGACATTTTTTTGAGTTGATAGATTTATAAATATTTTCAATAGGACACAAATTTTTTTTAATTTCTCTCATACAAAAATAAATAAAAATAGTTTGTTTATCTTTCCTTAAATGATTGTATCAAAGTTATATATTAAGAAACCTTTAAATCCAAAAGTAGATTAAAATATGTGAAAATATTTAAGCCTAATCACTACTTAATGAAAAGAAAAATAATAGGACGTTTTTATTATGCATTATGTTCTGGAAACAGATCAAGAAATTCCCCAAGAATATGCTTTGAATAACTTTATATCCACATATTTACCAATTATATCAGGTATTATCGTAAGTTCAAAATGGGGGAGTTTTCTACGTCCAACTACCAAAAAATTCAAAATTCTTTTTCAAAAAATAGCATATAAATATATACACATATAAGCACATACTCTATGTATATTTCAACATGTTTATTTATATTATATCAGTTATTAATATAGTATTCTGTACAATTTATTACATACAATAAATCCAATTCACAAATCCTTTTTTAAAAAGTAAGCAGATTGCATCGAGTCTTTTAAAGTGTTTAAAAATGATGATAATGATAGTTCGAAGTTCAAGTTAAAAACATAGATTTGTCCACAAAGTATTCTGTACAATTTATTACATACAATAAATCCAATTCACAAATCCTTTTTTAAAAAAGTAAGCATATTGCATCGAGTCTTTGGATTGATTGGAATTGATTGGATTGAATTGGATTTATTGTATGTAATAAATTGTACAGAATACTTTGTGGACAAATCTATGTTTTTAACTTGAACTTCGAACTATCATTATCATCATTTTTAAACACTTTAAAAGACTCGATGCAATCTGCTTACTTTTTAAAAAAGGATTTGTGAATTGGATTTATTGTATGTAATAAATTGTACAGAATACTATATTAATAACTGATATAATATAAATAAACATGTTGAAATATACATAGAGTATGTGCTTATATGTGTATATATTTATATGCTATTTTTTGAAAAAGAATTTTGAATTTTTTGGTAGTTGGACGTAGAAAACTCCCCCATTTTGAACTTACGATAATACCTGATATAATTGGTAAATATGTGGATATAAAGTTGTTAATACAGGTATTAAAAAAAATTTTTATAGATAAAAAACTTTGGTTTTTTTCTTAATCCATCTTGAATGCTTTGAATATTTACCACTGAAATATGTATATGTATAAAAATATTTTTTTTCTATTTTCAGTTGAGTAAGTTTCTTAATATTTTTAAACACGTATATCCATTTATATATCTCGCCTTTTCTTCATATCATTCTTCTCTTATATACTTCATTTCACTCTAAAATATATTGTTACATACTGATATTTCTCGCATGGCAAAGTAGATTTAGACATTATAATCCTTTCATTTAAGATATTTGTCTCTATAAATGAAATAATTGAAGCCTTCACAGATTTTCCTGTAAGTTTTTGGCTAGACTCCAGTTTGAAGCCAAAGACGAATCTCAGTTTTTTTCTATTAGATAAAAGAATTATACAGAGGGACATCTGTTGCCAAAAATGTGACCTAATTCTAAGCATCCTCATAATTTCAAAGTAGTCAGAAGTTCCATATGAAAGAACATTTTCGGTGTTTATTGTTTATTTTCGAGGGAAAAATAAACTATGCGTGTTTTTCCCTTCAATTGAAGGCAGAATATTTTGTTATCTAAAAGTATTCGGTATATAAAAAATATCACTTAAAATAGGTTGTTTCATTTATTTAGACTTTGTTATTTTTCAAAATTGTTTGTTTTTAGCGTGACGTATATTCTTGATTTCGTGGCAAGAGTTCAAATTTTGAGACAAGTTAAAGAGATGATAGTACAAATAATTATTTAAAAATATATATTGAAACTAGCGTACATAACCTATGTTGTTCAAGAAGATAAAATCTACTATTTACATTAATTTTAAATTTGAACTTAAACTACTATGTCATTAAGCATAATGATTAGATATGTTCATATTTTTGACATTTTTCTTAAAATTCTACATAATTCATTATAAAATATGGCAGACTTTTCGGTATAGTTCAGCTTGAATATTAATTTTCAAAATCATGTCGAATATTACAATACATTTCTGATCTTTTGTATACGAATGCGGTAAATCTATTACTGAATTATTTCTAAAATCAGCCCAGAGTTTTACGAAGGCTATCCACAAGACCTGCTCTTGGGTTAAAAAAAGACTGCATTCATCTTTCGTTACATCAAAAAATGTTACCCTTTTCTACCATGGTAAATTAGAAAAAAATATCTTATAACCTTTTAATATAAAATTATACTTTGTTTAGTAAAAACTTACTTACAATCTTATTTTGAAAGACGTAACCTTAATTATAATTGTTAAAAGTTTTTCAAAAATGAATACCACGATTAATCAACTGTGACTCCTATGTCAGTGAACAAAATTTGCTGATATGTTTCTCTTATATATTTGCCCTTAAATATATCTAAAATGTAACGTCGAAGAATGATGAGCGAAAATTATTAATAATTTCTGATGACAAACAAAAAAGAAAAATCATTCGTTAAGCAGAGATTGTGAAACATTTCCCAACAATTCCTGAAATCTTTAACAAAACTTTCTTATTTAGGAAATGAGTTAAATACGGTAATTAAGTAAGTATGCTAGATTTAGTTTAGCAAGAAAACGCATGTCGGATTGAAAAATCTTATTCACCATTTTATACCATTGATGAAACCATATTTGAATAGATTTGTGGGGTTCTGCAGTTCACCTAGTACTTTTATTGCATGCCACTATTTAGGTAAAATTTTACTCAAACTAAAATACTGTTAAAACTACTGAAATCTCATTTCCAGAAAATATCATCTATAGACGCCCGAGTATCTAATTCTTTGCATGACCTTATATATCATTTTATCTTTATTCTACAAACATTTCTTAGTATATTAAATGTCTTTCAGCATAAAAATGCATAACACATTTAAAAATTACCTTTGAGCAATTTACTCAGATAATGAATTCTTTTGTGTAGCACTGTTTACCAATTATAGCATTTATACACACCATGTATATGTATAGCCAGTACAAATATAATGAAACTTAAAAGCGCATATCACAGTTTAAAATGTATTTCATACCATCATCGCTATTATACATTACTTCTTATAGAATGTACTATCTGAAACTTTTTGCGCGGCTCTGTAAATGTTATGCACTTCGAATTATACGTGAAATAAGATATAGTAAGCTAACTGACGTATAGCAATTTTATTATATATGAAAAAGTTTAACAGAATTAAAATAAATCGCAAACCATTCCTATACCATTATGTAATGCTATTCTTTTGTTTCATTTACAGGGTCACCTGTAAATGAATAGTAACTATTATTTGAACCGCATATTCTAAGAAATACATATTTTAGTGCAATTTTTAAATGCATATATATACATATATACATAAAATACAGGGGTTGGACAAAAATATGGAAACACCTTAAAAAAACACGTTTCCTTGCCTAGTATTGTGTACGGTACCCGTTGTTATTCAAAACAGCTTACAGTATTCTCGGAATGGATAAATATAATTTCTGTATGTATGCCAAGGGAATATTTTACCATTATTCCTGCAAAACGTTGGCAAGTTCAGATAACAATGTTGGCGGTGGATAGCAAGAATGCACTTTCCGCTCCAACGTAGACCACAAAGGTTCGATAATATTCAAGTCTGATGACTTTGGTGGCCTGGGGAGATGCGACAATTCATCCTCGTGCTCAGAAAACCAGTCCTGGATAATGTGAGCTGTGTGAACGGGGACGTTTTCGTCTTGGAAGATACCATCATCATTGGGGAACAAAGCTTGTACCATTGGATGGACTTGATCGGCCAAAATGTTCACATAAGTCTGAGCAGTAATACGCCCTTACAGAGTTATCATGGGGCCAGAAGAGAACCACGATATGGCTGCCCAAACCAACACCGAACCCCCGCCATGTTTCACTCTTGGCAACAAGCAGTCTGTATTATAGGCTTGAGATGGCGTTCTCCAGACGTAAACTCGGCCAGAAGTGGGGAACAATGTGAAAGAAGACTCATCAGACCATATTACGCTCTTCCACTGCTCTATAGAGTCCAGGCTTTATGACTTAAACACCACTTTTTCCTGTTACAGGCATTAGCATTACTGATCGATGGCTTTTCAATTGCAATACGGCCAGCAATTCCCTATTTATGAAGCTCCCTTCTAATTGTTTTGGTACTCACAGGATTTGGTAACACGACATTCATTTCAGCAGTAACTTTTGCAGCTGTGGACTGCTTATTTTTCACGATAATCCTCCTTAATGATCATCTGTCACGATCGCTCAGCACACACTTTCGTCCACGCTGTGATTTAGCGGATGATGTTTTTTCCGCATTTCAAATATGCGGAATAAATCTTCGACACAATACCTTTTGAAACACTAAAAACCTCGGCTACCTTGCTTACAGAAGCACCACCATAGGCGCGCCAACAATTTGTCCACGTTCGAAGTCTGTTAACTCTGACATAATGCAATGATAATCTCACATAACAGTGCTCCAACAACGACTGAACGGTGCAGCGATTTTACGAAGTTGTATAGGTGGCGTCAGTAGGCGAAAACTCCAGTGCCATCAACATAGTTCATTATAATCAATCTTTCTTTTCAAACATGCATTTTAAAAGGTGTTTCCATATTTTTGTCCAACCCCTGTATATACATATATTTTATATTTGAAAAACTGTACCATTTATAAAATCCATTTTGAACGTTTTTTTCGCTTTTGCTATAACGTAACAGGAAACTTTTGATTACCTCTGTAGATAAATTGTAAATAAAGCGCTACAAACTTCATTTCAAATAGAGTTATTTGTAAGGTAAACGTAAATAGCACCCAAAATTCCAGGGTCATCCGAGTACATTTACGAGAGTTTGAGCGTGCACAGATGCACAAACAAACCGAAGTCATGAACACTTTTCAACTTTGTTGAAAAAGTGTTCGAGCCTTGACCTGAGGAGCCCCTTTGAGGCATACTTCATGATGCCTGTATTGGCGGCACTTTTTGTTTAGACATCACATCTGGCCAATAGACTTCCATAAATGAGCATCAACGAGTGTTGGACAGAGCGAAACCTGAACGGGACTGAGCGGCAATTATAGACAAAAGCAATGTTTGACTACAGCTTTAGAAGCAATGCCGAAATCATACAAGAGGTTCAAAGCTTCTTTCATATGCAAAACCCTATTTTTTTTCTAGAGGGCTTTTTGAAGCTTATAAAGGGGAATGGCCCAACTCACTTGGAACTTATGTAGAAAAGTAAAGTTACGTCTTATCATTAATGTTTCATTATATGTTTTATCGTTCACACACACCTCTGTCCATGGTCTCCAGGGGAAACTTATCTTCAAATTCTCCCTCCTATTTGTAATACATTCAATCAAACTATAGTAAATCAGGAGATAAAATATTCAAAAAACATAAAAGAAATAAATAAAAAAACTAAACCAATGCAGCTTTTTTTAAATTTTAGATAAATTTCAACCATGTTTTTCGCGTACAATAATTTGTAAAATCTTGTACTATCTATTATATTGGAGAAATTAACTCCGTGAATAATCATATGCATACATTTTAAGCTAATTTGAACATGAACCATTAACATGAACCATAACATGAATCATTTCGCGAACGTAATGTATGATATTTTATTGATATTACTGACGTATTATATGTAGAATACTATATGCAACACAATTCTTATTTTTTAAGCATAAAGAAGGATTGTGAATGCTCACAACGTAATAAAATCCCGTGCCTACTGTTCTATTAAAAAAATCTATCCCGGAGAAGTAAAAATAGAGACAGACAAAGTTATATTCCACAGAATGACATATTAGCTTTACAACAAATGTACAAATAAAAATTCCACAAAGCAGACATATACATTTTTTGATATCATTTTTAATAAATTTTTACTAAATTTTAAAGTATTTTTTAACTATTTAAAACAGAAATAAAAGAAATATACATATATAACCAATATGAAAATAAAGGATGAATTATTCGCAAACAGTCTTAAACATATATATGAGATATGTAGAAGAAAATAATGCCACGAAAATTATGTTATTATAACTCGAATGCATATTAAAATTTTCTCGGAAAGCATAAATTAAATGCAAAATACCAATGAATTTTTATAGTTTTACAGATACTAAAATACGTTAAGTGTATTCTAAAATAGAAACCAATGCAAAAAAATTCGATGTGCGTTAATCTTTTTCCAATAATGGATTCTTCAGTTCTTTTAATATATGTATTTTATTGTGAAACATTGTTGGAAATTGCATTTTTAAATGAAAGTTTGCTTCAAATTTCACGGATGATTAATCGTTAAAAGTTAAGGGAGAGAAAAATGAAAAAAAAATGCACACATAAATTTCCAGAGTATTTCGTCGAATTCATTTTTGATAATTATGAAGTGATTTTAGAAGAACGGTTAAAGAGGAGCTGGAAAAAAATTGGAAGCTTCAAATGTCATACTAATGATTACTGAAACAAAAGGTTCTCCTTTTATGAAAAAAATCGATTAAAATATATTTAATAAGTACCTTTTCCTTCTTATGCAAAATATTTTGAAAGGGTAAAATATTCAACGTGCATTTTTTTAAAGCTATCTTCATTTAAAGTGGTTTTAAAACTTTGAACGTGATTTAAACTTAAAGCTTGCTGTTTTTGAAAGGGTTCAGAGAAGGTCGGCAAGGAAAGATAGTGTTTGAGTCCCCCATAAAAGAAAATGAAAATTATTCTTAAGGAAAAAATTTAAAATCTTAGAAACGACAAAGGAATTAAAATTAAAAATGCACACAAGTTTCTTATACCAAACGTGTTCTGTCTCATTTTCATGCAATTTGCTGCATTAGCCGATTTTATCATAACTAAAATTTGCACAGTTCACACATTTAGAGCATTTTAAACCGATGTAATATTCTTTATATAAAGAAATTTTCAAAGAGTAAAAATGGATTTGTACAATGTATAATTGAATTTAAAGTGTGTGCTATGTCTTATCTTATCCACTTAAATACTATTTTAAATTCAGCACGAATAGGATAAAGTCACGTGGTGGTTGTTATCAGAATTTCAAAATCATTCGCTCGAAATCATACCTCAAAAAATTTTGAATTCTCACGAACCAGCAAAGATATATTTCATAATAGGTTTTTCACATTTAAAAATCATGCTTCATACTGATGATTTCACCAAAATAATCATAAAAAAGCATTGTTAGAATTACTTAGACTTGGTGTTAACTAAAAGAAAAAATCATGACAGATATAATTCCAAAATTTAGAAACTATAATAAATGAATTAAACAGGTTAAAAATAAAAAATATATAAAATCTAATATTAATCCAATATTTTTATTGCATTTCGACATGCATTTTTAATGCAATTTTGTGATATGCGTGATAGTATATTAATTGCATTTTAGATAATATATGTAGATGTGTGGTGCAAGTTATATCCATCAAATAATATGGTTTTACGTTTTTTTCTTATGTAAATACAGGTAATTCTGGAGTGCATAAAATTCTTGATTGAAGTACTGCGGTTTCCCGATATGACATTTTCTGAATCCCTGATCTTTAAACGCCACAACTTTTTTTTTTTTTTTTTTTTTTTTTCTTAATGGTGGCCCCACGTTTGGCACAGAAAAATACCCGGATAATAACGTAAAGTCTACGAGAGTGTTCTTTTCAAATTTCTCGCATAAATTTTAATATTTGCACATGATTTTTTTTTGCTTAGGATAGCTTGGCTAACCGGCCTTGTTTTTACTTTTTCGATTTTGCTTATATGTTTTTTATATTAAGATAGTTTCAATTTCAGAATCGGTTTAAACCAATTTTAAAAGTTAAAGTATTTTTTATTTTTTTTCTTAAATCTGAAACCACAATTGAAAAAGTAAAAACTTGGCCGGCCAGTTGTGGATTGTCCTCAGCTATCTTGTGCAAAAAAAATCATCTAAAAATATTAAAATTTGGGCAAAATATTTGAAAAGAGCGCCCCCATAGATTTTGCATTATCTTCCGGGTTTTTTTCTGTGAATAGCGTCACGCCTTAAGATTGATTAAAAAAATAAAAAATTGATTTAATTGATTGATTTTCTTCAGATATCATAACAAGATTTGTTTGTAATGCAGTTAGTTACTAATCATGTTTTCCCCTTTTTTTAAAAGTTTCATATTGTTATCTCATTCTGTTTGTTGTTCAAGATTTCATTTTAAAAATACACTTAAAAAAACATCTTTATTTATGATATAAATATGCTTTCTTTATGAAGAAAATATATTTTCTTATAAACATTAGTGCAGTGAAAGAATGGTTTATTATTGTTTCAAAGGCCATGGATATAAACAAATAAGCTTGGAATATAGAATTTTGCAATTTTTAAGAAATATGGGGAAATTTCAATGGTTTATGGTCGACACGTACCACACAAGAATATGCAGTTAAAGGAAAAAAAAAAACATGTTGAATCTTAACTGGGTATTTTCTAGATCTAACATATTTTCTAGAAGGGATAAAAGATACATCTCATAATCATTTCAAACAAAAGTCATAAACTTGCACATCAGACGAAATACGTTTAGGGAAATATAGATAATTTACGCTTTCTTTTACCCAGAAAAAACTGGGAAAAAGTCGTTTAAAAGAATTGATGTTACACGTAATGTATGGATATATATACATGTATATTATACAACTGTGTTTATAACTGCACAAATGCATGTTTATATATAAATGAAAGCTGATTTAAAGAATTTGTTACATTTATTATTTTCGTCTGGTATGAAACCCTTTTCAAAACAGCAACAATTGTAAACATACAATAATAACTGTAGATTAATATCTTGCTTCTAAGATTTGAATTTCTTTCATCTCTAACAGTTAAGGCCTCTTTTAAAATTCAAAGCCACGATTTTTAAGAATATATTGAAGCAACTGTGATTCGTAACATACATATTCAAGTATATGAAATACCTTTGATCCTTCTCATACATATTGAAGTATATAAACAAGTATAGGAAATGTTACTCATATTCAAGTACAATAGACTAATTCAATTTCAAATGAATGTAAATTTAGTACAGTTTCTTTAAAAAATCATAAATTTATTTGAAAGCATTCGGAAAAATTGATGATATAAACACATTTTCTGAAAACATTGCCTATGTTACAACTGTAAAATTGGTTGAAAGTTATAAAAATCAACAAAAGCAGGCTGCTTTTAAAAGCTATAGAGTACATATAGACTGAGGTCAGTTATAGTGGAATGCAATTTACAGTTTTACTCATTAGTAAGTATAGGAAAAAATTAAATGTATTCATTCCCCGGACCCTGAACAATTTTATTACGACTAAGAAGTTTCGGAACATCCTGATAGTGCACTTCATTGATTCATTGTCAAATCAATCTCAGAAGCATAATCAATGTTCATGTTGTAGCTCGACAAAACCCGAGATATCGTGTGCAAGAAGAAAGAAACGATCCTGAAAAAAATTACCTTTGTTCTTTCTTTTGTAGGAGGCTATTTATTTTACAACGTTCAAGGAAAAAATGTATTCCATTTTATCAGTGAAACTTTTTTTTTGATAATTTTTTAGAAGTACTAAAAAAATACCTTTTTAATATCAAAATATCTGAAAATGCTTATTTCTTATATTAGTTAATAATTTCACATAGTTTTAAAGTATCCTTTACATATCCTGTTTGATTCCCCGGAGCTTGAACAATTTTATTGTGACTATCAATTTTCGGAACAACCAGATACTGCATTTGATCTATTCACTGTCAAATCAATATCAAAGCATAATCAATGTTCATGTTGTGGCTCGACAAAACCCGAGATATCGTGTGCAAGAAGAAAGAAACGATCCTGAAAAAAATTACCTTTGTTCTTTCTTTTGTAGGAGGCTATTTATTTTACAACGTTCAAGGAAAAAATGTATTCCATTTTATCAGTGAAACTTTTTTTTTTTTGATAATTTTTTAGAAGTACTAAAAAAAACCTTTTTAATATCAAAATATCTGAAAATACTTCTTTCTTATATTAGTTAATAATTTCACATAGTTTTAAAGTATCCTTTACATATCCTATTTGATTCCCCGGAGCCTGAACATTTTTATTGTGACTATCAATTTTCGGAACAACCAGATACTTCATTTGATCTATTCACTGTCAAATCAATATCAAAGCATAATCAATGTTCATGTTGTGGCTCGACAAAACCCGAGATATCGTGTGCAAGAAGAAAGAAACGATCCTGAAAAAAATTACCTTTGTTCTTTCTTTTGTAGGAGGCTATTTATTTTACAACGTTCAAGGAAAAAATGTATTCCATTTTATCAGTGAAACTTTTTTTTTGATAATTTTTTAGAAGTACTAAAAAAATACCTTTTTAATATCAAAATATCTGAAAATGCTTCTTTCTTATATTAGTTAATAATTTCACATAGTTTTAAAGTATCCTTTACATATCCTATTTGATTCCCCGGAGCCTGAACATTTTTATTGTGACTATCAATTTTCGGAACAACCAGATACTTCATTTGATCTATTCACTGTCAAATCAATATCAAAGCATAATCAATGTTCATGTTGTGGCTCGACAAAACCCGAGATATCGTGTGCAAGAAGAAAGAAACGATCCTGAAAAAAATTACCTTTGTTCTTTCTTTTGTAGGAGGCTATTTATTTTACAACGTTCAAGGAAAAAATGTATTCCATTTTATCAGTGAAACTTTTTTTTTGATAATTTTTTAGAAGTACTAAAAAAATACCTTTTTAATATCAAAATATCTGAAAATGCTTCTTTCTTATATTAGTTAATAATTTCACATAGTTTTAAAGTATCCTTTACATATCCTGTTTGATTCCCCGGAGCTTGAACAATTTTATTGTGACTATCAATTTTCGGAACAACCAGATACTGCATTTGATCTATTCACTGTCAAATCAATATCAAAGCATAATCAATGTTCATGTTGTGGCTCGACAAAACCCGAGATATCGTGTGCAAGAAGAAAGAAACGATCCTGAAAAAAATTACCTTTGTTCTTTCTTTTGTAGGAGGCTATTTATTTTACAACATTCAAGGAAAAAATGTATTCCATTTTATCAGTGAAACTTTTTTTTTTGATAATTTTTTAGAAGTACTAAAAAAATACCTTTTTAATATCAAAATATCTGAAAATGCTTCTTTCTTATATTAGTTAATAATTTCACATAGTTTTAAAGTATCCTTTACTTATCCTGTTTGATTCCCCGGAGCCTGAACAATTTTATTGTGACTATCAATTTTCGGAACAACCAGATACTTCATTTGATCTATTCACTGTCAAATCAATATCAAAGCATAATCAATGTTCATGTTGTGGCTCGACAAAACCCGAGATATCGTGTGCAAGAAGAAAGAAACGATCCTGAAAAAAATTACCTTTGTTCTTTCTTTTGTAGGAGGCTATTTATTTTACAACGTTCAAGGAAAAAATGTATTCCATTTTATCAGTGAAACTTTTTTTTTGATAATTTTTTAGAAGTACTAAAAAAATACCTTTTTAATATCAAAATATCTGAAAATGCTTCTTTCTTATATTAGTTAATAATTTCACATAGTTTTAAAGTATCCTTTACATATCCTGTATGATTCCCCGGAGCCTGAACAATTTTATTGTGACTATCAATTTTCGGAACAACCAGATACTGCATTTGATCTATTCACTGTTAAATCAATATCAAAGCATAATCAATGTTCATGTTGTGGCTCGACAAAACCCGAGATATCGTGTGCAAGAAGAAAGAAACGATCCTGAAAAAAAATTACCTTTGTTCTTTCTTTTGTAGGAGGCTATTTATTTTACAACGTTCAAGGAAAAAATGTATTCCATTTTATCAGTGAAACTTTTTTTTTGATAATTTTTTAGAAGTACTAAAAAAATACCTTTTTAATATCAAAATATCTGAAAATGCTTCTTTCTTATATTAGTTAATAATTTCACATAGTTTTAAAGTATCCTTTACATATCCTGTTTGATTCCCCGGAGCGTGAACATTTTTATTGTGACTATCAATTTTCGGAACAACCAGATACTGCATTTGATGTATTCACTGTCAAATCAATATTAAAGCATAATCAATGTTCATGTTGTGGCTTGACAAAACCTGAAATGCCTTGTCCAAAAGAAACTGTCCTAAAAAATTACCGTTTTCTTTCTTTTGTGCGAGACCATTCATTTTACAACGTTCAAGTAATAGAAAAATTATTCCATTTTTACCAATGAAACTTTTTTCATTTTTTTAGAAGTACGAAAACAATACTTTTTTAATATCAAAATATCTGAAAATGCTTCTTTCTTATTTTAGTTAATAAATTCACATAGTTTTAAAGTATGCTTTACGTATCCAATGTCCTGTTTATTCCCCGGTGCCTGAACAATTTTATTATGCCGAAAATGTCTGGCCATTTATTGTGGTATGAGAGAAATAATTTCTACAATCTACACTTCCTTTCTAGTCTTCATTCATCCACTGTCAAATCAATCACGAGGCATAATTGTCGTTCGTGTTGTGGTTTGACGGAACCTCAGAAGTGAGAAAAGATGCTAATATAAAACCAGCAAAAAAATATTTTTTTTTGGAGATTAAAGTGATTTATCCGTGTTAATAATGATAAATGTATTAGTGTTACATTTCCATCACTGCAAATTGTTTTTAAATTACTTTAGCGAATGAGTAGTACGAAAAGCGAAGCTTTCGTATAACTTTCCTTTATTTAAATAAATATTTATTAAATACCATCTCTGTAAACGTCCCTCTTAAATTATTTAGTGTTTTACCCCTTCAATGCACGATTTTGTTCATGAAAAAATATATTTGTTAAATATAGACATTTGTATCATGATTGTAAAAGTAGTATAAAAAATTAAATAAATAAATTTCAAATTTTGATCTAAAATTTTATATTATATGTCGCAGGCCCTACCTACAGAATTGGCGTCTATGTACAGAAGAAGCGTATAACGTCTTGTCTTTATGCAAAGCCCTGATGTTTTTTTCTGCATCAAGCGGTATGACATATATATCTCAATGTGCTTGGAACTTATGTTGACAAATGAAGTATTGTCGTATCTTTCACGTATATATATTCATTATATTGTTTCACTTTCATAAACTCATCTGTCCATAGACGCGAGGTGAATCTTATTTTCAGACTCCCCCTCGAAATATCTTATTATTGTCGCTTTACAATAAAAAATTAATATTCTATTTTAAAATTATTTCTTCTTCCTTAACCCCTTAACTGGTTCATTCTTTTCCGTTCATTAAAATTGAAGAATGAAAAATAGCGGATTCACACTACTATTATTTAAATAAAATATTCGTAAAATCAAGCCTAAATATTTCCGCCTTTTATTTTCTTAAAGATAATAGTAATGTCAAAAAGCTTTAAATGATGCAATAAGCAAATTCGTCTTCCCGAACGGCGTTCGGGCAAACCAGTTAAGGGGTTAAAAGAAGAAAATTTCTTTTTAACATTATTATTTATCTCACTGTTACTTTACACAATATATTTAATGAGTGCATCTATTTAAAATTCCTAAGTAATTTAAAGTTTCACAAATAATATTATATATATTTTAGCTATTAGATCTTTTTAAAAGTGTATCAGTAATTTTATTATGCTCAAATTGAGCCTGCATTTAAGGCAGCACACGACCAAAAAGTTCTGAAAACAATCTTCATTTGCATACCTTCATCTTTACACTGTCAAATGAAACTACAAAGAGGAGTTTTCGATCATGTTATGGTTTGACAACTGCTCAGAAGATTGAAAAAAATTGTTATTTACCAAACATAGTGTCATCTTTTTTCATAACATTTTCTTCTTGTAGCTGTTATTTGTTTGCTTTCGATAGAAACAACGAATTATTTCTGTCCCTCTCTTTTAAAATCAGTATTTAAGAATTATTATTATATTTCAATCATTAACCAATGTTTTCTTTTAATTTTAAAAACAGTTTAACTGTTTTCTTTTCTGCTCCTAGTTACAGTAAATTAGGTAATACTTTTTAGTTGCGTTCATAATTATGTAAATACGTAGTACCTAGTTCCGCCCAGTCCGTCCGTCCGAATATAACACAGCAAAAGCTACCTAACCGAATAGTTTGAAATTCAAAATATATAATTATTATCTAATTTTGTCGAGTCATTTCAAATTTTATCCACATAGGATGCATAGTTCAATTACACTGACAATCAAAAGTATTCCGTTACATGATGGTCAATGGGGAAAAAAGTTTCAAATGCATTTTAATTGTTTAAAATTTAAAATGCATAATTATAACATAATTTTGTCATGTCATTTCAAATTTTATCAACATCGAATGCATAGTTCAATTACAGGGACAATCAAAAGTATTCCGTTACATGACGGTCAACGGGGAAAATTTTTTCAAATGCATTTTAATGGTGTTACACTCATTCGAACATAATAAAATTGATATGCATCCATAAAATACACATTGTATTATACATTTTGTATAATCTGTGGTGCAAAGAACAGCTTTTATTGATTTACGAGGCCGCAGAAAAGTATTCCATTCCATAATGTTATAGAAAGAACATTTTTTAGTGCACATTTTAATTGTAATTAACTAGTTACAATTTTATGAGATATGTATATAAGAGTGATATTTTTAAACTTCGTTATCCTAAGAACGCATCTCATTTGCTACGCTTTACATTTCCAACATTTTTTTTTTTTCAAATTGTTTCATGTATGCCTCTCTTTGTTGATAGAAGTTTTTTCAGTATATGTAATATTTCGCATTGCACAAATTGAGCGTACATTTATGGTGGCACACCACCAACAAGTTCCGAAAACAATCTTTATTTTTAACCACACCTTCATGTATGTAGTGCCAAATCAATGTAAAAAGAGGAATTGTCGTTCGTGTTAGAGTTTGACAGGTGCACGGAAGATTGATAAAATTTATTTATCAAGAAAAGTGTCATCTTTTTTATTATATTCTTATTTGTTGCTATTGCTATTTCGTTTTTCATAGACATAACGAATTTTTTCGCTCTATTTCTTAGATAGATTGAATTAGAGTCACTATTTAAGAACTATTACTGTATTTTGATCAAAAAACATTTTTTCCTCTTGCATTGTAAAAACCGTTAAGTTAGTTTCAATTCTCACACTAATCACAGTAAAATAACTAATTCTCTATTTCAAATTATTTCTTTGTCATTAAAATAGTATATATATATATATATATATATATATATATATATATATATATATATATATATATATATTAACTCACTCCCTGTTATGCCACAAAATGCACTTAATAAGTGCATCTATTTAAATTCCCCATTAAATTAAAATTAAATTAATGTTATCATGTATAGCTAATAAAACATTTTTAAATACATAGGTTATTTTATCATGCGCAAGTTGATTTTTCATTTATTGTGGCGCAGGACCAACATGTTCGGAAAACTATCTTTCTTTCTAGCCCCACCTTCACTTATTTACTGTCAAATCAATCTCCTAAGCGTAATTGCCGTTCGTGTTAATGGTTTGAGAGAATCTTAGATGGATTTCTGCAAAGTTTAAAAAAGGTGAAATTGAAAATATTTTGTGTTATGGTCTTAATTGGTAAAAAAAAAGCGTCGTCTTTTTTACCTTTTTTGTTTTTTATTTTGATATATCTGAGAATTTTTTTTTCTCTCCTGATGTAACAATAAAAGTGTTTAAAAATGCGTAAAAGTTTGTAACGATAAAATAACTAATATTTTATATTTATCGCTATAGATCTTTTCTAGCCTTTTCACTGCCGCGACCGGATTTATGCGTTCACTAGGCCGCAGGTTTTACTGCCGTTGAAGCTTTATTTAAATTAATATAATTCTACAATTATAACCCAGTTTTATGAAATTAAGTTATGATTGGTACTTTCAATGCTTATAAGCATATACTTAACAAAAAAAAATTAACCATGTTAGAAAATCCCTCTTTTATTAAAAGTTAAGGTAAATTGCAGAGAAAAAAACATTACAATTTTGCCCTTTTGCCCGGCGGTCAGGGGGCTAGTCAATACTATGAAGAATAAAAAAAAAATTCTATATTAATGCCTTTTACTACCCTTTCAATAAAATACATGAAAATTCATCTCTTGAAATTTCCTCAATAAATTTGAATTACTTTAATGTTATATATCCCTCGTCTAGCTACTAGATCTTTGTTCGGTATTTGAATTGTTTTATTATGCACAAGATGTGCAGTCATTTGTAGAAGAACACGACCAACAAGTTCCGAAACAACCTTCATTTCTACCCCCACCTTCCTTTTATTCTCTGCCGAATCAATCTCCTAAGAGGAATTGTCGTTCATGTTGTGGTATGACAGAACCTCAGATGGCTTGCTCGGAAGGAAAAGAAAAAACTGCTATTGAAGAAACTGACTTTTTTATTTCTTTTTTTCTTTATTCTTTTCTGGGAGATAAAATATTTTTTATCCTGTTTTCCGGGTTGCGATAAAGGAGCTGGTACTCAGTTTTCTTCCTTGAAAATTGTTTTTTTCTTTATGTAAAATATAAATATAAATAAATAAAAGAAAGGTACCATTTTTAATTTATTGAATTTTTGTTTGTTGTAATAGTTTTTTAGGTGTTTCACTAAACTGTAACATGAATTTTACACTGTGAATGTTGATGTTATTTTTTTGAGTGTCTAAAAGTTTTCCTGCATTTTTGTAAAAAATGCTGACCACAAAGCGAAAGGGCATAATTGTAATAGTGTTTTTTTCTATATTTTGTTTTAAAAGTCCAAAAAGATTTTTATTTTTCTAATACGATATAAATAATTTAGTTATGTATCGGATCATAAGACTTGAAATTATTAAACAAGACAAACAATTTTAAAACTACATTTAATTTATAGATTTATAGTAATTTGAAAAATGTTTCTACTGCTGTGAAGCTTACAGTTTAAAGAACGTATATATCAGATGACGGCAGTTAGAAGATCGATGCTTATAAAACTAATGTCATATTACTAAAATACTCATATTAATATTATATAAATTAATGATCATATAACTAAAAAACAGCGTTATTAAACGAAAAAGCTTTAAAATTAATGTTAATTAAGATTTACTTTTGTTGCATATTTCTAAAATAGCTTTCATGTCCCTGCATTTAACATATATTTTAAAATATAATTCTATTAAAAATGGCCAGTCTATAATCGATTTAAGTTGTTTTCCGGCTATAGAAAAAGACAGCCAAACCACTTAGAATATACAAAAATAAACACTACAGTTATATTCAGTCAATATCAGATTTTTTCAAATTTTTTTTTTTATTTAAGGTACTTGATTAAAATATTACTTGTTATTTTTCAATGACAAGGAAATTAAAGAAATGTTTTATAAGAACCTCGAGTTTATGTAAATTTAAACATCGAACTTTATCTGTTAATCATAGCAATGTCTAAAAGATGGGCTAACAAGTTAGAATATCAGAAAATTAACACAACAGTTATATTCAGTCAATATCAAATTTGTGCAACAAAATTTTTATTTAGTTGTACTTTATTAAAATGATATTTGATATTTTTCAAAGAATAAAAACTAAATAAAAATTGTAGAAGTACCTCGAGTTTATATAAATTCAAGCATCGCACCCTATCTCATAATCAAAGTAATGTCACAAACATGTAAGTTCACTGTTTTTTCAGTAGAGAAATTTAGTGAGAAGCTAAAAAGATACTTTGTAGCAGTATAAAACAACACTCTAAAGGAACTGAGTTTGCCAAAATGAAAGCGTAATTTATATTATAAAGCAAAAACATGTTTGTAAGTAACTCTGACGGCATATGAAGTGTGGCAATAACCTGGTCAATAACAAAGATCGTACGCGTCCTACAATTTTCCGATCAGGAATTTCTTCCATACCAGTATTTTTTTTTTTTTTTTTTTTTTTTGAAGAAAATCTCTGCTTAAATAACACGGAATTTTACACGTTTAGACTAGATTGATCTTCTTAATAAACGAATACAGTTGTTTAACTTTGAAATAACAGAACTTATGAATTCTGAATAAATTTCGCTTTTACTGATTTTTTTTTCAAACATTTCAAATATGGACAATTTCAATATTTACCCCGTTGAATAAAGAAAGCCATGTACTAATTTTAATGAAATTGACTGTAAATTTTATCTCAAGTATTTTTATAGTTCTGTACTTAAAAAGTAAAAACGGAACAGTAAGAAAAATCACTCCTGTGCTTGTCTGTCTGCACAGCCATTTTACTCATAACTATTCAACGTGGAAAGCTCAAATTTGAGGAAGTAATGAAGACATACCAATTCATACTTTTCTTCTATATACAGCTATAAACATCTGTAAACTCTTAGCGCGAGTAAAACTCACATTTGACCGTTTACTTTTTTTTTAATATTTAAGCAGTATTTTTTTCTGAAAAAAGAATCTCTATCCTGTGTATCCTGAAAATGAAAATAACGCGCTTCTTCTTAAATTAACATAAAAAGAACATCGTGTCTTTCCTAACGAGTAATATTATATAATTCTGTAATAATATAATATAATATAATATAATATAATATAATATAATATTATATAATATAATGTTCTTTATAATATTATAACGAATAATATTTTCTTACGAAATAATGTATGGAATCAAATTAAATTAGACAGTGAATTCATTTAAACTATGAAATAATCAAAATTAATATATATATATATATATATATATATTATATACAGCAAAACCCTTAGCAATAACTTTGGCAATAAAAATGCTTCTTAAGATTATTAGAAGACAATATAAAAAATATTAAACGCTACCAGATCTACTAGATTGAAATCTTCCAAAGTTTTCAAATAAAATTATTTTAACCATATTTTTTTTACACCACAAAGTATGTTCTGTAATCCTAGATACCAGAGTTGGATCCCCTAATTTGTGTGTAAGCAAAAGTATCTCAATAATTAATTGTAATTTTTAAAGAATGTTCGAAAACTTGAACTTTTTTGATTATTTGAATATTTTTATTTTATTTTGTGTTTTACATAGCATTGTTTTCTTATTATATTTAACTCTTAATATTGTACACTCTACAATGGGTGGACAAATTACTAGTTACACTACAATTTTCCCTATTGTCAATATTTGTTTATTTTTTTAGTGTTTATAACACTGACAGGGGACATTTGACAAGTGTCGTCAATCGGTGAGGATCTCTTATTGCATAACGAACTTTAGTGATCTTATGGTAACATTTTAATGTTGCTGTTTTAAATGTTTTCATTTGTTTATGGTAACTTCTATTCTTTGCGAAATGTGTCAAAAGAAAACACGACAAAACAAAAAAGGTTGATAGAAGCCTTGATTACTGTCTGGCATTTTGAGGTGCGACACTAGGCACAGAAAAAGACCCGGATGATAATGTAAAGTCTATGGCAGCGTTCTTTTCAAATAAATTTTTATCTATTTTGCCCAAATTTTAATATTTTTAGATGATTTTTTTGAACACGATAGCTGAGGACGATTCATAACCGGCCTAGTTTTTACTTTTTCAATTTGGGTGTCAGATTTTTAAAAATTAATTTCACTTTCGAAACCGGTTTAAACCATCTCTGAAATTGGAACTATCGTAACATAAAAAATATAAAAGCAAAACTGAAAAAGTAATAAGCAAGTAAAATCATATGTTAAGCATAAATTATGAAGCACTTTCCAACGTTTCATGAAATTTTTAACTAAACTTCATTATTTAGATAAATAACGATATAAAGCCAAATATAGCCAAATATGTATTCCAGTACGATTGAACAGTCCTGTATTTGATTTGTCAGCTAATATACATACTATATAATGTGAAAATTTAGTTTAGAAAAAGATGTCTAGTAGCTTGAAATTTCTCTTTCAGCAATTTATACTAATAGATGAAAACATACTTGAATACTTTGTTGAACCTTGTAGTTTGCCTGGTACCTTTATTACACATCAGTCTTAAGGTAAAATTTATTTTAAACTAAAACACTGTTAAAACAACTGAAATCACTTTCTTATAAATTATCATTCATAGGCTCCATCTACCCAATTCTTTATGTGGCCCTGCATATCATTTTATCTATGTATATTCTGCAAACATTTCTTAGTAAATTTAATGCAGTTCAGCGTAAGAAATGCATAATTTATTTAAGAATCAGCTTTTGGTAATTTATGCTCATATTGAGTAACGTTGACGAGCCTGTATATTAACTATAGCATTTATACACACCATAAAATATGTAAAAATTTAGTGAAGCTTATACGCGCATATAATACTTAAAATTCATTTCATCTATCCATCAGCTATCATCGGATACATATACAGTACTTCGGAAAGAATGTACTATTTGGAATCTTTTGTGTGTCCCTGTAAATACTATGTACTTTATATTAGGGAAAACAGTATCGTATAATTTATACTAAGCCTCATTGAGATACATCAATTTTATTATACATGAAACAGCTTAATATATTTAAAATATGTCGCACACAATTTCCCTTTTTACCATTATCTAATGGAATTCTTTTGTGTGGCCCTGTAAATGCATAATAGCTACATTTTCACCTTATATTTAATAGAATGCATACTTTAATATGTTTGACAGGGTATCACATCTTTTAAATTCCTTTGAAACGATTTTTTCTCATAGAGCGTAATGTAATGGGAAACTTTTGATTCGCCCTGTAGATAAACTAATCATGGTAGAAATTTCATTTTCAATAGGACTTGTGCTAGGATAAACGTCAATAACGTCCTAAAATTTCATGGCAATCCGAGTATATTAACGATTTCCCCCATAGGCCGTAATGTAATGGGAAACTTTTGATTCTCTCTGTAGATAAACTAATTATGGTAGAAACTTCATTTTCAATAGGGTTCGTGCTAGGGTAAACGTCAATAACGTCTTAAAATTTCATGGCAATCCGAGTATATTAACGATTTTTCCCCACAGGTCGTAATGTAATAAGAAATTTTCATTCGCCCTGTAGACAAACTAATCATGGTAGAAACTTCATTTTCGATAGGGCTTGTGCTAGGATAAATGTCAATAACGTCCTAAAATTTCATGGCAATCCGAGTACATTAACGATTTTTCCTCATAGGCCGTAATGTAATGGGAAACTTTTGATTTTCTCTGTAGATAAACTAATCATGGTAGAAACTTCATTTTCAATAGGGTTCGTGCTAGGGTAAATGTCAATGACGTCTTAAAATTTCATGGCAATCCGAGTACATTTACGTGAGTTAGAGCGCGGCCAGACGGACAGACGGACAGACAAACCGAATGCACAAGCACTTTTCAACTTTGTTGGAAAGTGCTAAAAATTAGGCTGGTTGTGGATCGTCTTCAGCGATCTAGTGCAAAAAAATCATGTAAAAATATCAAAATTTGACCGAGATATTTGAAAAGAACGCTCCCTTAGACTTTACATTATCATCCGGGTCTTTTCCTGTGCCTAGTGTGGGGCCTTAATGAGTAATTAAAAGAAAAACGTAAAATATGTATACATAGCAGGTCAATAGGTATACAGTCGGTAAAAAAGAAGCTCAACGGATTATTGAGAAATTTGTTTTGAAACACTTGTGTTGAATTTTTTCATGATACGTTTCTACTTAATGGGGAAAAAATGCTTTTATTTATAAACCGATAAGTATTCAGTCCGTGTGTACTGAAAGTAGTTTAATACCGGGTGATCCAGAAGTTTCGGGAGTTTTGAAAAGTTAATAATTAGGAAACTATGTATAATACAAAGGTTCTGTTTTCAGATATATGCTCAGAAACATGTGGGATTTTTGTTTAGAATGAATTTTTTTAAATATATATAGTTACCATTTTTAGCAACAGGTGGCGCTGTTAAAATAAGACTGAATGTACCTTTACCATGCGTTATATAGACACATGAGTTCATTGCGAAACTTCTTTTCTATGATATTGATGAGATTTCGTTTTAAGGGTGGTTTATGTTCAAACATTTTTTGTAAGGTAAATGAAATTGCATTGTAAGGGAAATTTGATTCAAAATTTCATGAGCAACTGCAGTGTTTAGTCATTGTCTAGACTATGTTTAGACACATCTTTGCATGTCGCGTTGTTTTCATATCGTACAATACGTCAAGTTAAAACTGCAAAAGAATCGATGGCCATTGCAAATGTGAAATGCTATGGTAAGCAAGGTATGAAAAAAAGGCTCATTGGAAGATCTTAATAGAAACAAGAGATCCCAAATGTCTGTTACAATCGTAAATTAGGTAGGATTCTATGCAAATACTCTGTAGAAATCTCCAGTTCATGGTGAGTGCAGTAAACTTGTGATATCAAGATGAACTGAAATTTCTTCAGGAATTTCTTTCTGCACAGAGGATATTGTGCACGCTGTTTTGCATCGGCTTACGGCGGTACTTATAAGCCATGAGCGTCATGATTTAACTTTGTAACCCTTGGACACTAATTCGTTCTTTTATATGAGCTGTATCATACTATAAAAACAATACTATCAATTTTAGCGCCACCTTCTGTCAAAAAATGCAACTAACATAATATGTTTTTTTCATCGAAAAAACAAATCCCACAAGTTTCTCAGAATTTCTGTGAAAACCGCATACTTATATTGTTTATGGTTTTCTAATTATTAGCATTTCAAAAGTCCCGGGACTTCTGGATCACCCGGTATTTCACCACTATACAACAACAAAACAAAACTTTATGGTCTTCGCAATGTAAAGTTTAAGTGTATAACTAATAATTTGGACATCCCGTGTCGAAAAATTTAGTGAATACTCAAATTTAATCTTGTCTAATATTATCGAAGAGTATAAACGTACAAATCTACTAGGTATTTTATCTTTGGGATTCCAAATTAAATAAACTGCTCTCAAATAATTTTCTAAATATGTAAAGAAAAAGGAATGATTCAAAAAATGCACTTCTTAGCTAGTAAATTTTAATTTAGGAATGAAATAAACCTCATATTATAAACTGCTCCACATAAAATATAAAATCGAAATAATTAAATCCCGAGCTTATAAATTAAATTTCTATACTATTATACAAAATTCCAGAAATATTATTTTCTCGAATTCTAAGTTTTTGTGTTATTTTATTGTTGCGCAACTCTAAATGTAATTACTTTTATTGCTTCTTTTTATTTAAGAAGTAAATAATGAATTTAACATTTCAAAATAACTTTGATCGTATATTTCTTAATATTGTAACGTTATTCAAGCATAAAGGATTCTTATGTAAGCTAATGAAATTTCAATTTGAAACCTCCACGGAGATTTCTTTTATAATTAAAAATATATTGAAATGTTGGCTTTGAAGTAAAAAAAAAAGTTTAATCTAGAATAATATTTTAAATTTTATAATAAAAATATCTAATATGCAGTAATATTTGATTACTATAGACCGTAGGGTTTTAAATAGATTATGTTAAACGGAATTCAAGGAAAAATATATCAAACGATTTACGAAGTACTGCAATACATTCTGTAAAATTTACTGTACAGTTACTAGTGTAAAAAAATTATGGATGTATAGTAAGAAATAAACTGAAAACGCAGAATTGTTTGACATTTCAGGGAATAACCAATAAAAATAAATATAGAAAAATAAACTGATGTTTTTCTCGTGTGATTAGAATACTTTCTATTGGTCATTTCTCAATTATTCTGAATCTTTATTGACTGATAAACATTTTTCTCCAATCTGCTTTACTATACTACATATGATTAGAGTTTCATTATTTTTGGAACTGATAACAGCGCATTGAATGATGCAAGATCTAATATGGAATGAGTCATAAATATTTTAATACACATAATATTGTTATATTTAATCGTAAATTTAAACTACTTTGAAATGAAGATTTTTTTTCGGTAAACAAAAAATTTTGATTTTACATTCATTGGGTGATAGTGCATAATTTTTTTTAATCCAAATTAAATAAACTGCTGTTATATAATTTTCTCCATACATAAAGTAATCCAAAAAGTAAATTAATAAAACACTTCTTAGCTAGTAAATTTTAATTTAGAAATGAAATAAACCTCATAATATAAACTTTCCCATGTGAAATATCAACTCGATATAATTAAATACCGAGCTCACAAATTAAAATTTCATATTTTTAACCAAAAATCAGAATTGATTATCTTCTCCAATTCTGAGTTTTTGTGTTATTTTGCTGTTGCGGAACTCTAAATGTAATTACTTTGTCTTTATATGTTTGTTGTTTTTTTGTGTTTCAGAAGTGGATAATGAACTTAACATATCATGGTAACACTGATCTTTTATATATTTTTAATATTGTAACGTCATTCAAGCATAAAGATTCTTATGTAAGCTAATGAAATTTCAGTTTCAAACGTCTGCGGAAATTTTATTTATAATTAGAAAAATATTGAATATATATTACATGTAAAAAATTTATTAGAGTTTTCACTAAAAATATAAAACAAAGGAATACTGGCTTTCATCTAAACTCTGTAAGACGGAGAGATTGGGATTCGATTTTTCAGTGTTATGTAATTTAAAAGATATCACATGAGCAATTTCACAATTATATACCTCCAGTCATTTATGTTTATATCAAACGAAATAAACTTATTTGTAATCAAATAATGAAATACGTGCTTTCCATGTTGAATCTATTTCTACTAAGTAAAATTTCTTCTTCAAAATATGATAACTGACTTGGAAAACCTCCGAAAGATCGCTAACTCTCAACCTTTAGATTAAATCGTTTTTAAAAATATTTCATCGTTATACGTACAATCACAAAATGTTAGAGACTAGCAGAGTTTTTTTCGAAGCAACCAGTATTGATTTTTCCGATATAGTGTCATCAACACACCATCGAATTAAATACTACTTTGTGAAAAAGTGAAGCTTATTATATTTGTTCCTTTCTAATAAAAGTGCATAAATATTTAAGAAATATTGAAGCTCTGGATATATTTAATCATTACCGACGAATTGCAATGAGTGTTCATCAAATAAACGGATGTAAAATTGACAATTCGCACATACAAGAAAAATATTATTTCCAATAACAACTAAGAAATAATTTCATGTATTTTTTTTAATTAATCTTTAAATATTAAAGAGAGTAGGTGAAAATTGAGCAATTTAAAATTCAGTAATTTACATTTCAATTTCAATATGTCATCCGCCATTTTATAAGAGAAAAGTTTTGAGTGTAAAATGTTAATCTGAAATGCGTGGTCATTCTAAATGAATATCTGGTTTTAACACTTGATAGTATTTATTACATAAAACTCAAAATTATAAATAATGCATAAAATTAAAGAGCAACTCAAACAGTTTTACCTACAAGCTTACAAGCTTACAAGCACCATTCGTCACACGACATACATCAAGACGATAACTCAGTTCTTTTCAAATGTTGATTAATGTTTGTGGGGTAATTGTTGCAACAGCTGCAATGGTAACCTGGTAGTGGAGTCCCATACGCATCATCTTTTAAGAAACCTCAAAGGTAAAAATCACATGGTGTCAGATCGAGTCAGATCGAGTCAGATCGAGTTTGAACAGAAGTACTTTGTTAATCAACGTTTAGGAAGAATTGAGCTATCGACATAATCTGTGACATGTGACGAAAGGTGCCCACATTGAACACTTGTAAGCTTGTAGGTAAAGCCATTTGAATTGCTATTTCATTTTATGTAATGATTATAAATTTAAGTTTTATGTTATAAATACTTCCAAGCGTTAAAATCCGATATTAATTTAGAAAAACCCCGTATGTTTGTTTTGATATGTTTCATTTTGTTTTTTATTATATGTTTTTCCTTTAAATAGCAGTTGTTCAGTTTTAAAACTAAAGGTTAATTGTGAAAAAAAAAAGTTTCAACCCAGAGATTGGCCAGTTGAACTTTTGAAGAATTATTGAAATCGAACTTGTATCAGGGATTTTTAATTGGTTTAATAATAATAAATTAGTTAGTTCCATAAGGTATTAAATTTATTGAAAATTTACTTTCCATTAAGAATAATGCATAAGAAGTCTAAGAAAATCTCATTTCAATACTTGGCCTGCAACTTATGATTCTCTACATATGCAAACAATAAAAAAAAATAACAGAAGATAACCAAAACATTTGAAAATTTTTAAAAAAGGTTTTTTGCACCATTACATTTTTAAAATAATTTCTTGTTTTCTAGCTATTATTGAATTTCAAACTGTCAGAATTGAAATAGGTCAAAAGTCACCACAAAATGTATTTGATTTTTCCACAAAAACTTCAACTTTTTTCCATACTAAAATAAAACAGAGAGTGCGAGTTTAAATGCTACGTCCCGAGAAATAGCTAAAAATTAGGTTTTTTTTTTTTTTTTCATATTCACCAGGCAGAATACAGAACGGGATCACCCAAACTTTAAAAAAAAGACGCTGCATAACGAAACTTTAGGAGAGCACAATAGAGCAAAATATTTAAAATAGCATCTCGTTAATTTAAAAACTGGCCCATAGAATAGCATTTTTATAACTTTACCTTTTTAACACGTTGTTGACTAATCATAAATAAACTTATGCTTGTGTAATTCAATGCAACCAGCTAAACATGTTTACATCCACACAAAACTTGAATATAGGAAAATAAAACTTCCACCAGTAAGTAAGTTCAAAAAGTAAATTTCACCAAATTTTTTATAGAATTCTGTATTTGAATAAAACAACATTTACTAAAGAAAAAAAGGAGGGAGAGAGAGACAGTAAAAGTTGTGGTAACTGCTAATGTGGTACTCTAATCTCAAGGTTTTCGAAAGTATAATTCAATCTCTTCTAAGTTACCACGATTCAAAAAAGCATTTTTTTATCTACAGAACTTTGCAAACAAATAGTTAAAGAAATGCTACATTTTCCAGAAAAAATGGCTGAAAGGTTTCTGAGAAGTTTTTACAGGACATTAATCAGTATTCTCAAATTGAAATAATCTTTTCCGGATGCAATCAATTCTTAGATTAATATTTTCAAATTCAACCAACATGATAAACAAACAGCGAACCAATGTATACTAAAAGCAATAGTGTTACATTTTAAAATTAAAATGTGACAAAAAAGTTTTATCAGTAAAAATGTTTTATAATATTTCGTTTAAGAAACATTTTAATCCTTTTTTAAAATCGCAGCATAAAGTAATCTTCATTTTTAGATAAATAACTGAGAAAGTATTTATCAAAGACGATCATTTTTCCTTAAATTGCTTTATGCCTTTCAAAATTTCAATTTTTTTTATAGCAAAAATGTTGCGCAGCTATAACCCCACAGATGAATTTAAATAATGAAAAATGGAATGCAGGAGATGTATGGAGAATATTTTTTTTTAAATCAGTATATAGATATTACATTCTATCTCGGGTCATTACCTAAGGAACACTTACAGTAAAGCTAAAAAATACATTAATTATATTGGAAAACCATAAATAATTGTCTCTAAGATAATGATTGAGCAATAAAACGTAAAGAAAGAAACAAAGGATTAGCTAAATGTAAAAATACTGCTTCCGATTAAAACTCGTTAATTAAAATGGCTTTAGAAAATTACTTTTTCTACACTTTGTTTTAGGTGGGATTTAGTGCCGGTCACGCATGAAAAATTTCTGTAATTCCGAGTTATTATTTGTTAAGCCATTTTCCCCCCTGAAGATAGTAAGTACTTGAATTGCAACTGGCTTAGCTTTCATTCTGAACAGGACGATTTTATTGCGACAACCCATAAGCTTAATTCAATTTTATTGCAAGGATTAAAAGATCTCTAAATTTTAAGTGCTGCCATTTTGAATTCGTTTATTGAGGAAGGACTATGGATGTTATGACATAACCGTAGAATGGATAATAAAAGGAAGTTTCTAAACTTCTACACTGAACAATAAATAAAATTAAATAAGCCAAAGGCGGAAAAAAAATAATTTATAGCCTTATTGAAGATTTTCATATTTCTTATTATTTTATCCGCAACACTATTTTATGCATGAAATAAATTTCATGTATTTTTATTAGACATGATCATTTTTTCATGCAAAGGAAAGATATTGCAAATGATGAATGATATGTTTATGGTCTTAATTTTTCCCCTACGCAATTATTTAAAAGTATACATCCTTTATTCCATAAAATTATGCAAACGCCTCAGCAAAAGTAATTTAATATCATTGGCAAATAAGATGTGGAAAGAGGAGCGTAAAATGTAACAAAAAATTGTTTTTACGTGTATATTTTAAAATATTTTATTTGTGAAATATTTTATTCCCTTTTTTAAAATGGCAACGTTAAATAACCTCCATTTTCAAACGAAAAACTGAGACAAATATTTATCGAAGGCGATCATTTTCTTTTAAACTGCTTATGTCCGTTCGAAATTTCAATTTCTCTCTTGCAGCTAATAATCTTACAGATGAGTTTAAATAATGAAAAATGGAACGCAGGAAATTTCTCGAGAATTTTTTTTTTTCAAATCAGTATATAGATATTACATTTTATCGCAGGTAATTACCTCAGAAACACAAAAAATTAGGCTAAAAAATTCATTAATTATATTGGAAAACCACAAATAATTGTCTCTAGGATAATAAACAGAAGTTTGAACTATAAAACATAAAACAAGAAACAAAGGATTAGCTAAGTGTAAAAATACTGCATTCGATTAAAAACTTGTTAATTAAAATGGCTTTAGGAAATTGCTTTTTCTCCTTTTTGTTTTAGGTGGGATTTACTGCCGGTCACGCGTAAAAATTTTCTGTAATACCTTAACTTTTTTTTTCGCCATTATTTTTTCCTTTGACGATAGTAAGTACTTGAATTGCAACTGGCTTAGCTTTCAGTCAGAACAGTTAAATGCAGGACGATTTCATTGCAAAAAACCTTAAGCTTAATTCAATTTTATTACAAGGATTAAAAGATGTCTAACTTTTATGCGCTGCCATTTTGAAATCGTTTATTGCGGTAGAATTATGGATGTTGTGACATGACCGTAGAATGGATATAAAATTAAAGTTTGTAAAATTCTACCATAAAGAATAAGTAAAATTAAATAAGGCAAAGGAGGTGAAAAAAAAATAGTTATTTGTCTCATGAAGATTTTCATATTTAATAATATTTTATCTGTAACATTATTTTACGCATTTAATAAATATCATGTCTTTTTATAAAACGGAGCATTTATTTTATTATGAAAATAAATGTTTATTTAAACTAAAATATGAATAATTAATATTTTGCCCACAGTTTCTTCTTTCTGTTTCTTTCTTTTATTTTTACTTTGATGAGTGCAAATAGAGAAATCGTAAGTGATCAATTATATGTTTACGGTTTTAATTTTGCGGTACGCAATTACTTAAAATCGCACATCTTTTAATTTATAAAATTATCCGAACGCATCCTCAAAAGTGATTTAATATCATTGGCAAAAATGACGTGAAACTGGGAGAGTAAAGTAACTTAAAAAAGCACTTTAAAAGTATTGTATTATGTAAATTTTGTTAGTAATAAATCTTGGATGTAAGGTAATTTTTAAAATCATTTCTAATTCTTTGTTGTGGAAATATATTTTTGCCGAAATTATTAAGATTGTCGCAGAATAGCCGCTTATTTTTACGCTTTTCTGTAAGAACTATAATTTCATAGAAATATTTCGTGCATGTTTCACATACTTCGACAAATTAAACAATGGGAAATTTACTTTTAAATTTTAATTCTAGGAAAAGCGTAAATATTAAGCAATAGTTACAGTTATTCCTAGGTTTTTTTTTCACCTTTGAATCTTGGCCTAAATCTTATCAAAACTATTGTCCACGTGAATGTTGAATTCAAATTTATTTCATCCTGAACAGTTAACTGTTGGACGATTTCACTGCGACAATCGGAAATTTAAGTCAATTTTATTGCAAGGATTAATAGATCTCTAAATTTGTATGCGCTGCCATTTTGAACCCGTTTATTGCGGAAGGTTTATGGATGTTATGACATGACCGTAGAATGCATATAAAAGAGAAGTTTCTAAACTTCCACCCAGAAAAACAATTAAATAATCAAAGGAATCGAAAAAAAATTGTTCATTGCCTTATAAAAATTTCTAAATTTAATAATATTTTATCTGTAACATTATTTTACGCATGCAATAAATTTTATGTCTTTTTATTAGCCTGATCATTTCTGTATTATAAAACTAAATGTGTTTCCCATCTAAAGTATGAATAATTAATATTTTGATCGCAGCTTATTTTTTATTTATTTAGATGGGTGCAAAACGAGATATCGTAAATGATAAATGATATGTTTATAATTTTTCCCCTACGCAATTATTTAAAATTACACATCCTTTATTCCTTAAAATTATACAAACGCATCAGCAAAACTAATTGAATATAATAAAAACTCATTTAATATCAAAAATCATATAGCAAAAACAACATGAAAAGAAGAACTTGTAGTAATTTAAAAAAGGACTTTAAAGGGATTGTGTTATGCAAATTTTGCTAGTCATATATCTTGGATGTAAATATTTTTTTTAAATGATCCAATAATCAGTTTTCTCAAGTAAAATATTCTTTTCTGGATACAATTATTCTTATGCTACTATTTTTAAATTCAGCAACATGATAAAATAACAGCAAACGGATCTATATCAAAAGCAACAGTATTACAAATTTTAAATTTAAATGCAACAAAACAACATTTACTAGTAATTTTTTTTTTAAATATATAGTTTTTGAAATATTTTATACCCGTTTTAAAATTGCAACATAAAATGATCTCTATTTTCAAAAGAATAACTGACACAAATATTTATCAAAGAAACTCATTTTCCTGAAATTGCTTAATTCCTTTCAAAATTTTAATTTCTCTTTTACAGCAAAAATGATGCGCAACTAGTTCAAATCCCTCAGATGAATTTAGATTTCAGATGAATCGCTCAATCCTTCAGATGAATTTAAATAATGAAAAATGGAACGCAAGAGATTTCAGGAGAATAATTATTTTTATAAGTATATAAATATTACATTCTATCTGAGGTCATTACTTCAGAAACAGTTACAATGAGGCACAAAATACATTAACTATATTGGAAAACCATAAATAATTGTCTCTAGGATAATGAACAGAAGTATGAACTATAAAACATAAAAAGGAAACAAAAGATTAGTTAAGTGTAAAAATACTGCATTCGATTAAAAACTCGTTAATTAAAATGGCTTTAGAAAATTTCTTTTTCTGCTTTTTGTTTTAGGTAAGATTTAGTGCAGGTCATGCTTTAAAAATTTCTCTAATTCTGTCCTTTTTTTCTGCCATTATTTTTGCTTTGAAGATAGTGATTATTTCAATTGCAACTGGCTTAGCTTTTACTCAGAACAATTAATTGCAGTACGATTTAATTGAGACAATTTTATTGCAAGGATTAAAAGATCTCAAAATTTTATGCGCTGCCATTTTGAACCCGTTTATTGCAGAAGGATTATAGATTTTAAGACATGATCGGAGAATGGATATAAAAGAGGAGTTTCTAAACTTCCACCCACAAGAATAAATAAAAACTAAATAAGGCAAAGGAAACGAAAAAAAATTCCTTTCCTTACGAAGATATCAAAATTTAATAATATTTCATCCATAACATTATTTTACACATGAAATAAATTTCATATTTTTTTATTTGACTGATCATTTGCTTTATTATGAAAATAAATTTTATGCGCTACCATTTTGAAACCGTTTTTGCGGAAGGACTATGGATGCTATGAAATGAACGTAAAATGGATATAAAAGGGAAGTTTCTAAACTTCCACCCAGTAGAATAAATAACATTAAATAAGACAAAGGAAGCAAAAAAAAATATTGCCTCATGAAGATTTCCAAATTAATAATATTTTATCCGAAACATTATTTTACTCAGTTATCGGATTGGATTTTTGGGATCTTTGGAATTTTTTTTTTATAAGGTTCTTATTTGGTTCAGTTCAGATTACGAGATTTTTTTCAAAAAAATTTTTAGGTTCGGATTGGGTCCATGGAATTTTTTTGTCTTCTTCGGATCTGGTTATGGTTGTTTGTAATATTTTTCTCAATTTCAGATTTGGTTCGACTAAAATTTCAGATATTTTTTCAAATGGAAGTTTTAGGTTCGGATCGGATTCATGTCCACGTAATTTTATTTGCCTTGATCGGATCTGGTTATGGGTCTATGGAACATTAATTTCGGGTTCTGATTTCGTTCAATTCAGATTTCTAGTTTAACTCCAAATGGTATTTTTTTGGTTCGGGACAGGTTGCGTGTCCACAGTCAGTATTCTGTTTTGTTCGAATAAGGATATGCTTCTCTGTAAAAATTTTGACGGGTTAAGATTTGTCTCAGTTCAAATTTCGAGTTTTTTTCCAAAGAATTTTTTTATGCTCGGATTGGGTTCATGCCAATGCAACTGGCTTAGATTTCAGTCAGAACAGTTAGCTGCAAGTCGATTTCTATGCAACAACCCTTAAGCTTAATACAATTTTATTGCAAAGATTAAAAGATCTCTAAATTTTATGCGCTGCCATTTTGAACCTGTTTATTGCGGAAGGATTATGGATGTTTTGATATGGCCGTAGAATGGATATAAAACAGAAGTTTATTAAACTTTCACCCAAAGGAATAAATAAAATTGTATGAGGCAAAGTCAGCCAGAAAAATGAGTTCATTGCCTTCTAAAGATTTCCAAATTTAATAATATTTTACCCGTAAAATTATTTTACACATTCAATAAATTTGTTTTTTTCTTTATCAGAGTGATAATGTGCTTTTTTGTGAAAATAATGGTTTTCTTTATTATAATATGAATAATTAATATTCCGAACACAGCCTCTTTTTTTCTTTTCATATTTACTTAGATGAGTGGAAGAAGAGATATCGTAAATGATGAATGATATGTTTATGGTTTTAATTTTTACCCTACGCAATTATTTAAAAGTACATATCCTTTATTCCATAAAACGATGCAAACGCACCAGCAAAAGTAGTTTAATATTATTGGCAAAGACGATGTGAAAAGAGAAGCATAGAGTAATTTAAAAAAGCATTTTAAAGTATTGTATTTTGTAAATTTTGTTGGCAATATATCTTGGATGTAAATATCTTTTTCAATGATCTGTTACCAGTTTTCTCAAGCCAAAATATTCTTTGCAGTGTACAATTATTCTTATGTTAACATATTCAAATTCAACCAACATGATAAACTAACAGCAAATCAATACATATTAAAGGAATAATATTATATTTTTAAATTAAAATGTAACAAAAATGATTTTATTAGGGATATTTCTTTATAATATTTAGTTTATGAATTTTTTTTCTTTTTTAAAATGGCAATATAATATAACCTTCATTTTCATACAAATAATTGAAAAAATATTATTAAAAAAAGATCGTTTTGCGTATATTCCTAATTCCTTTAGAATTTTAAATCTCTCACCTGCAGCAAAAATGTTGCGCAGCTATAATCCCCCAGATGGATTTAAATAATGAAAAATGAAACACAGGAGATTTCTGGAGAACATATTTTTTTTAATCAGTACATAGATATTACAATCTATCTCAAGTAATTACCCCAGAATCAATTACAATGAGGCTAAAAAGTACATTAATTATATTGGAAAAACCATAAATAATTGTCCCTAAGATAATGAACAGAAGTTTGAACTATAAAACATAAAGAAAGAAAAAAAGGATTAGCTAAGTGTAAAAATACTGCATTCGATTAAAAACTCGTTAATTAATATGGCTTTACAAAACTACTTTTTCGGCTTTTCGTTTTAGGTAGGATTTATTGCCGGTCACGCGTGAAAATTATCCGTAATTCCGAGTTTTATTTATTTATTTAATTTTTTGGCCATTATTTTTCCCCTGAAGATAGTAAGTACTTGAATTCCAACTGGCTTAGCTTTCAGGCAGAAGAGGACGATTTCTTTGCGACAACCCGTAAGCTTAATTCAATTTTATTGCAAGGATTAAAAGATCTTTAATTTTTATTCGCTGCCATTTTGAAACCGTTTATTGCGAAAGAAATATGGATATTATGACCTGACCTTAGAATGCATATAAGAGAGGAGTTTCTAAACTTCCACCCAAAGGAATAAATAAAATTAAATAAGACAAAGGACGCAAAATAAATAATAGTTTACTGCCTTATGAAGATTTTCAAATTTAATAATATTTTATTCGTAGCATTATTTTATGCATGCAATAAATTTCATGTCTTTTTATTAGCTTGATCATTTGCTTTACAGAGAAGTTAAATGGTTTTTCTGACTAAAATATGAATAATTAATATTTTGAAAGCAGCCTCTTTTTTCTTTTATTTTCTTTGTTATTTAGATGAGTGCAAAAAGAGATATCATAAATGATGAATGAAATGTTTATGGTTTTAATTTTTACCCTACGCAATTATTTAAAAGCGCACACCTTTTTTTCCATAAAATTATGCAAAAGCATCAGCGAAAGTAATTTAATATCATTGGACGACGTGAAAAGAGGAGCGAAAAGTAATTAAAAAATAAGAAGTTTAAAGGTATTGTGTTATGCAAATTTTGCTGGTAATGTAACTTGGATGTAAGATATTTTTTCAAAACCATTCCAAATTCTTCATTCCTGAACATTACATACTAAAAAATAGTTTTACAAAATTTGAATTAAAATGTAACAAAACTGTTTTTAATACTAATAATATTTTATAAGATTTAGTCTATAAAATATTTTACTACACTTTTAAAATAGCAAACGAAAAATAGTCTTCATTTTAAAGCGAATAACTGAGACAAATATTTATCGATGAAGATCATATTCGATTAAATTGCAAAATTTCAATTTCTCACTTTCAGCAAAAATGTTGCCCAGCTGTAATCCCCCAGATGAATTTAAATAATTTTAAATGAAATTCAGGAGATTTCTGGATAGTAATTTTTTAATCAGTACATAGATATTACATTCTATCTCAGGTCATTACCTGAGAAACAGTTACAATGAGGCCAAAAAAATACATTAATTATATTGGAAAACCGTAAATAATTGTCTCTAGGATGATGAAAAGAAGTTGTAACTGTAAAGAATAAAAAAGAAACAAAGGATTAGCTAAGTGTAAAAATATTGCATTTGATTAAAAAGCCGTAAATTAAAATGGCTCTAGAAAATTGCTTTTTCTGCTTTTTGCTTAGGTAGTATTTAGTGCCGGTCACTCGTGGAAATTTTCTGTAATTACCTGTCTTTTTTCTGCATTATTTGTCCCTTTGAAGATAGTAAGTACTTTACTTGCAACTAGCTTAGCTTCCAGTCAGAACAGTTAAATTCAGAACGATTTCATTGCGACACTCAGTAAGCTTAATTTAATTTTATTGCAAGGATTAGAAAATCTCAAAATTTTATGCACTGCCATTTCAATCCCATTTATTGCGGAAGGATTATGGATGTTAAGACATAACCGTAGAATGGATATAAAAGAGAAATTTCTAAACTTCCACCCAGAGGAATAAATAAAATTAAATGAGGCAAAGGCATGAGAAAAATAGTTCTTTGACTTATTCAAGATTCCCAATTTTAATAATATTCTATCCGTAGAATAAATTTACGTATGCAATAAATTTCATGTCTATTTATTGGGTGATCATTTGCTTTATTATGATGATAAATGATTTTTATGACTAAAATATTAATAATTAATATTTTGAAAGCGGTCTTTTTTTTTTTTTTTTTACTTGAATGAATGCAAAAAGATATAACCTAAATGATGAATGATATGTTTATGGTTTTAATTTTTACCATACGCAATTATTTAAAAATGCATATCCTTTATTCCACAAAATTGAATAAACGCATCAGCGAAAGTCATTTAATGTCATTAGCAAAAACGATGTGAAAAGAAGAGCGTAATGTAATTTAAAAAACACCTTAAAGTTATTGTGTTATACACATTTTGTTGGTAATATATCTTGAATGTAAGATATATTTTGAAATCTTTCCTAATTCTTCGTTCTTGAAAATTACATACTAAAAGCAACAGTTTTACAAATTTTAAATTGAATTGAACAAAAAACTTTTTATTAGTAATAATATTTTATAAATTTTAGTTTATGAAATATTTTATTCCTTCTTTTAAATAGCATACTTAAAATAATCTTCATTATCAAAAGAATAACTGAGACAAATATTTCTGGAAGAAGTTCATTTTCCCTTAAATTGCTTAATTCCTTTCAAATTTTCAACTTTTCTCTTACAGCAAAAAATGTTGCGCAGCTATAATCCCCCTGATGAATTTAAATAATAAAAAAAAGGAACGCACGAGATTTCTGGAATATAGATATTGCATTCTATCTCAGGTCATTACTTCAGAAACAGTTACAATGAGTCTAAAAATACATTAATTATATTGGAAAGCCTTAAATAATTGTCTTTAGGATAATACAAAGAAGTTTGATCTATAAAACATAAAGAAAGAAACAAAGGATTAGCTAAGTGTTAAAATATTGCATTCGATTAAAATCTTGTTAATTAAAATGGCTTTAAAAAATTGTTTTTTCTGCTTTTTGTTTTAGGTAGGTGATACGGTCACGCGTGAAAATTTCCTATAATTACCTGGGTTTTTTTCGCCATTTTTTTTTCTTTGAATATAGTAATTACTTGAATTGCAACTGGCTTAACTTTCAGTCAGAACACTTAACTACAGGACGATTTCATTGCGACAACCCGTAAGCTTAATTCAATTTTATTTCAAGGATAAAAATATCTCTAAATTTTATGCGCTGCCACTTTGAACCCGTTTATTGCGGAAGGATTATGGATGTTATGACATGACCGTAGAATGGATATAAAAGGGAAGTTTCTAAACTACCCTTTTATATCCATTGAAACATTGTAAATGATAAATGATATGTTTATGATTTTTTTTTTTCCCCTACGCAATTATTTAAAAGCCTACATCCTTTATTCCACAAAATTATGCAAACTAAGCAAAGCTAATTTTATATCATTGACAAAGACGGCGTAAAAAGAGCGTAAAGTAATTAAAAAAAGGGAATGTATTGTATTATTGTATTATAATTTAAAGGTATTGTATTTTGTAAATTTTATTGGTAATGTATCTTCGATGTAAATATATTTTTGAATGATCTGTTTTTTAGTTTTCTCAAGCCAAAATTTTCTTTTCAGGATACAATTATTATTTTGTTGACATTTTCAAATTCAACCAACGTGATAAACTAACAGCAAACCAATGCATACTAGAAAGAATAATATTGCGTTTTGTAATTAAAATTTAACAAGAATTTTTTTTTAGTAGTAATTTTTTATCATGTTTAGTTTATAAAATACTTTTATTTCTTTTTAAAAATTGCAACATACTACAATCTTTATTTCCAAATAAATAACTGAGATTAATATTCATTGAAGATCTTTTTCTCTTAAATTACTTAATTCTTTTCAAAATTTCAATTTCTCTCTAGCAACAAAAATGTTGCGCAGCTATAATCCTCCAGATGAATTTAAAAATTGAAAAATGGAATGCAGAAGATTTCTGGTGAACAATTTTTTTATCAGTATTTAGATATTCTATCTCAGGCCATTACCTCAGAAACACTTACAATGAAGCCAAAAAAGTACCGGGTGATTCATAATGAATGGGCCAAAAAGAATAGCGCAGTGTGACTGCCGTAATGGATTTATTCAGTCAAAACAAATTTATTCTGCAACTACAATCATGCAAGTTTTATCTGGGAACAGGGAAAAATAATCGAATCATGATCTCACCGCTAAAAACGGTGTTAAACAAAATGTCATCCATGCAAGAGAAAGCATACTGCGTTTTCGAATATGCCAAAATCTCCTCAGTAACTGTTGTGCAAACACATTTTCGCTCGAAATTTCGTAACGAACCACCGCATCGCTGGATTGGCCGTGCTGGGCCAAAGGATTTGACATGTCTTCATTAGCCGCCGAGATTACCAGATCTAACGCCCTGTGTTTTTTGTTCTCTGGGGTTTCTTTAAAGACAAAATGTTTGCGCCTCCACTTCCTCAGGAACTGAAATAGCGGATAACTGCAGTGTTGACCTTCATCACAGGGGATATGCTATCACGAGTGTGGCAGGGGCTACATTACCGTGTAGACATTTGTTGTGTTACCGGATGGGCACATATTGAACACCCGTAGAAACTTGAATAAATGTAGCTTTGGGGTAAATATGAATTTTATAAATATATTAATTACAACGTTCACACTAATGTTTTCTTTTTGTTTTCTTACATTCTTTAAGAATCACTCTGTACATTTATTATATTGGAAAACCATAAATAATTGTCTCTAACATAAAGAAAGAAACAAAGATTTGCTAAGTATAAACATACTGCATTCGATTAAAAACTCGTTAATTAAAATGGCTTTAGAAAAATGCTTTTTCTGCTTTTTGTTTCAGGTCGAAATTATTGCCGGTCACGCGTGAAAATTTTCTGTCTTTTTTTTTCTTGCTATTACTTTATCCCCTGAAGATAATAAGTACTTGAATTGCAACTGGCTTTCTTTCTTTCTAACCGATGACCAGGCCCCTACCTGCCCAGATAATCTCAGATTAACAGGTTAGATACCTGGTTTCGGGGCGGACGACCGTCTAATTGCCACGAAGCGGCAGTAAGTGAGGAACTGCACATGGCTTCGCAAGATGGTCTGGTCTCGTAATATAGAGCCTTGATCAGATGACGAGACCTTCACCTGGCAAGGCACCTCCAGAGGTATAATTTATTGGTAACTTGGAGGACTTTGCACCCCCGACGGATTTTACATGCACCAGGTGCCATTAGCGCACATGATGGAATTTTAGCTGGCAGAGTGGGGGCGATGACGCAGAGAATTGTAACTGGCTTAACTTTCAGCAGAACACTTAACTGCAGGACGATTTCATTGCAACAACCCTTAAGCTTATTTCAATTTTATTGCACGGATTAAAAAATCTCTAAATTTAATGCGCTGCCATTTTGCACTCATTTATTGCGGAAGGATTATGGATGTTATGACATGACCGTAGAATGTATATAAAAGAGGTGTTTCTAAACTTCCATCCAGAGAAATAAACGAAATTAAATAAGGGAAGAAAGTGAAAAGAAATAGCTCATTGCCTTATGAAGATTTCCAAATTTAATATTTTATCCGTAACATTATTTTACGCATGCAATAAATTTCATGTCTTTTTATTAGACTGATAATTTGCTTTATTATGAAAATAAATGGTTTTTCTGACTAAAATATGAATAATTAATATTTTGAACGCAGCCTCTTTTTTCTTTCCTTTTGTTTTCTTTTTCATTTAAATGAGTGTAAAAAAAGAGATATCGTAAATGATGAATGATGTGTTTATGGTTTTAATTTTACCCTACGCAATTATTTAAAAGCACGCATCCTTAGTTCCATAAAATTATGCTAACGCATGAGCTAATGTAATTTAATATCATTGGCGAAAACGACGCGAAAGAGGAGCTTAAAGTATTTAAAAAAATACACTTTAAAAGGATTGTGTTATACAAATTTTGTTGGTAATACATCTTGAATGCAAGATGTAGTTTTAAATCATTCCTAATTCTTCATTCTTGAACATTACATTCTAAAAGCAATAGTTTTACAAATTTTAAGTTAAAATGCAATAAAAAAATTTTATTAGTAATAATATTATATAAAATTTAGTTTATGAAACATTTCACTTCTTTTTTAAAAATTGCAACATAAAATAATCTTCATTTTCAATCGAATAACTGGGACGAATATTTATCGAAGGAGATAATTTTCCTTTAAATTGCTTAATTTCTTTAAAAATTTCAATTTTTCTTTTGCAGCAAAAATAATATGCAGTTATAAATCCCAGATGAATGTAAATAATGAAAAGTGGAATGCAGGGGATTTCTGAAGAACATTTTTTTAAAACCAGTATACTATAGATATTACATTCTATCTCATGTCATTAACTCAGAAACAATTACAATGAGGCTAAAAATACATTAATTATATGGGAAAACCATAAATAATTCTCTCTAGTATAACGAACAGAAGTTTGAACTATAAAACATAAAGAAAGAAACAAAGGATTACCTAAGCGTAAAAACACTGCATTCGATTAAAAACTCGTTAATTAAAATGGCTTTAGAAAATTGCTTTTCTGCTTTTTGTTTTAGGTGGGATTGAGTGCCGTTCACACGTGAATTTTTTCTGTAATTCCCATCTTTTTAGCTCACAGGTCACCCGTTCTGTATGTACGTTCGGTGCGTTCGTACGTGCGTAACGCGATAACTGGTGATAAAAGTATCCTATCCACGTGAAATTTTGTATACAGGTATATCCTGATAAGGCGCTTCCCTGATTAGTTTTAGAGTTCATTCGATAAGTACAAGAGGGAGAACGGGGGGCTCATGCCCCTCCCCTTAATTTATATAAATCTGTTTTTCATTCAGAATTATCAGTTTTCGTTGAAAAATTAGGTATAAGATCATTCTAATGAGGCTCCTTAGTGATTGATATTAGGTGTTCCTTGTATAAGTATAAACAGGGGGAACGGGGGTTCTAATGCCCCTCCCCTTAATTGATATAAATGGGTTTTTCATGCAAAATAATCAGATTTCGTTCAAATCTCTGAATAGTTTTGGAGGTTTAATGGTTAAGTATAAAAGAGAGGGGATAACTCCTCTTAAATTATATAAATGGGTTTTTGTTAAGAATTTTCCGATTTGCTCTGAATTTTGGATATATATTTTTTTATATGATAAAGCATGTCCCTGATTAGTTTAGGGCGTTCAATGATAAAGTATAAAAAGGGGAAAGGGGGAGCTGTTTCCCCTCCTTTGATTTTTTTTCGTTCGGAAATAACCCTTGAAAATATAAGGCTGTAATGTGCAATTAGTATGTGTAGCCTGTGAGCTCAATGCCATCAGTTTAACTGGGCAGTATTCTTTTTATTTTTAATTATTATTACTCGCCATTAGTTTTCGCCAGTATTTTCCCCCCGAAGATAGTAAGTACTTGAATTGCAGCTGGCTCAGCTTTCAGTGAGAACAGGACGATTTCATTGTGACAACCCTTAAGCTTCATTTTATTTTATTTTAAGGATTAAAATATCTCAAAATTTTATTTGCTGCCATTTTGAACCCGTTTATTGTGGAAGGATTATGGATGTTATGACATGGCCGTAGAATGGATATAAAAGGGAAGTTTCTAAATTTACACACAGAGGAATTAATAAAATTAAATAAGGCAAAAGAAACGAGAAAAAATAGTTTATTGCCTTATAAAGATTTCCAAATGTAATAATATTTTATTCGTAACATTATTTTACGCATGTAATAAATTTAATGTGTTTTTATTAGACTAATAATTTGCTTTATTTTGAAAATAATGGTTTTTTTTTTACTATGATATGAAAAATTAATATTCTGAACGCATTCACTTATTTATTTATTTATTTATTTATTTATTTTACTTAAATGAATGCAAAAAGTTATATCGTAAATGATGATTGATATATTTAAGGATCTAATTCCCGCCTTACGCTAATATTTAAAATACACATCCTTTATTCCATAAAATTATGCCATAAAAAACGCATCAGCAAAAGTAATTTAATATCTTTGGCCAAATCAACGTGAAAAGAGGAGCGTAAAGTAATTTAAAAATGAAATTAAAGGTAATATTCAATGCAAATTTTGTTGGTAATATATATTGGATATCAGATATATTTTTAAAATGTAACAAAAAATTTTTGATTGTAATAATTTTTTAAAATATTTTTTTTGTGAAATATTTTATTGCCTTTTTAAAAATGGCAACATAAAAATCTTCGCTTTCTATCGAGTAAGTGAGACGTACATTTATCGAAGAACATCAGTTTCCATTAAACTGCTTAATTCCTTTCAAAATTTATGTTTTTCTCCAGCATTAAAAATCTTGATAAGCTATAATCCCCCCAAAATGAATTTAAATAATGGAAAATAGAACAAAGGAGATGTTTGGAAAACTTTTTTTTTTACATCAGTATATAGGTATTACATTCTGTCTCAGTTCATTACCTCAGAAACAGTTACAATGAGGATAAAAAATACATTAATTTTATTGGAAAACCATAAATAATTGTCTTTAGCATAATAAACAGAAGTTTGAACTATAAAACATAAAGAAAGAAACAAAGGATTAGCTAGGTGTAAAAATACTGCATTCGAACCCTTGAATTAAAAACCCTTTAATTAAAATGGCTTTAGAAAATTGCTTTTTATCTTAGGTAGGATTTAGTGCCGGTCGCGCGTGAAATTTTTCTGTAATTCCCATCCTTTTTATTTCTTTTTTTTTAATTATTGTTATTCGCCATTAGTTTTCCTTGAAGAAAGTAAGTACTTGAATTGCAACTGTCTTAGCTTTCAGTCAGAACAGCTAACTGCAGAACAACTTCTTTGCGACAACCCATAAGTTTAATTCAATTTCATTGCAAGGATTAAAAGATATCTAAATTTTATGCGCTGCCATTTTGGACCCGTTTATTGCGGAAGAATTATGGATGTTATGACATGACCGTAGAATGGATATAAAAGGGAAGTTTCTAAACTTCCACACAGAGGAATTAATAAAATTAAATAAAGCAAAGAAAGCAAGAGAAGCGAAATAAAAAAATAATTCATAGCTTTGTGAAGATTTTTAAATTTAATAAGATTTTATCCGCAACATTATTTTACGCTTGCAATTAATTCCATGCCTTTTTATTAGACTGATCATACGCTTTATTATGAATATAAATGGATTTTCTGGGTAAAATAAGAATAATAAAAAGATTTATCGTAAATGATGATCGATATGTTTATTGTTCTAATTTTTTCCCCTACACAATCACATTAAGTAGGTGTTCACAACCTGTGGCCCGCAGACCAAACTGATACCAATAATTTTATGCAGAATAATTTTCCTTATAATAATGACAGAAACTTTGCCATGAAAGAAAACAAACGTCACTCTTGAAATATTCTGGTGTCAAACGATTTTCTGGCAAAAAGGCTGTGCATCGCTACATTAAAGCACACATCCTTTATTCCATAAAATTATGCAAACGCATCAGCGAAAGTAATTGAATATCGTCGGCAAAAACGGCGTGAAAAAAGGAGCGTGAAGTATTAAAAAAAGCACTTTAAAGGAATTGTGTTGTGTAATTTTTATTGGTAATGTATCTTGGATTTAAGATATGTTTTATATATTCCTAGTTCTACGTTCTTGAACAATCTTTTGGCCGAAATTATTAAGATTTTCGGAGAATAGCAGCCGACTTTCACGCTTTTCTGTTACATCTAAAATTTCACAGACATATTTGTTTTGTGTTTCACATACTGCGAAAACTAATTTATGGGAAATTTACTATTCAATTTTAGATGTAGGAAAAGCGTAGATATTGAGCTATTGTTACGGTTTTTCCAATGTTTATTAAGGCTTATTAATTTTATACTTTTGAATCGTGGCCTAGATCTGATGAAAGCTGTTTTCCACGTGAATGTTAAATTCAAATATTTTTCGACGAGGAGTGGAGGGTGAGGAGACTGGGAGGGGTCAACGGTGCTTGAGGTAAATAATTACGTAAGGCTAAAAATTGTTTCCTAGATATTTTAAAACTCCGTGGAGTAATTTGAATTTTATTATCATTTGAAAGTATAAAATCTGAAAACTACTCGTGACATATTTTTTTCCTCCGAGGGAGAACGGGGGGATGTGTTATTACCAGATTCGTTAACGACATTTATCGAAAATGGTCATTTTAAGTTTAATTACTTAATTCCTTTTGAAATCGCCATTTATATCATTCAGCAAAAATGTTCAGAAGCTATAATCTCGCAGATGATTTAAATAATGAAAAATGGAATGCAGGAGATTTCTGGAGAACTATTTTTTTCAAATCAGTATAGATATTACATTCTATCTCAGGTCATTACCTCAGAAACAGTTACAATGAGGCCAAAAAATACATTAACTATATTGGAAAACCATAAATAATTGTCACTAGGATAATGAACAGAAGTTTGAACTATAAAACATAAATAAAGAAACAAAGGATTAACTATGTGTAAAAATACTGCATTCGATTAAAAACTCGTTAATTAAAATAGATTTAGAAAATTGCTTTTCCTGCTTTTTATTTAAGATAGGATTTAGTGCCGGTCACGCGTAAAAATTTTCTGTGATTCCCTGTCTTTTTTATTTTTTATTTGTTTATTTATTTTTTTGGCCATTATTTTTTTCTTTGATGATCGTAAGTAATTGATTTGCAACTGTGTTAGCTTTCAATCAGAACACTTAACTTCAGAACGATTTCATTGCGACAACCCTTAAGCTTAATTCAATTTTATTGCAAGGATTAAAAGATCTCTAAATTTTATGCGCTGTTATTTTGGACTCGTTTCTTGCGGAAGGATTATGGTTAAGACTTGACCATAGAATGATTATAAAAGAAAAGTTTTTAAACTTCCATCCAGAGGAATAAATTAAATTAAATAAGACAAAGGCAGCGAGTAAAAAAAATAGTCATTATTATAACTGATCATTAGCCGTATTATAAAAATAAATGGTTTTTCTTAATAAAATATGAAAAACTAATATTTTGAACGAAGCCTCTTTTTTCTTTTCATTTTTACTTAGATGAGTGAAAATAGAGATATCGTAAATGATGAATGGTAGGTTTATGGTTTTAATTTTTCCCCTGAGCAATTATTTAAAAGTATACCTCCTTTATTCCATAAAATTATGCAAACGCATCAGCAAAAGTAATTTAATATCATTTGCCGAAACGACGTAAAAGAGGAGCGTAGAGCAATTAAAAAAGCACTTGAAAGGTATTGTATTTTGCAAATTTTGTTGGTAATACATCTTGGATGTATATATCTTTTTCAATGATCTGTTAACACATTTTCTCAAGCTAAAATAATCTTTGAAGGATACAATTATTCTTATGTTAACATTTTAAAATTCAACCAACATGATAAACTAACTGCAAATCAATACATACTAAAAGAAATAGTATTATATATTTAAATTAAAATGTAATAAAAATGTTTTTATTAGCATTATTTCTTTATAATATTTAGTTTATGATTTTTTTTATTTTTCAAAATGGCAACATAAAATAATCTTTATTTTCAAACGAATAACTGAGACAAATATTTATCGAAGAAGATCATTTTCCCTTAAATTTCTAATTCCTTTCGTTTTCCCAATTTCTCTCTTGCAGCAAAAAATGATTTGCAGCTATAATCCTCCAGCTGAATCTTAATAATGAAAAATGGAACACAGAAGATTTCTGGATAACTTTTTTTTTTATCAGTATATAGATATTACATTCTGCCTCAGGTCGTTACCTTCAGAAACAGTTATGAGGCTAAAAAATACATTGATTGTATTGGAAAACCATAAATAATTGTCTCTGGGATAATGAACAGAAATTTGAACTATAAAACATAAAAAAAAGAAACATAGGATTAGCTAAGTGTAAAAATACTGCATTCGATTAAAAACTCGTTAATTAAAATGGCTTTAGAAAATTGCTTTTTCTGCTTTTTGTTTAGGTAGGATTTAGTGCCGGTCACACATGAAAATTTTCTGTAATTCCTTTCGCCATTATTTTTTTCCCTTAAGATAGTAGGTACTTAAATTGCAGCTAGCTTAAGTTTTAGTCAGGAAACTTAACTGCAGAACGATTTCTTTGTGACAAAACATAAGCTTAATTCAATTTTATTGCAAGGATTAAAAGATTTATAAATTTTATGCGCTGCCATTCTGAACCCGCTTATCGCGGAAAGATTATAAATGTTATGACAAGACCGTAGAATGGATATAAAAGAAAAGTTTCTAAACTTCCACCCAGAGGAATAAATAAAATTAAAGAAGGCAAAGAAGCAAACAAGGCGAAATTAAAAAAAATCATTGTCTTATGAAGATTTCAAATTTAATAATATTTTATCCGTAATATTATTTTACGCATGAAAAAAATTTCATGTCTTTTTATAAGACTGGTCATTTGCTTTATTATGAAAATAAACCGAATGAAGTATGAAATTTTTTCTGATTAGAATATGAAAAGTTAATATTTTAAACGCAGCCTCTTTTTTTTTTATTTTCTCTTCTTATTTACTTATATGAGTGCAAAAAGAGATATCGTATATAATGTATGATATATTTATGGTTTTAATTTACCCCTACGCAATTACTTAAAAGTACACATCCGTTATTCCATAAAAGTATGCAAACGCATCAGTAAAAGTAGTTTGATGTCATTGGAAAAACGACGTGAAAAGAGGAGCATAAAGTAATTTTAAAAAAGCACATTAAATCTATTGTGTCGTGCAGTTTTTGTTGGTAATATATCTTGCATATTTAAATCATTCCTATTTCTTCGTTCCTGAACATTACATACTAAAAGCTATAATTTTACAAATTTTAAATTACAATGCAACAAAAAAGTTTTTATTAGTAATAATATTTTACAAAATTTAGTTTATGAAATATTTTACCTCTTTTTTAAAGTAGCAAATATAAAATAATCTTCATTTTCAAGCGAATATCTGAGGCAAAAATTTATCGAAAATGATCATTTTCACTTAAATTGCTTAATTCCTTTCAAAATTTCAATTTCTCTCTTGCAGCAATTATGTTGCCCAGCTATAATCCCCCAGATGAAACTAAATAATGAAAAATGAAAAGCAGGAGATATCTGAAGATTTTTTTTACATCAGTATATAGATATTACAATCTATCTCAGGTTAATACCTCAGAAACAGTTACAATGAAGCTAGAGAGTTCATTAATTATATTTGAAAACCATAAATAATTGACTCTAGGACAATGAACAGAAATTTGAACAATAAAACATAAAGAAAGAAGCAAAGGATTAGCTAAGTGTAAAAATACTGCATTCAATTAAAAACTCGTTGATTAAAATATCTCTAGAAAATTGCTTTTTTTTTTTTTTTTTTTTTTCTTTTTGTTTTGAGTAGAATTTAGTGCCGGTCACGCGGAAAATTTTTCTTTAATTTCCGTTCCTTTTTTCACATAATTTTCACCCTGAAGATAGTAAGTACTTGAATTGAAATTGGCTTAGCTTTCAGTCAGAGCACTTAACTACTTCTCGATTTCATTGCGACAACCCGTAATCTTAATTCAATTTTATTGCAAGGATTAAAAATCTCTAAATTTTATCCGCTGCCATTTTGAACATGTTTATTGCGGAAGGATTATGAATGTTATGACATGACCGTAGAATGGATATAAAAGAGGACTTTAAAAACTTCCACTCAGAGGAATAAATAAAATTAAATAAAGCAAAAGGAGCGAAAAAAGAGTTCATTGCCTTATGAAAATTTCCATGTTTAATAATATAATATCGTAATGTTAGTTTACGCATGCAATAAAGTCCATGTCATTTTATTTGACTGATCATTTGCTTTATTATGAAAATAAATGTTTTTTCTGACTAAAACATGAATAATTAATATTTTGAATGCAGCCTCTTTATTTTATTAAAATATTCTTTTTACTTAGATTAGTGCAAAAAGTGATATCGTAAACGATAAATGAAATGTTTATGATTTTAATTTTTCCCCTACGCAATTATTTAAAAGCACAATTTTATTTCATAAAATTATGCAAACGGATATACAAAGCTAATTTAATATCATTGGCAAAAATGACGTGAAAAGAGGAGCGTAAATTTAAAGATGCACTTTAAAGGTATTGTGTTACGTAAATTTTCTTGGTAATTTATCTTGAATGTAATTTTTTTTTAATGATCTGTTAATCAGTTTTCTCAAGCCAAAATTTTTTTTTCAGGATGCAATAATTCTTATGTGAACATTTTCAAATTCAACCAACATCTTAAACTAACAGCAAATCATAATATACTAAAAGCAATAGTATTAAATTTTTAAATTAAAATGTAACAAAAAGTTTTTATTAGAAATAATATTTAGTTTATAAACATTTTATTCCTTTTTTTTAAAATTGCAACATAAAATAATCTTCCTTTTCAATCGAAAAACTGAAACAAATATTTATGGAATAAGATAATTTTCCTTTAAATTGCTTAATTCCTTTCAAATTTCATTTTCTCTCTTGCAGCAAAAATGCTGGTCAGCTATAGGCTCCCAGATGAATTTAAATAATGAAAAATAGAACGTAGGAAATTTCTGGTGTACATTTTTTTAAATATATAATATAGGTATTACATACAATCTCAAGTCATTACCTCAGAAACAATTACAATGAGGCTGAAAATACATTAATTATATTTAAAAACCATAAATAATTATGTCTAGGATAACGAACAGAATTTTGAACTATAAAACATAAAGAAAGAAACAAAGGATTTGCTAAGTGTAAAAATATTGCATTCGATTAAAAACTCGTTTATTAAATGGCTTTAGAAATTGCTTTTTCTGCTTTTTGTTTTAGGTAGGATTTAGTTCCGGTCACGTGTGAAAATTTTCTATAATTCCTTGTTCTTTTTTTTTTCGCTATTATTGTTTCCTTTGAAGATACTAAGTTATTGAATTGCAACTGGCTTAGCATTGAGTCAGAAGAGTTAACTGCAGGATGATTTCATTGCGACAACCAATAAAGTTAATTCAATTTTACTGCAAGGATTAAAAGATCTCTAAAGTTTATGCGCTGCCATTTTGAACCCGTTTATTGCGGAAGAATTATGGATATTATGACATGACCGTAGAATGGATATAAAAGGGAAGTTTCAAAACTTCCACCCAGAGGAATAAATAAAATTAAATAAAGCAAAAAAGGCAAGAGTAGCGAAATAAAAAATAGTTCATTGCCTTGTGATGATTTTCAAATTTAATAATATTTTATCCGTAACATTATCTGTGATGTTGTGACATGACCGTAGAATGGATATAAAAAAGAAATTTCTAAACCCCACACTAAGGAATAAATAAAATTAAATAAGGCAAAGGAAAAAAAATAAAAGAAATTGTTCATCACCTTATGTGGAATTATGAATGTTATGACATGACTGTAGTATGGATATATAAGGGATCTTTCTAAACTTCCACCCAAAGGAATAAATAAAATTAAATAAGGCAAAAGAAACGAAAAAAAATAATTCATTGCCTTATGAAGATTTCCAAATTTAATAACATTTTATCCGTAACATTATTTTACACATGCAGTAAATTCCATGTCTTTTTATAAGACTGATCATTCGCTTGATTATGAAAATAAATGTTTTTTTTTTTTTTAAATAAAATAAGAATAATTAATATTTCGAACGCAGTCTCGTTTTTTTTTTCTTTTCTTTTTTTACTTAAATGAGTGCAAAAAGATATATCGTAAATGATGATTGATACGTTTTTGGTTCTGATTTTCCCCCTACACAATTACTTAAGCACACATCCTTCATTCCATAACATTATGGAAACGCATCTGCAGAAGTAATATAATATCATTGGCAAAAACGACGTCAAAGAGGAGTGTAAAATTATTTAAAAAAGCATTTTAAAGGGATTGTATTATGTTAATTTTGTTCGTAATATATCTGGTTCGTAATCTATTTTTTAAAACATTCCTAATTCTTCATTATTAAACAATTTTTTGGCCGAAACTGTTGAATTTGTCGCAGAATAGCAGCTGACTTTTACGCTTTTCTGTTACAACTAAAATTTTATAGAAATATTTGGTTTATGTTTCAGAGACTTCGATAATTAAATCATTTGAAAATAAAATTTTATTTGTAGGAAAAGCGTAAATATTGGGCTATAGTTAGTGTTTTCCCTAGATTTATGGAATTTTTTTTTCAATGTTGAATCGTGGTCTAATTCTCATCAAAACTATTGTCCACGTGAATGTTGAATTCAAATATTTTTCACCGCGAACGGGAGTGCAGGGGTTGGGGGAAGGGTCTGCGGCGTTAGAAATGAAGGATTACCAGAGACAAAGATTTTTTATAGTGATTTTAGAGTTCCGTCGGGTATTTTGAGATTTATTATTATTTGAAAGCATAATATCCCAAAACGCCCGATGGGATATTTTTTCCTCCGGAGGGGAGAAGGACTATAACCTTTATTGAAAACACCTTTACGTAGAAATAAAGCATTATACTTTCATATATGCTAGACCAGAAATACATAACTGTTAAAAAAATAACAATAATAATAATGCTATTCCTATATCAGGGTTTCTATGGAACAGTAGCATTATTATTATTATTATTATTATTGATAAAACTAATGATAAAATACATAAAAATTAAATTGAGCTTCAAGAAACAGTAACATTTCTGTTAATGTTTTTTAAAACTTCGTTAGTTAAAATATTGTCGGTTAAAATATTACGTAATTCTAAAGATATTTCACAGAAATATAAGAAAAATGAAAAATAGATACATTATTTGCTATACAAGAAAATTTATCAAACAAAACAGATTTGCAGGTATATTAATTACTCGAATTGTTAATAAACATAAAAGATTCCGTTACAAGAAATGTTAAATTTTATTTTGTTAAATATTTTGCAACCTAAACTTGTTTTACCACAAAACCTGTGAGTAAAGATAAAGAACTAGTACTAAATTATCTTGCAAAATTTAATTTTCTACGTAAATAAAATTTATATCAAAAGATGTAAACGAATATACAAATAGAATTAAATAAATATGAAGTATTTATATTAATAAAATATCAATATGAGATTCTCCAACAAAAAACTTAACGGGTTAATGTTAAAAATTAAAACAAAATCTATGTTATTATATTTTTAAAGAGCAATTTTTTTAATCTGAAAAATGTTAGGAAAAGTTAAAAAAAACCATTTTGAAATATAATAGATTGCATTATTTCTAAGTTAATGAAATCATAAATCTTTTAATTTAATAATCATAGAAAGTTTAAATATTCCTAATTAAATGTTCGAATTTAATTTAAAAGCTTGTAAATTTGATTAAAAATAGATTTATTTAGATTTATATCGCATTGAAACAGCGATGTAAATTACACATGATTTAATTAACTTAATGATTTATGGATATTATATGCTGTTATTGTGTAAAATATTTTCAAATTTAATCAGAAAAAAATTACATTTGTATGTATGTATATATATATATATATATACAGGGTGATTCAGAATAACGTGGACAAAATGATATGATAAATCAAACATACAACAAGGATAAAGAATCACATAGGAACATAGGGTCGCAAACTACTTATTGAGTCACAAATACAGGGTGTTTCATTCTAGCTGCACATGGTTAGAAAGTAATAATTTCGAGGAAAATAAAGATATTATAATGAAAATGCAACGATTTGTACCTTATTTTGTGTGAAATGTGATAACGTTACGAAAAGATCTGGAAAAACCTATTGCTGAAGTAATCGATGATGCCGTTTAAACTGATTATCACAGTCCAAAATGTGAGGTGTCAAGTGCACATTGCTGGTGCGCATAATGGAAACTTCTACCATTTGTGTTTGGTGTTATCACATTTAAAACAAAGATGAGAATGTCTGTTAAATGTTTTATTAAAATATACTTCAGTTTTCTGAATTTTATTAGCGTCAATCCACATTGAGTTATGATGAAACACCCTGTATTTGTGACTCAATAAGTGGTTTGCGACCCTATGTTCCCATGTGATTTGTTATCCTTGTCGTATACCTGATTTGTCATATCAATTTGTCCACGTTTTTTTAATCACCCTGTATATATATATATATATATATATATTATAAACACAGTAAACTAAATAACTGTAAACTGTGGAAATGTTTTTATAAAATGTTCAAAATTATTGCAAAGTTTTGTAAAGTTCAAAAAGGCAAAACATAAATAAAGACGAATCTAATATTATTTTTAATTTCAATACGGAGAACAGGATTTATGCTCGCAATCATGAGGCAAGTGGGGCAACTACCTTGGAGACCACGACATTTAGAGTTTTTGAGGGGGCCGCCAGACTCTCTCTACAATTCGAAAAATTGCTACCTCTGTCTAATAAAATGATTATTTGCTTTAAATTTGTTTCTAAATGTTCGATTCTTTCTGTCTTTTTTTTTTGTTGTTGTTTAGTTTTCCGCGAAAACAAATGCTCGTATAAGCTATTATTCTTACAAGCAAGGTTGATATAATTGTCCAGAATATACAGATTTAGGATAATTAAAATACAGTTAAAATAAATAAATAACTAAATAAATAATTAAAAATAAATACTTGCACAGAGTAGAACATTCTTAGAAATTAAAAATAATTACACATATTACAAGTGAAAGAATTTGTATATTTTTTATACATTTTATAAATTAAGGGATATAATGATTATAATGAATGGGGAAAATTGAACGTAGGGGAAGACTGAACCGCTCCACAGTGTTCATATTTAAAAGAATTTCAGAGTTTTAAATAACGATTGTGACTAAATGTGTAGAATGGTGTGAAACTAATGTGACGACCAATATTACTGTGATGCTCAAATAATAATCTATGTTTTATGCAGATAAATGCAATAGGTGTAAGAAACTCGATTGTGCAGTGACTTCATCTTAAAAAGAGTATTTTCAGAAGCAGTTTGTAAGATTTTCTCAAATAGAATATATCATAAAAATTTAAATAAGTAAGTTTTAGTAATACAGAATCATTGAACTTCCATTCTAGCCATAAATATTGTACAATAAATTAGGTTAAACATAACCATTTGCTATAGGTTAAAAACAAATATATAGGGAGGCTTGACCCAATCAATGTGAGGGACGGTTGACCAGATGATCAATGCTCCCTTAATTAAGTGTTTTTGGAAATCGTTTTATTATACACTGCATATAATGAAGGGTTAGTTAAAATAATAGCTATTTATTCTATAAAACGACTTTAAAATAGTGTGATAAAGAGAAAATATTCAAACTTAACTAAAGGAAGATGAAAAATAGCAAGCAAAAGAAATTTAATGAAATATAGATTAGAAATTTGATTTGAACTTCCAGTTCGTTTAAGTAGTATCTATGACAGTTAAATATAAATAATAGAACATACTAATGTGAAAGGAGCTGTCTTAAGAAATGGTAAGTGTTATTGACTCTGCAAAAGAATAGCATTGATAAAAATGCCTTAGGAAGATATGCAGGTTGATTTCATCAAAATGAACACAATAAGATGAATCCAAATTGTTTCACTGCTAGAGTTGCAAACAGGGCCGTGCGAACCGGGACGAATGGAGGGTGGGGGGGTCACCCCGGGCGTGGAAAGCGAGGCCTATCAAAAAAAAAAGTCTCTTTCCATCAAGCGCATAAGAATAAAAAAGTGTGTTTCAACTTTAACAGCTGGATCAATAGTGAGTGAAAAGATGCAAAGCTGCAGGAAAATCTTTAAAAGTAGGATTTCCCCCCCCCCTTATTTTTAAAATTATTACTTTTGCATTTATTAATACAGAGTCAAACTGATTACAAAGGTTTTCTTACGAACTAAATATTTACAATTGACCAAAAAAATGGCAACACTGGGAACTGAACGCTTACAGGGCCAATATTCTAAATTTTCTGATACCTGGGCTGAGAACTAGCGCTAATATTTCGCTCAGAAAACCATATTGAGAATAACGTCTGATGTGTCATGTAGATAGTTTAACAAAATAAACCACATGTGAAGGTAGTCAATATAAACTACTCTGATATATGTGCTCATCGTTTATATTAAACTCATTTACTTGCGTCTTATTTTTTGTGAGCTGTGTACATGGCAAACGATGCTATTACCAATAAGGTTATTTGAGCAAAATAATCTCGACAGTTATCGGCCAGATACCTTAAATGGTAGAGCACTGATCCTGTAAGCGAAGGATCTGTGTTCGATTCGCATTTTTTTAGTCAGTACTATTCGATTTGCATAGTAAATTTACCAATGAGCTTGATTGTGTTAAAACGATAATTTATCTATGTGCCTTAATATACAGGGTGAGTCATAAATATCGAAACAATAGGCTATCTCCTTAAATATTGCCCCTAGACCCATACTTCCAATTGCAAAGTTTCACCAAAAAAGGTAAATTTTTTGATAAGATAAGTTGCAACTCCATGGGAGGTCTATTTTAAAAAATACAAAAATTAAATTTTTATACGGCCCCCAGAGGATAAAACTTCCAATTGGAAAAATTTTCCTTATCCATTCCAGAATTGAACAAAAAAAATTCTTTCTTGATATCTCCAAAACTCAGAGAGTTATGACAATTTTAATAAATCGTGAGGTTTCAAGGGATCAGGCACAAATTGAAATGCGTGTAATTGAAGAAACAATGTTGTTGTATGTTGTCCAGGAAACATTTATTTTATTTATTTATTTATATAGTTTGAATTTTGAATGTTTGTTTGGTGATGGTTAACCACATAATTTGTAAGCACTATCACATCATGAGCTTTCTTAATAATTTTTTTTCAAAAAATTTAGAGTAAATTAAAATTGTCATAACTCAAAATATTATTTGACGCGTTGAATTTTTTTCTTTTAATTAAATGAAAATGTTTAATTTTCAATTTCATTCAGCATTTTAAATAATACTTTTAAAAAATAAAAGTATTTAAAATAGCAATTTAAAAAAAGATGCAATTTTTTGTGAACAAATCATTTTTTTAAAAGTAAATTTTCTGAGGTAAAAACATCTTTCAGCATTTTTTTTTTTTTTTTTTTTTTTTTTTTTTTTAATTGAGGTGTTAAAAAACTATTGAATTGTTACCGTAACCAACGGTTACTGACTTATGATCTAAGTTTAAAAATGAGAAATACCAAAATAAAAACATCTAATGAAGAAAAGTGCATTTAGTTTTAAACAAAGATTGGCTCCTAACGTTTAAATGCTTTTTTAAAAGTGTCTAGGTGATTAACTCCTTCTTGTGTTGTTTCGATTTCAGATTTTGTTTAAGTTTTGCCATTTTCGCCTTCTTTAATTACTATTTAAATGAGTCAGCTTATTTAAACTTAATTTTTTTATCACGCCGACTTCAATTTTTTTCATTGTTTTATCCCTGTCAACTTCATATTTTTCTTGTTAAAACTGCCACTACAGGATGCGTAAAAGATGTCTCTAATTACGGGCCTCCAAACTGGTAGACGGTAAGTACTGGGTTCGAACCCAATCGCAACCATCGGCCTAACCGTTCGAAGTTTTCCGTGGGTTTTTTTCGAACCCTGTATTTCCTATTGCAGATAATTGGCCGAAAAAAAAAAAAAAAAAAAAAAAAAAAAAAAAAAAAACCAATCCCCACGTGTTAACCGCTGTAAGCGGACTCAAAGGCCGCTGCGCTTTTTTTTTTTTTTTTTTTTTTTTTCATTTTTTAGAGTTTAACATACAGTTTCCAGTTTAAATACAAATACATTTTTAATTTTGTTTAACTTGCGAATCAGTTATCTTTTTAAAACAAGAACAGGTGTTTAATGAATCTTCGGCATATTTCATTTAAACGTTTTAAGTTGAAATTATTCAATTGAATTTCTTAAATGATGTTTGGTTCGAACGCATTAAACCTTGATCAATTAAATACACATAGAATGAAATATTAGTGGGAGCTTAGCATAAAAAAAATACGCAACAGAAACGTTATACTCTTCGACTTTAACATTCGAATAAATATTTTTTTTAATGCCGTTTGGAATAAATAAACTACTCGGATGTAGCAATCGGAGGACTCTAAAGATACGAAATTCCGTGAATTAGTACAAGATATCGCTGAAATCGTGTAAACTATACAAAATTCATTATGAAAACACCCTCCGAAAGATGATTGATACAAAAACGTAAACAAAACCAATTCATGTCAAGAAGTAACTGCATCTGACTTTTTATGGAAATTCCTGCATTAGTTCTTAAAGTAGAGCTATTGCAGAAATCGTAACAAATTCAGTGTTGCAGCGCCTCTCGTGGAGCCATATACAACAAAATATAAATAACATCAATTCATGTCAAGGAATAACTGAATCTGAAGATTGATGATATTCCTTGCATTCTGGAGATACAGCGATCGCGAAAATCGCACAAAAGCCTTTACAGTAGGGTCACCTGTTAAGCGATTCACACCAAAAACTAATCAGCATCAATGTATATCAAGAACTAAGTAAATATAATTTTTTATTAAATTTTGTGCATTAGTTCTTGAGATAGCGCGCTGACAAAATGTATATCATATACAGAGATACAGAAGCAGTGACTCACAGACAGACATTTCGTAAAAACATGTTTTTCGGTATCTCTGAGCCCTAAAACGTGTGAATCCGTCGAAAACCGGAATTAAAAATTTTCATGAATCCAATACTTTTCTCTTGTAAAGATAGAAAAAAGTAAAAATATGTTTAAAACCATATAAATTTTGAAGCTGAATAGTACAAACTAGATTTTTGAAAAAAATTCGAAGGGATTTATTAAAATATATTTCCACTAACATTAAAATGTACAATAACATTAAAATATATTCCATATGATCCAGTTAATAGAAGGGTCATTATCGCTATTACTATTTTTACTAAACTTATTGCCTGCGGCAATAAGTTTTAAAGACACGGTTAATGAGAGTTTAATTAATATCACTTAATTTAATAACACTTTTAATAAGTGTTTAATAAGACGGTCATGCCAATTACGAGCCTGGCGCCAAGCTCGAGATATTGCAGACATCTAGCACATGTCAAGGAAGTTTAAAGCAAAAAGCTATACGCTTTTATTTTATATTTAAAAGTTAAAGTATTGTCTTGGGTCTACATTTAACAATGCGTAAATTAATGGTCGATCCCTAAATTGTATTTCAAATGAACTGTTATCGCTGCACCCAGATTCATGCTAAAGTGGTGTAAGTCACGAATTTTGAAAAATTTTGGATTTTAATATCATCCAGGGATTTGCAGATATCGAGATGAATTTTTTTTTGTTCGATTAAGAAGAGGATAAGGAAAAATTTTCTAATTGGAAGTTTTATTCTCTGGGGGTCGTATAAAAATTTAATTTTCGTATTTTTTAAAAAAGACCCCCCATGGAGTTGCAACTTATCTTATCAAAAAATTTACCCTTTTTAATGAAACTTTGCAATTGGAAGTATGGGTCTAGGGGCAATATTTAAGGAGATAGCCTATTGTTTCGATATTTATGACTCACCCTGTATATGGAGCTTCTTTACTTGCAGTTTGTTCAATTTAATTGTCTACATGACAGACCAGATGTAAATAATCTGAGAAAAACAAGTTTGCATGTTGTCAGACAAGGTTGCTTAAAAGATAAAGCATTGGCACTGTAAGAAAATTATCTGGTTTTGAATCCTGACTTGGGCATTATTTTTGCTTATAGTTGAAAACAGTAAATTCTTAGAAATAAATATCTTTTGCGTCCTGATGAATGAATTAATTCTGTCAAAAAGCCTTGTGCAATTCTAAATTTAATGGTACTTTATATTCTTCTTGATCTTGGGATTATAAAAATTATAATTCATTCATTCAAATGTCTCAAGCTATATTTACTAGGGTTCCAATTGAAATAAAATTTCATTAATATATTTATTTAAATTCTTCATTACAGGTGAAACTGCAAAAACAAAATTGTAATATATAAGACCGCTACCAGCAGTTAAGCATTAGTTTTGCAAAAAAAGTAAATATTCATATTTATGGAATTATGAAAGATTCATTTATATTTATTATTAAATCATAACATATTTTAATCATTGTTAGTTAATGAATAAATAAAAAGAACAAAACTGTATTCATAAAAGAATGTCTTATGGTTATTTTATGCCCTTTTATACATATTATTAATGATATTTACTGAAAAAGACAAATAGTAAAATAGTAAAAAAGTAAATATATTTTGTGCAATGAATACACCTTCTGTTTGTTTCCGTCATAAAAATACGTGCTTATATTTATAAATATTCATTTATGTTCATTATTCAAACATTCATTACACATATTAATTAATATTCATTTATTTCATAAGATAAAAAAGTATTTTTAAATATTCGTCAAATTAGCAACTAGAAAACCGTATTGAAACATACAGAGCATCATTATGAAATTCATGTACACGTAGTAAAACTTTTCATTTCTTCCCTCTAACAAATTGAGTAATTAGAAAGGAAAAGTGAAAAATGCTCTTTTAGATTCTTTTCACTTTATATATTTAGCTTAATTTTATTGAATAATAAAAAAAAGAAAATGGAAAAAAAGAAACAGATGGCAGATATACGTACTTAAGGTATCAAAATTATTTCCTCTTTAAAAAGTAAAACGATGGAAAATAAAATAAATATCCATAAACGAACATCTTTATGGGTTTTTCGCATTTTGAACTGTAACCGATCTTTTATCCCGAACTACAATGAATAAATCATACATAGATGAAAAGAAATCTTTTTGAATTCTGAATAAATGCTTTACAAGTCTGCTTAGCATTTCTTTTGTAATAATAAAACGATTTCATTCTAACAAAATGATGAATAATTTTAACTGAAATGCTAAAATTCATTAAATGCTACTTTTTTTTTCCTTTCTCAAAGAAAAATGCTTTTGAAAATTTTCTTACCTGTTCTACTTTTTTTTTTCTATTCCGAATTTAACCATAATTTTTTTTTCAATGCTTTCCTTTTATTTCACTTTCGATTGAAAGGGTTTACATGTAATAACCTAATTTATCCAAAAAATATTTCAAGCAGCTGAAATATAAATCGAATTAAGTTATACACTACATTTTCTAAACTAAAATGATTTAGATAAAAGGAAAATTTTGAAAAAGGTCATAGTTTTTTCATTAGATGTTTCCTTGAAGACTTAATGGGGAAAAATTCCATATTCGGATGCATTTGGCATTTTTCCTGTGCTAATAGTAGAAAATTTTTGTTTCATTATGTTAATTTGAAGTTTCTTATCAATTGTTTTGAGGTATCTCTGAATAGAAAACAAATGTGGTCGGGAAGAAGGCTCGATCGCTAGTTTCAGGGTCCCGCTAACCCACGAACCGTTTTACAATGTCCCTAATTTGTCTACCTACTCTATTAAATTTGCCCGGTTTCAATTTCTCTCATTTTCATTTTCATTTTCTTTTTAGAGTCTAAAGCATTGGGGTCGTAAGTAAGGTCGTTTCTATACGCTATTCGTGGTCGCTTAACAGCGACAGGGCTTACGCGCAAGAGAGTTTTATTATTCTAATCGTAAGTAAAGAATTTTGTCGGTATTCATGGTCGCTTATCACAGCAACGCTAACGCGCAAGAGAGTCTTGATGTTCGAGACGTAGGTAGGTTTCGCCAGCGTTCATGGGCCGCGCTTGTTTAGAGTCTTGTTCAGAGTATTAATTTAATGGGTTTTTATTTTAATTTTTATTAAACTATACACTATAAATAAAAAGAATAATGCCCAGTTAAACTGATGGTATTGAGCTCACAGGCTACGCACACTAATAGTACATTACAGCCTTATATTTTCAAGGGATAATTCCGTTCGAAAAAAAATTAAGAAGGGGCTGCCCCTATCCCCATTTTTATACTTAATCATTGGACCTCCTAAGCTGCCCCTTTCCCCATTTTTATACTTAATCTTTGGACCTCCTAAACTATCAAGGACATGCTTTATCATATAAAAAATCTATATCCAAAATTCAGAGCAAATCGGATAGTTCTTAATAAAAACCCATTTAGCATTTATATAATTTAAGAGGAGTTATCCCCCTCTTTTATGCTTAACATTAAACTTCCAAAACTATTCAGAGATTTGAACGAAATCTGACAATTCTGCTTGAAAAACCCATTTAATTAAATTAAGGGGAGGGGCATTATAACCCCCGTTCCCACTGTTTATACTTATTCAATGAACACCTAATAGCAGTCACGGAATTGCCTCATCAGAATGATCCTGTATCTAAATTTTGAACGAAAACTGTTAATTCTGCATGAAAAACCCATTTATAACAATAAAGGGGAGGGGCTTGAGCCCCCCGTTCCCCTCTTATACATATCAAATTAACTCTAAAAACTAATCAGGGAAGCGCCTTATCAGGTTATACGTCTATACAAAATTTCAATAGGATCGGATATTTTTATCATGAGTTATCACGTTACGCACGAGCGAACATACATACAGAACGGGCGGGCACATAAGCTCGCAGGCTATGATAGCCTGTGAGCTAAAAATTGCACAATTTTTAAAGGCTGCACTGGCAATAGGAACTCCAGTATAATACATTTTTTTTTTTAATCCGAAATAAAAGGAAGATTTTCTTAAATTTACGGAATTTTTTCCGTTAAAATCTGTGAATTGCTCTGTCGTTAACTGCCTATACAATATGCATAAAATGACCGTTTTTTTTAAATCACGTGATTTCTATTTTAACAATTAATTTGAATCTTCTAATTTACGGATATTTGATCTTCAGTTTGGGGTGAGTTTAATGTTATAATTGTGGTTTGCAAAGCTTCTGAAATTCAAATAATAAACTCTTAATTCACATTTTCCCTTTTTTGGGGGGGGGATTATTCTACAGTTTGATACTAACGCCTTGAGCTTTTTACTTCATTTCATTCATAGGCAACTCTTGGATTGTTTACTGGAAAATATTTAGTGATTTGTTTTCTTTTCTGTTATTTTGAACATGTTATTGTTTTGTGTACTTTCACCGTAGCTAAAGTCGCTGCTTTATCTACGGTGTATATAAAGCAGCGACTTTTATTATTATTATATTATTCTTTTAACCAATATATATATATATATATATTGGTTAAAAGAAAACATGTAATGTTGGATACTTTAACGGGAAATTTAAATATTAAATGTCCTTTTTGGTTTGATAAAAATTCGCCAAATTTCAACATTTGGTTAAAAAAAAATATTCATCAAATTCACACGAGTATAAGATTCTCGTCGACTTTTTTTATACACTAAAAAATGCACATAAAAACTTCCTATTTCGTACTATGTGTTTAGACATTGAACTGTATATTTCTTTTTAAAATAGAAGTGTGTACACTGCAAAATATAATCACAAACGTTAACACAATATAATTTCCTTAGTGTTACAAACAATTTCAAAAAGTTTTCCTCTATCATCAGAAATCTCAATAAAATCTATAAATGATATTTTAAAATATTGAGAAAATGAGAAATTTTTAAACGAATTTTTTTTTTAAAGCTGTAATTGGTATAACATTAGTTTGCGAAATATTTGCATCACTAGAATAAGCTTTTAAGAAAAAAGTCTTCTTTGACGCACTTCTTTTTGTAGTGTTACTTATTTACTTATTTTAATAAAATTATTGCTTTATAAAATGCTGAAAACTGTTGAAAAAATGAATTTTGTCATGTCTCATGCTAAGGTAGAATTTCGAAATGCCGAAAACTACAATACATCCTAAATGCCAACCTTATAGTTGTTTCCTATTCTTATGAATCCATGAAAAATATTTAGTAAAATGACACTTATACCTGTGAATTGAATATTTTATTTCATTTTTTAAGTGAGGCATGATGTATGAATATTATTATTTGAAATGCAGAAACGCCTACATTTGAAACTGAATGTAGGTTGACATTCATCATGTGTATACCGGGTGCGTCAGAAATTCGTGCAAATTTCAAAAATCTATAATAAAAGAAGTAATGCTCGGAAAAAAAATTCGGTTTGCGTAAATATGATTAGACAGATTTAGGATTTCTTTTCCATGTATAATGAAAAATGATTCCAAAAAATAACCGATAGAGGGTGCCCACACGTCATACTAAGGCGTTTTATGCAAATCAGGCTATCAATAAAGCACCTGACTGTGAATTGATTCGGCAGCATACTATCATTACCAGATCCAGCGCTCGCTGGTGGTTGAACTTTTTTACAAGGATGGTGAATTCAAACCTAATGCTACGAGAAAGTTTCGCTCGGAGAAAGAAATTACGGCGCATAAAATCCGTATTTCATTGAACGGGATACTCAATATTAATACGACGTTTTGAGATAATTCTTACGAAGTTTGTGTTTGCCTGATTTGCATAAAATATCTTAATATGACGTGTAAGTGCCCTATATCGGTTATTTTTGAAATCATTATTTCTTATACATGGAAAAAAAAAAAAAAAAATCCAAAATCTAAATTTTATTTGATCATACTCCCGCAAACCGAAAAATTTCCCGAGCATTACTTCCTTTATTATGGATTTTTAAAGTTTGCACGAATTTATGGCGCACCCTGTATAATAAACTTTTTACGTAAATCATAAGTATCCAATGAATCATTTTTTTTAATGATGTTAAATTTGATTAGGTAGAACTTTAAATGTAGTAACAAAAAATAATAAAGGGCAGACTGGGGCACATGTGAACAGTTCACACAAATATAGCTTTATATCATAGCTGGGTTAATTTCTACAAATAAAACCTACTTAACATACTAAAAAGAACTTTTTTTATAATGTACAGATATTTAGAACCATAATATATAATAACTTTATAACTATAAAGGTAATTTTTTAAAAATTACCTTTATAGTTCTTCTTATTTTTTTAATAGATTTATAAATTTTTAATAGATTAAAAAATTGTACACATGTGCCCCAATAGTGGGAGAGTTATGAACACACGTGAGGTACATGTGAATACAAGGAAAAAATATTCTTTCGCATGCTTTTAATATCTTATTCATATGTTATCGTAATCATTAGTTGTAATATGTGTTAAATTCGCCGTAAAGAAAAAAGAATATGTATATTTTTCTAGTCTCTGGGTGGTATGTTTAAACAAATTATTACAAGGAGGAAATAAGTCGATTGGAGGGGGGGGGGTGATGACTGATAAAATATTATCGCAATAAAATAAAAGCTAACGAAGTAAACTTGAAAGAATAATTAAAGCATTTAAATTTTGTTTAGGGTTTTTTGCCTATAATGGATTTTAGGGTAGGGGTACTTAGATTATATTTATCGGAAATCTTCTAAAATGCGAAAGATTCTAACACCTGCATTTGCCTTATTTGCCTATTTTAATTTAAGAATAAAAAGTGTTTTTCGATTAAAATCTCCCTCTATATTTCATTTCTTTTGCTTTTGAAAGAAGAGTGGTGAAGCTTTTAATCCCGATTTTACGTTAGTTATAGGTTTAAAATTGTACTTGCTTAAAATATTGTATCTACACTAACAGCATCAAATAACGTACATGTTTTGGAAATGGATGTAAAATAATACTGCAAGTTTGGAACAAACGAAATATAAAAATTTGCAAAGTTGCTTAATGTATATTTTTGTGTATTAACAATGCATAAAATTTAGTATTGGAAGCCGTTAATTAAAATAATACATAACACTTATTGCATTTTAGAAAATATTAAATTTATTTAAATTACAATTGAATGCAAAAGAGCTTGTTGCTTTTTTATATATTTGTTGACAGATGTGTTTGTAAAAGTTTCGATACAAAATCAACTTTATACGACGGAAATGTCTTCTATTTCAAGAAAATTATACATATTGTAACTGATATTATTTCTCACGAAATTAAGACGAGATTAATTCTCACGAATCTCAGAATGCTTATTGGGGAACTTATGACATTTTTATACCTGCCCCAACTAGACAGTTCACAAATGCCCCACATTCCAACTAGAGTGAAAATGATAATTCATTAACATTTCCCAATTTTAGAATCAAATTTTTTTATCAAAAATTTTAATTAGTATCCATAGTATATGTTACAATACAAAAATTTAATGACTAAATAAAGTTATTCTCTTAACAAGTTGGAACTGATATTTTACTTTTCAGATCAATAAACAGTGTTTTGGCTCCTGAATAACAAACAAAATATCGAAGAGCTTCAAAAAATGTTTATGATATGTTTGTTTACTAGTGCTACCATCGTTAGTAAGGTTTTTAAATAAAAAACATATAATAACTAGTGAAAAATGAAAACGTTTACACCTATTATATCTTCACATTTGCCCAAGCCTCCCTTATATGACATTTGCACGAAATAAATAATTTTATCTAATTTAAATGTATTTGTATTATTGGAGAATGTATAAAAAATTTAGAATTTTAAAATACAGAAAAATGATGAAAAAGTCTCCTGCAGAATTTTTTGATTTAAATTAAAAATGAATTTATAAAAATAACATTTATTAAGCCATTAATCTTAATTCAGTGAAACCTTTTCTAGTTTCGGAGTACAGGAAACGCACACACAATAAAAAATCTTTGGTACACATTAATATAGGAAAAAATAACCTCCCATAATACACTTAATAGAAACTTATTATGACCTGAAACACATAAAAATTAATAATCTTTTATTTTATCCATAAAAAGTAATAAAGTCTCGAGGAAATTACTTCATAATAACCTACTATTAATAAGGAAGAACAGTTATGTTTTTGCAGCTTATATATTCATGTTATAAAAAGAGGAAAATCTCATACTTGATTGACATTAATTCTTGTTCAGTTCCAAAGGAAAATAGCGATAAAGAAATTATCAGCTGCAGTAAGTTTAATTAACGAGTTTTTAATCGGTCTGTAATATATTTACAGTGGGTAGTTTTCTTTCGATTTTTTACACATATTATTTGGGCTATAAAAAATAGAAAGACTTTTTTTCAATAAATTTGATCCAATATCTATAGATAAACTTATTAAATTAGTGTCTTCTTAAATGTCAAAAGATCAAATATATTTGACATTTATCTTTGTTGCTGGTAATAAATCATTAAGAATTTTTATTTATGATTTCTTTTCTTTTTTTTATCAATGTTGTAATGCTATGCTAATATATGCTTTTTAAGGTATATATGAGGAGGGGAAATGCATTCAATATGAGCTTTTAAAAAACGCAAATTTAATAATAAAATAAGAAAATAAATAGTTGCAGGTATTATTTAGGCTATAAAAAAAGGTAATGATGTTTTTTTATAAATATTATCCCATATTTTTAGATAATCTTTTTAAAGTAGTGTCTTTCTTAATGTTAAAAGATAAAATATATTCGACATCAATGTTTGTTGCTGTTAATAAATCATTAAGAATTTTTATTTACGATATCTTATTTTTTGTAATGTTATAATGTTGTGTTTTTACATGCTTTTTATCATATATGTGTGAGGAAGGTATGGTTTGTAATATGACTTTAAACGATACAAGTTTAATAACAAAATAAGAATAGAATAAATAAATGTAATAATTTATTTAATGAAATTTATGTTTAAAAATATTTTTCATTACTTTTTTTTATATTAGAGTTTATATATATTTTTTACAACATGTGTTTTATGTGTAAACTGTGTTATTTAGAAATTCAGAAGATTATCAAGAAATTCCGAATCTTTCTTTTGGTTATTTTTTTTAACGAGGGCATGTTATCATTATTTAAAGTAAAAATTCCTCTTTCTTAAATTACGGTTACGGATTTGGAATTTCTATTTAAACCAGAAAGCCAAACTTGTATCCTCATTTCAAAATAGACGATATATTTTTTTCTATATTTAAATTTTTGTTCAAAACAATTGAAAAGAAAAAAAAATAAAAGCTTTCCATACCATAAATTTTATTATACATATTGTACTGAATAATTTGATTCCACTGTAGAAGGTTTAGCATAAGCGCACCTCTTTACTATAATTTGTCTACATTATTCCTGAACTTGAAACGTTAATAATAATCCCGTTTAACTTCATATGAACACACAGTTTTGTTTCCTATTTAAGATAAAAACAGTGTGTTTCATAAAAATTTCACATTTTTTGAAAAATATGCCTCAAATGTAGGCATATACAGTTGTTGGACATGCAGTTGTTGCACATACTCTTGTTGGCGCAAATAGAGAATTGGTGCATTAGTTGCCCTTCGCCTAATGATTTTGATATATCATAATGCATCAACCTTCTGATTTACTATTCTAACCGTCAAGCAGGCCTCTACCTACTGGGCTGTAACCCGATTTTACATGTTTGAGAGAATAGAAATGGAGCAAAATTGCCAAAGTCGATCGGTGAGTAGCAACGGTCTATTGGATATGCACTTCTATGTATCTGTCCTCAGAGATAAACTGGAGACAATTTATTATAAAATATCTTTCTAAAAATATATTTAGTTATATTCTAAAATATCTTTTCAAATTTCTTAAAAACAAAAATAGCTGCAGTTAAATAACAACTTTAAAAAGAGAAAATCTCAAAAACATATCACTCTTTGCAAAGACCCGTTATTGCAACATTCTCAAAGTGAGGCATTGTTTCTAATGACAGGTCGCGAATTGTTTACGATTTTCTACCATTAATTCCCCAAAAATCCAAAATCTAATTTAAATTTTTCATTATTTTTGTTAATTCTTTAGATTTTATGTTGTTGACAAAATCATCACTGCGACTAATTTTCTCTTTCTTATACTGTTTCACAGTATAAATAAAATCTCTTGGCCGTTGGCTGTGATAACGTAGTGGTTTTAGAAAATTAAAAATATTCTACAATAATTTCAGATAATTAATTCTATTTTCTAGTACCCAGGCGTATTCCATAAAATTTAAGACTTTTTCCTAGCGGCATATTTCATTTTTGATATTTTTATTAAACAATTTCTATGCCGTTTAGCATACAAATAAGTTATAGTTACAATTTATTTTAAGATTTGTTCAATAATATCGCAATAATTTTATACATTAACAAAAATAGTCTTAAAAAGCAAGTTAAATCTGTATATGAGATAATGCACATTTTTTCTGTTTTTTCACATTTCATTTGTTTCGCATTTTATATAAAATAAAACTAGATTAGTTGCGCTAATTCAATCACAACGCGTCGAGCTGCATTAACAATTTGAAAATTTGCACCTCTGTTTTGTTATTCTCTGTTCTGTATTGTATTCATTATTTAAATGTAGGATTTCTCAGATTATTTTTGCATTTAAAAAAAAACTCTGGGCGGAAGTCTCTAGTGCAGTAGTCATACTCTGTGTGCCGTTAGTCAGAGGCATTTTACTATATAAGCACGACTGTACTCTTTACTGGTAATAAATATATCAAGTTTAATCATTATATTTTAAACTGTATAAAATAAATCATGAATTTAAAAATAATAGAGTTTTCGCTAAATAATAAATTATGCTTTAACATAACACAAAGATGTAAGTAACAAAATTGCACATATAGAAACAGCCTTACATTTTCTCTTTTTGCACGAAAAGGTCTTTAAATTCTTACCTGTAAAAGAAAAATTGGAGTAATTAATCAAACGAATTTATTAACATAGCAAAATAATATGAAAAATATTTTCTGCATGCACAAAATATATTACAGTAAAGAATAACTACAAAAGCATGAACTATTCAATTGCTAAAATAATGAAAAAAATTGTAAAAAAAAAAAAAAAAAAGTTTTATTTTTTTGCTTAATTCTCTTGATTACGGGTCAGGGCTATTGACTATTTTTTATTCATTTATACTGCATATATATATATATATATAATGGGTTTGTCTTCAGACTACCCAGTATAAGTCTATGGAAGTTATTTATTTATTTTCTGTTAAGTTGTACGAATAGAATAAAATATATTCTACTAGGATGTATATTCCTCGATTAGTAATTAAAGGCTTAACATAGTCGACATCCCATATTTTACTTTTATTGGGAGTAAAAATTAATTCGGTCCGTTTTCAATAGATGGCTCTGGCTGAATTGTTTACTGAATAATGATAGATGTTTTTGGCATTGTTAGAAAGGTTTGACCTTTGTCAACCATATTCAGTCAACGAAGCTTCGAGTTTTATAAAACAACATTGGTTTTCTGAGCATTCAATATGTCGAGTTTTGTGCTAAATAAACAACATTTGCGGGAAGTTTTGATTTTCTTTTTTAATTGGAAGAAAAGTGCCGCTGAAGCGCATCGATCGCTTGTGGAAGTATATGGTGAATCTGCGCCATCTGATAAATCATGTAGAGTGTGGTTTCGACGCTTCAAAAATGGTGATATTAGTGTCGAAGACAAGGAGCGCCCGGGCCAGCCGAAAAAGTTCGAAGACGCCGAATTGGAGGAATTGCTCGATCAAGATCCATTCCAAACGCAACAAGAGCTTGCAGGATCGTTGGGAGTCACTCAGCAAGCAATTTCCGTGCACTTAAAAAACATGGGAATGGTTCAAAAGCAAGGAAATCGGGTCCCATACGAGTTGAAACCGCGCGACGTTGAAAAGCGATTTTTCATCTGTGGACTGCTGCTCGAACGACAACAAAGGAAAGGTTTTTTGCATCGAATTGTTACCGGAGACGAAAAACGGATACACTACGATAACCCCAAGAAGAGAAAATACTATGTTCGGCCTGGTGAATCATTGCCATCGACGTCAACATCAACGCCAAAGTCGAATATTCATGGTCTGAAGGTAATGTTGTGCGTTTGGTGGGATCAGACTGGGGTAGTGTACTATGAGCTGCTAAAACCTGGCGAAACAGTTACTGGCCAACGCTACCGACTGCAATTAATGCGTTTGAGCTTGCTCCTTCTGATTATTGGTTGTTCCGACGGATGCATCACGATTTGGCTGGACACCGCTTCACTTCTTCCGAAGAAATTCAAGAATGGCTCGATTCATGGTTTGCGTCCACAGAGGACTCATTTTTCAGAGATGGAATCCGAAAATTGCCAGAAAGGTGGACAAAGATTGTGGCTAACGATGGACAATACTTTGAATAACATGTTTTTTCATTTTGATAATAAATAAAATGTTTTTTTAACGAAAAAAAAAACGGACCGAATTAATTTGTACTCCCAATAATAGAATATTCTTCTTCATCTGATGTAAACCTATCGAATTCTTCAAAAAAAATCTATAAATTCAATTCCTATTTTTTAATTTAACAAGCAAATTTATCTTTCATTTCTATTTTATTTTAAATTAAATAGTGAAGTATAGACTGTAAACGACTAATGAGTTTAAACATAGTTTGTACCTTCCTGTTTTTTTTTCTGTCTCTTATAAATGCACTTATAGATTGCACGGAGTCTAAGAGTAACAATTATAAAGAAAATTAAATGCGGATTTGAGTTGATAAGGTTTATTGCCAATATAATATGCAAAATTATTGCCATGTGAAAATGACTTATTTTAATGAAAGTGAGGTAAAAAAATTGCATTTATTTATTTGTAACCTTTCTATTTTTCTACCAGAGATAAGATAAAAAAGTATATTGCTTGTAGATGTTATGAGCCACAGAACAGGTCGTGTTGTTACTTGCCCCTAAATTAACAGTATCAAGTAAGGGTTTCGAAAGAATTATTACAATAAAAGGTAAAAGCTAAAGTTTCTTCCGTGATGAAACATAATAAACGGCTAAACTATAATAAAGAAAGCAATAATACTTAGTTTCTATTATTTATATATTATAATTGTATATGTATATGATAAACTGTAACAGTTTCAATCAACATTTATGAAAAAATCCTTACAATGAAATAGAACAGCTAGTGTTGATTTATAGCACGAAGCGTCTAAAACATACATAAGGAAAAAAAGTAATTCGATTCTATTATTTATATGCTTGCTGTATGTAACTGTGGGCACGTGAAATATGTATGTATTTCTTTTGCATGAATTCTTAATTCGTATGTAAAATATTAATTTTTTGAAAAAGTGGTCTAAGGCAGAATAAAAAATATTTGCCTGTAATTTTTCGATATCTCCACTTGTATATATATATATATATATATATATATATATATATATATATATATATAGAGAGAGAGAGAGAGAGAGAGAGAGAGAGAGATTACCATACAATAAACCAATGAAACCAGTATTTTTACAATCATCTTATTAAAATCACTTGAAGTTTGAAGTGAATATATATATATATATAAACTCGCATCTATTAGTGTTTGGCTTTTTAAGTATATATTGGTACTGAATTTTAAGTTGATGTATGTATATTTTTGCAATTTAAATTATAGTATATAGTCGCCCAAGCTTCTCTTGAGGCTAAAAAGCTGCAACGAGTAACTCCCCAGGTTTGGTATGAATTTAGCATACAATCGTGGAGAACATTTGAACATCTTACAGACAGATATTTTTTTAATATAAAATATAATTTTAAATAATAATAATAAAATAATAACCACATTCTATTTCCAATTCATCTTCATTTTCGACAGCAAGTTAAAAAACGCGATTTCCTATTTTTCTTTTCATCAGGGAAAATCATTTACACAAATTACCTCAAAATAAATCCCCAAAACTAAAGTAATAACGATGCTTTTTAAACAGCGTTTTTAAATATATACTATTCCATCATAGACTGCTAATTCGTGTCACACTGAAACTTAGATTAGCAGACATTCAAGCAGCATGTTTCTGTAAACAAAACGTAAGATTTTATTAACGTTTCTGACAACTACTGCACGCAAATGTTCATCTGTGTACGTATTAAGATCATATTTTTTTCATGACAAAACAATTCAAAACAATTTTTTTCATGACTATCATGGTTTTATCCTATCATTATTTCAAGCAAATTATCCTCGTGACGCTTGTTTTTCAAACACTGCTACCAACATTGCAAGGATATTGCAAGAGACAGCTATCTTTAAGATTACTTTTTGTAAGTAGTGGTATTGAAAATATTGGATGTGGCTATTTCTTTTAACTATGTTGCGTATTTATTACAAGTTCCTTGTCTAACTTCTCTTAAAGGAAGAAGTATAACTAATTATTGTAGTGTCTATGTGCCCCCACGCCAGGTGATTATGGTCAAAATGTATTTCTTTGGAATAAAAAAGTAGCATAGAATATACAGTATAAACTTTAAAAAGTTCACTAATTTGCTTTATTTAACAAGAGATTAAAATAATAAAAGAGAAATTAGGTTGGAGTAAATGCAGTTCTTTTTAGAATTCATTGAAATAAAATAATGAAATGCATAGAAATGAGAAAAAGAAAAATCAAAGAGTACATAGCAGATATAAATTTTCCTCGTCAAACCACTAATCTCTTTTGTTAAAATTTTAATCGAAATATCACAAAAGATATTGTGATAAACTGTGTAATTGCGTGTTGTGTAAAACGTATATACCCAACATCCAAGTATTACGCCTGCGCTTTCAGATAATCCGTAAAAATGCTGTGTAAAAACAATAAATTATGTAATGATGCCCTATTGTACAATATCCCCAATGTGTGGTTACTTATCCTAAAAAAAATGCTAACACTTGTGAAAAATTATTAGTTATTGTACGGCAGTGAAATATTTTCTTCTACCCGAATTTAATCTGAAATATTGTCACTTCTATTTTCTAGCTACGGGTTTAAAGTGAAAGTGACATATCAGGTTATAATGGTGTAATAAAATAAATGGAACTGCAATTAATATGTATTTCCCAATTTAAGTTCACTCCAAAAGTAATACAATACTTCTTCTTGCAAATCTAATAATTATTGGTTTTCTGATTTTCAAACAGGATAAGGTATTTATAAAAAGCAATTATTAAAATATTCATGGATAATGGACTTTGAAAATTCAGCCCGAAAGTAATCAAAAGTTAAAAAAAAGAACTATATATTTTTAACTTGTAACATGATTTTTTAAACTTTGTTTAACTTTGTTTAACCTTTGTTTAATTTAATTCCTGAGCTTTTTAAAATTCATGTTATATATTTTATGTTTGAATCAACATGAAACATTGGATTTTGTCTTATAATTTTATTTACAAATAGCAACATTTTCCGAGGATTATTCTGAACATCAAACAGGTAATTTTCATTTATATATATATAAATATAGTAATTAAATTATTATATATAAATATAGATTCTATTCCTTCAATTCGTCTCTATTTTATATCCGCACCAAATTGCATTTATATTAAGACATAAACAAATGTGAGTATGCCAGGATGCAAATTACAGTGGAAAGAATCCATAGAAAATATAGCGAAAAATGGAATCATTTTATAGTGAATGCTGGGCACTAGTCTTGGACGCGTGCTGCTGGATAGCAACATTCTTTTTCAAACTAGAGAAGTCCAATGTACTTTAATTTCCAAAGGCTCCATACCAGCCCTTTCAGTGTATTAACTAATACCACCTCTTATTTAACTCTCTCATTTGTTTAGAAGTTGAAGTTTCTCTCAGTAGATTCGAAGTATAAATCTCTCTCAATAGTTTAGAAGTACAAGAAGTAGAATCTAATACTGGATCAGCTTCACCTGCTATCATAGAAACCCTCAAGGCCTAACGACAAGAGTCGGGACATCATCAATATTAAACAGAGTTTTTACTACTACCAGGAATGACACGGGAAATTTTTGAATAGCAATATTCTTTTATTTTACTTATAGAATATCTATCACATTATAAAACTATAATAACTGTTTAATGTTACTGGTGAGAATTTGGAATTCCCCAATAAAAGTTAAGCCCGATGTGGCAGCAGTGTGACATTCCATATATGACAGAATCTTTATTTAGGGGTATCCGAATTCTTACCATTAAAATTAAATAACTATTATTTTTTAATAAAATGATAAATATTCCAAAGGAAAAAAAAATTGCTATTCAAAAATTTCCAGTATCAATTCCAATACTAGCGAAAACTCGATCTGTTATTTATGACGTTACACATCCTGTCTTTAGGTTTTGGGGGTATCGATGGCAGCGGTTGGACTACTTGCTGACATTTCTTTCTTTTTTTTCATTTAAAATATATGGGCTAAAACATTTTTCTAGGAATTATTCTGTAAATGTCTCTTCCGAAATTTTGCCTACTTAGTAAGATTTGCAAAGTTCATTTTGTTTTTTTGTTTGTTGAAAGTACGAATAAAGTCATTAATCCCATCTTAGACAATCAGGGAAAAAATGAAAGCTTTCTATCATGACACCAATATTTGCAGAAGTACAACAAATGCAGACAATATATATCTAAAAGTCATGTTGCATTTTGTGCTTTGATTGCCAGTAACATTAGCAGCAGAATTAAAGGTAGTTAAAACGAATTACCACCATTACTTCATATAAAATGTTATTACTTAAAAAAATCTGCATCACTTTTTGATCTAATTTAAATATTCGTAACATTGTAGAAATTACATTTTCCTCTTTCTAATAAATCTTGATTACCAATAATAAATAGATATTTTATATTTTGATCAGTTGTTTCGACTAAACAATAAAATTATCTATGGGATAAAAATTACTCCATCTTAGGCATTTAAGCAGTATTTTGGCTTTAGTACTATGAGGATTTATAGTTAGTCGAAAATATTTTATGTTTAATGTAAAATATTTTAAGTTTCTGTGGCAAACACGCATTCATTTTCTTAAAAAATAATTCTGAAACATATCTTTATTTCATAGCTATCACTTTCTACTAATTAGAGACTCAAACAGCATTTTTAGAAGGTAAAAACCATTATGCTAAACTACTACACTATATAACTACCTTTAATTATTTCCAACTAATTAATATATACGACTAGTTTACTTTCCTTTTTAATTAAAATGTTTGATTCAATTTCACTTCAACATTTTTATTAAAATTTAGTTCAACCTTCTGAATGAAGTATTGAGTAACATATCCTCCCATTATCCTCGGATAGAAACGAAAGGAAAAAAAAAATAAAGGTAAAAAATAGAAATGGAAAAAAATGGATATTTTCGTAATTTTATAATCCTCGCTATTGATAAACTTTTTTTTTTTTTTTTTTTTTGTTTAAAACAACGATAAACTTTAAAATCTTCTGCTAATTTGAAAAAGAAAAAAAAAGTTAGGGACGTGAACTAACTAATTAAACTTTAATGAGGTCTCAGGAAAACCAATTATTTGTACCTGAGAGAGACATTAAAAAAAAGCATTAATGCAAACCTGAGTATAAAGTTTCTTCTGAAATTAAAAAAAAGTAATTTGAAACCGGACAATTTTTTCTCATAAAAAATTCTTCAGAATATTTACTATTTCTTTCAGGGTGAATTTGTGAATTTTCTTGCCTTAGTGAATTTTGTTATGAATATACATAATACTTTAAATTCAGGTAAAGATTTAAATAAAAAAAACACCATTTGTGCATCGTTTGATTTTTTAAAGAATGCTTCATCTTTATTTTTTTATAGAAGTTGATAGTGAAGTTACTTTACAGACGTAGCACTTCATTTTTTCTTTTTTATCTAATTATTGATAAGTTATCGAGTAGTTGCTCATTTAATAAAAAAGGTAATTTTTTTAACATATTTTATTCTTTCTACTGACTGTAATTATGTCTTTAAATTTCAATTAAAAAGAACTTAACAGAAATACTTACTAGAAAGACCTCTGTAAAGAAAGTTTATTTACATGATTATTATGGCATATAATTTTCGATTACTTTATTAAGACACCTCTCATTTTTTTGACACAATTTAAAATTTCTTTAGATTATAAGTATACAAACGTTGACATCAATATGTACTTATATTTTTTACTTAAAAGCTTTTCAATCTAAAGTGTACAATTAGAAATAATGTTGGAAGCCGAAATTTTGAAATATACCTAGCCACAACTTTTTTTTTCATTTACAATTCATGCACTAAATTATTTTTTAGAAAATTTCCTTTAAATGTTTCAGTTTGCTGATCAGTGTTTTAGTGTAAACATTAAAATTACCTAGGGGGGGGGGGCAATTACCACATCTTAAGCATTTCAGTAATACTTCATCTTAGTACTATGAGGGTTAGTAGTTAACGAAATATATTTTATGTTTAATATAAAATACTTTAAGTCCCTGTAACAAACATGCAATCACTTCTTGAAAAATACTTTTTAAAGATATTTTTATTTCATAGCGGTTACTTTGTGTTAATTAGTGACTCGAACAGCATTTTTAGAAGATTAAAATCATTATGCTAAAATACTACACTACACTATACAGGGTGAGTCATAAATATCGAAACAATAGGCTATCTCCTTAAATATTGCCCCTAGACCCATACTTCCAATTGCAAAGTTTCACCAAAAAAGGTAAATTTTTTGATAAGATAAGTTGCAACTCCATGGGAGGTCTATTTTAAAAAATACAAAAATTAAATTTTTATACGGCCCCCAGAGGATAAAACTTCCAATTGGAAAAATTTTCCTTATCCATTCCTGAATTGAACAAAAAAAATTCCTTCTTGATATCTCCAAAACTCAGAGAGTTATGACAATTTTAATAAATCGTGAGGTTTCAAGGGATCAGGCACAAATTGAAATGCGTGTAATTGAAGAAACAATGTTGTTGTATGTTGTCCAGGAAACATTTATTTTATTTATTTATTTATAGAGTTTGAATTTTGAATGTTTGTTTGGTGATGGTTAACCACATAATTTGTAAGCACTATCACATCATGAGCTTTCTTAATAATTTTTTTTCAAAAAATTTAGAGTAAATTAAAATTGTCATAACTCAAAATATTATTTGACGCGTTGAATTTTTTTCTTTTAATTAAATGAAAATGTTTAATTTTCAATTTCATTCAGCATTTTAAATAATACTTTTAAAAAATAAAAGTATTTAAAATAGCAATTTAAAAAAAGATGCAATTTTTTGTGAACAAATCATTTTTTTAAAAGTAAATTTTCTGAGGTAAAAACATCTTTCAGCATTTTTTTTTTTTTTTTTTTTTTTTTTTTTTTTTTTTTTAATTGAGGTGTTAAAAAACTATTGAATTGTTACCGTAACCAACGGTTACTGCTTTATGATCTAAGTTTAAAAATGAGAAATACCAAAATAAAAACATCTAATGAAGAAAAGTGCATTTAGTTTTAAACAAAGATTGGCTCCTAACGTTTAAATGCTTTTTTAAAAGTGTCTAGGTGATTAACTCCTTCTTGTGTTGTTTCGATTTCAGATTTTGTTTAAGTTTTGCCATTTTCGCCTTCTTTAATTACTATTTAAATGAGTCAGCTTATTTAAACTTAATTTTTTTATCACGCCGACTTCAATTTTTTTCATTGTTTTATCCCTGTCAACTTCATATTTTTCTTGTTAAAACTGCCACTACAGGATGCGTAAAAGATGTCTCTAATTACGGGCCTCCAAACTGGTAGACGGTAGGTACTGGGTTCGAACCCAATCGCAACCATCGGCCTAACCGTTCGAAGTTTTCCGTGGGTTTTTTTCGAACCCTGTATTTCCTATTGCAGATAATTGGCCGGAAAAAAAAAAAAAAAAAAAAAAAAAAAAAAAAAAAAAAAAAAAAAAAACCAATCCCCACGTGTTAACCGCTGTAAGCGGACTCAAAGGCCGCTGCGCTTTTTTTTTTTTTCATTTTTTAGAGTTTAACATACAGTTTCCAGTTTAAATACAAATACATTTTTAATTTTGTTTAACTTGCGAATCAGTTATCTTTTTAAAACAAGAACAGGTGTTTAATGAATCTTCGGCATATTTCATTTAAACGTTTTAAGTTGAAATTATTCAATTGAATTTCTTAAATGATGTTTGGTTCGAACGCATTAAACCTTGATCAATTAAATACACATAGAATGAAATATTAGTGGGAGCTTAGCATAAAAAAAATACGCAACAGAAACGTTATACTCTTCGACTTTAACATTCGAATAAATATTTTTTTTAATGCCGTTTGGAATAAATAAACTACTCGGATGTAGCAATCGGAGGACTCTAAAGATACGAAATTCCGTGAATTAGTACAAGATATCGCTGAAATCGTGTAAACTATACAAAATTCATTATGAAAACACCCTCCGAAAGATGATTGATACAAAAACGTAAACAAAACCAATTCATGTCAAGAAGTAACTGCATCTGACTTTTTATGGAAATTCCTGCATTAGTTCTTAAAGTAGAGCTATTGCAGAAATCGTAACAAATTCAGTGTTGCAGCGCCTCTCGTGGAGCCATATACAACAAAATATAAATAACATCAATTCATGTCAAGGAATAACTGAATCTGAAGATTGATGATATTCCTTGCATTCTGGAGATACAGCGATCGCGAAAATCGCACAAAAGCCTTTACAGTAGGGTCACCTGTTAAGCGATTCACACCAAAAACTAATCAGCATCAATGTATATCAAGAACTAAGTAAATATAATTTTTTATTAAATTTTGTGCATTAGTTCTTGAGATAGCGCGCTGACAAAATGTATATCATATACAGAGATACAGAAGCAGTGACTCACAGACAGACATTTCGTAAAAACATGTTTTTCGGTATCTCTGAGCCCTAAAACGTGTGAATCCGTCGAAAACCGGAATTAAAAATTTTCATGAATCCAATACTTTTCTCTTGTAAAGATAGAAAAAAGTAAAAATATGTTTAAAACCATATAAATTTTGAAGCTGAATAGTACAAACTAGATTTTTGAAAAAAATTCGAAGGGATTTATTAAAATATATTTCCACTAACATTAAAATGTACAATAACATTAAAATATATTCCATATGATCCAGTTAATAGAAGGGTCATTATCGCTATTACTATTTTTACTAAACTTATTGCCTGCGGCAATAAGTTTTAAAGACACGGTTAATGAGAGTTTAATTAATATCACTTAATTTAATAACACTTTTAATAAGTGTTTAATAAGACGGTCATGCCAATTACGAGCCTGGCGCCAAGCTCGAGATATTGCAGACATCTAGCACATGTCAAGGAAGTTTAAAGCAAAAAGCTATACGCTTTTATTTTATATTTAAAAGTTAAAGTATTGTCTTGGGTCTACATTTAACAATGCGTAAATTAATGGTCGATCCCTAAATTGTATTTCAAATGAACTGTTATCGCTGCACCCAGATTCATGCTAAAGTGGTGTAAGTCACGAATTTTGAAAAATTTTGGATTTTAATATCATCCAGGGATTTGCAGATATCGAGATGAATTTTTTTTTGTTCGATTAAGAAGAGGATAAGGAAAATTTTTCTAATTGGAAGTTTTATTCTCTGGGGGTCGTATAAAAATTTAATTTTCGTATTTTTTAAAAAAGACCCCCCATGGAGTTGCAACTTATCTTATCAAAAAATTTACCTTTTTTAATGAAACTTTGCAATTGGAAGTATGGGTCTAGGGGCAATATTTAAGGAGATAGCCTATTGTTTCGATATTTATGACTCACCCTGTATAACTACCTTTAATTATTACCAACTAATTAATGTATAGGACTCGTTACTTTTGGTTTTAATTAAAATCTTTGATTCAATTTCACTTCAACATTTTTTTTTCAATTTAGCTCAACCTTTTGAATGAAGTATTGCGTAATAAAAATCTCTTATTATTCTCGAATAGAAACGACAGAAAAAAAATAAAGGTGAAAAATAAAAATGGAAAAAAGGGATCATTTCGTAATTTAATGATCCTCGCTATTCATAATTTCTTTGTTTTAAAGCAACGAGAATCTTTTAAGTCTTTTCATAATTTGAAAAACGAAAAAAAAGTTAGGAACGTGAACTAATTAAACTTTTAAAAGCTCCCAGGAAAACACATTATTCCTACCTGGGAGAGAAATGAAAAAATATTAATGCAAAGCTGAGTATAAAGTTTCTTCTGAAAGAAAGAAAAATGCAACCGACAAATTTTTCTCATAAAAAAGAAAAATAATAATCTTCACAAGTTTTACTCTTTCTTTCAGATTAAAGCCTTAGTATATTTTGTTATAAATATACTCAATACTTTAAATTCTGATAATGGTTTAAAATATAAAAAAAATCATTTGTGCATTGTTTGATTTTTTTTAAAAAAATCTTCATTTTTTATATTTTTCTATAGAAACTGATAGCGAAGTTTCTTTGCAGACCTTGTGCTCATATTTTCTTTTTTTATCTAGGTGCTTAAAAAAATGATTTAAGCAAGCAGCTGCTTGTTTAATGGGTCTGGGGTAAAATTTTGAATACATTTTAACCATTTACTGACTTTAATTATATCATTAAATATCAATAATGAAATAAAAAGCTTAATAGTAATGTTTTAAAATTCTCTAAATTCAGATAATGGTTTAAATTAAAAAAATCATTTGCGAGTTGTTTGATTTTACTTAATATATATATATACAATTAAAAATTTTCCAGGACTATAACAATATAAATGTTGACATCAGTATATACTTATACTTTTAACTTAAATAAACAGCTTCGGAGAGTAAAATATACAATTAGATATGCTGTTGGATACCGATTCTTTAAAGTAAATCTAGCCTTAAGTTTTGTTTTGTTTTTTTCATTTAGAATATATGCGCTAATATTATTTAGTCGGAATTAGTAGGAATTATTCTATAAATGTCTCAGTTTTTCTGATCCGTTCTTAAACGTAAACATTAAAATTTCCTATGAGGTAAATATCACCCCCATAGTAGGTATTTAAGTGGTATTTTTGTCTTAGTGCTATGAGATTTAATGGTAAGTCAAAAGTATTCTATGTTTGATATAATTATTTTTCCTCTGCTAGAAACATGCTTTCATTTTCTTAAAAATATTTCTGGAACTTACCTTCATTTGATAGCTGTTAATTTCTACTAACTAGTGACTTGAACACCATTTTTAGAAAGTAAAAACTATTATGCTAAACTGCTTTCTACTGTATAGAGCTAACTGTAATTATTTCCAAGTAGTTAACGCATACGACTTGTTTACTTTCATTTTTAGTTAAAATGTTTGATTCAATTTCATTTCTACATTTCAATTACAATTTAGTCCAACCTTTTAAATGAAGTATTTAATAAAAACTCCCATTATCTTCGAAAAAAACCGAAAGGTAAAAAAAATAATGATAAAAAATAAAAATGGAAAAAAAGAATTTTTTTGTAATTTAATAATCCTCGCTATTGCTAAACTTAATTTCTTTGTTTTAAAACAACGAAAAACTTTTAAGTCTTCCGATAATTTGAAAAAGGAAAAAAATTATGAACGTGAACTAACTAATAAAACTTTAATGAGCTTCCAGGAAAACGCATTATTTCTACCTGGAGAGAGATAAAAAAAAACATTAATGCAAAGCTGAATACAAAGTTTCTTTTGAAATAAAAAATAATGAAATCGACAATTTTTTCTCATGAAAAAATTCTTCATAAGATTTACTATTTCTTTCAGAGGAAAGCCTTACTGTATTATGTTATAAATATACACAATACTTAAAATTCAGATAATATTTTAATTTTTTTTAAATCATTTCAGCACTGTTTGCTTTTTTAAAGAAACATTTATTTAAATCTATATATATATAGAAATGGATAGTAAAGTTTCTTTACAAACTTTGTGCTTTATTCTTTTTTTTTTCTTTTTTATTTAGGTGTTTAGAATATTTCTTTAAGCAAGTATTGATCTTTTAATGTGTATGGTATACATTTTTGAATGTATTGTAACTTTTCTACTCATTGTAATTATCTCATTAAATATTTATTAATGAAACAAATCTTAACAGAAATCTTTACTCGAACAATTTCCGTAAGGAAAGATTATTTATATTTACTTCACGATTTTCGCATATTAGAGTGCGATTACATTATTAGGACACCTCACATTTTTCTGACAGTTTAAATTTTTGTAGGATTATAGTTGTATAAATGTTAACTTCAGTGTATATATGTATATATATATATATATATATATATATATATATATATATATATACTGCTTGTTTAAATAAACAGCTTTTGTGTCTAAAGTGTGCATTTAGATATGCGGCTGAACGCATATTTGTCAAAGTAAACCCTGCCACAATCTTTTTTTTTTTTCAGTTAAATGTACTAAAATTTTTTTCTACGAATAATTCTATAAATGCCTCAGCTTTGCTGATGTGTTTTTCGCTGTTAACATTAAAATTAGCTATAGGGTAAAAATTACCCCATCGTGCATTTATCTAGTATTTTAGTCTTAGTACAATGAAAAAAAATGATTTCGCAAAATTGAGTAAAAAGTACTCAGTTTTAAGTATTTCACATACTCAAAATAGCTCCGAGCCAAATGTACTCAAAACTGAGAAACACGCGTACTCATTTTTGATTCCTTGGTTATGTCCAAATATAAATCGCTAAAACATCCCCCTGGATTTACAAAATAAAGTAAAAATATACTGATATTTATTTCTTGCTCAAAATTATTAACAATAAACGTTTAATTGATTATTTATTAAGGAAAAATGCAAAACATTTAGTAAATTACACAAATCGAATATTTTTATGACAAAAGCATTATTTTCAAGTATTTTTAAATTATTTTATATTATTGTGCATAATTTAATATTTACATTAATAAGCTTCTTTTATGCTATTATGAATGACACCGATACATGGTACAACATTATCGTTTGTTTGGATTTGATGACATATGATATTTCAAAATTGAGAAAGCAAGGGGCATTCATTTTTAATCCAAATATATTCAATTCAGTATGAGAAATCGATGTTCTCATTTTTAAGTACTTCATTTTTTACAATGTACTATGAGGGTTAATGGATAGTCAAAAATATTTTAGGTTTAATTTAAAATATCTTAAGTCTCTGCGACAAACATTCAATCATTTTCTTTAAAAAATATTTTGAAAAATATCTTTATTTCATAGCTGTTATTTTCTGCTAATTAGTGACTCGAACAGCATTTTTAGAAGTTTAAAATCATTACACTAAATTACTACGTTACACTATATAACTACCTTTCAATATTTCAAACTAATTAATGTATACGACTTGTTTACTTTCTTTTTAAGTCAAAATGTTTAATCCAATTTCACTTCCACATTTTTAAGTTTCAGTTAAACCTTCTGAAAGAAGTATTGAGTAATAAAAACCTTCTATTAATCTCGGATCGAAACGAAAGGGGAATAAAATAAAAAGAAAAAATAAAAAGAAAAAAATGGATCTTTTTGTAATTAAATGATACTCGCTATTGATAAACTTAATTTCTTTGTTTTAAAACAACGAGAAGCTTTTAAGTCTTCTGCTAATTTGAAAAAGGAAAAAAAATAGGAATGTGAACTAACTAATTAAACTTTAATGAGCTCCCAGGAAAATACATTATTTCTACCTGGAAGAGAGATAAAAAAACATTAATGCAAAGCTGAGTATAAAGTTTCTTCTGAAAGAAATAAAATAATAATTTGAAAAAAAAAAAAAAAAAAAAAAAAAGATCAGCAGACTTTTGTCAGAATAAAGCCTTAGTGTATTTTGCTATGAATACACACAATACTTTAAATTCAGATAATATTAAAAAAAATGTGCATCATTTGATTTTTTAAATATATCTCTCTCTATATATATATGTAAAGAGAGAGAGAAATTGATAGCAAAGTTTCTTTAAAACATTGTGCTCCATTCTTTCTTTTCCCTTTTTTTCTAGGTGTTTAGAAATTTTATTTAATTAAGCAGTTGCTCGTTATAAAGGTTGAGGAAAATTTTGTAACAGATTTTAACTTTTCTACTAAATGTAATTATGGAGTAGGAATTACTTCGTCTCAGGCATTTAAGTACTATTTTAATCTTAGTACTACGAGGGTTAATGGTTTGTAAAAAATATTTTATGTTTAATTTAATATATTTTAAATCCCTCAGACAAACATAAATTCGTTTAAAAAAAATTGAAACACATTTTTATTTTATAGCTGTTAGTTTCTACTAATTAGTGACTCGGAAAGCCTTTTTAGAAGGTAAAAACCAATTTGCTAAGCTACCACAATACACTTCCTTTAGTTATTTCCAACTAACTAATATATGCGACTTGTACCCTTTTTTTTCGTTAAGAGGTTTGATTAAATGTCACTTCTACATTTTTATAAAATTTAGTTCAACCTTCTGAATGAAATATTGAGTAATAAAACATCCTATTACCCTCGAATAGAAACTAAAGGGATAAAAAAAAAATAAAAATTAAAAAAGGGATCTTTTCATAATTTAATAATCCTCGTTATAGATACACTTAATTACTTTGTTTTAAAACAACGAGAAAATGATAAGTTTTCTGATAATTTGAAAAAAAAATTAGGAACATCAATTAATTAAACTTTAACGAGCTCCCAGAAAAACGCATTATTTCTACCTGGGAGCGAGGTAAAAAAAATATCATTGCAAAACTGAGTATAAAGTTTCCTTTGAAAAAGAAAAAAAATGAAACCAACAATTTTTGCTCACAAAAAAATTCTTCACACGATTTACTATTTCTTTCAGAGTCTTAGAGTACTTTGTTATAAATATACACAATACTATAAAATCAGATAATGGTTTAAAAAAATAATTTGTACATCGTTTGATTTTTAAAAGAAATCTTCATTTTTAAAATTATTTTTTATAGAAATTGATAGCGAAGGTTCTTTACGGACCTTTTGCTCCATTTAAGAATTGCTTGATTTAAGAACGCACTTGCTCGTTTAATGAATTGTGAAACTTTTTCATATTTTTACTAACTGCCATTAGGTCATTAAGTTTCAATAATGGAAAAAAATATCTTAAGAGCAATTTTTACTTTAAAGATCTCTGTAACGAATGTTCTTTTATCTTTTTTTGCATGACTATTTAAATATAGAGAGTGCGATTGCATTAATAAGACTCCTCATATTTATTTGACACAATTTAAAGTATCTTATTATTATAGTTATATAAATGTTGACATCAGTATATATGTATACTTTTTTCTTAAAAAAAAGAAACGGCTTTTCAGCCTAAAATCTAAAATTAGGAATGCTATTGGAGGCCAAATTCTTAAAGTAAATCAAGCCACAACTGTATTTTCTAGGAATTATTTATAAATGTCCCAGTTTCGCTGATGAGTTTCGAATGTAAACATTAATATTACCTATTGGGTTAAAAAATTACCCTATCGTAGGCGTTTAAGTATTTTAGTCTCAGTACTATGAGGATTTAAGGTAAGTAAAAAAATATTTTATGTTTAATATAAAATATTTTAAGTCTCTGCGACAAACATATATTCATTTTCTTAAAAAAATAAATCCGAAACATATTTTTATATAATAGCTGATACTTTCTACTAATTAGAAGACTGGAACAGCATTTTTGGAAGATAAAAACCATTATGCAAAACTACTACACTACACTATATAACTACCTTTAATCATTTCCAACTAATTAATGTATAGGGCTAGTTTTCTTCCTTTATTAATTAAAATGTTTGATTCAATTTCATTTCTACATTTTTTGGGAAGTTTAGTTTAACCTTCTAAATGAAGTATTGAGAAATGACCTCCCCCCCCTTACCCTCAAAAAGAAACAAAAGGAAGAAAAAAATAAAGATAAAAACAGAAATTGAAAAACAAAGGATCTTTTCGTAATTTAATAATCCTCGCTATTGCTAAACTTAATTTCTTTATTATAAAACAACGAGAAACTTTTAAGTCTTCTGATAATTTGAAAAAGGAAAAAAAAATAGGAACGTGAACTAACTAATTAAACTTTAATGAGCTGCCATGAAAACACATTATTTCTACATGAGAGACAGAATAATAATAAAAAAACATTAATGAAAAGCTGAGTATAAAGTTTCTTCTTAAGGAAAAAAAAAATATTTTGAAACCGACAATATTGTCTCATAAAAAGCATTCTTCGCAAGATTTACTCTTTCTTTCAGAGTAAAGTCTTAGCGTATTTTGTTATGAATACTTGAAATTCAGATAACAGTTAAATTAAAAAAAAATCATTTGTGCATTGTGTGATTTTTCAAAAAAACCTTCACTTTTATATATATATATACATATATATATATATATATATATATATATATAGAAATTGATAGCGAAGTTTCTTAAGAGATCTTGTGCTCCTTCTTTTTTTTTCCTTTTTATCTAACTGCTTAGAAAATTTATATAAACCAGCAGGTGCTCATTTAATGGTTGGGATAAATTAATTAATACATTTTAACCTTAGTACTGACTGTAATTATATCATTAAATTTGAATAATGTATAAAATGCTCAACAACAGTTTTTAAGAGAAAGATCTCTTTAATGAAATTTATTTATAATTATATGAATGTTTAGGTATACAGAGTGCGGTTGCATTATTAGGACTCCTCACTTTTTTTAACCCAATTGATATTTTTCCAGGCTTATAACTATATAAATGTTTACAGCAGTATATGCGTACATTTTTTACTTAAATAAACAGATTTTGATTCTAAAATATACAGTTAGAAATGCTGTTGGACGCCGATTTGTTGAAGTTAACCTAGCCAATTTTTTTATTCTAAATATATGCACTAATATTATTTTCTAGGAATTATTCTAGTAGAAAAGGGGCAATAATGAAATGCATCTCTGTTATCCAATTGATACACACACACACACACACATATATATATATATATATATATATATATATATATATATATATATATATATAGATATAGATATAGATATAGATAGATAGATAGATAGATAGATAGATAGATAGATAGATATGCATTTAAAAATGTACTAATCCAAAGGAGATATTAGCAAATAATCTTGCCAATGTATTAGCAGTAGTTTGCGAGCGTTTTGCCTTACGATGATAGCATCCTTAATTTCTTTACAACATGCATCTTGTACATATACATGCACATTTATCTATCTCGAATATCAAAATTAAATGAAATTCATGCTAGATATCATCATTAAATGTATAAGATAGAATTCATGCTAGATATCCTCATTAAAAAGTATAAGCTAGAATTTATGCTAGCTATCATCATTAAAACGTATAAGCTAGAATTTATGCTAGATATCATCAGTAAAAAGTATCACAATAATACATATAACAAATTCATAGAATTTGTCACATGCAAATATATAATTAAATTAAAAAAATATTTTGTTATAAATTTTATAAAATGAATAAATTTTTGAGGCATATTTGAAAATCGATCTTCCAGGAAACATTTTATCTTACAATTGTATTGGAGAAGCCAGAAAATCTGAAATTCTTTGAAGTACATGTGAAATATAACACTCTTTGAACATAATAAAGAGGTTTCAAATATATGTTTTGCCTCGAATTGTTCGGGGAATAATTAGATCAGCTGGATATCACGGGAATTACGTTAGGAATTCTTTGTCAGAAGAAAAAGCAACTCGACTTTTTTCCTAATGAAATATCTTACAGAGTTATCTTTTATCTTACAGAAATCGTGTTATTGCTGTTGATAAGAGTAAATTCAATATTTGCGCCTCAGATGCTCACATCATTTTCTGATAAACAAATATATAGATCTAAAGCAAAAAAAAATTAGTATTGATTGAATAGAAAAGTTGCAATGGTGGATTTGTTTTTCTTTTTAATATTTTTAAAGATGGGTTTAAAATTTTTACTGAAGGAAAACATAGACCAGCTTTTGAGAATTTTGATTATTTTTTATTTAAACTACCAAAATACAATAACATATTGTTAATATTTCACAACATAATTTGCAATTTTCAATTTAACTATAGATGCTGGTTAAATATTGCTTCTATTATCCCAACAATAAATAATTCCTAAATAAATAACTTCATTCCGTTATACCCAACTACTATCACTCGAGACTTTTGAATAAGGTAATGGTATGTATAATAGTAATATACGTAAAGTTTAGTATTATAATGGTATTTTATAATTTAAGTAGTATTTTATTCATCTTTAGATGAAACGGTCTCACGGGCTGCTCACAGTAGTTATGAGGCAATTATTATCACGGCAGTTAAGGGTTAGCTTATGAGATAGTATCAATGTCTCAGGTACGATTAAAAATGAGAAATTGCATAAAAGCTCAAGCAACTAGCATTCAAAAATTACTTTAAGGGTAGAAATGAATAATTGCAAAATTTACAAGGGACCCACATTAATCATCACTACTCAATTACTATCCTGAAATGCTTACATTGTTGCTATCGTCGTATCTGTGTCGCATCATATACGCAATTTTCGTATTTACACGAACTATACAATTATATTTGAAAGGAAAATAATAATAAAGTAGATATGTATAATATTTTGCCTTTAATCCGAAAACTAAAATCATATACTAGATACAATCATTAAAAATGTTACAGTAATACATATAACAAATACACAAAATATGTTATTTTAAAATATAGCGTTAAATTTCAGAAGTATTTTGTAAATATATATATATATATATACATTTATATATATATATATATATAAGACTTTTGAGGCATACTTGAAATTCGATCCTTCGAGAAACATTCTATCTGATAACTATATCGGAGAAACTAGATCACCTGAATTCTGTGAAGTATATGTGAAATATTACACTTCTTGAATATAATAAAGAGGTTTCAAATATCTATTTTGTCTGGAACTGTTCGGGGAATAATTATGTCAGCTGGCTATTACAGAAACTAGGTTCGAAATTCTTTGTAAGCAGAAAACCAACTTGACTTTTTCCTAATGAAATATCTTACAATGTTATCTTTTATCTTACAGAAATCATGTTATCGATTTTGATAAGAGTAAATTCAATATTTACACCTCACATGCTAACATCATTTTCTCACAAACAAATATACAGATCTAAAGCCATAAAAATCAGTATTGTAAGAATTGAAAAGCTCCAGTCATGGATTTGTTTTTATATTTCATATTTTTAAAAATGGCTTTAAAATTTTCATAGAAGGGAAACAGAGACCAGCTTTTGACAATTTTAATTATTTTTATTTAAAGTACCAAAATACAACAACATATTGTTAATATTTCACAGCTTAATTTGTGATTTTCAGTTTAACAAAAAATTCTGGTTAAATATTGCTTCTTTTAGACCCAACTACTATCACTCGAGACTTTTAAGAAGGGGAATATTAAGTATAATCATCATATACGTAAAGTTTATTATAGAAATAGTATTTTATTAATTAAGTAGGATTTTATTCATCTTTAGATGAATTGGTCTCAGGAACTGCTCACAGTAGTTATGAGACAATTATTATCACGGCAGTTAAAGGTTAACTTATGAGATAGTATCAATCACTCAGGTATGATTAAAAATGAAAAATTACACAAAAGCTCAAGCAAGTAGCAATGAAAAATTATTTTTAGGATATAAATGAATAATTGCAAAATTTACAAGGGATCCACATTTATCGTCACTACCCAGTTACTATCCTGAAAAAGCTTACGTTGTTGCTATCGTCGTCGTATCTGTGATATATAGGGTGTTTCTCTACCACACCGACAAACTTTGAGGGGTGATAGTAGACATAAAGACAAACATTATTAAATGGGAAACCATGGGGCGCAAACGTCTCCTGTAAGAGCTAGGGGCCACTAAAGTTTAAGGTCCAAAAATTCAAACGCTGATAAAAATTATAAAAAAGGGTCGATTTGTTTGCGGCTTTATATCACGATTTTTTATTTTTTTAATTTTAAAGGTTAAGTTCGAAAATTGTCGATAGAGGGTGCTTTAGACTTTAGAGTAACGAACAAACACTTTTTGCCGTTCTTTTCTGCATGGGGTTGAAATTTTTCTAACGTTTAGACTTTAACTTAAATTTTAAGCACAAAATCGGAAAGATGGGGATCGGTTAACTAGCGAAAATTTAACTGTGAACCGAGGGGGAGATTTTAAACGCTCATAAACATTGGACAAACTAATCGATTTTATTGCAGTTTGGTAGTAGGCCATTCCCTTGATAATTATTTAATTCAAAAGGACGTACAGCTGTGGACTCCTCATTTTTTCATACAGGGCGCTTCTGACACATCTCCGACATTTCAATGGCATTACTCCTGGGTATTTTACCAGGACTACCATCTTTCCGGGAAGTGTTAGGAATGCAAAAGCGACTCGGAATCACATAGGAATATAACGTTGAAAATGTCTTTTTTGCGAGTTATGGTTAAAGGAAGCAGAGAAAAAACAACATAAACAAGCAGAGAAACAGTAACACGTTAATATGACAGAAAACAGTTTATTTAAAGGTTTTACTAGAAAAGATGTTCGTAATTACGGCCAGAAATAATTCGAAATGCTTGACAGCGGCGTCGCATGTAATTCCTCACGCTTTGAAAGATTCCTGGAATCTTTGATAGATTTCCGGAAGCTACAGAAATACGAGCTGCTAAGTCTTTAATTGATAGTACGGGATTCTTATACACCCAACTTTTCATGTGACCCCAGCAGAATAAGCTCATACTTGATAGGTGAAGTGATCTGGCAGGCCAATAAACCGGGCCACTACGACCTATCCACCGCTGTCCATATCTTACGTTGAGGTATCGGTGAACATCATTGGTAAAATGTGGAAGAGCCTGATCGTGCTGGAACCACATAGAGCTGCGCAACGAGAGAGAAACTTTCACGCGCATTACCGTTCAGCGCCATCTATCACAAGAAAATCGCAGCGCCATCTACTGTCGCTGTCAAGTTAGGAATGCAAAAGCGACTCGGAATCACATAGGAATATAACGTTGAAAATGTCTTTTTTGCGAGTTATGGTTAAAGGAAGCAGAGAAAAAACAACATAAACAAGCAGAGAAACAGTAACACGTTAATATGACACAAAACAGTTTATTTAAAGGTTTTACTAGAAAAGATGTTCGTAATTACGGCCAGAAATAATTCGAAATGCTTGACAGCGGCGTCGCATGTAATTCCTCACGCTTTGAAAGATTCCTGGAATCTTTGATAGATTTCCAGAAGCTACAGAAATACGAGCTGCTAAGTCTTTAATTGATGGTACGGGATTCTTATACACCCAACTTTTCATGTGACCCCAGCAGAATAAGCTCATACTTGATAGGTGCAGTGATCTGGCAGGCTAATAACCCGGGCCACTACGACCTATCCACCGCTGTCCATATCTTACGTTGAGGTATCGGTGAACATCATTGGTAAAATGTGGTAGAGCCTGATCGTGCTGGAACCACATAGAGCTGCGCAACGAGAGAGAAACTTTCACGCGCATTACCGTTCAGCGCCATCTATCACAAGAAAATCGCAGCGCCATCTACTGTCGCTGTCAAGTTTACCGGACCTTTTCTGGTCGTAATTTCAAATACTTTTTGCAGTAAAACCTTTAAATAAACTTTGTTCTGCCCACTTTAACATCTTGCTGTTTCTCTGCTTGTTTCTGTTGTTTTTTCTCTGCTTTTTTTAAACGTAACATGCAAAAAAGCAATTTTCAACGTTACATTCCTATGTGATTCCGAGTCGTCTTTGCATCCCTTACACTTCCTGGAAGTATGGTGGTCTGGTAGTAAAACATCCAGGAGTAATACCATTGAAATATCGGACATGTGTCGGAAGCGCCCTCTATCCAAAAATGAGGACATGAAAGCTGTACGTCATTTTGAATAAAATAATCACCAAGGGAATGACCTACACGCAAACCGCAACAAAATTGATTAGTTTGTCCAATGTTTATGAGCGTTTAAAATCTCCCCCTCGGTTCACAGTTAAAGTTTCGTTAGTTAACCGATCCCCATGTTTCCGATTTTGGGCTTAAAATTTAAGTTAAAGTCTAAATTTTAGAATAATTTCAACTCCATGCACAAAAGCACGGCAAAAAGTATTTGTTCATTATTCTAAAGTCTAAAGCGCCCTCTATCGACAATTTTTGAACCTAACCTTTAAAATTAAAAAAATAAAAAATCGTGATATATAGAATGATTTTAGTGAAAACCGCAAAGAAATCGACCCTTTTATCTAATTTTTATCAGCGTTTGAAATTTTGGACCTTAAACTTTAATGGCCCCTAGCTCCTACAGAAGTCGTTTGCGCCCCATGGTTTCCTATTTAATAATATTTGTCTTTATGTCTACTATCACCCCTCAAAATTTGTCGGTCTGGTAGCGAAACACCCTGCATAGGTATACATACAGGTCATTTTTATATTTACGCGAATTATACAGCTGTATTTCGAAAAAAGGTAATAATTAAATAGAAATGTAACTTCTTTTGCTTATAATCTGAAAACTAAAAACATGTACTAGGTTCAATCATTTAACAATGTTACATTAATACATATAACAAATTCACAGATTTTGTTATATGAAAATATATCATTAAATTTCAGAAGTATTTTGTTATAAATCTTCTAAGATTTTTGAGGCATATTTGAAAATCGATCCTTCCGGAAACATTCTATCCGATAACTATACCGGAGAAACTAGAACATCTGAAATTCTTTGAAGTACATGTGAAATATTACACTCTTTGAACATAATAAAGAGGTTTCAAATATATATTTTGTCTGGAAATTTTCGGGGAATAATTAGATCAGCTGGATATCGCAGGAATTACGTTAGGAATTCTTTGTCAGAAGAAAAAGCAACTCGACGTTTTGTTAATGAAATATCTTACATTGTTATCCTTTATCTTTTAGAAATCATGTTATCGATATTGATAAGAGTAAATTCAATAATTTACGCCCCAGATGCTCATATTATTTTCTGACAAACAAACACATAGATCTAAAGCCAAAAAAAAACATAGTATTGATGGAATAGAAATATTGCAGTGGTGGATTCATATTTCTACTACCTCTGACAATAACGTTCGGTGAATAGTCTTGTAACATTAATGTAATTATTTTTTTTTTTAATTTTTTATAATTTCTTAGAACAAAATAAAATATTGAAAATGAAAATTTGATATTTTTTCTTGAAGTGGAAACCACTTCTAATATTTTTTGAACTATTTTTCTATGTCAAATAAATTTTTACTTTTTGCTTTACATCGTGGCTCAAGTATCCCTATGAGGGGGATACTTGTGGAGAAGGAATACTTGAGCCAGTATAGAAAAAAACCTACAAAAGTAATTTTTATCGATTTATTTTTGAACAAATATTTTACAGAATAATAAATAATGATACATTAAGTCCTTCAAAACCAATTGAGAAAACAAAGCTAGTAATACGATAATTTTTTGTCGTTATAACTGATGATCTACGGATCATTGCAACATCTTTTTACTTTTAGCTACATGGTAACTCAGTCGTGCCCTCTGTTGGTGACAATAGTCATTTTTTGATTGAAAAAACTTAAAGTAACAGACGATGTTACAATTTCAATATAAAATATTAATCTTAATATATTATATAAAAAAATAAATATTTTAATATGCTGGACCTGAAGTATTAGATAGTATGACTTCTAAAAGAGTTTAAAAAATGATGAATGTCAAAATGAAAAATAAAATGGATATTTTCATTAAAAAATATGCATTTTTAAACATTTTTTTCTAAGTCATAATTTTTTAAAGAAAAAAACAAAATAAAGAATTATCCTCCCTTTTATCCAGAAAAAATCAATTACTGAATATAAGGATGTAATTTTATGTTTTGTTTGTTTCATCCATGTCTAATTTCCTAGTGGGGATGGTTGAGCCATGGCTCAAGTATCCCCAATCTCTCTGGCTCAAGTATCTCCCCATTACCACCATTTTTGTTTATCTTCAATTTACTAAATAATGCATGGAGCTATTTGAACTAGTTTAGATTCAAAATACAATTGAAATTATACTTATCAAATTTATCTATATGATTGCAACTTTAAACAAAACTTTTAATACAAAAAAAAGAAAAAAAAGAAAAAGAAAAAAAAATATGCACCTAAATATTTACTTGAGATAGGGAAAAAAAAGCAATTAATCACCATACATTCAAAATGGTACCATTGTATGTGATTTCTTTTTTACATGTTCAGAACTATAAGTATGTTACCATATTGTCAGTTTAGAAAGAAAAATTAACCAACCGTAGAGAAATTAGGGGTGGCTCAAGTATCCCCTATGCGCAAGTATCCCCACTCTCCCCTATAGATCTAAAGCCAAAAAAAATAGTATTGAAAGAATAGAAACGTCGCAGTGGTGGATTTGTTTTTCCATTTCATACGTGAAAGATGATTTTAAATTTATTATCTAAATCTAGATTAGGTCGTATTTCATTTCGATTTCATATGTAAAAGGTGGCTTTAATTTTTTTTTTTTTTTTTTTTTTTTTTTTTTTTTTTTTTTTATAGAGGGGAAACACAAACGAGTATTTGAAAATTTTATTTAGTTTCACATAAAGCACCAAAATACAATAACTTAATATATTAAAAGTAAAATGAATAAAATTCATAAACAATAATCATTAATCATATTTTGCTTTAACATACTCTATTACAATATGTGTTAAAAATATTAAATTCTTCCAGTAAAGAAGTTAAAAAAAATCTTTATGGACTACTAATAAAAATAATTTATTTCAATCTGAAAGTTGTAAGATTTTTTTATTCATATACAGTTGTAATAGATATTTTTAACAAACATGTTTTGCCTTTCATATTGCTCTCTGACAATATAATAATTATAGCTTATTGTAGTGTTTTTTTTTCTTTTCTTTTAGTTTTTATTTTGACCAAATAAAAGAATGATGTAATATTGAATGTAATATAATATAATATAATATTGAATATAATATAATATAACATAATATTGAGTATAATATTGAGTATGATATACAATTTTGAGTTCACATCCTCTAGGTTTCACCTTAGTAAAAATTTATGCTATGGGAGGACGTCATGAAATCTCATAATCTCATGATTTTGTTTCTTTCGTACATTATCGTCTTTAAACACAGGAATGAAAGAATGAGACATTTTAAATGCTTCTCAGTCTAAAAGGGTGGGATGAGACAAGATCTGTAATGGGGCACTAAAAAAGATGCAGTGCTTGAAAATGCTCGCAACCTTATCCGAATTTCCTTTGGATGAAAGATCAAAAAGAGAAGTCTACCTAATTTACAATCAAGAATCAAAATGACTCTTGGTATTTTAAAAAAATCCATCCATCTAGAGTTGTTACATTCAACGCGGGAGACGTAATAATACATTTTGTGGATTCGGGGAAGAAATTATTATTGGTACAGAAATATTGTAAAGATGAAAACGAAGATATAACCCAAGATACTTACTTCTGATTGGTTATGAGCTGGTTTAAATTTATAAATCATTGGCATTCGTAGATTGAAATTAGCTCATTAAACGCTCATTTTTGAAAAACTAAATACGTTAAAAATACGTTGAAAAACGTTAATTAAATACCAGGTTTTCCTATTCTGTTGTTTGGATTCACAAATACTTTACAGGAAACAGCAAAAACAAATGGTAAAGTACATCCAGGGCAAATTTAAAACGTTTTTTATTATGGTACTTGTTTTTATTTGAAATCTTTTTAATAAAGTTTTATAATTGTTTTAATGTCAGAAAAATGTAACCAATTACCTACCAAGTCTATAATAGTGCATCACTCATATTCGTCAAAGGTGACTCTTTTTTTATTATTTTACTTACACAAATTTTCAATCCTATCCCCTCAATTAGATGTAATATCTCAGAAATTATTATGCTAAAAAAACAGTAAAAATGCAGTTATCTAATACAACTTTTCATCAATCTGCATTTTAAGCATCTTATTCTTAAATTAAGTATGTATTTTTATTTTATTATACTTAAATATGTTTCTATTTAAGTATATTTTTTATTTATGTATACTTAAGTATAATTTTCTTCTAGTATATCTTTTATTTAAGTATATTTAAGTATTTTTTTATTTAAAAACATTTTTAATTATTTTTTTTTCGTTTTTAAATTTCTGTTAATAAGTTTTAATATGAAAAATAAATTTTAGTAAAAATTAAGACAATCACGAAAATATTATTTAGTATTAAGATTTACGTATAATTACGAGATATATTACAGTACTTTTTATTCAACATATATGTAACTACTAAATACGATTTTTAAAATAAATTCAAATCCGTGTAATCGAAATATACCTCAAATATTTTTCATGAAACATCAATGTCTTTTACACGCGCTCCACAATATTTAACTGTGCCATGCAAGATAAAACTAAGTCATTAGAAAATTTCAAACTAACGCATGCATTCCCTCGAGTTTATTGATTTTCGATAAATATCGCATAGATCATGTAGAGGCAAAAATGTTGGTTCTATCTGATGGGGTATTGTTAGAAAATATATAGAATATATAAAAACGTTGAGAGATAGCAGTTTCACAAAGCAATAAATATTATATACCATTCTGTTACATACAAGCACTATGTTTATTTTTTTTATAGTGGGGAATGTATTTTAACGATGACTTCGTATATCTAAGAATTGTTTTCTTTTTTTAAGTTTTTATATTAATAAATTCAATAAATGGAAATTCATAAAAAAGTAATTTTTAGATAATAATAATAATAAACTGTGACACATTCTTGCCTTTTTAAGAAATCCTCTTTTTTTTCTTACACTGTTTCAACATATTAACATGTATTTAAAATTCAGAATATTTTTAGTCTATAAGACCACACAGAAAGTAACATTTGTTTTTGAATTAAAGATATTTAACAGAAATTTCCTTGAAAAAAATAATACTTATTTGTTCTACAAATTTACTATATTACATATTATACTACATATTTCTAAACCACGATAATTAAACTTCTCTTCTATCGAGAACCGTTAACATTTAAGCGTTATTCTTAACTCATGAAATGTATTTTGGCTCATCTATGACATTTTCAAAAGGGGTGGCAGTTTGATTTCTTCTTTATTCAAACAATTCAACACTGTAAAAAATTGCTGCATTAATTTTGATACAGCTGAGATTCCAGACAATGCCTGAAAAAAAACGATCTTTATTCCTATATCAACAGACTTTACCAATTCATTAAAGGGTTTTGCCCGTAAATTGCCGTTGACGGTTTATGTGAAAAAGTTACATTTTCCGTAAATTTACTGGATTATTCACCGTAAAGTACCGTAAATTTACTGTTTTTTTACAGAGAACATTTATAACAGAAATTCCGAATAATATTTAATGTTTTAAATAACGGCAAACCATTCGTGCTTGCAGTAAGAAAAATTTCCTTTTGAAATACCGATGTGATTTTTGAATAAAAAATGAATCTAAACTACAAACTGTATTATCTCCTCAAACGGGATCGATTTTTAATAAACTGTAGTGTTATGAAAGTAAAGACATAAGTACAAATACTCATTATCAAAAATTGCTGTCTTGATTAGAAAAGGGTGGGTGTCGGTATGGTAATAGGCATGCAGACAAATTTCATTTCTTAAGAAATTTAACTTTTTACACAATATTAATCTCTATGATCAGATTAAAAATGAAATAACATAAAAAATAAAATAACTAGCATTAAAAACCAGTTTAAGGATAGAAATGAAAAATTGTGAAAATTTCAAAGACATGGATATTTATTCTTAACACTCTGGCGCAGCATGTCTCTAAAGGGACCTTGCGCCATAAAACTCCAATCAACCATATTATTAACACTCAATTTCTATAATCCGGAAAAACTTAAGTTGTTGCTAGCACATACGTGATTTTCGCATCTGCGCGAATTAGACAGCCATATTTCGAGAAAAGCTAATAATTAGGTATAAATGTAGCTTCTTTTGCCTTTCATCTGAAAACTAAAAACAATTATACAGTTTTGACTTCTCGCAAAAAGCGCAATTAGGCGATTTAAAAATCACTTGATGATGTAACAAACACATGTAACGTGTTTAATATCAAATAAATGTGGCATTTACGATAAGCCATTGATGGCATTTAGTCTTTTAGTTTGGCAATAGCTTTTAGGTCACGGATAACCAACTAAAACCGAATTGTGTAAAAGAAACATCCTTAAAACTCCAAAAATAATAAGCATATTTACTAACAGTTTACAACGACGGATTAAGCGTCTTATTTCTAATTTTAAAAAAATTGAATTTAAGTTTGAATGAAATACAGGGTTATGAAAAATCGAAGAATGCGGAAAATAGGATTACAAATATCATGACAACTAACTATCTGATTGACTTCATTATTTATCAGTATTTCTATTTTTTATTGTCTTTAATACACATTTTTTAAAATAAACAATTATGTAAAAAAATTATACATTACATCATAACGAAAATTTTTAGCGTCCGAAAAAAATAGTTTAAATAATTAACAGGCTTTTTTTTCCATTATTAAATACTTAGTGCACACCAAATTTCAATTGTTAGAGAGATAGAGCGTTTAAAGACACAAAAGCAGACGGACGGACAGAGAATTCTTTTTTCAAAAATATGTTTCTCGGATCTCAGGTGTCTGAAACGTGTAAATCCATCAAACTTTTTTCAATTTTTAAAACAATTACAAGACTTACCCTATACTACGTATGATGGCTAAATAATATGCATAAAATGCTATTCATAAAAGATCATTGACTTTAGCATCTGTTTCCACATAACTAAATGTGCTATGTAAGATAAAACCAAATCATTAGAAATTTTCGAACTAACGCTTGCATTCTCTCGGGTTTATTGATTTTCGATAAGTATTGCATAGATTATGTGGAGGTACAAGTTTTTCGCACTGTTTGGCTGGGTACTGTCAGAAAATATCAGAAATATGCAAATTCATAGAAATAATATTTTTGAAAGCAATCAGGAATTATGATTTAAAATTTTGTCAGTACTAAGTAGTGCATTTTCTTTTTTTAAAATTTATATAGCATTTTTCATTCAAGATATTTTTCTTATGTAATCATACTTGATGCAATTATAATTCAGAAATTGTTATATAAATACACAAAACGAATAGGATGAGAAATATATGAAATTTAAATATGCAAATGACTACAATAAAAATATATAGTGTTAAAAGTGTGTATTTGGAAAGAAACAAAATAATTGTTTTGGTTATTTTATTGGACTATAGCAGATTTAAGTTTTTATTAAAATACATACATGCATACAAATGCCTTTTTTGATTTAAAATTTAGAATGTTTTTAATAATCATGCTTTAACGCTTTAACATTTATTATTCATAAACGACTGGCCTATAAAAAATGCAAATTGAGCCAAATACATACGGTCTCATGAAAAAGTTCCATATATCGGTTAATTAATAATATTTGAAATGCATACCTTTTTTATAATTACCTTACAGCATTTTTTTAACGTTTTTTTGGGATCTCCAGTGTCTGAGTTATGTAAATCCATCAATTTTTTTTTCGTTTTTTAAAATCATTTCAAATCTTACCCTATACTACGTATGATGGGAAAGTAATATGCTTCAAATGTTATTCATAAAATATCATTGCCTTTTACATCTGATTCCACATAACTAAATGTGCTATGTAAGATAAAACGAAATCATTAGAACTTTTCGAACAAACGCATACATTCTCTGGTACTTATTGATTTTCCATAAGCATTGCATAGATTATGTGGAGGTAAAATTTCTTCGCACTCTTTGGCAGTGTACTGTCAGAAAATCTGAGAATTATAAAAATGCATAGAAATAATATTTTTGAAAGCAATTAGAAGTTATGATTTAAGATTTTGTCAGTATTAAGGATATGTATTTTCAGTTCAATTTAAGATTTCTGTAACTTTTGCCATTCAAGATATTTTTCTTTTGTAAACATACTTGTTGCAATTATAATTTACATGTTCTTATATAAAAACGCGAAGCAGTTAGGATGAGAAATAGATAAAACCAAATCATTAGAAATTTTAGAACTAACGCTTGAATTCTCATGGGTTTATTGATTTTCGATAAGTATTGCATACATTATGTGGAGGTAAAAGTTTTTCGCACTGTTTGGCTGAGTACTGTCAGAAAATATGAGAAATATACAAATGCATATAAATAAAACTTTTGAAAGCAATAAGAAATTGTGATTTAAAATTTTGTCAGTACTAAGTATATGTATTTTCAGTTCAATTTAAGATTTGTATAACTTTTTCTATTCAAGTTATTTTTCTTTTGTAAACATACTTGATGCAATTATAATTTACATGTTCTTATATAAACACGCGAAGCAGATAGGATGAAAAACGTGTCAACGTGAAACATGCAAATCACTACATTAAAAAGGTATACCGTCAAAAATGTGTATTTGAAAATAAACAAAATTATTGTTTTGATTATTTTATTATTTATAATAGATATCAGGCTTTTATTAAAATACACACATACATACAAATACTCTTTTTGATTTAGAATTCAAGCTGTTTGTAATAACCTTGCTGTAACAAATTCATCATTGATAAACAACTGCTTCACGAGGGATGCAATTTTAGCCAAATGCATGTGGTCTGATGAAGAAATTCGATATATTGGTTAATTTATAATATCTGAAATGCACAACTTTTTTTCTTCAAATTTATTTTGGAGCTAAATATTTGTTAACTTTAAAAGCATGCCTATTAAGGAAAATCACTTTGAATTTATGATATGTAGAGTAACACAGAATTTTATTTTGATATTTGTAGAAGGTTATTATTAAGTATTTATTGACATTTATCATTGACCGCATTTATACTTATATTTATTGTGTAATTACGAAAGATCAGGTATGTGCACAAGAATTGTAAGGATTGCTACACATCACTCTTATAATTCCCCTAACTCTTCTAACTATACGGTTCATAACGAAGAATTTTTGCAGGTTGGAGTTCGGCATAACACTCGTAAGATGAAAGAGTGGATTTAGCTTCTCAGGAAAGAGATGTAGTTTATTGAATCGTGAATGAATTGTTTTTAAAACCTTTTAATCATCTTGAATTAGATTTCTTGTTTAAATAACTCATCTTGATTTAAATTGTTTAAAAACAATTCATTCACTTGAGCTGTTTCAACTCTTTATGAGAAGCTGCCTTTCAAAACGCGAGATGAGCGAATTTTATATTAAACCCCCATTATTTTTTATTCAAAATATGGTTACTAAATTTTGCTTTTAATAAAATCATGTTATGTTTTGTAAATAAGCTTTATACGTATATTTAAATCTTAAACATTTATATGATACTAACCCATCGTATCATCATAAGAAATTTTCCTTTTGATTGATTGTAAAACCGAAATACTTCCAAACAACAACAATGAAAAGTATGTTCATTTTTTATAGTTTAGGGGAAATTTTAACTCTGTCAAAGCGAATTTCAATTATAAATTTCACCCAATCCAATTTTGGTTATTCATATCTTTGTTCACCAGAATTATTCTAATACTTCTGACTTCCAAATGAACATTTATCTCGATTTTTAAGACTGATAACAACATCAGAACACGTTGCATCGAAAGCTAAAGAGAGCATGCTATATAACACTAGACTTGATAAAAATTGCATTTATTTGCTTGATGTAAATAATAATAACAATAATAAATATTTTGCTTCTATGTGATAGCACCTAATAATATATTTTGTTTTATTTGGCATGGGAAGCAAGAGTATAATAATTTACTTTTAAAAAATTCCATTTATTTGTCTCTTATACAGGATGTCTCAGAACTTCGTGTACAAACTTTAAGGGGTGGTATAGAACATCGTTTGGAATCAAAATTACATATTAAAGCATGGACAGAAACATCACCCTCACTTGTTAACCCTTTCAATGACAATAATTTCTCTATGAAACTACAAAATGAACATCGGTACCAAAATTTTAATATGATTTTTCCATTTATTTTGTATGTGAATTATTTCTTTTTTCCTCCTTTCAAACACACTTATCCGCAATTTCTGATGTCTATCCTATTTTTCCACATTACAACAATGGAAGTGCTTTGTCCGTGAAAAAGAAACACAAAGACACAGTTATGACACAATGCAAAAAGCAGTGTAGCTTCATTACATAGAAAAAAGAACAAGAAATTATTTAAGTTTAAATTAAATTTAAAATTATGTTTCTTTAAAATTAAGTATCATAGTAGCTATTAAAAATTGCTAAAATATGTAAAAATATGAACGACATCAGAATTTGCGGGAAAATGTATTTGCAAAGAAGAAAAGAGAGACATATCACATACATAATAAATGGGAAAATCATTTTAAATTCTGGTTTCAATATTAATTTTGTATTAAAAATTTTATAATTTCTTAGCCACTGTATTTGAAAAGGTTAATAAGTGAGGTGGCGTTTCTGCCCATGCTTTCCTATGTAATTATGGTTCCAAATGATGTTCTCTATCACCCCTCAAAGTTTGCACCCGAAGTTCTGGGACACTCTGTATATAATTGAAGGTTCTCAGTTTTTTAATTTTCTCTGCATTTCCTGCAGCCCTTTGAATTATAATATTTTGGCCAATTCCTGTTAAATCTATAGTAAAGGTCTACAATAGAAGAGCTAGGATGATAAATATAGTAAGTGATACGATCATCATTTTGAGAAAATACAGTGTAAAAGTTAAGCTAGCTACACAAAATAAAAAAAAATATATATAATAAAACATTATCTGAAATTTACGGATTTATTTTTCTAGGATTTTCACAGAAAAAGCCCTTGTCACAACAAAAGACCATCATCCTTTAAAAATCGAAAAATTGAATCATATTTCCTGAAAATAACGAAACAATGGAGATAATTGATGTTTGAGACAAATGTATTTTAAATGTTTATAGAACTGACACGTTACTGCACAGAAAAAAAACTCAACTGAAAACTCTGAGCTCTTTTGTGAGACGTTTAATTTGTTGTTGAATTAGTAGTGTATTGCTTTTTGTCATCGAGATTAAAGATTATTATATTTCTAACCAACTTAATATCGGAAAGTTACCGCATATTCAAATGGAATTTTTCCTCTTTTTATTTCTCAAGAAGAAAAATCTACTAACGTAGCGGAAAAAGTCCGGCAACTATCCAGCCACTATTTTCACCGTAAATTCCAGGATTTATTTTTAACAGTTTATTTGCATTTAGTGTTTTTAAAAGTCATTTATCACATGGTAGGAGACCACTAATTATGTTCCATTATATGATTTACTCTTTTTTTATTTATTTATTATATGTTTTTGGCAAGAAGGTTTTTCTTAAATAAAGCATTTTGTCGCACTTTTTTTTTTTAATTTTTTACCTTATCATCGAAAAATGTTCAAAGAAATGCACAGAACTTAAACAAAATTCATATATTCATGTATATATATGTGTGTGTATATATAATGAAATAGCCATGAAATGAAATTGATAAAAAATTAAATCGTTTATTAAATTTTGTTACGTTATATTTGATTTTTTTTAAGTAGATTGTATGCAGTCTACATTTTTCAACAGATTTGCCCACTAGTATGCCGCAAGAATATCTTAAGGATATAGTCCTATATACTTTATATATATATATATATATATATATATATATATATATATATATATGTATATATATATGTATATATACATATATAACACACATATATATATATATATAGAGAGAGAGAGAGACTTAGATATAGATATAGATACTTGACTACTTCCCACAGATCCCATAGGAAAATGGGGTTATTTACCCAGAGGTAAGAATAGAATTTTTGTGTAATTTTCATCATTAATTGTGGTTTTGTTGTAGATTGTCTATGCAGTGACGTGCATTTCGCGTCCATTTAACCAGAAAATACATTTGAAAAAAAAGAAAAGACCAACTGTATCATCTCTGTTAAAGAATGTTTGGGAATTTATCACAGAGAAATTTGTTTAAAATAATAATTTAATTATAATTTTAAAAAATCAGGACAGTATACTTAAGACATTCTTGCGGCCTACTGATGTGGCAAATCTGTCGAAAAAAAAACAGGCTGTATGCATTGTACTTAACCTTCCCACTTCCGGGACCGGATATATCCGTTCACTATCCTGCAGGTTTCACTGCAGTTGAAGCTTTATTTAAATTAATGTAATTCTACAAATAAAAGCCAGTTTTAAGAAATTAAGTTATGATTGATGCTTTCAAGGCTTATAAGCATATACGAAGCAACAACATTAAAAAATATATACCATGATATAAAATCCCTCTCTTATTAACATTTAAAATAAATTGCACAGAAAATACATTAAAATTTTGCCCTTTTGATCGGCGGTCAGGGAACACACACAAAAAAAGCAAAAATAAAAAAAAATAAAATAAAAATAAAAAAAATAAAAAATAAAACGTAACAAAATTTAATAAACGGTTTAATTTTTAATCAGTTTCAGTTTATTGCTATGATTTTTTAGGCATTTCAATTTATTCTGACCGCATCAAAAAAAATTCGCTTGAATAATGCGTGAGATTTTTCTTTCAAATTTTAGTTACATCACAAAATTGAATTTCATATGTACCAAAAATGAATGAATAAATTATGCTTTGGTTGTTTTTATATGAGACATTTCCTTCCAAAAAATTGTATAAAATGCTGATATTCTTAAAAGATAAAGATGTCTGCAAAAAATCCTTGAAATTGTTACATTTACTAAATTAAGCAACACGTTAAGCGTGCATAGTTATGAATAAAAAGAGAAACGTTGGCTCTTTCTGATATGGCTTTGCACGAAATATTCTTATCTTTTATTGTTTTGGAAGACTTTTTTTTCTTTTTTCGCTTCTTTTTCTTTTTATAAATTTGATAATTCTTTAAACTGTTCTTATGGCACATTAACTTTTTAGAATAATTATTAAAAGCATTTATGTAAGAAAAAATTTTTGATGTCACAACTCATTTGATAAAAGTGTGAATTCGAAAAAATATATATATTCAGGGGAATTTACGTCTTAGAATTAAAAACTACGAACAAAAAAAACTTTATGGCATATTTTGTTTAATTAAATGATCAAATTAACTTATTAAATAAAGTATCTAAATTAAAAATTATTTCTTAAGTATAAGTAACTAACTTTTAACATGCAGTGAACAAATTAAGTAGAAAATATAAACAGAGATACATAGTATAAATCGAGACGTACACATTGTTTTAAAAATAATAATTTAAGCGATTGATAGAAAATTACAAACCACACCGGATATAACCAGGGCTGCAAAAAATTCAGTCTTTTTATAAAAATTCCAGACCGGCCGTCTTTTATAGGAAAAAAACCGGTCTTTTTTTTATAAAAGCCGTCTTTTACTGGCTTTTTTTCAGTACATATCTTATTTTCTATTTTTAAAAATTTTATATGTTAATTTACTTTACTAATGGCCATTTTCTTTAAATTAGAACTGAAATCTTATGATTTTTTTTTAAATCATGTTTCAGATGTTTGTTTTTATACTCAGTTAATAACTGATAGAGCAAAAGAACTTCACAAATAGGCATTTCAATTTATTCTGACCACATCAAAAAAGTTCTCTTGAATTATGACCGAGAATTTTCTTTCAAATTTTAGTTATATCACAAAATTGAGTTTCATAAGTACCAAAAATAAATGAATAAATTATGCTTTGGTTGTTTTTATATGAGTCATTTCCTTCCAAAAAAAAATTGTATAAAATGCTGATATTCTTAAAAGATAAAGTTGCCTGCAAAAAATCCCCGAAATTGTTACATTTACTAAATTAAGCAGCACATTTAGCGTGTATAGTTATCAAGAAAAAGAGAAACGTTGCTCTTTCTGATATGGCTTTGCACGAAATGTTCTTATCTTTTATTGTTTTTGGAAGTTTTTTTCTTTTTCCTCTTTCTTTCTTTTTATAAATTTGATAATTCTTTAAATTGTTCGTATGGTACATTAACTTCTTAGAATAATTATTAAAAGCATTTATGAAAGAAAAGAAGTTTTTGATGTCACAACTCATTTGATAAAAGTGTGAATTCGAATAAAATATATTCTGGGCAATTTACGTCTTAGCATTAAAAATTAAGAAAAAAACCTTATGGCACATTTTGTTTAATTAAATGATCAAATTAACTTATTTAAATACAAAAAAATCTAAATTAAAAATTATTTCTTAAGTATAAGTATCTAACTTTTAACATGCAGTGAACAAATTAAGCAGAAAATATAAACAGAGATACATAGTATAAATTGAGACGTACACATTGTTTTAAAGATAATATTTTAAGCGATTGATAGAAAATTACAAACAACACCGGATGTAACCAGGGCTGCAAAAAAGTCAGTGTTTTTTTTTTTTTTCTTTTTTTTAATAAAAGCCGTTTTTTACTGGCTTTTTTTCAGTACATATCTTAATCTCTATTTTTAACAATTTTATATGTTAATTTACTTTATTAATGGACATTTTGTGTAAATTAGAACTGAAATCCTATGGATTTTAGTTAATATCACGTTTGAGATGTTTATTTTTATACCCAGTTAAAAAATGATATAGCAGAAGAGCCTCACAAATATAGCCAATATAATTAAAAGAAATCTATACTAAAGATATAATGGTACCATCTTTGCTTAGTAAAGATATCTTCATGTTGCCACGGTTAAGAGTTATATTCAAATGAATAATGTGCAAAGTGAAACTGTCTGTTAATTACTGCACTTTTAACAATGGTTCCTAGCATATTTGAATGTGTTAGTACTTGGAATTAAATAAGTCACTATATTATGTAAAAAATATTTTTATAAAGCAGAATTCTACTTTAAAAATATAAAAGTATAGATTAATAATTACTTTGCATAGCCTTTATATTTATTTATCTTTCTAGATGGATACTTTTTCCTTCATTTGTTTTCTCTTATAAAAAATCTGCAAATGACTTTACTGTGGGTTAAATGACTGTGCTGGGCTAAATAATTATCTCTCTGTTCTGTAAGACCCCTACTGTCCCATGAGTTTGGGTAATTTGATTGGCTTCCATTTAACTGATCTATGATATGTAACGATGACAGATTTTGCAATTATCACTACGGCAAATTTATAATGGTGAATTGTGAAGTGTTTGTAAACATGTTCTTTTCTTATATAGTTGCGAAATATTTTGTTCTTGTTCCTGCACAAATCTATCCATAGACTAAAAGAAGGGGAATATGTTTGGACCGATTAGCACATTTTATCATCCCTGAATTCTTCGTATTATGAATAGTTTGGACTAATAGGTTACTAGATTAGCAAAATTTCAGGAATACATTTACTTTTAAAGGAGTATGAGGATGGAAGAAATAAGGTTATCTTCCTTCTTCGCTAACTGTTTGCAGTTGTTAACAAAAGGCTGGGGATATTCAACCTTGGAGTGGAATACATCAATATTTTTCGTTCTCTAGAATGGTATTTCAGTATATTTGAAATGCAATTAAAAATGAAAAACACCGACTCAGCACAACAAAACGCCAACAATTAATATCTATTAAGATCTTATAGGATTAAAAGACGTATTCTCTCACTTACTTGCACTTTTTGTAGTTTCTCGGTGCTTTTTATTTTTTACTTCATTTGAGGAATCATTCTGAAGAATGGAAAATTTTCCTTAAAATTCCTTTTTGTCTCTTCCCCTAGTCGAGTCTTCTCGGATATTTTTTCAATGACCACAAACGGTTGTTGAACTCCAAAAAACAAAAATAAATGCTCTTGGAAGAGATTATTTGGAGGAAGAAGTAAAACGACCATTATAACTCACTGGAATAAACTTGGAAAGAAAGTTTACCTACTTGTAAACCAGAAAAGCAAGTCTGATAACCAAATTTAATTTTTCGTTCGAAATTAAAAAGTATGATATAACTAGATAAGGGTTTTACTATGTCCGTTATAACCGAAATTGTAAATTATTAACTATGTAGGATTCAAGCATCTGAGTACGATATAAGCAAAGGTACGTTATATCCCAGGTACGTTATAACCGGTTACTTTAACCGGTTTGAAAATTAAAAAATAGGTATAAGAATAAAACATTTTTCTATTATTTATTGAAATATGCTTTTAGTCATATATTGAAGTATGGGATTCGAACCAAGTATGGCTTAGTTGGAGCCGACAATCTGAAGAATCATGAGGTGTAATTCACACAAAAAACTCTAATATTTACAACATCTGGTTTCATATCTGTTTCAGTGCAAAAGAATAAATCAAGCCTTATTCTGGACTTTATTCTTCCACTTCCAATTTCACAATTGCTATGATTTATTTACTAAATGTGTTTCTGTATGCGAAATCGAGGGATACCAGATTTTGAATATTAATCCCTGATCTTTTCCGGCATACCGATAAAAGGGAGCTAAGGAATGAAGACCATGAGCTGTATCCAGTGGCCACGATTTCTGTTGGGAAGAAATGGTGCAATACTTCAAAATTTTCTAATTATTACCTTTTTTACATATTCAAGAGAATGCAAACGTGTTTCATATGCCTCATACCATTTCACAGTAAATTTTCTCCCCAGCTCCCATAAGATATTTACAATGTAGAAAAAAGATCATCTCATGAAGTATTACATGAATAGAAATGGTCTTTCTATATAGAAAATAAAAAATACATATAATAATTATAGCAATATATAAAGTGAGAAATGTGTACTAACCATATATCAAAAAAGCTATTTTATACGATAATTTAATTAACTTAGTCGTGCATGAAAATTTTGCTTAATAATAAAACAAATAAAATCTAATAATCACTTAAACATAAATGTATATATATATATAGAGAGAGAGAGAGACAGAGAGAACAATAAGTATTTTTTTAAATGAAAAATTTTATTCTAAAAACTTAAATAAATCAGCAGCATATTCTCCAGTAGCTAAACCTCATATTTTACGGCATGCCGGAAAGTACGATTTTTTCCGGTATGTGGAATGCCTCGATTTTTTTCCGGCATGCCGTCTAATGCGGGGCAATACGGCAAAATTAATGTAATATACAAATCGTGTTTCCTAAATAACTAAAAAATTTTCAAACAAAATATTCAAGTCACTAACATTTTTAAAAATAAAATTTGGTAAATATCAACTTCTTTAAAAATCTTTATAATGTACTTTTTCATATGATAATATCTATCAGTGAAAATTTAATTTAGAATATGCGCTTGAATTATTTACTAAGCCTCCGTTTGGAGAGAGAGCCGTTAAAAGGGAAACGTTTATAAATACTATGTATGTTTTCAACTGTTATGATTTATTTACCAATTGTGTTAAAATTAATGTAATATGGAAATCCTGTTTCTTAATCAGTTTAAAGAATTTCCAAGCAAAATGTTCAACTCACTAATATTTTTACAAAATAAATTTGGTAAATATCAGCTCTCCTATAAATCTTTATAATGCACATTTTTATATGATAATATAGCAGTGAAAATTTATTTTGGAATGATGCGCTAGAATTATTTACTAAGCCTCTGTTTTGAGAGAGCAGTTAAGAGGTAAATGTTTTTAAATACTATGTAGGTTTTCAACTGTTAAGACTTATTTACCATTTGTGTTACAATTAACGTAACATACTAATCGTGTTTCTTAATTAGTCGAAGAATTTTCCTAGCAAAATGTCCAACTCACTAGCATTTTTACAAATAATTTTTGGTAAATATCAACTGCCTTATAAATCTTTATAATGTACTTTTTTATATGATAATGTACATCCGTGGAAATTTATTTTGGGATGATGCGCTTGATTTATTTACTAAGCCTCTGTTTTGAGAGAGCGATTAAAAGGGAAACGTTTATAAGTACTATGTAGGTTTTCAAAACAGTTATGATTTACTTACAAATTAAATTAAAATTAAAGTAATATACAAATCGTGTTTCTTAATCAGAAGAAAAATTTTCTAGCAAACTGTCCAACTCACTAACATTTTAACCAAAAAGTTTTGGTAAATATTAACTGCCTTATAAATCCTTATAATATAATTTTCTTATTTAATAATATATCAGTGAAAATTTACTTCAGAATTATGGGCTTGAATTATTTACTAAGCATCTGTTTGGAGAGAGCAATTAAGAGGGAAACATTTATAAATACTATGTATGCTTTCAACAGTTATGATTTATTTACCAATTGTGTTAAAATTAACATAATATAAAAATCGTTTTTCATAATCAGCCGAAGAATTCCCAAGGAAAATATCTTACTCACTAACATTTTTACAAATAAAATTTGGTAAATATCAACTGTCTTATAAATCTTCATAATGTACTTTTTATATGATAATATATATCAGTGAAAATTTATTTTAGAATAATGCGCTTGAATTATTTACTAAGTCTGTGTTTGAATAGAGCAGTTAAAAGGCAAACGTTTATGAGTACTATGTAGGTTTTCATCTGTTATGATTTACCGTATTTACTCGTGTATACCGCGCACCCCTTCCTTTAAAAGGAAAAATGGCGTTTTTTTTAAATCTCGTATATAACACGCACCATAAATTTGATATGCAAATAAACGAATAGTCAATAAAATAAAGCCGAAGCAAACATTGCGTTAAACCAGAAAACAAGGCGAAATTACATTTTTAGACGGGTAAGGCGTGCATGACGGGAGCTAATAGTGAGTAAGGGCAATGATAATTACTTACTAGTGTTTAAATTAACTTTACTAGCACTTTTCTATAAAAAATAAATAAAAATTCAGCGATACTTCTATTAATGAATATTTTCCTATTTTTAGTGTCTTCTTTGAATACATTTCTTAAATCATATGTATATCGTGTCATTACTTGAAGAAGTAAAAAATTATTCCGTGTATAACGCGCACCAACGAGTTTTTCTTTATTCTTTTCAAAAAAAAAAAAGTGAGCATTACACACGAGTAAATACGGTATTTAGAAATTGTGTTAAAATTAGCGTAATATACAAATCTTTTTTCATAATTGGCAGAAGAATTTCCATGGAAAATATCCTACTCACTAACATTTTTACAAATAAAATTTGGTAAATATCAACTGGCTTATAAATCTTAATAATGTACTTTTTTATATGATAATATATATCAGTGAAAATTTATTTTAGAATCATGTGCTTGAATTATTTACAAAGCCTCTGTTTGGAGATAGCAGTTAAAAGTGATACGTTTATAAATACTTTCTAAGTTTAAATTGCATTTTTAACACAATCACACTTATTGGTAAAGTTATCATACGAATTAAATATTTCTAACTAAGCGAAAAATTGCCTAAGCTGGGAATCGAGCCCAGATACTTGGCTTACAAAGTCAATGCTTTACCGTTTAAGCTAACTGGGTAGGACAACCGGTGAGCATTGGCCTTGTAAGCCAAATATCTGGGTTTGATTCTCGGCCTGGGAAATTTTTCACTCAGTTGTAAATATTTAATTCATATGATAACTTACACCAATTCAGTTTGATTGTGTTACAAATGTAATTTATCTATGTACCCGTCGTTCTATGAAGTTCCTTTATCTGCGGTCTATTCTATTGAGGTGTATAAATGACAGACCAAATGTTATGTCATCCAAAGTTATCTGAAAGAAAAATACTCACCTGTTGTTGTGTTCAGTTAGCTTAAATGTTACAGCATTGACCTTGTAATCCAAGCATCTGGGTTCGATTCCCGGCCTGGGCAATTTTTCGCTCAGTTGGAAATATTTAATTCGTACTATGTAGGTTTGTTAAGTTTTATTTACCAATTGTATTAAAATTAACGTAATATACAAATCGTTTTTCTTAATCAATCGAAGAATTTCCAAGAAAAATATGCTACTCACTATCATTTTTACAAATAAAATTTGGTAAATATCAACTTCTTTATAAATCTTTATAATGTCCTTTTTTATATGATAATATATATCAGTGAAAATTTATTTTAGAATGATTCACTTGAATTATTTACTAAGCCCTGTTTGGAGAGAGACCAGTTAAAAGGGAAACGTTTATAAATACTATGTATGTTTTCAGAATTTCAAATCCACCGATGCGATACAACCTTTTCTTAAATCGGATGCCAAAGAAGCGATAGGATCCAAGATAGATTTGACATTTCTCTGTTGATAAAAACGGCAGCACGTGACACGATTTGCAATCGAAGTCAGACTGTTTCAATAGTTGGGCCAAGAATTTCTAGATATATTCTTTAAGAAAAAGATAATGATAAGATATTCTATGGGTTCAAGCCGAAGTTGATTTATCTAAAAGCTAAGATTGAATTTAAGTTTAAAATTATTATTCTAAACATGCTTGTTTATTTTTTATAAAGATGAAATAACCCTAATTTAGATGAAGTTTCCAAAATGTTTTGCAAAGAAAAACTATATTTCAGTGAAAATATTTAAATTTCTGAACTATTAGATTATTAAACATACTGCTGTTGAAGTTCCATTAACACTAATTTTCATATTTAATTTATTTTATTTTATTAGCTGAGATAATTTAATATTTATGAGAAAAACCCACAGATACATTTGCGACCATTCGAGCAAATTTTTATAAATGATCGCAATTATTTTATTAAAAATATAACTAACTAGGGAAGTGCACGAAGTGTGAGTCACCGATTTTGACAAAAGTGGTATCGTTGGAAAGATCTCATCGAGAGTAGCAAAAAAAGTCAATGCAACTACCCGTCGCAAATGAGTCGTTATCGAGATATCCGACAATATATGTGACGCAACTAGCACATAGAATAGGGGACCGTAAAAAATGTTAGTCTCGATTTTAACTAAAGTGGTATCGTTGAAAAGATATCATCGTGAGGATTAAAAAACTCATTGGAATCACCCGTCGGAAATGAATCGTTTTTCAGATATCCGACAATTTGTGTCACATTTTTAATACACACTTCTAGGAAACTGCATTTAGTGACAGAAATTATCGGATATCTCGAAAATAGCTCATTTCAGATGGTTTGTTCTTTTGAGTTTTTTACTTCTCACAATGATATCTTTGCAACGACACCATTTTCATTATAATCGAGAAAACATTTTTTTGCTGTCCCCGTTTAAGTGTGCACTAGAACAGAAGGCACTAGCTACGTGACATAAATTATCGGATATCTCGAAAACGACTCATTTCCGACGGGTGATTCCATTGAGTTTTTTAATCCTCACGATGATATATTTTCAACGATACCACTTTAGTTAAAATCGAGACTAAAATTTTTTACGGTGCCCCATTAAGTATGCGCCAGTTGCGTCACATATATTGTCGGATATCTCGATAACGACTCATTTCCGACGGGTAGTTCCATTGAGTTTTTTACTGTTCTCGATGAGATCTTTCCAACGATACCACTTTTGTGAAAATCGGTGACACACTCTTCATGCACTTCCCTAGTAAGATGAAAATTGATATAAAGAGTTAAATATTATTTTGTTCTACTCACACAAAATACATATAATTTGTTACGTAATGCTTTTTGCTTGTCTATGTAATAAATTTTGTTAATCTTGTGATTACTTCTGATCAGAGTGTCGGAAGAGAAACAATATTTTGATTTAACATATAGACAAATAAAATGGTTTTTGTTACAAATTAGATGTATGATGCAGGATTGGAGTTGTTATTTATGACGACCGATTATCTGCGCGAGTTATATAGTCCCTCGAAAGAGTGCCCTCCGTGCGGGTCTTTCTAAGGGGATCTAACCCGTTTTTACAGAAGTTTGCCCAAGGTTCGATGAAAATCAAAGAAAATTCCGAACGTTTAAACCGACTCACAGAGTGCGATTTTGCAAATTTAGCATTAAAAAAAGGCCCAAAAATGGACTTCATTAATTTAACTTTTAAACATTTCAAATAATAAACAACACGTTGGAGGAAAAAAAAAGGTAAAATGATAGTATCCTACACTGTAAAAAAAAAGTGTCGATCTACTAAAAAAACTTTAGTGATCCTTGTAATTACTAAAAATTTTTTAGTAATCTTAGTCGGTTACAAGAAAATCTGTAAGAATTACTAGAAAAAAGTTAGCAACGAAGAGAGTTAATAGTTTTATATTTTTAATAACTAGTACTAAAACTCACTTGGTGTGGCCTTGATAGCATAGTAGTTATAGTAACGGACTCCAGACTAAAAGGTCCCGGGTTCGAAACTGGGCACCGCCAAGTACGCCCCGAATGTATGTAGTGTAAGTACTCGTTAGTAAAGGGATTATGAAAATCCTGGCGGAGCAGTTAGGAGTGTGTGATGCTGCCATCTATTGCTGTTTTGTCGAAAATCTTCCGCTTCAGAAGTCTGGATGCAGCTCGAAGGAACCTCCTGCCCTTCGGGCGCATGTAATGGTTATTAAAAATAATTTTGGAGCTATTACTAAAATTTGCTTGGTGGCTCATACTAAAAATTTTTAAGTTATACAAAAAATTCTTTTGTTCAGTTTACAAAAGAAATGCTTGTTTCACTTGCAAAAAAAAGGTTTGTAATGGTTACTAAAAAATTCTGTGGAATACAAATTTACTAAAAAATTTTTAGTAATCTCTTGAATTTTTTTTTACAGTGTAACTCTACAACAACACTCTCTAAAATTGGCTCAAAAACCAAATTTGCTTTAAACCATTTAAGAATGATAATCGATGTAGTTGTAATTGTCATTGATATTTTTGCCTGAAAACACACTTATTTTGTAATTTTTCTTATGATAGCATGTAATCTTTATAAAAATGTAGATACTTTGTCTTTTATAGTTACAATATTTATTTAAAAAATTTTTTAAGTCAATATAAAAGTAGGATAGTAAGTTAAATCAGACCATATTATATTAAGTACTAAACTAAATGTAAAATTTTATGAAAATCCATGGACTAGTTCTTGAGATATGGCTATTGAGAAATTGTAAGTTATGCAGCATAGCATAGCCACATTTTAAACGATGTATACCAAAACTTAATCCCATCTAGTTTATATCAAGCTATGGCAGAATCTAAAGTTTTGTGAAATTCCCTGCAGTAGTTCTTGAGATAGCTATTCGATAATCACGAATAACGCACTATAGAAACCGCAGCTTTTGAGCGTCTTGAACCAAAATGTAATCAGCTCTAAGTTATATCAAGTAATAATAAAATCTACAATTTTAGGAAAACCCTTGCATTAGCTCTTGAGATATGGCTATTGTGGAAATTGTGATTAATGCAGCATAGCAGTGCCACCAATCGAGCAATATACATCAAAACCTAATAAGATCTATAAAGTTAAAATTATTTTCAACGTTAGAACACCAGAATATTCAAATTCCAAGCATACCGGTTTCGGTAGCATATAGCATACCTTCCTCAGTGCTAAAGATAGTGGAGATTTGCTCATATATATATAGGGAGGATGGGGATTCAAGTGATAAGTTTCTTGACCAATAGGAAAACAGAGGATCCTAGGCAACAGCCAACAGGAAAACAGAGGATCCTAGGCAACAGCCAATAGGAAAACAGGGAACAGCTAATAGGAAAAATGGGTGGAAAATGGAAAGATATTGCGAGAATTGCATTAAAAGATTAAGAAAAATTAGTTTTAATGTAATATTTCCAACAGTCTGATAATGGTGGAATAGCAAAATCACAATTAACAAGATTAGCAAGATTTTTATGGATATGGAAAGCTTCAAGGAAGTTAAGTTCTTGTATAGAAGTAGGTTTAGTTAGTATCTTAACCGAATTGAAGTCAAAAGCATGACTCGTCTCCCAGCAATGTTTTGCGATTGAGGATTTCTTGATTTCTTGTTTTTCAATATATTGCTTATGTTCTTTAATACGAAATTTTAGACTGCGTTTGCCCACCTATGTTTGTCACATGCAGACAAACAGATTGACAGAGTGACATACAAACATTTTGTAAAAGCATTTTTTTCAACTTCTCTGATTCCTAAAACGTGTAAATCTGTCGAAAACGGGATTTCGAAAGTTTTCACAAATCCAATGCTTTCTTCTTATTGAGAAAGATGGAAGTAAAAAGAAATATGTAGTGTAAGTATAATGCACTTTTTCAAGAAAAAATTCTGAAATCTATTTTGTCTTCTAGACTACAGAATCACACAAGTGTACTTTCACAAAAATGCTCTACTTCGCCATGCTCTACCGCCAACGAAAGCCTCTTTGCTCTAATATTTCGCCCGACAAAGTGCTCAACTGTGTCAATCTTAAATTTGTTCTGCAACGCAAACATGGAGTGTTCCCTGTGAGATAATGCCTGTCGATCATTGATTTTTATATAAAACCTCGATTCTTGTTCTTTTATTTTTCTTACTTACAAAACATTTTCTTCTAGTAGAGCATTTAGAGTATCCAGTAGCTTTAATCTCTTTTGACAGTTTCAGGAAAAAAGTGATATATCATGACTTTCATTTTTGGAAAAAAATATTGTTGCGCTTAACGGTGGACGTTTCGTTTTTTTTTTTTTTTTTTTTTTTTTTTCTTTTTACGAGAAACTTAATTTTTTGGCGTGTCCTCTTTGGCGTCCATTTCTTTTGATCTTTGGTGCTAACTATAACTTAACACATTATAATATTAGAGTGATTTAAATATTAAAAAACTGTATTTGTTCAAGTGCACTAACCGGTACTTTATCTTAATGATATAGTCTGAATTTTAAATAAAGAGTTTTTATTTACATACTTTTTCTTTCATTTTGTGTTACAGTGGAACATTGTTTGACGAAAGATGATGGAAATTTTAAATACAATTTTTTTTCAAATAAATTAAATAAATATTTAATCATTGCTTTGGTATCAAAGCAGAATAGATTTGTAAATACATGTTTTGAAATTTAGATTAAAAAAGACAGGAAATATTCAAAGAGAAATATTACTTTTCTGTCATCCTATTATTCGTGTGAAATTATCTCTATAAAACCTTTTAATATCTAATTTCATTATAATGAGTAATCGTGTAAATACTAAAATATGATGCCATTCATCAAATAATCTGAATTCTAATATTCCCATTTTTAAAAAATTCTTTTATTGATGAATCTAAAGTCCACAAAGCGTTTAGGATGCTGAGATTAAAAAGAAAAATAGCAATATTAATTTATTTAAAAAAAGTTATATATATATAAGAAGTATAAATGGTGTAAGTACGCATCGAGATGAAATGATCATTCAACTTAAAAAATAAAATTTCATAAGAAAACATGTTTATGTTTTATGCATGTGTATTTTACTATTATCTGTTACACTACTATTCTTCTACATATATATATATTATTTTATTCAAAGTATGTCTTGAATTACATTATACAATTGAAGGCTGGAATTCATTTTTCTCATTCCAGAAACAACTACTAAAGAATTTTTGGAACCAATAGATTTATAAGTAGGTTAATTTTCCAAAAAGAAATTCTAATCACAATAATCGGTATTTTGATATCAATTGATAGTACAGAACAAATATGCACTTAAATGTGCACACAGAATGTAAAAATAACAGGTTCTGCACAGCGGAATAACCCACCAATCGGCAAACACTGTAAATAATTTGTGCAGTAAAATTACTGCAGCAGAGATTCAAAACAATGTCCGTAAAAAACGGACTTTATTCCTATATGAACGGACTTTGCCATTTTATTAACGGGTTATTCCCGTAAAATACAAAAAATTACAAAAATTGACCGTTTATGTGAAAAAAAGTGACATTTTCCATAAATTTACTGCATAATTCATGGTAAAGTACCGTAAATTTACATTTTTTTCTTTTTAGTGCAGGCTTTTAGATCCCGTGTAGTAAGTTTATATAAAAAGCATTATTTAACAATGTTTGAACATGGAATATATTTTTAATAAAATGAAAGCAATGCTTGTAATTTATGTTATCGTGAAAAACTATTTTCAAGTCTATAATGAGTTATTGAAAGTTCTATTTACAAGTCTACATAAGATTTGTTAAAAGTTCTATTTACAAGCCTATATGTAATTTGTTGGGAGTTCATTTTATAAGACAATAGAGAGTTGTAGAAATTTTTTGTACTAATTACGACTGTTTAACTGTTTATGTTTAATGAACAGTTGAACAGAAGTACAAGTAATGTACTTCACTGGATTTTTAGTCCTCGTCAAGTTAACGAAATATTTTGTAAAATTCTAGTTCACACCAATTTAAATTCCTGGAAGTAACTGCTTTTCTACTTACTACTTTTATACTCTAACTTAGGCAGTTATAAGGGTAAGTATAAATATAAGATTACGTAATGTTAAGTGCAATTATATATATAAAGATCGATAGGCTTTTAGGATAGAAGTAAAAATAAAAAATGTTTTTTTATGTAATTAAATACAAAAAGGATTAAAGTTAAAATTTTCATTTGTTGAAACAAATAAAATAAAACAGGAAAGCAGAAAGGGTACAAGGCACTTTAATGTTGTAATTGTAGTTTTTTTCCTGTTAACGTTGTTGCCAATTTGTACTTTTTCTAATTGAATTACTATCCCCTTATTCAAATAGTATACTTAGTATTCTTTTACTTTTATAATCGATCAAATTGCATGTGATCCTACAACAAATAAGGCGAATGTTACAACTTCAAATATTTTTTTGGAATTTATCCATCGAATAAAAAGGAAAATGAAGGAGCAGAATGGCAACACTTACTATTTCTAAACAACAATATAATTAGAAAGGTCGCGTTAATTGTATTTCTTCAAAAAATATTTTTGTTTTCTCTCTAATAATATGGTAGGTAATTTTTTCTTAGAAATTCGTTAAAAACGTTTCGTTAATAGTGACTATAAGAATACTAGATTCATATAGAAAATATACTGCAAAAATATTTTAATTTAACGTTCCTATTAAAAACATTTTTATTAATAAAAAAAAAATTGTAACAATATACATTTTGTACACTTTATGTGCTGTGCATAATAACAACAATTTATTCTTAAACAGACATGAAATGTATCAACTTCCGAGGTTGAATATAGAGATCAAATAATAAAATCTTTCAACTTAAAATAATAAATATATTTCTTAAGAAAAATATAAGATTACTAGATGTCATGTAGAAAACGTACTGCAAAAATATTTTAATTTAACGTTCCTATAAAACATTTTTATTGGTGAAACAAAATTGTAACAATATTCATTTTTTACATTTCTTCTTCTGTGCATAATAACAACAATTTATTCTTAAACAGATATGAAATGTATTAACTTCCGAGGTTGAATATCGAGATCAAATGATAAAATCTTTCAACTTAAAATAATAAAATATATTTCATAAGAAAAGTATTAATTTTCCAGCCATTTATCTTTTACCATTATCTATTAAGGAATTCCTCTTTATATATGATTTTCGGAAATATATAAAGTATGTCCTGCATTTCAATCCATTAACAACTCAATGCTGGTGTTTTTTTTATTTTTTCTTTCTTTTTTTTTATCTTTCCAGAAACTATTTCCAAAAGAATATATCGAAACAAGACAACCACATTTATCAATTTCTTTATTTTTTGTGATGAATCGTTGCGATTCGCAATTGTGCTAGTTTAGGGTAAAAAATATGGCCCGGTCAAACACGTTAACGGTAGAAACTGCTTGGCATCACGCCAACTGTTTTATTTCCGTGGAAAAAAAGATGAAGAAACGTGATAGAAAGGGAATAGAAATAAAAAATATGGAAGGTATAAAAGGGCAACAAGATAAAGACGTAATAAATGTAACCATTTCATGCACACGCGCTCTTCCATACAGTACGGGAATATATCTTATATACAAAAGCCGTTTCTAATATTTCATTTGTCTAAATATATCATAAATGCTGGATAAATATTGAACTTTTTTTTAAAAATGATAAAGAATGTTTTAAAATTTTGCTATGTATACAATGGATTAGAATTAATTGAACTTTGTTTGATTTTTTTAAGTTCATATATTAATAGTAAATTAATATTAATGTTCCTTTACTGCATTATCCCGATTTGTCTTATTTTCAGAATTATTCATCAAAAAGTAAATTTCTGCATTCTATAATTCAAAAATTTCTTGCTGTTTATTGTCTCAACTGAAATATTAATTTACTTTTAAGGAATTTTTTTTTTCAGGACATATTTAAATTCCTTTATAAAAATTCTTGTAATTTTGTATGTAATATTGTATTAAGTGGTAGCTTTCTTCTATTTATTATTTAAATTTTGTATTGTGTTTTGTACTGTGCACTCTTTTTGTATTGTGTTGCTATGAAAAATATTATTAAATATGTAATGCATATGCATTCCGTAAATGAAAAGTAGCTCAGCCATTTACTGATTCAGGACTTTTTTGTAATTTAACTATAAACTGTAATACCTTTAAATCGTTCGCGGGGCATGCCTTCAATTGTGTTTCTGTAATTTTACACTTCTACCAGAAATTCGGAAATTTTTTGTTTTAGATAAGAAAAAAAAACCAATTTTATCCGCCAAATTTATTTTTATTTTTCTTTTATTTTTCTTCTTTCTTAATTAAAATTTTCTGGTGTCTTTCTTAATTAAAATTAGTTGGAATATAATATATCCGCTCCTCAGTGGTTTAATGTTCTATCTATAGTACGAATGGGTATATGTGCGTTATGAAGGAGTAGTAGCTCCTCCCTCTTTTCAATGTCTTTCGAAAACTGATTTCTTGGGTAGCTTTGTCCGCTTTATGCATCACTCATCGTACGAGAGTTTTATATAAAATGTTTTACAATCTTAAAAATGTCTAAGAACATGATATAAATGTATTTTCTGCACTGCAGAAACCGCGCCTTTAGTTAATGACGTTTTTTGAATAAAACGAGAATTATTGTTTTTCATCGTGAATGTATTAAAAATTTGTAATTAAAAAACTAATCTTATTACTTATTATTGTAGAAAAAGAATATAATGAGTGTTGTAGTCGTAAAAAAATAAAAAATAAATAAAATAAAAATAAAAGAAGAACGTATACGCTTTTGGCAGAGGATATCAATGAAGTCATGAACTGCCAAAGTGTATACGCTATAACTTTATTTGAAACACATAAAGTATATGGAACTTCATAACCACAAGGGCGGTGGAATAACATATGTCCCACTTAATTGCGAAATGCTACATTGATACCAGAATTTTAAAATGAGAATTTTAATTTTATCAATTACGCGAATAAAAGCTTTTATCTATTTTGAAATAAACTTGTTTTTAAATTCTGGTGCCGATCAATAGTTTTTACATTTTAAGTCTAGAAGTGCAGTACCCTTCAAAGTGTTAAAGAAATCCAAAGGAATACGATGGTTACTTCCATATATGCCCCATTACATTTTTGAATAGGATATGTGACAAATATAATATTTTTATTTTGTTTCTCAAAACATACTATCGTTACCGTAAATGTATATAAAAAAAACTACAATTAAATATTAAAATTACTTCTAATATTTCTTAATTAAGATAAATTTTATCAATATTATACTTTAAATATATTTCTTTTAAATACACGCTTGAATAAATCTAATAGATCATGTAATTGTTATTTTTTTATTAATTTCACTGCCTGAAATGCAGATTTCTATGCAAAAAATGTTTGGCACTATCATGCTATAACAGAAGTGAATAATCTGAAAAAAATATTGTCAAGCAAATCCAGTCCAGGGAAAGTCGATAAAAATACGTACAACAAAATAAACTCAGGAGGACATGAAGGAGCGGATACAACTACTTGTAAGAAAGAAAAAAAATTCAACGTAAAGAAATGGTTAAACACGATTTTGCAAATACATAATTTATAATTTGAATGTATTCATTTTTGAATGAATTCAAAAATCTGCATTACTTCTGGTTTTTTACCGTTTATCAACTGTGAGTACAACTGAAGTTCAATAGAAATGGAACATTTAAAATACGCTTTCTCATATTAATAAATTTGGCAGTTTCCGCGCACTAATGCTTTCAAACAATGTAAGCTATATTTTTAGAAAATTTACCTTTTATGTGTTTCTTTGAAGTTTTTATGCTAAAACTAAAAAAGATCATTTATTTTAATTTTTTATTTTTTTTGTACTTGATAAACTTAAAAAAAAAATGAAAAAGTTATTATTTTTTTTAATTTTGTGCTAAATTAAATATTAAATAAACCTTTTAGTATATATATTTCGGTTTGAAGTTATAACTAGCTGTGTTGTGATTCTAGTTTGTAGAAAAATATTTTCTATATGCATAATTTATAATTTTATCATGCGCGAAGCTCTTACTGATTCAAGTATCAACGTGACATATTTTTAAATTTAAAAATACATATTATTTTTGTATATATAATTTTTATGTTTCTGGTTAATGTAATAAAGAATATATACATTAGGGCGAAGAGAACTAGTCGTTGGAGGCCACCGTAATACTTACCCATCATGGATATGCATAATATAATGTATGAAAATAAAACATGTGAAAACTATATACAAAATGCATTGCAATTCCAAAACAAAACTTAAACGTATATTTAAATGCTTTTAATATACATATTAATGCTCTATTAATGAATTGCTGACGAACCAATTTCGACAAAACGCCAAACTACTCAAGTAGTACCAAATTGCGTAAAAGAAACATCCTTATAACTCCAAAAATAATAATCATATTAACTAATAATTTGCTGTGTCGGATTAAGTGTCTCATTTCCAATTAAATTATATCTTTGAATTAAAATTTGAATGAAATACAGGGTCATGAAAAATCGAAGAATGTAGAAAACAGGATTACAAATATCTCGGCAACTAACAATATAATCTATTTTGGTTTTTATACGAAATTTGTGTTATTTTATTGCCTTTTATGTCCACTCCTTAAAATAAAAAAATTCGAAATTTTTTATATACCTTTCACAAGAACGAATTTTTCGAGAATCCGAAAAAAATAGTTCCGGATAGTCGAGGTTGCTGATACTCAATAGGCTTCGTCCCATTGTTACATACTAAGTGCATACAAAATTTCAAGTCTCTATCTCAGTTTGTTCGGGCGATAGAGCGTTTACAGGCACACAGACAGACAGACGGACGGCAAATTTTTTTTTCTAAAAATATGTTTTTCGCTATCTCTAGCGTCTGAAACGTGTAATTCCGTCAAATAATTTTTTCGATTTTCAAAACGATTGCAAGACTTACCTTATACTACGTGTGATGGGTAAGTAAAATAAAATGGATATTATTTGCATTTTGTTACTATGAAAAATGCGATGCTTTGATCCTTTCGAAAAACTTAAAGGCCCTGTGCCTCCTAAAATTAAAAGTATTAGTCATATTTTATCTTGTAACAATTTATTTCACTATGTAGATACAAAACACTATGTTGTATGAACATTAATTAACATCTGCAGTAATTTTCAAGTCGTTGCTAGTATTTTGACAGAAACTCATATGTTTTTGACAAATGATCTATTTTATTCCATTTTTAAAAATAAAAATTATTCCTTAAAAACGCCACACGAGTCACCAAAAAAGACCCGGATGATAATGTTAAGTCTGTGCGGGCGCTATACTCATGCATCTCGCTCAAATTTTAATATTTTTAAATGATGTTTTTTCCATACGTTAGCTGAGGACAAACTACATCCGGGCTCGTTTTTACTTTTTCGATTTTGAATTCAGATTTAAAAAAAAAAAAACTTTAACTTCCAGAACCGATTTGAACCGGTTATGAAATTGAAACTATCCTAATATTAAAAAAAATATGTAACCAAAATCGAAAAAGTAAAAACTAGCCCGGTTGTAGATAGTCGCCAGCTATCCTAAGCAAAATAATAATAATAATAATAATAATAATAATAATAATAATAATAATAATAATAATAATAATAATAATAATAATAATAATAGTAATAATAATAAATCATGTAAAAATATTAAAACTTGAAAACTTTAATAATAATAATAATAATAATAAATAAATAAAAAAATCATGTAAAAATATTAAAACTTGAAAACTTAAAAGTAGTAATTTGAAAATAATGCCCACATAAACTTAACATTATCATCCGGGTTTTTTTCAGTGACTAATGTGGCGTCATAAGGTGTTGTTTTTGAAGTTTAAATGATAGCTTTAAACTTTTTATTGAAGATAAATTACGTTGGAAATCGTTTATATGAAAGTGGAAAAAAAATGCAACTTCTTTTCTCGATAGGTATTGAGAAGGAAATTTTAATGAATGTATTTATGGATCATTTCTATGTAGTGTTAAAGCATTATAGTATAAAAAATACAATATAAAACCTTTATTCAAAAGTTAAAGAGCCTAATGCCTTTGAAACGTGACGATAATCTGCAAAAACAGACTTCGAACCTAGCACATCCTGTCTATCAGTTTCGAGAGCAGAGCCTTTTAGGACCCCACTTTCTCTCACGATGAGAGGAAATATAAATAAATACAGTGGACTCTCTCTATTCTGAACACTCATGGGACCGGCCAAAAATGTTCAGATTATGGGGGTGTTCAGTACAGAGGGAGGTTAGAAATGGGTTACTACTACTACTATGTAGGATTACCCAGCCATTAGTTGATCAAATAAGGTCAATGCTACGGGTTTTATAATAAGGTACCCTGGGGTAATAACGCCACGTTGAGGTTCTACCAATTTTCACGGCTTAGTTTTAGATTGTATTTTTCAAACAAATATAGGATCTGATACAGCAACTCATTGACTCTCTATATAAAATAAAATAATTTAACAGATATGTATTCATAAAATGTAATGGCGTTTTTTCTTGACCCATGCTATTTGGCATTATTACCCAACTATATGGGTAATAACGCCATGCAAGCAAAACTATGAAATAAGATGGAATAATTGCATGTAGATAGCCCAATTCTAAAAGTACAAACTCTACAAACTTAGAAATTGAAAAATTGCATTCTAAGCTATTGAAAATGTTCAATTTTTTGGGAAAGTGTAAGAAAAATAAAGATGTGGTGTGGGAGGGGGGGGGGATGAGGCAAAAGAATATCAGACCATGATCTCCTTTTTGCTTAAAAAGGACCGTTTAAATAGAACTATGAGAAACATTGCACAGTTTTAACTGTGTTTATTTGAATCAGTATTTAGGATGTAGCTCGGCCACTGTAGGGAATCAACCGGAGTATTAATGTCAAGGATTGGCGTTATTACCCCGGTTTAGTTATTGCGCAGTACATTTTAAATTACAAATTATCTCGAGAAGATATCCAAAATCTTTAACAACATTTTAAAAGTACATGAAATGCACTGCAAATTTATGTAATTAACAAAGTATTTCCGGATAAAAACATAGTCTTCACATCACAAAACGGATCTCGCAAATTTTAGATCAAGCGTTAATTGTAGTTGTTTGTAAAAACAATAAGACCTAAAAATGAAACAAATTAACTTGAAGCTGTTTTTTGCGATTTATATGACTCGAAACCCTTCTGCGCAGAGCACATGGGTGTCATTTACCTGATTATTTCATAATTATGCAAAATATAAGCACTTGGCGTTATTACCCCGCCTGGCGTTATTACCCTGCCTGGCGTTATTACCCCAGGGTACCTTATTTCTTCCCTTTTAAGTTTTAGAAGTAAAGTAACAATGAATAAATTTAATGAATATTCTATAATGGGCAAATATGAAATCTGAAATTAAATAGCAACAAAATTATTAGCATATATATTTTTTAACCACTTAACTGATTCTTTTTTATGGCCAATAAATTGAAAATATGGGATAAACACCACTTTTTTAAAGCTAAAATATTCCTAATATTTAGTCAAAATATTTCTTTCATTAAATTGTATGAAATTGTATTTAAAAAATTTAGTGATGTCAAAAGGCTTTAAGCGATGAATCAAGCAAACTCTTGTTGCCAGTATCACATACGGACAAATCAGTTAAGTGGTTAATTGGAATTTTCTCAGTAAGTGATCAATAGAATAAATTTATCAAATTTTAAAATATCATGCTTAAGCTATGATTAACAATAATTCATGTAAAATTATAATTTGAAATAAGCAAGATGGAAGTGGATTATTTTAACTTACCGTAATTGTCTCCAACTCATCAAAAAATAAACGTTTACATTTTCTAATAACAAAAATCTTAAAATGGCTTCTCTTACAGCAGGCAATGACAACAATGTCACAACAAGTGCTCCAAACTTTTAACTGAAGATTTTATCAGAACTCTTCAAACAAATTGCAACTTCAAGTTTCAAGTACATGCTTAAAATCTACTACTGATTTTGTCTGTTTATTTTTTTAAAGTTCGTTAAACCTTTTTATTCTTCTGTAGTAGTTTCTCCGAATTCCCATAATGGGCTAATTTGAATTCTGATTGAGAACAAATTTTCAGTTGACAGAGATGTGGAATAGACATGGTGACCAAAAGTAGCGTTCATAATAATGGGGTGTTCAGAATACAGAAAGTTCATCCTTTGTTAAGGCTATGAGTTTCGCCGGGACCGAGGAAATGTGTTCATAATACCGGGGTGTTCACATTAGAGAGTGTTCAAATAGAGAGAGTCCACTGTATATGCATTTGAATTAGTAACAGAAACATTTATACATTCTCCCATATTTTATAAAAATTTCAAGATGAGATATTAAATATTTTTTCATGTTTTATAAATATATATTTTTTACTTATGGTCATCGAAAAATTATCCTAATAATTAATTTTATTATGATTACTACCAGCAATAAAAAGATGATGCCAAAGATTGATAAATTTAAAGCAATAAATATTAGTAATGTCAAAATGATGAGTTTTAAGCAATTGTATCGAAGATGTTCCGTTCACAAAAGTTTTAATATTGATGAGTAGTTTCTGATAAATGTATTAAGTATATTTTAGTGTGTTTAATATATCCCATTAATAACATAATTCTTTTGCTTAATTCTGTGACTAAGGCATATCAGAATCCCGAGTGCATTATGCATAATAAAAATGCTAAAGACCATTAAACGTAATTAAACTTAATAACGTAAGTCGTTAGAAAATCAATATACCATTGAATATCGCTAGCCTTGAGAAACGAAAATTTAAGGTGTGTCTTGGATATAAATTTCTGTTCCTTCCTAACAACTCTTTCTACTGAACGGAAAGTGAAATGGAAGAAAAATAAAGAAAGAAAAAAAAATAAAATAACCTACTCTTGAAAACAGAGTGGTTGTTTTTGAAATGAAGACCCCCTGACGCAAGCGCCAATTTTCTTGGACAGCAGCCAAACATTAGCGGAATGAATTTGAAGTCAAGAGAAAACTGTGAAATTTGCATTCTTTTTCTAAGAATTTGACACCCTAATAAATATCTCGTCTGCCTTTTAGACGGATCATGATTTTTTATTTAGAAGAAGAAAAAAATGATCCTGCTCATTTTCACTGAAAATAAATGAATTGCCAGGGAATAAATATTATGTTTATTTTTTCTCGTAGAATCGAGTGTAATTGAGATTCTGTAAGAAACTCAAGCGTTGAAAAAAAAGGAGGAAAAAAAACGATGTGATTGATATGATTCATTGGAAAGCTAATTTTTATTCGTTTGTAAGTAAACATTAAAAAAAAGCTGAGCTAGGTTAATAAATGGTCTAAGTTGATAAAATGTTTTATATCTTCTCTCTTCCGAAAAATAGTAATAAAAAAGAATTTCAATGTAACTGTATTCTATAAATAAATCGATTCTATTGCTATATGACTGTATTTGACAATTGAATAAGCACTTGAACAAATAATAAATAAAAAATAACCAAAGATTAATTAAAACTGATTATTTAACTAAAAAGGTCGTATTATGTATATTTTAGTGTTTTTAATAATTTCCATTAAACAACACTAGATTTTAAATAATTTTGTTTCATTTTATGACTAAAGCATATCAGGATCACGAGTGCATTATGTATAATGAAGATGCTAAAGACTATTAAACGTAATTAAACTTAATAACGTAAGTCGTTAGAAAATCAATATATCATTTAATAGCGCTGTCCCTGAGAAACGAAAATTTAAGGTTTATCTCAGATATAAATTTCTCTTCACTCCTAACAACTCTTTCTACTGAACGGAAAGTGAAATGGAAGAAAAAAAAAAAAAGCAAAAAATAAAATAACCTACTCTTATAAACAGAGTGATTGTTTTTGAAATGAAGACCCCTTGACACAAGCGCCAATTTTCTTGGACAGCAGCCAAACAACTCTATTTCAACATTACCGGAATGAATTTGAAGTCAAGGGAAAACTGTGAAATTTGCATTCTTTTTCTAAGAATTTGACACCCTATTAAATATCTCGTCTGCCTTTTAGATGGATCATGATTTTTTATGGAAAAGTAGAAAAAATGATCCTGCTCATTTTCACTGAAAATAAATGAATTGCCAGGGAATAAATATTATGTTTATTTTTCTCGTAGAATCGAGTGTAATTGAGATTCTGTAAGGAACAGAAGCGTTGAAAAAAGGAGAAAAAAAAAAGATTTGACTGATAAGATTCATTGGAAAGCTAATTTTTATTCGATTGTAAGTAAACATTAAAAAAATCTGAGCTTGGTTAATAAATGGTCTAAGTTGATAAAACGTTTTATGTCTTCTTTATTTTGAATAATAGTAATAAAAAGTAATTTGAATGTAACTGAATCCTATAAATAAATCGATTCTATTGCTGTATAACTGCATTTGATAACTGAATAAGAACTTGTAAAACGTAATAAATATAAAATAATCAAATATTAATTAAAAATTATTATTTGACTAAAAAGGTCGTATTATGTATATTTTAGTGTTTTTAATAATTTCCATTAAACAACACTAGATTTTAAATAATTTTGTTTCATTTTATGACTAAGGCATATCAGGATCACGAGTGCATTATGTATAATGAAGATGCTAAAGACTATTAAACGTAATTAAACTTAATAACGTAAGTCGTTAGAAGATCAATAGACCATTTAATATCGTTAGCCCTAAGAAACGAAAATTGAAGGTGTGTCTCGGATATAAATTTCTCTTCCCTCCTAACAACTCTTTCTACTGAACGGAAAGTGAAATGGAAGAAAAATAAAGAACCAAAAAATAAAATAAACTACTCTTGAAAACAGAGTGATTGTTTTTGAAAGAAGACCCCCTGACGCAAGCGCCAATTTTCCTGGACAGCAGCCAAACAACTCTATTCCAACATTAGCGGAATGAATTTGAAGTCATGAGAAAACTGTGAAATTTGCATTCTTTTTCTAAAAATTTGACACCCTAATAAATATCTCGTCTGCCTTTTAGACGGATCAAGATTTTTTTTATGGAGAAGTAGAAAAAAATGATCCTGCTCATTTTCACTGAAAATAAATGAATTGCCAAGGAATAAATATTATGTTTATTTTTCTCTTAGAATCGAGTGTAATTGAGATTCTGTAAGAAACTCAAGCGTTGGAAGAAAGAAAGAAAAAAAAAAGAAGTGATTGATAAGATTCATTGGAAAGCAAATTTTTATTTGTTGGTAAGTAAACATTAAAAAAATCTGAGCTTGGTTAATAAATTGTCTAAGTTGATAAAATGTTTTGTGTCTTCTTTCTTCCGAATAATAGTAATAAAAAAGAATTTCAATGTAGCTGTATCCTATAAATAAACAGATTCTACTGCTATATGACTTTGTATGACGATATGACAGCTAAATAAGCACTTGTAAAAAGTAATAAATATATAATAATCAAAGATTAATTAAAAATGATTACTTGGTTAAAAACTGTGACATGACTGAAACTTATCAAAACTGAGATAAAACATGAAAAAATCAGTGTTGAATTCAGGAGATGGCCTGGGGCGGACATTCCTCCCATAACATTGAGATGTGCCCCAGAACGCTTGAGATTTTATGCTTTTAATGGTCAAAAAGTGCAATTCTCCCCGGAACTTTACATTCCCCCCCCCCTTCCCGCCAAAAAAACTGAATTCAACGCTACAGAAAAATACATTTAAAAAGGCATTTAAATAATACCATTATTCTGATCTACATGTTTCATTTTCCTGTTGGTGGCATTCTCAAAATCTATAATATAATGTATAACTAAAATATGTACATATTTTGTATTGTAATGTATGACTTTATGCATTTTGAGAATGTAATCGTCAGAAGAATAATATAAGAAATCAGAATAAAATATGCCTTTTTAAATGTATTTTTACAGTTTTTATCATGTTTCAACTTGGGCATGATTATTTTAAGTGGTTTTTATAAAATATTTAACAATAATTTAATAACAATTTAATAATTTTCACTGCTACATAAATTTACCGGTCATTTCCTTACACCACAGTTTTTAAAATAATTAAAAATGATCTGGATTTACTATGTAGTAAATTATTTTCACTAGCTTAACTAAAGACTAATCGTACTCATAAACATCAGTAAAATATCAATTAAATAATAATTAAACAGAATAAACGGGATTTTTTAAAAAAGGTAGTATGTAGTTTATCACACAATTTTTCATTTACTGCTTCATCGTAATTTCATTATATGCAAGAAGTATGACACATTATTTACAACAATTTGACAACTGTTTTTGGAAACTATTTTTAATGAATATCGCAAGTAACATTGATCTGATGTATTTTATAGCCCTATGCACTAAAATTAGTGATTGTAGAAAAATTGTCTATAAAAATCGTTTACATTTTTGTATATCATTTAAAAAATATGTTGTTAATTCCCCGCCAAAAATAATTTAAGTCGAGAAATATGGTGCTCGAATATAAACACATACATACATAAGACAACTCTGATATTTAACCAGGGTTGTCGGAAAAAAATTACACTGTAACGAATCCAGTTTCGCGCCAACAAAAATTCAATTATAGTTTTTTTTCTATATGAAATTCCCTGATTTTTAAAGAAATTTTAAAACTTTTTTCAAAATTTTTATTTTATCGTTAATAAATTAGAATTTTAACGATTTTTTCAAAACAATAACAACAAAAAGTACATGTATAACTAAGAGCCCTGAAATTCATTTTTCAGAAAGTTATGCCACTCTAAAATCTGTTAAAGTGGTTCCTGCAGACAAATTGTATTGGTTCTCTAACTTTGGCCTATAGCAGTATGCAGAAGTTATAATGTTACTTTCGACTGCACCGAAAAAGGTTTCCTTCTAAATTATATAACTCTAGAACACGTCATCTATAGTTATTTCTTTCAGAAAGGTTTATATACTCAAATTCATTTCAAGTTCAGAAAGAAGTCAATATATTGATCAAATGGATATGTAAATCCATCAGAACCTTTCTTATTTCGCCTTTTATATAAGTTTTTTTTCAATAGTGCGCCGACGAGCGATCTATAATATGAAAACGAAATTCTTATTCTTCAATATGATTTTTCCAGAAAGACGTCAATATTTATTGACAAAGTGAACATATAAATCCACTAGACTCTTTCTCTTCGTATCTGCTTCTTTCTAAAATATTTATTCGATAGACATCTGTGAAAAGATCTATGAACACGAAAACAAATTTTGCTATTATCAATATTAGAATAAAGTATCTGCAGCTAATATTGATAAAATAAGAAAAATAAGTATTTATCACATATATGCTTTATACCACACAAACATTGAAAAAATGTTCCTTCTTGATTAACAAACAATTTGAGGATGCAATTTGCCATTTGCAGTTTTTTCATATATTACTGAACACTGTCAAAAATTTGCAGCATTCAGTCCAGTCTTTTGACCTTTTTTATTGAATACGGTAAAACAATCGTTATTTCATGCTATTCTGAACATGTTATTATCCTTTTTAGGGTCATACTACAGTTAAATTACGGTTATATCACTGTTTCTTCAAAAAAGGGTCAAATGTCTGGATAGAATACTGCAATTTTTTTTAACAGCATACAGGGTCCGACAAACTTCGAGCGCAAAGTCACTCGGGCGACTAAAAAAGTAATCTTCGCGAGTAACTTTTTTACCTACTTATTTCATTTACTAATTAATTTTACCTATAAATTTAAATGGACCATTTTGGCATTTTGCTGAACGCGATTCCAAAGAAGATCGCAAAGCTGTAACGCCACTTTTATCGGTGTCGCGTATTTTCAGATCGTATTTTAATTAACCTTTAAAGATATAGGGAGCGTTTTGAAAGAGCTACTCAATGCAAATTAGTCGCAAATCTCATACTAAATTTGTAATTAATTCTAAATATTTTTATATTTTCACTGTAATTGCTTTTATTCTATTCTGAGCTATGCATAACACAAATATACCATGAAACGTTTCTATCTAGGCTTAAAAAGCCGATGATGAATAGAATGCACCGCTCGTGTCCTTATGCATGTCAAAAGCTTCTGTGTATTTAAGGGATGATATTTCGGCTAATTACTCACACTTCTTTTCAAAGATAATTTTCAAGAATCCTTTTATAGATGCTTAATGATAGTTTCATCCATTGTAAAAAAGCTGTAGCAGAGATTCCAAACAAGTTCCGTCAAAAAAATGGATATTTTTCTTATATTAACGGACTTTGTAATTACATTACGTTTTCTGACCGTAAAACACAAACAAATACGGGAGTTGACTGTTTCTGTGAAAAAAGTGACATATTCCATAAATTTACTGAATAAAACATGGTAAGGAACCTTAAATTTACAATTTTTTTACATTGTCCAGTGCTTCTTAACTCTTTTGCTAACTCTTAAAAATGTGAAATTTGTGTGTGATGGAAAATGTGATTTTCTAAAAACTATGTTACTTACTATTTTTGCAGTTTTTTGCAAGACGTACGTTAAATTTTACTTAACGTAAGCTTTTATTATTTTTCTTTTCAGTAGGTTTGGAAAAAGATGGGGGTGGGCATATTTTTCTTTCATATTTTCACGGATATCTCAGAAAATATACCTCAAATTTAAAGTTTTTTTTGCGTTTGTGAATATGAGAGCTAATTATCTACACTTGGAATATAGGATCTAAGGAGGGAGGGGTGGCCTCCGTGGAGGTCTTTCTAAGGGAGCTTAATCCGTATTTACGCAAGGAAATCAAGGTTTTGAAGAAAACTACGGAAAACTCCGAACAGTTGAACCGACGGCCACGATTGGGCTCGAACCCAGCACCTGCCGTCTACCAGTTTTGGAGGCAGAACCTCAAAGCCACTGATGAGGACCTAAAATTAAAAGAAATGTATATTTGAGTTTGGTCTTACAAAAGCTTTTATACAATACCGCATGGGATATAAAAAGAAAAAAAATACAAGTAACTTAATCCCACTCCCAAGATTTTCGTTAAACATACATGTGAATTATTATTAATAATAAATATGTGGGGCAACAATCTTTATTACTTCAGTCAGTTTTCAACTTTCCGCATTTAACAAATAAAATTGTGTGTGACAGACTGATACATAAACACAGAGGTATTTTTATATTTGTATTTTTTTATTTTTTACTGAATCCAAAAGATATAATAAACTGGTATATGTGGATAATTATATGCAAGAAAAATATATTTATTACATTAATTAAAAGCACCCTTAAGTAGTGAAGTAAATATATATTTATTGTAAAATGTACCATATGAAAAGAAATATTTTATATTTAAACTAATTTTTTTTAAAACTTTAGATAAAAGGTATATGAAGAACAATGTCAAGAATAATGTGGCAAAAACAGAAAGCCATGTCTAACAAATCCTGAATATCTTTAAATATCATCCTGCAAGGTACTGCAACTTCTAAACACGTAAATGCAAATCTGGCGCATAAATATCTTACGCAAGTATTCCGTTTAAAGCTCTGTGTTTGGATCTCGTCCAAGAATGATGGAATGTATCGAAATATCTTGATTTTAAGCAATTTTATATTCAGGTCATAATTCAGTTGCATTTCATTCGTTCATTTTACTTGAAATTTATGCAATGCTAACATTTGATTATTGCATTTAAAAGTGAAATGTATCGAACAGCAAATAATACTATGCTTTACAAAATCCTGTACGTCATTCAGAAAAAAGTACTATTTTGTTTGAATAGTATACAACAGGAAATTAGATGTTATATGTTGAACACGGGGTTTAACGTTCCATCACAAATAAAATTTCCAGATTGTGGATACAAAAAATAACTTCTTAACCAACATTTATGTCCTATATCATAAAGGGAGTGTGGTAGATAATGGTATTGAATATTTTTTATCTTGATTTATCTTCAAGTTAATCTGTCTGATGTAACAAAATTTATAATTTGATACATTTGTTTAAACAAAATTTTATAAATTTAAAAACAAAAAACATTGTGTGTGTAGTTTTTAAAATACCATTATCTGCACGAGGTCTATAGGCCCTAAGGAGAATGCCCTCTGTGGGGAGTCTTTCTAAGGGAATCTAACCCGCATTTACGCAGAGTTACCAAAAGTTCGATAAAAAAAACCACTGGAAAATCCGAACGGTTCGGCCTACATGGCAGATAGGGTTCGGACTTGATTTTAAGCCGTTTTATATACAGGCCATAATTCAGATGCATTTCAATCGTTCATTTTGCTTAAAATTTATGTGAAGCTAACATTTGATTATTGCAATCAAAATTTAAATGGGTATCGGAAACAAATAATACTATATTTTACAAAATCCATGAGGTCATTGAGGGAGAACTACTATTTTGTTTGAATAATGCAACAGCAAATTTGGTGTTATATGTATGGCTTAAAATTCGGTCACAAATAAAAATTCGAGATCATCGTCTATAAGAAAAATAAATCCTTAACTAATAATAAATTTATATATCATAGCAGGAATTGCAGAAAATTGCCCTAATGTTATTTAAAAAGAAGATAATGATATTGAACATTTCCTATCATAATCTACCTTGAAGTTATTATGTCTGATGTATCAAAATTTATATTTTCATACTATTTTTAAGCAAAAAATATAACATTAAAAGTAAAAATTATCGAATGTCATAATATACTGATAGTTCTGTATATTAAATGAATGACAGATCATAAATGTATATATATGTTTAGTGATAAGGTTATTAAGTCAAATTCAATCACCATGTAGGGATCTAATACAATGCTTATTTAACTATGAGCTAGAATATGTAAACTCATATTAAGTATGTAGCGCTTTTATTGAGGGATAATTATTATTTTGTTTCAATAGTACATCAGCAAATTAAATGTTGAATGCCTGTGTCACAAATAAAATTTCCATATCGTGGATATCAAGCATGGTTTCTTATCCAATGATAATTTTATATCATACCCGCATTTAGAAAAAAACTAGCACTTTTTAAAAGATGGTTGGAGTTATTATGATGCATCAAAATTTAATAATTTGACACTATTTTTGAGCAATAAATCATAACTTTAAAAATAAAAATAAATAAAAACTATCAAATATCATAATAAATCACACAGTTATAATCGTTAAATGAATAATACAAAATAAATACATTTTTTAATAATATCTTCTTAGAAAATACAATAAAATTCAAAAGTAAGTGCGAAAGAGAAATTCGAGTGTAAAAGAAACATTCAAGAGTAAAAAAGAAAATAAAACTTAGATCAGGTTTTTTTTTTTTCATTTTTTCTTTTTCTTTATTATTATAAATAATATCATTATTACTATAATAATTTTACATTAATTTTACTATAGTAAATTTGAAAAAAAAAACTTTTAAAAATGCAAAATTTTGGTATAAGTTGAATAATCTTTGTATTTCAGCATTCTTTTGTTCCCCTTTTTAATTGTTTTATTTTTCCAACAAAACTAGACATCTTGGTCAATTTCTGATAAATTTCTTTTAAAAAATTGTTTGATAAGAGCGTAGATGAAAAATATGAAAATGAAAATTAAAGAAACTGATAATCCTTGTCTTTAGTATGCAAATTAAAGTCGCAACGGTTTTCAAAATCAATTATTTTATTTGAATTAAGGAGAGCAGCAAAGTTATCATTTGTGTTTTCATGAGGATTATAGCAAAGATTTAAATAGTGGTTTAAAACATTTTTTTTTAAATACAGATGGAAATTTGAATTAAAAATAATATGAAAATATATTAAGATTTATTTGTCCTTTGAATTTATTACATCTTTAAAATATAACTGTTTTAAAAGAAAAAGGTGAAACAACTATGTACACGTATATTCGCTGGACTTGAAAAATACATCTAATTTCAGACACATACATGCCATCTTAATTTTAACATCATATTTGATGTTGCATTTGCATTTCCAAAAAAATTATTGTTGATATTCATCATTTCATCAATTATTAATCGGCCATAAAATACTTTTCATTTTTATTAAACAAATATTATGAAATTGATCGATATTCGTTAAACTTATTAGTGAAGTTCTATTTCTTTAGAAAAGCGAGAAAGATAGACTGAAAAAAAGCTTAAAAGAAACAAAGGCTTTCAAAAGAATGCAGAAAAGGCTGCAAGTGCACTTTGAAAAAAATTCTCCGGAAACTGATGAGCCTTGTCTTTTGTATGCAAATGAAAGGCATATCTTTGTTCGAGGAGAATTGAAATTGGTTATACAGACGGATTTTATGAGGATAGGTTGTATAGAGGCCTGGCGTCTCCATTCTTTGCTTCTTTGGAATGCTTTATTTTCGAGATTGGTTCTTGCTTAAAATGATTCAAAGGTTTGATTATTTGCTTGATACGTTTGCATTTATTGACTCGTCAATTCACGAGAGAAACAGGGAATAAAATATTTCATCATTGAGTTGAGTATTTTCTGGATTTTCTGACTACAAATAAAATGCAATAGGGTTACAATAGGGTTACTTCAAAAATTTCTATGCCGCTCAAGAAAATTGTTTGTTATATTTATTTTTTCTGCATTTGCGAATGTTTTACTGAATGTTTTCTTTTTGTGGCAGCAAATGCTTCAAGAAATATCTATAAATAGATCTGACAGGACATTATTAGCATATAAGTAATATTTTTGCATTCATCTTGAGAGAAAATATAGCGGTCGATTAGATTCTACAGCACAGATAGATTTAAACAAATATTTCTGTGTAACAATTTTTTAAATTGTGTTAAAATCATGTAAAATAAAAGGATGAGGTATGTTTCATTCACGGAATAACTTTAAACAGTTAAAAGTAGTTTGTAAATATAACTTGATTAATTTTACTACAAATTAGATTTAATTTTTTTTTCAGATTTTGCAAATTTAAAATGACATATGAACCTTTTAAAAATTTTTCGCCCTGCAAATTTGTTACATCTTTAAAATATGACAGTTCTCAATCAAAAATTGTGGCTACTATATGTACAGTTCTTGTATTTGAAAACGTCATCTAAATTCTACGATATTAATGACATCTTAATTTTTGCATGATATTGATGTTGCGCTCGTATTTCCAAAAGTGTTACAGTTGATATTCAAATATTTCACCACATATTAAGAATATAATCGGTCATAAATACTTTTTTTTAATTGAACAAATATAATGAGATTGATCGATGTTCATAAAACTTATTAGTGAAGTTCCTTTTCTTTAGAAAAGCGAGAAAGATAGACTGAAAAAAACAAAGACCTTCAAAAGAATGCAGAAAAGCCTGGAAGTGCACTTTGAAAAACATTTCTCCGGAAACTGATGAGCCTTGTCTTTGTATGCAAATCAAAGGCATATTTTTGTTCAAGGAGAATTGAAGTTGGTTATACAGACGGATTTTATGAAGTAGGTTGGACAGAGGCCTGGCGTCTCCATTCTTTGCTTCTTTGGAATGCTTTATTTTTGAGATTGGTTCTTTGCTTAAAATGATTCAAAGGTTTGATTGGTTGCTTGATACGTTTGCATTTATTGACTCGGCAATCCACGAGAGAAACAGGGAATAAAATATTTTATCATTTAGTTGAGTATTTTTTCTGGATTTTCTGACTACACGTATAAAATGCAATAGGTTTACTTCAAAAATTCCTATGCTAGACAGAATTTTTTTTGTTATATTTATTTTTTCTGTATTTGCGAATTTTTCACTGAATTTTTTCTTTTTGTGAATGAAAATGTTTCAAGAAATATCTATAAATAGATCTGACAGGACAATATTAGCATATAAATAAATTTTTTGCATTCATCTTGAGCAAAAATATTAGGGCTGATTAGATCCTACAGCACAAATAGATTTAAAAAGTATTTCAGTGTAACAATTTTTTAAATCGTGGTTTAATCCTGTAAGATAAAAGATTAGTTATGTTTCCTCCACGAAATAGTTTTCAACAGTTAAAAGTAGTTTGTAAGTATAACTTGATTAATTTTATTACAAATTAGAATTTTTTTTCAGATTTTACAATTTTAAAATGACCTATAAACCTTTAAAATTTTTTTCGCCCTACGAATTTGTTACATCCTTAAAATATAACTGTTTTAAAACAAAAATGGGGACAACTATGTACAGTTCATGTGTTTAATAAACATCATCTTAATTCTAGGATATTAATGGCATCATAATTTTTGCATGATATTGATGTTGCATTTGTATTTCCAACAGTGTTACTGTTGATAATCAAATATTTCACCCCATGTTAATAATATAATCGGTTAAAATATACTTTTCGTTTTTATTGAACAAATATAATGAAATTAGTCGATATTCGTTAAACTAATTAGAGAAGTTTTATTTCTTTAGAAAAGTGAGAAAGATGGTTGGTTGGTTGAATTGAGTTTTATGGCGCAAGGTCCCCTGTGAGACCTGCTGCGCCAAGAACCAGGTAGGCGTAAAAAAAAGTCAAAGCTTAAAAAATGAATACCACATTAAAAACCTCTCATAGATATGAATTAATAGAAAATGGAAATGCGGTGACATATGAAATTAAAAACAATTAATACCAGTCAAAGACATTTAAAAAAGTAAAAAGTTAAAGTTCCAAAAATAGTTAAAATTCTAAAGTAATTACAACAACATAACAAGAAACACAAAAGCCAAATACAACAGAGAATCTAAAACATAAAACCAATAGCCAATAAAAAACAAATCAAGTTCAACCAGGCACATATTCCTCAAACACAGTGTTTTCCTCGGAATCCGAGCCACTTCCATAAGCTTCGGATTCCATAGCCTCTTGGACATAATGCTGGAGTTTCTTGGGATCTTTAATATTCGTAATGCATGGGCTTAGCAATGAGCTTTTCTTTCTTTTAACAACAGTCTGCCACTTGGGAGATGCTGGAGATGGGGTTCTTTTTGGTATCTATTTGTTTTTTAAGTATATTTGATTTCTGTGGTGTTTTTGAGTTTGTAACAGTTTTGGTCCCAGTCTTGGTCTTTTCTTTTTGAATGGAAGTTTTCACTATCTGACTAGAGTTGGGTTTTTTCATGTTTAGAGCAGATGAACTTGGGGCATTTTTTGGAGAAGTAGCTGACGAAGGTAAACAGATGTCACGGGAATCTTTGATTGGGGTGTTTGTTGATTGTGTTTTGGCTGAATTTTTTGATGACATAGACACGTCAGTATGGGTGTTAATATGTCTTACAGATTTAGACTGCTGTTTCAATAGGCTTGAATAAGACACGCCGACAGACGGGGTTCTGGATTCTACGATTTTACGAGCTTCTGGGTAGGAAAGATTTTGCATTATTTTTACAGTTAGAATTTCTTTTTCACGGATCCAGTTTGGGCAAGAGCGAGAGAAAGCTGTATGATTACCTTTGCAATTTATGCAGCGTTCTGATTTTTCACATGAATTGCTGTCATGGTCAACTTCTGCACAGCGTGCACAGGTAAGCGAACCACGACAGTTAGTTTTGGTGTTGCCGTATCGCTGACATTTAAAACAACGGAGAGGATTAGGAAGTGAGAATGACATGCTTTGTAGGAAGGCCTTGGCCATTCCGACAGATCGTGATACGACGTGCATCTTTAATATTTTGGTCTTTGAGGTTTTCTAAGAGTTCATCTTTCGTAGAGAATAAAAGGTCTGGTTCAGAAACAACACCACGGCTTGTATTTAGAGTTTTATGCACCTGAACAGAAACAGAAAAAGGACCTACTGTAGAGCTATTAGAAAGAAGCTGTGATTGTTTAGTAGTAGAAACCTCAACTAGTAAATCTCCAGATTTTAATTTTTTTAGAGTATGACCATTCCCTAAGGCAGACTGGAAAGTTTTAGCTATGAGAAATGGTGACGTTTTACCAAAGGAACTATCAGAGTGGCTATCAGTACGTTTAATGATAAAAAAGCGTGTGAAGGAAGGAGTCTGTACAGTTTGTTGCTCGCCACTGGGGAGAGACATAGAAGGAAATGAAGTTTTTCCATCCATGTTAAAAGAATAAAATTCAGACCCCGGTCGCACCACCCACTACCGAGCCCAACAAGGGGATGCACATTCGTGCGCCAGTGCTAACCAGGGTCCATACGGTCACAAGACAACCCTATGTCAGTCTCCATCCTTAACGAGATGACTAGTAGTTGCTCGCTCGCTTGATCCCTACAGCCAGTGACAAAAGTCAGCTGACCAGCCGATTGATGCATACGGGACCAATATGCACCTCCCGTCTACCTGAAGCAGAGGCCAAAGCAGTGTGTTGGTTTCCCTCAACTGCCAGGATCCCCCTTTCCAGGGACACGGGTCGCCACGCACGGCCAACACGTGGGTGGTTTACAATTCTCCACGAGTCGATACACAGGTTGATATCGACTCATACAGAATCGCCCTCACCTCCAAAAAGGAAACCACAACGAGAGTGAAACAAAGATGAAAGGAAGATAAGAGGAGTAAGAGGAAATGGAAAAGAGAAAGATCACTCGGGTGCCCCGGGGTTGTGAAGCCCGTGAATACCTAAAGAAGGTATCCCCCTGTGGGGAAGTGAGAAAGATAGATTGAAAAAAAAGAAAGCGAAAAAGAAACAAAGACTATCAAAAGAATGCAGAAAAAGGCTGCAAGTGCACTTTGAAAAAAATTCTCCGGAAACTGATGAGCCTTGTCTTTTGTATGCAAATCAAAGACATATCTTTGTTCAAGGAGAATTGAAATTGGTTATAGAGACGGATTTTATGAGTAAGTTGTATAGAGGCCTGGCGTCTCCATTATTTGCTTCTTTGGAATGCTTTATTTTCTAGATTGGTTCTTGCTTAAAATGATTCAAAGTTTTGATTGGTTGCTTGATACGTTTGCATTTATTGACACGGCAATTCACTAGAGAAACAGGGAATAAAATATTTTATCAAGCTTTTGAGTATTTTCTGAATTTTCTAAATACAAATAAAATGCAATAGGATTACTTGAAAAATTCCCATGCTAGAAAGACAAATTCTTTGTTATATTCATTTTTTCTGTATTTGCGAATTTTTCACTGTATGTTTTATTTTTGTGCCTGCAAGTGCTTCTAGAAATATCTATAAAGAGATCTGACAGGACATTATTAGAATATAAATAAAATTTTTGCATTCATCTTGAGCAAAAATATTAGGGCCGATTAGATTCTACAGAACAAATAGATAAAAAATATATTTCATTGTAGCAATTTTCTAAATCGTTGTTAAATTATGTAAGGGAGAAGAATGAGGTAATATCCATGTACGGATAGCTTTCTAAATTTAAAAGCGGCTTATAAGTATAACTTACTTATTTTTTCTACAACTTAGAAATGTAGGATGTGAATAGTTGACAATGTTTCTTGGATTAAGTGATTGTTTTTCAATAATAAAGTCTACCACAACTCTGATCGCAGAATTAACCAGGCATAACATATAAATACATAAAAATCTAATATGTCATATAAAAAAGAAAACTAAAAGAAATGGGAAACCAAAACGATTTCTTGTAGATGTAAAAAAATACAAAAAATACCTTGAAAAAAGAAACAATTGTATTAGAAACAAGAAGATTACTATTCAAAATTAGTAGTACTTCTCCACGTAGTAATTCTATTATGTGGTTTCAAGATAAAATATTTGTGAAACGTTACTCCATACAACTAGTGTCAGCCTTGCTGTCTCTAATCTTATGGAGTACTTTAACAGATATAAGCGGTGTAACATTGTAATGTTACACCAATAATACAAGATTAAATTACACCATTATATAAGTGAAAAACTTACTCCATAAATTGGAGGTAGCAGCTGCCACCAATTTCTCAAATAAAATTACACAGATGTTTTAAAGTGTTCGAAAGTGACATAGTCAAATAGTCAATTTCAATGTCAAATTTTATTTATTTTCCTTCTTTCTATTTTTATTTTATCCGCATCACAATATTTTTTTTCTTTTCCTAAAAATGAATAGATCTGTATTACACGCTTATTTGCTACTAAATTTGAGCAATTGCCAAATCGACTTTTGAGATTCTAAAACTGTCTATTAATGTCACGCAATACAATAATCGACAACTATAGAATTGTTTGCATTCAAAGTTAAAATCCGTATATGCCGATAACGCAACAAGGTGATTACTGAGGGCGATGCCATAAAAACATGCATGATTTTTCCGTCAGCATATACAAAGCTGTTGTTTTGCATCGATTATACGAAACACTATAATTTGTATAAATGTGTCTTTTCCATGTTATAAAATTGCACTACAATGAAGTATTTAGTGCATGCTATCCAGAAACAAAAAATAAAATAGCCTATAATTCCATTGAGAAATAATAATAGAAAAAGAAAATATTTTCTAAAAAAAAACTTACAAGGAAGGTCTCCATACGGGCATACTCAGAAAATTCTGATAAAATTACCGAATGTTCCTTTCATGTGGATATATATGTTTATAAAAATAATTTCGTCGGAACCCAGATTGAACTTTCTTAAAAAAATAATGAACATTTTGTTTGCTTGGTGATTTATCATCGGTTGGCGGAGAAGTAAAATTTCTAAAGATACATTTTATGATAAAGATTTTTTAACGTAAAAATGTTTCATGTTGATCTTGAAATAACTATTAGATTTGTCAGTTCATCTGAGCGTTGTCAATTCACCTTTGTTGTTGTGGAAACAAAAATACTCCAATATTGAAAAAAAAATGTATTTCTGCAACATATTTCATCTGGTCCACATATATATATGAAATTATCTATATAGCGATAAAATTAATTAAAATTAAATAACTACAGCAACTAACAATGTAAATATATAATACAAAAAATATATATGCACTAAACTCTCTCATTGCTTATATTTAAACTCATTAAATACTTTTTACACGCATTCTAGAAATTAATTATTTAACAAGAAATTTTTATTTGCATTAAAACCGTTTGATTTTGAGAAGAAAAGTTCTGTTTGCCAAATCACGTAACGCTTTCGTCTTTTCAAGCTAAATATTCGAAAATATTTTATGTTTTTACTGATTTTCTGCTGTATTGTTTCCTAAAAAAAGTTATAATAAATAGTTTCATGCATATTTTTTGAAATTTAACGAAAATGCATCTGAGAAATTAGGGTTTTTATCATTTAGCAACAAAACCCACTTTCTAAAGTCCAAATTTCTACAACTTGAAAAAAATCTGGGAAGAGTTTATTTTTACCGAAATGTACCGGACTACTGAAAATGTACAGAAATTTATTCTAAAATATAATAAGAGATCGGAGAAAACAGAATAAATTTGAAATCCCGGTTAAAATTATCCGTGAAAAAAAAAAATCACACAGGACCGTAACACTCACATAGCATCCGGACGACCGGATAACTTTCACTTGTTTTAAAAGAAGAAAGACAAATACATTTGTCTAAATTACTTCATAAAGATATTAGTAATGTTGTTAATTTTATATGTATAGCATGTTAAATAAATTTCGACAAGAGTATCATCTCAATTATTTTTAATACAATAAATAACGGAAAATAGCCCTTTAAAACAAAATGCATAAATGTTTTCATGCATATTTTTCGAGTTTTAAGGAAACTGTATTTGAGAAATGAGTGTTTTTATCATTTAGCAACAAAATTCACTTTATAAAGTCAAAATTTCTACAAGCTTTAAAAAATCTCGCAAGGGCCGTATACTGAAACTGTACAGAAATTTATTCAAAAAAGTAGAAAAAGATTGAAGAAAAGAGAATAAATTCAAATTCCTGCTTCAACCTGTAAAGGAAAAACATTCCACAGGAAATCCGTATCCTGTCAACAGGATAACTTTCACTTCTTTTAAATAAGAAAGATAAAAGCATTTAACGAGTGTCGAGATTATTTTATAAAGATATTTTTAATGAGGTTAATTTTATATGTAGGGTAAAGAGAAGGGTAATGGGACATTTTTTTAAAAATTTTAGTCTAGTATAGAAACTAAAATGCACATTTTATCATTATTTTTTTAATTCCCATATCTTTTAGAGATAAATAAATAAAAGCGTTCAAAGAAAGTTAAAAAAAAATACCAACGTTTATATTATATCAACTTTTGTACTTTAATACAATTGTCCCATTAGCCTCATACTTGAGGTCTATTGGGACACAGTGCAGGGCTATTTGGACATGCAGTATAATTTGTAAAAAAAAGATCCTTTAATCAATGTCAAATGCATATTTAATTAACAAATGTTATGCTGCACATGTGAAAATTGTTGTGCATCAAGTTTAAGCATAGGAAATCTTAATTCCACTAAGTCTTTTGACATTTTTACTTCAAAATAATTTCAACCTCAATCACAAAACATCGGTCAAAAAATCTGTCCAATCTAGAAGGTCAAAATCATTTTTTAAATAATTTATATGCTGTGTTAATATTTCTAAATACTATTTAAATTATACACAAATTGAAGACAATCAAACCATTACAATGTTTTTAAAGAAATATCGAATCACACAGGCTTTCATTAAGTTATCCCATTAGCCCCAACAAGATATGTGCCATTAGATTTCACAATACGGAAATTTATAACTTGAGATATAATTATTTACCTTTTTTAATGCATTATTCTTTCAGTAATATTTTCTCATTCAATATTATTTATAGTACCTATACACGTATTTAAGAGGCAGATTTTATAAGAGTCAGGCAGGTCGTTATACACACCATTTTTGATTTTGCCAAAATTTTTTTACGGTTTCTTTTAATGATTTTAGAAGATATGCATATTTTGTTTTTCCCCCAAAAAATTTTTTGTGACCCACAAAAATTTCTAAAGCGAGTCACGACCCAGTATTTTTTTCAATCAACATCTTTCTGTATTATATTATCTAAGTGCATTGAGCATCAGCCAAATTATTTTTGTGATAATAACATTACATTTAGTAGTTAAATTGAACTATTTTCTAAATTTCGTTTTGCAAGCTTCAGTGACGCCCGGCGTGGTTCGTCAAACTTTGTCGCAGAAAGTGAAAAAAACTCCATATTTGACACCTCATGGACCCATGCACTGAGGATCAGCCACAGTTTGGGGGTTTAACATGTGTAGTACTACTGAAAATTAACTGAATTAGCTCATTAGTTGCATGGCGCACCCTCAGCGGTGCTGAAAAATAGCTAATTTTGTATCGAATGAAACAAAAAAATGTCTTGTTCGTGACCCTGTATTTCAGTGCGCTGAGGGTGAAAGTATAACTTGATAATTGTATTTTATAGTATGAAACCTACCCTTTCACAGACATTTGACAAAACTTTGGCTAATGGCCATGCGAATACATACGGCTTACTTCAAGCCATTGTGGAAATGGAAAATATGGTAACAAAACATACTTAACTGGTACATACCCCTTAACTAGTTAATTCTTTTCCGTTGAATAAATTGAAAATAGCGGACTTACACCACTATTATTTAAATAAAATATTCGTAAAAGTTAGTCTAAACATTTCCGCCTTTCAATAGTAGGAAAATTTTCTGAAAAATAATAGTGATGTCTAAAAGCTTTAAAGCTTAATAACCAGTTTAGTGGTTAACTATAGGGGAGAGTGGAGATACTTGAGCATAGGGAATACTTGAGCCACCCCTATTATCTCTACAGTTGGTTAATTTTTCTTTCTAAAACTGGCAATATGGTAACATACTTATAGTTCTGAACATTTTAAAAAGAAATCACATACCTTGGTACCATTTTGAAAGTATGGTGATTAATAGTTGTTTTTTCCCTATCTCAAGTAAATATTTAGGTGCATTGTTTTTTTTATTTTTTTGTATTAAAAGTTTTATTTAAAGTTGCAATCATATAGATAAATTTGATAAGTATAATTTCAATTGTATTTTGAATCAAAACTAGTTCAAATAGCTCAATGCATTATTTAGTAAAACTCTGATAAACAAAAATGGTGGTAATGGGGATACTTGAGCTAGAGAGATTGGGGATACTTGAGCCATGGCTCAACCATCCCCACTTGGAAATTAGACATGGATGAAACAAACAAAACATAAAATTACATCCTTATATTCAATTGATATATATATACTAATTGATTTTTTTTCTGGAAAAAAAGGGAGAATAATTCTTTATTTTATTTTTTCTTTAAAAAATTATGACTTAGAAAAAAACGTTTAAAAATGTATATTTTTTAATGAAAATATCCATTTTATTTTTCATTTTGACATTCATCATTTTTAAAACTGTTTTAGAAGTCATAATCTCTAATACTTCAATTAGTCAGGTCCAGCATATTAAAATATTTATTTTTTATATAATATCTTATGATTAATATTTTATATTGAAATTGTAACATCTTCTGTTACTGTAAGTTTTTTTTTAATCAAAGAAATGACTATTGTCACCAACAGAGGGCACTACTGAGTTACTATGTAGCTAAAAGTAAAAAGATGTTGCAATGTCCCCCTCATGGGGATACTTGAATCACGATTTAAAACAAAAAGTAAAAATTTATTTGACAGAAAAATAGTTCAAAAATTATTGAAAGTGGTTTTCAGTTCAAGAAAAAATATCAAATTTTCATTTTTAATATTTTATTTTGTTCTAAGAAATTATAATTTAAAAAAAATAATAATATTTTAAAAGTGGCTCAAGTATCCCCATCTTCCCCTATACTAGACTATAACTTATTCACTATATGGCACTTTTTTAAAATACTTCTATCTTTACAAGAAGAAAGTATTGAATTCGTGAAAATTTTCGAAATCCGGATTTCGACTGATATATAAGTTTTAGGGGTCAGAAAACCCGAAAAACATGTTTTTACAAAATGTCTGTCTTTGAGTCTGTCTGTCTGTATGTGACAAAAATTTTGTGGGCGCTTTATCTCAAGAACTATTGCACTTAAATTTCACAAAACTTTAGATTCTGTGAGACCTTGATATAAACTAGATCTGATTAGTTTTTAGTGTACTTCGCTCTGCAGGTGGCGCTGCTATACTGGTTTATTCGCAATTTCCACTATAGCCATATCTCAAGAATTAGGCATGGGTTTTCAGAAAACTTTATATTTAAATAGTACTTGATATGACATAGTTCTGTTACGTTTTGATATAAATTGCTGAAGTGATGGCGCTGCAGCGGTGCATTATTCGTGATTATCGCAATGGTTCTATCTCAGGAATTAATGCACGAATTTTCATGAAACTTCAGACTATGTTAGTCTCTTATGTCTATTAGTATTCTTCAGTTTTTGTTTTAAATAGTTCAACAGATGATGTTAGTATGCGGCATTATTTATGATTATCACAAAAGCTCTCTCTCAGGAACTAATGCACAAATTTTTATGAAACGCCTCCTTTTGGGCAATTTACACCAAACATCAATCTATAATCAGGGATTTTTTGAATCTGAAATTTGATGAAAATTCGTGATTATTTTATTCGTGTCATCAAGAATATTCGTGATGAATATTCTTGAGATATGGCTACAGTGGAAATTGTAAATAATTCAGTATAACAGCACCACCTGTTGAGTGATATACACCAAAAACTAATCAGCTATAATTTATATATAGGTCTCACAGAATATAAAGTTTCGTGAAATTCTGTGCATTAATTCTTGAGATAGAGCTTCGACAAACTTTTTGTCACATACACACATACACACAGACTCAGAGAGAGACATTTTGTAAAAACATGTTTTTTAGCATTTTCTGGCTCTTAAAACGTGTAACTCAGTCGAAAACCAAATTTCAAAAATTTTCACGAATCAAATACTTTTTTCTTGTAAAGATAGAAGAATGTAAAAAATGTAACAAATAGGTGAATAAGTTATAGTCGTTAATTGTATGTTTCGTTACACATTTTCCATTTCCACAATGGCTTGGAGCAAGCCGTATGTGTTCGCACTGCCATTAGCCGAAATTCTGCCAAATGCCTGTTAAAGGGCAGAGTTTATGCTATAAAATACAATTATCAAGTTACACTTTGACTCTCAGCGCATTGAAATACAGGGTCACGAAAAAGGCATTTTTTTTGTTTCATTCGATACAAAGTTAGCTATTTTTCAGCAGCACTAAGGGTGAGCCATGCAACTAATGAGCTAATTCCGTTAATCGTGAGTAGTAATACACAAGTTAAACCCCAAAGCTGTGGCTGACACTCATTGAAATTTTCCATGAGGTCTCAAATATGGCGTTTTTTCACTTTCCACGACAAAGTTAGACAAACCACGCCGGGTGTCACTGAAGGTCAGTCATGAAATTTAAAAAATAATTCAATTTAGCAACTAAATGCAATATTATAATCACAAAAATAACTTTGACTGATGCTCAATGCACTGAGATAATAGAATACAGAAAGTTGTCGATTGGAAAAAAATACTGGTCGTGACCCGCTTTAGAATCACGACCCAGTATTTCGAAGTTTTTTAGAATTTTTATTTAGTTTATAATCAACTGTCATGGCTGACATCCCCCCCATGCTGAAAATGTGTGTTAGGTCTATTGCCATGCAGTGGTATATAAATCTTCACTAAAATATATGTCGTGTAAAAAAATATCCATTTGACCCATTTGCCCTGCGTCCCATTCGCCCCCAATTTTTCCTATAATATGTTAAATAAATTTTCAATCACGAGTATAAATTCAATTATTTTTAATACAATATATAAGGACAACTTCCCTTTAATTCTTTGCTCATAAAAAAAGCATAAATCTTTTCATGTATATTTTTCAAGTTTTAAGGAAACTGCATTTGAGAAATGAACTTTTTGTGTTTTTAGGTGCGTTCGTAATTATGTAAATACCTATAGTTGTCGTTCAGTCAGTTCGTCTTTGCGTCTGTCTGTCCGTATTTAACAACGCAAAAACCATCCAACCAAATCGTTTGAAATTTGAAATATCTATTTATTACATAATTTGTCGAGTCATTTCAAATTTTATGAAAATCGGATGTATAGATCAATTACAGGGACAATCAAAAGCATTCCGTTGCATTACGGTAAATGGGGGAAAATGCATAAAATGCAGTTTAATCATTTGAAATTTAAAATATATAATTATAACATAATTTTGTCGAGTTATTTCAAATTTTATGAAAATTGGATGCATAGATCAATTACAGGGGCAATCAAAAGTATTCCGTTATATTGCGATCAATGAGAAAAAATAGGTTCAAATACATTGACATGAACAATTGACAGGAACAATTGACATGAACCTATGAAGTATATATATATATATACTAAAATATACATTCTATACATATATATACTAAAATATTCATACAAAGATATTCTGTGATGCAAAAAAAACATTTCTTGTTAAATTACAGGGCTAAACAAAAGTTTTCCACTACATAATGCTATACAGGGAAACATTGTTTGGGGTATGTTTTAATTATACTAACCTATTTCACTTTTTATATGATAAACATGATATGCGTTGCTAAGATGTAATAAAAGTTACTTCCTGTATATTTACAGAAATACAAATAAGATTTCGGCCACTATACTTTGTTCGAAGTACTGTGCACTATAATAACAAGATCTGAATATTTATAAAACTTCATTATCCTACGAACGCACCTCATTTGCTGCGCTTCACGTGCAATTCCCAACTTGTTACTATTTGGCATAGAAACTCACTTTCTACAAATAAGTCTAAAGTCCCAATTTCTACAAATAAAAAAAAAATCTGGCAATAGCCGTATACTGGAAATGTACTAAAATTTTTCTCAAAAACGTAGAAAGAGATTGGAAAAACGAAAATAAATTCTCATTCCCGCTTCACTCCATACAGGGAAAAAAATCTCACAGGAAATCCGTAACATCCTGTCAACCGGATTATTTCTTTTAAACTGTTAAGTCTTGAGAATCTTGAGAAACATGACACTAGTCATTATTTCTGAAAAAAGACACTAGATGGCAGCACTAAATATTTTGATCCTGACAAAACGAGACTATTTTGACTTTAATTAATTATTATTTCTCATTAGTTCTAATTCATTTGCATTTGTAAATTACTAATATGTTTTCATATATATATACATAGCATTTAATCATTTGTTTAATTCATCTTTTTAGATATATTGTATTTGTTATATTGCAGATTGTTGACTGCGGAAAAGTTTGGAACGAAATGTTTTGATTCTAAGTATGTGTACAAAATCTCAATTCTAATTATTCTATTAAAATCTCTAAATTCTCAAGCAATCTTCTTTATTCTTGTAAAAAACCTCATCATTCAAAGCTATATAATCATCAAGCAACTCTTTAAACAGTTTTCAAGAAGTTTGTAATTCCAAAACCAACATTCTGATTCCAGAAAATGTACAACGTGAGTATTCAAGATGTCGAATAAAAATCAGAGGATATTACAAGGTACTTTTTTATATTCTATGAAAATAAAATCTCAGCTATTTAATTCATTATAAATCCCAACATGAACAAGAAAGATAAAAACATTTTACGCGTCTCGAGATTATTTTATAAAGATGTTTTTGATGAAGCTAATTCTATATGTATATTAAATTTCGAATCACGAGTATAATTTCAATTATTTTTAATACAATATACACTGGTGTCCAAAAGTTAAGCATAATCGGTAATTAAGTAATTATTTTTAAGTAATGAAAGAAATATGAATCGGAATGTGCTGAAACTCCAGGTGTGTAAACAAAATAGTACGCGTCACATATTTTCGCGAAGAGTTTTCCCCGAAATCGAACAGGGGACCGTCAACAAATTGAAAAAGAACGAAGATCTTTTGGATAACCCTGTCAAAACTAATGTAGCAAAAGCGTTCAAACTGCACATTATGATTAATTGGCTTATTGTAATGTACTGTGTTAATTTTTACAAGGATAGCATGTATACTCGTAGAGAAATTAAGGTTTTTATAAAAACAGTCCAAAATTTTTCCAAGTTTTTTGCTTATAATTTGCAGAGTTCTTATTATAAAATAATGTTCTTTTCTGAAAATATGACAAATATCATTGTACACAATACTCTGTCATCAGAATTTTAAAATAATAAAAATTGTATGAAAAATGAGTATGTTTAGTAAATAATTTTTCATTGCGCATGCGTCAATGATATCAAAATGTCATTTGCATATTGTGTTAGCTAAATGTATAGAGCAACTTCTGTAAAAGTTTCAAAAACATAGCTTGAAAATTCTGAAAATGGGAGCCTATAGAATCAACTCAAAATCCTTTATTCCCTAAATGAAGCAAAAAGATGAGGGGCTGTATCCATATTCCATTGTTTAGTGCCTACACAATATTGCACGTACAACTATATTTAGGTAAAACCCCTGATTTTTTTGCTTCCTTTAGGAATAACGGATTTTGAGTTGATTCTATAGGCTCCCATTTTCAGAATTTTCAAGCTATGTTTTTGAAACTTTTACAGAAGTTGCTCTATACATTTAGCTAACACAATATGCAAATGACGTTTTGATATCGTTGACGCATGCGCAATGAAAAATTATTTACTAAACATACTCATTTTTCATACAATTTTTATTATTTTTAAATTCTGATGACTGGGTATTGTGTACAATGATGTTTGTCATATTTTCAGAAAAGAACATTATTTTATAATAAGAACTCTGCAAATTATAAGCAAAATACTTGGAAAAATTTAGGACTGTTTTTATAAAAACCTTAATTTCTCTACGAGTATACATGCTATCCTTGTAAAAATTAACACAGTACATTACAATAAGCCAATTAATCATAATGTGCAGTTTGAACGCTTTTGCTACATTAGTTTTGACAGGGTTATCCAAAAGATCTTCGTTCTTTTTCAATTTGTTGACGGTCCCCTGTTCGATTTCGGGGAAAACTCTTCGCGAAAATATGTGACGCGTACTATTTTGTTTACACACCTGGAGTTTCAGCACATTCCGATTCATATTTCTTTCATTACTTAAAAATAACTACTTAATTACCAATTATGCTTAACTTTTGGACACCAGTGTATAAGGAAAAATATCCCTTAATTACAAATTGCAAATGAAAAAAAAATATGGAATCGTCAGGCTGGCAAGTGGTCAGGGAGAAATACAGTAAGAAAAAAAAAAGGATTTTATCAGTATTTTGTTTTATAGAAATTACTTGAAGTAAGGATTAGAAACAAGAAAATTACTATTCAGAAATAGTAGCACTACGTCACGTAGTTGTCCTACTAATTTTCGAAAGTGATGAAGTGAAAAAGATAATTTTAATGTCATACTTTATTTATTTTCCTTTTTTTTTAATTTCATCTGCATCACAATATTTTTTTTCCTTTCTTAAAAATGAATGGAACGCACGCCTCTTTGCTACTAAATATGAACATTTGCCAAATCGGCATTTGAGACTCTAATGAAAAATGTCTATTAGTATCACGCAATGCAATAATCGACAACTATGGAATTGTTTGCAAGCAAAGTTAAAATCCGTATTTGCCGATAACGTAACAAGGTGATTACTGAGGACGATGCCATAAAAACATGCATGTTTTTTCCGTCAGCATATACAAGGCAGATATTTTACAATGATTATACCAAACACTATAATTTGTATAAATGCATCTTTTCACTTTTGTAAAAATGCATTGCTTGATGAAGTTTTTAGTATTTGCTATCCAGTTATGAAAAAATAAAATGTCCTATAATTCCAATGAATAATAATAATAGGTAAAGAAATTTAAAAAAAAAAACTTAATATAAATGTTTTTATGCATTTTTTCGAATTTCAAGGAAACTGTATTTGAGAAATAATCTGCTTCTGTTTTTATCGTTTGGCTACAAACCACACATTCTGAAGTCCAAATTTCTACAAGCTATAAAAAAACTGGCAAGGACCGTATACGGAAAGTGTACCAAAAAATTTATTTTAAAACATTGAAGGAGATTGGAGAAAAGAGAATGTTTCCACTTTCTTTTTTCCCCATCCAAAATAAAATTCCTCAGGAAGTTCTTAACACCACCCTGTCAAACGGATAACTTTTATTTCTTTTAAACAAGAAAGATAAGAACATTTTACGTGTGTCGAGGCTATTTCATATAGATATGCTTAATGAAGCTAATTCTATATGTATATTATGTTAAATATATATCGAATCACGAGTATAATTTCAATTATTTATTTTTAATACAATATATAGGGAAAAATATCCCCTAATTACTAACTGGGAAAAAAGGGGGGGAGTTGTAGAGGTGGGAAGTCGTCAGGAAAAGAAAAGGATTTTATCAGTATTTTTTAATAGAAATTAATTGAAGTAAGAATTAGAAACAAGAATATTACTATTCATAATTAGTAGCACTACGCCACGTAGTAGTTCTACTAGGTTTCAAACGCGATGTAGTGAAACAGCTAATTTCGATGTGACATTTTATTTATTTTCTTTCTTTTTAATTTTATCCGCATCACCGTATTTTTTTTCCTTTTCTAAAAATGAATAGAACGGTATTACACGCTTATTTGCTACTAAATTTGAACAATTGCCAAACCGACTTTTGAGATTCTCAAAACTGTCTATTAATGTCACGCAATACAACAATCGACAACTATAGAATTGTTTTCAAGCAAAGTTAAATCCGTATTTGCCGATAACGCAACAAAATGATTACTGAGGGCGATACCATAAAAACATGTATGACTTTTCCATCAGCTTGTACAAAGCTGATATTTTGCATCGATTATACGAAACACTATAATTTCTATAAATGTATCCTATTCCTTTAGTAAAATTGCACTACCTGATGAAGTATTTAGTATTTGCTATCCAGTTATGAAAAATAAAATATCGTATAATTCCAATGAGAAATGATAATAGGGAAAGAATTTTTTTTTCCAAAAAGAAACTTAGTATAAATGTTTTCATGCATATTTTTCAAATTCCAAGGAAACTGCGTTTGAGAAATAAGCTTCTTGTATTTTTATTATTTGGCAACAAACCCTACATTCTAAAGTCCAAATTTCTACAAGCAATAAAAAAAACTGGCAAGAGCTGTATACCGAAAGTGTACCGATTTTTTTTCAAACATTGAAGGAGATTGAAGAAAAGAGAATGCATCCGCTTTCTCCATTTCCCCATCCAGAAAAAAAAACCCCACAGGAAGTTCGTAACATCCTATCAACCGTATAACTTTTACTTCTTTAAAAAAGAAAGATAAAAATATTTTACGTGTGCCGAGACTATTTCATAACGGTATTTTCAATAAGGATAATTCTATATGTATGCTTTGTTACATATATTTCGAATTATGAGTATAATTTCGATTATTTTTAATCCAATAACAAGAACAACCAACATAAAAAATATCCATCCCCTTCACTTTATCTTAGAATTTTAATCAATAAATGTAATTTAATCAATAACTATTCTTAAAAAGAGTGGCACTCATATTAAGCGGTACAAACTCAAACGTAAATAGCAAACGAAATTTACAGTATACAATAATATTGCACAATATTGCACAACACAGAAAAATATGTAACAATAAACGTTTATATACAGAAACAAGCTTACTTTTTCAGATAGTAGTAAATTCTGAAATCCTTACCTATAAAATAGAAATAGAATTTATTAGTAACACAAATAAATTTATTATTATAAAAAATAAAATTAAAGAATTTCAATAAATGTGTAAATTACATTGTTGCAATTTTTAAATCAATTTTCCAATTAATTTTCAGCAATGACATTACACTTGAAATTACTGAATATTAAAACGTGATTTATCACTTGCTAACTACGCGTATATAACCAAGAATTTGAAAAAGTACAAATCCCAGAACCCTTGGACTAGCGCTCCAAGTGCTCTGCAATTTAAGTGACGAGGACAATGTGCATTGTGTGTGTGAGTATATGTGTTTACCGATGCTGGGTTTCTTTGTATTTCATGTACGCCTCAGGATTGTGTGCCTCATGAAGATTGTTCCATCTTGTGCTGCAGCGCAGCCTTAACCACACATGAGCGTAAAAAGGCCAAACTGGCATCGATTCTTATTTTAAATGGTAGAGCACATTGGTGCGCTATTCCAAGAGTTACGGCATTGTTCACATTGTTGCTTATACGCTTAGTTAGCAAGTGATAAATCTCCTATTAATGTTCAATTACATGGTTATTTGAAGCAATTGTATAAACGTCAATTATTGATTTGCATTAATGGTGAAAAAAACAAGTCACTGTAAAATTGAAATTTATTATTATTTCTATCGAACAGCAACTTCTGTTTTATTTTCACTGAAAAAAAAGAGTTTACGAGAAATGCAATACATAAAAAAATAAATAAAAAAAGATGACTTATTCAATCAATGCAACAACAACAAAAACAACAACAAGATATAATGTTATAATTCATATAGCTGCACATGTGTTTTGTGTGTTCTAAGGGATAATTTACGTTAAAGAAATAAAACATATTTCAAACTTTTAAGAGCATTAACCAAATGCACTGCACATTTATATTTCTCATAACAGAAAATGTTAAATTCAAATTACATAAAATAAATAAAATTATTGAATAATATATTGTTTATTGAAAAATAGCCCAATTAAATTAAATAGCTTATGATGCACATAAGCTATTTTTAAAACGTTGAAAAGTTTGTATATTTCAATATTTTTGCTTAAAGTTTATATTAAATATTGATAAAAATATGAATATTGAAATATTTTAAACAAAAACAGACATTCTTTGCACATCCATTACAGTTGGTATATGAACATCTTCTCAAAAAAATTTTTGATTTATTTATGGCAATTAATTTTTATATTAGCGAAGATGAAAAAATGGCAAATATAACGAACCATAATGTGCAATAAAATATTATAATATTTATTTCTAGTAAAATCAATTTCTTCCTAATAATGAAATTATATAGAACTTTTAAAGATGTCTTATTTGTGGTTTGTTAACTCCTTTATAAAGATTTATCTGTTTTATAAATTTTATTCTAATTGAAGAATGAATATTTCGACACAACATCATGCTAATTTGGCATAAATATGAAAACTGGGATGAAAAAAAAATGTATTTAAGGAGAATCAGCACTTGGACGCCATAACTGTGCGATGCAACTTATAATTTAAAAGAATACATGAATTTAATAAATTAAAGTTCTTTTCAGTTAAATTAAACATTTTATCGTCTGCGCCCCATGGAGTGTGCAGTAGAGCTTGAAACTGCAACTTATTGCAATTCAAATTTATGTTGAATATATTTTTACTGATACATTATAATAAATAAAAGTCAACAATATTGACTTCCCAGTGATGATAAATTCTCATTATAAAATATTATTACATAATTATATTGAAACAATTTTAATTAATTTAAATTCTGTTTTGATTCATAAAATTTCACAGTTAATTTTCATTCTAAATACATTATGACAAAAATATAGTTAAAACAAACTAAAGCTGACAAAACTAACGTTATATAAATAAAATTTCTTTAAACAAGCTCAGGATGAAATATTTTACCTTAAAAAGGATTTGACTTAAAGAAAATATTTTTTGAAATTTTATTTTATCGCCAACCGATGATAAATCGCCAAATAAAAGAAATTTTCATTATTTTTTTACGAACGTTCTATTAGTTTTCCGCCATTTTTTTTACAGATACATATATCTACATGAGAAGAACATTCTGTAATTTTTTCAGAATTTTCTGAGTATGCCCGTGTGGAGACTTCCTTGTAAGCAGAAATCAGATGTAATTTACATTTTATGGTGCATTTTAATTTAATTATCTGTTACGTTTGTAACAACAGCACTATTTTCTTTAGAAGATTTTTAAATTTGTATAAAATAATATATATATATATATATATATATATATATATATATATATATGAAAATTTACGAAAAATTCATCATAACGGGACTGTATGAAATCGCAAACAGGGAACTTTTTATTGTAAACAGATTTGTTCTGTGGCTTTAAGTTTTAGAGTAATGAGTAATCGGTTGATTTATATATTTTTTCTCATTTTCTATTAATATATGGGGTAGGTAGATGTACATTTAAATTTAGGAATTCATTTCTAGTTATTCTCGTTATTTTAGGTATGAACATAATCAATAAATTTAATTTAGACTAACGTATATATATATATATATATATATATATGTTAAGCATTTATTGAAATGCATTGTAATTCCTTTAAGTCATATGTAAACTCATTTTCGAACCGATCATTTTAAAAATTGATACTTTGACTGTTTAGTGCAGATCGGGAAATGGACATACAGGCCGTGGCATAAATCTGACCCATTAACGCCAAGTGGCATACTTTTAGATCGTTAGACTTAGTGGAAAGAAAGCTCTTTTCACACCAGTAAATGTAAAGATAAATGTATACTTTCTTTTATAAAACAAATTCCTCGATATTTTATGTTATTACGCTTTTTTTTAAGTGATGGGAAATCCAAAATTTCAATTTTAACGAAGAAAATAATTTGGGCGTTAATGGGTTAACTAGGATTTTTTATGTGAAAAAAATAAAGTTTCTTCTTGAGGTTTTATACTTTATTGGCAACGCATCAAATAAAACAGTTTCCGCTATAATTATAAAACTTACGTTTTCATGTTATGAATTAGAAGAAATTAGAAAGAAAAGCTATTGCCATAAGAGAGCTAGCTACCAGACAGCATTGGATGTTAACAAGTGAAAAATCGAACAAAAATTTAAGTTTTCAATCAGTGTAGCTTCTTTTTGATCAACCTCGCAGTAATACTGATGGTGACATCGAGTGCGTCTGGCCAATGAAAAACAAAAACTTCACATGTGAAGGTGCGATAAAATAATTCTGCAAAGAATTTGTCAAAAGAGCGTAGAGACATTTGGATTAAAAAATATCCAAGCGCTAAATATCTTGGAGTAAAATGACTAAAAATAATGAAATGGCTCCTTTAAAAACATTCCATTTTTCAATAAACAATACAAATGGGTAAAACTTGATGAAATTTATGAATAAACTAAAATATTTATATATGAATAAATTATATAAGACAATTATGTAAGAATTTAATCAGATTAATTATACATATTATTAAAGAATTGAAAATTAGTCAATAGGCCGGTAATTTTGCATAATAAAAAGGAATTATCTTGAAGGAAAAGTTAATAACATAAAATGTATACATACATATATATTGATGAAACACATACATACTTAAAACATTTCAACCTGTTTTTTTTTACCTCTCTTTTCTTTAATTAACTTTATTTAAGGTTCTTACCCTGTTAACATTTTGTTTAGCTATGATAAAAAATATCTCTAATTAAATCCGTTAAACATCTTTATTTAATTTAGTTACGTTATTTTATTTATTTAATTTGCATTTAAAAAAATATTCAGATCTAAATCGAATGGAATAAACTAAAGAGACGGCATATTAGACTGTTTCAGACTAGGAAGGTTAATAACTACTTCTGACACTCAGATATAATGTAAGATAAAATATAAAAAACTTATTGAAATTTATTTCATGTAAATTACGATATTTTTTAAAATCCTTCATGATATATATTATCTACCAATTGATAATGAAATTGATAATAACAAAGTTGGTTCAGAAATTTTTATTACTGCATAATTCAAAACCTTCGCAATTTTTGGAACATATACTCATTTTTTTACAACGATTTCTATCTGGATTTCGTCCAGATGTGAGTACAGTTATTGTATAAACAAAAGTATTAACAATGTTACTGATTTTTATTTTTTGTCATCAGATTTATATGGTAACTAAAATAAACATGTTTCTAAGAATTTACAAAGTAACATTTAAAATGACAGTTTCGGTCCATGCGAAATACACGTTTTTATAGACATATATCTCTGAAATATTACAAATATGTTTGATACAGTATTCAGTAATACTTTTTAAATTTTCTATTACATGAAACTCTGATTCTTTTAAAATAAGCTGCATCATGCTGTAGTTTACCGTCGATCATGTTTAATATCTATTAAACAACAAATTTTTAACTAATATGATAAATTTGTACATCCAAAATATTTCCGTGTGCTTTGAAACATAAAAGTATACCTTAATAATTTAAAAGCTTCAAATTTGTGCAGTTTATAAACCTTAAACATAAAAATATTCACAATATTTTATTAAAACTTCCTTTGAATTTTCCAAACAGCTAAATATATGAAAATGTAAATGTCGAAGAGACTGTATGCATATTTTGTTTAGAATTTGCAACTAGTAATATCGGCAATTACATTATTAACTCTCTTTATCTTTTGGTAACAGGTTATTATCAAAGTCGAAAGAAATGAGTCTCAGAGGATCCGAGAGGAATTTCAACCGATTGCTTTTGGGCATTGCTAGCTTATCTCTTCTGAAGTCCATTTATCCTTTGAGATAACCAAATAAATAGGTTTGATTTATTGTTCCAGAAATTCTTGAATAAATTCGTTTTATTCCGTTGCTTTACATCAATATGCTTTTATTAACCCTCTAACGGAGGTGGTACATTTTTATAATTTCACATTTATTCCCATCGACAGAAGTATGACTATGACTTTTGAAGAATATTATTTGTATTGTATATATGATGACAAAAATTTAATTTTTTTGAATGTTTTGATATATTTGATCGTAAATTCTGGATCGTGAATCATGTTTACTATGAAATATCTAATCCTTGACTGTCACGATAAACTTATATTCAAATAATTTGAATTCGATTCAACACAATTAAATTTGATACAAACAATTTGTAATAATTTTAAATAACTTTAAGCATGAAAATATTCACAATATTTTATTAACACTTGCTTTGAATATTCTCCGCAGTGAAATATGTGAAAATAACATGTCGAAGTAATAGTGTGCATATTTTACACAGATTTTGAAACTAGTTATATCGCAAATACATTATTAACTCTCTTTATCTTTTGGTAACAGGTTATTATCAAAGTCGAAAGAAATGAGTCTCTGAGGATCCGAGAGGAATTTCAACCGATTGCTTTTGGGCATTGCTAGCTTATCTCTTCTGAAGTCCATTTATCCTTTGAGATAACCAAATAAATAGGTTTGATTTATTGTTCCAGAAATTCTTGAATAAATTCGTTTTATTCCGTTGCTTTACACCAATATGCTTTTATTAACCCTCTAATGGAGGTGGTACATTTTTATAATTTCACATTTATTCCCATCGACAGAAGTATGACTATGACTTTTGAAGAATATTATTTGTATTGTATATATGATGACAAAAATTTAATTTTTTGGAATGTTTTGATATATTTGATCGTAAATTCTGGATCGTGAATCATTATGAAATATCTAATCCTTGATTGTCACGATAAATTTGCATTCAAATAATTTGAATTCGATTCAACACAATTCAGTTTGATATAAACAATTTGTAATAATTTTAAATAACTTTAAGCATGAAAATATTCACAATATTTTATTAACACTTGCTTTGAGTATTCTCCACAGTGAAATATGTGAAAATAACATGTCGAAGTAATAGTGTGCATATTTTACACAGATTTTGAAACTAGTTATATCGCAAACACATTATTAACTCTCTTTCTCTTTTGGTAACAGGTTATTATCAAAGTCGAAAGAAATGGGTCTCAGAGGATCCGAGAGGAATTTAAACCGATTGCTTTTCGACATTGCTAGCTTATCTCTTCGGACGTTCATTTATCCTTTGAGATAACCAAATAAATAGGTTTGATTTATTGTTCTAGACATTCTTGAACAATTTCGTTTTATTCCATAGCTTCATACCAATATGCTTTTATTAACCTTTTAAAGGGAAGTTATGCATTACTTTTATAATTATAATACAGTGGTTCAGATTTTTTTTATAGCACAATTCGAAATATCTTTATTTTTTGAAATTTTTATACTTTTTTGCAATGATTTTTATCTATATAACGTCCAGATATGAAGATAGTAATTGTTCAAAGATAAGAATTAACAATGATAAAGATCTTTATTTTTTATCATCAGATTAATATGACAACTGAAATGCAGTGTTCCTAAGAGTTAAGGTAGTAATATTTAAAATGATAGTTTTAGTTTATGCGGATTATATCTCTGTAAGATTACAAATATGTCTAATGCAGTATTCTAAAAATTCTTAATTTTTATGTTTTTTTATTACTCGAAACGCTGACTTTTATAAAGTGTACTGTGAGATACTTAAGTTTGCAGTGGTTTATGCTTTTTATTTATGAAATAATAAATCCTTAACCAACACATTAAATTTTTATATTCAAACTATTTCGATGTGCTTTTAAACATAATTTAAAAGATCTAAATTTTTGCAATTCTTAAATTTTAAGCATGAAATTACTTGTCGAAGTGATAGTGTGTATATTTTGTTCAGAATTTGAAACTAGTTATATCGGCAATTACATTATTAACTCTCTTTATCTTTAGTAACAGGTCATTATCAAAATCGAAAGAAATGGGTCTCCGAGGATCCGAGATGAATTTCAACCGATTGCTTTTGGACATTGCTAGCTCATCTTTTCTAAAGTTCACTTATCCTTTGAGATAACCAAATAAATAGGTTTGAATTATTGTTCAACACCTTCTTGAACAATTTCGTTTTATTCTGTTATTTCGCAAAATTAAGCTTTTATTAACACTCTTTATGCAGATTGTACATTGTTTTCGTCATTTATTATGTATCAACAGAATTTTAAACCACAAATTTTGAAGAACTTATTTGAACTGTGTACATGAAGGCAATACTTTAATTAAATATTTTGTTTATTTGATCATAAATTCTTGTGCCAATCGACAATTTTTAAATTTTAGCAATAAAACTTCTTTGATCCGTAAAAGAATAATTAACATTCTACGTCGATTTTTTTTAAACTTGTAAATGCACTAAAAAAACATTTTTTTTCTTTCGAAAAATTTTATTGCAGTTTCGGTTGCAGTTATAAGACTACATTCTTCAATACTTCAGTGGTAGCAAAGTAAGGGCAGCAAAATACTCCGCTGATAAACATGCATATTTTTTTTTTACTTTGTGTCAACTACGTTTTATTAAAATTGTGAATGAAATTCAGGTCCAGTGCTTTCTCTATTAAGCATTATGTTTAACTAACAATATTAATTTCGATATCTTTGAAATCTACATGCTTAAGTATTGCTGAAAACATTTTATTAAAATGCTTTTGTTTGCGTATTTATTTGTCTATTTTTTTTTAACACTGATGCACTGAAATAACAATTTTCTTTTTAAATATTGCATTTAAAACACGAAGAAGAAAGCATAAAGTGTTGCCTCATTGTATTTTCAGGAAAACACAATGTAAACAAGTCATAGCATGTTCACTCGAAACATCAATACACACTATTCCTGTTTGTTTTACAGCGATTCAAGTGAAGTTGAAAAGAGTTTGCTGTTAATAAATTGTGGTAAATATTTTTATTAAAAGATTTATTTGCGTGAGGCAGTATTTCCGTTATAAAGACATAAAAGACATTACAAATGTAAATTTTTCACGTGGGTGAAAATATTTACATCTCTTATAATTAATTTACAGATTGAATAATCGTGTTATAGGTTATTTTAACATAATTTCGTTAGCAGCGTTTTCTGCAGTTCCATATAATGACCTTCAATTTATTCTGTTGATCTGATCCAGAGTATCAGTCTATATTGCATGATCGTTAAAGTTACTTCAGTGAATTAGTCCTCCATTATTCGTCCGGGATGGCTCAGTTGGAAGAGCATAGGCGGCTTCAGCCAATACATCCCTGGTTCGAATCCTATCCCGGGCTTTTTTCAACCACTTGAAAAATTTACATCTGTTAAAATTATTTTATCGATTGAATAATCATGTTGTAAGTTAATATAATAAAAAGGACATGATTGAGAATTGATACGAAAACTGAACTTTTAAAAAACTAAATAAAAAAAAATTATTATGGTTTTTGTTACAAATTAGTCAAATTGTCAAATGCTGGTCATATGAAAAATCCTGACACTGTCTAGTATATTGTGAATACATACATTGATAATCGAGATATAATTTCATAACTAGCCAGATTTCTGCATCTTTAAGACCTACTGAGTTATGTCCGCTTGTAAATTTTTGCAATAACTGAATTTAGAAAATAAAACAAAACGTCTGTGTAAAAAAATACTTAAATAAAGTATTTCCTTCCATAGGTTTTTTTTCAAATATCAACGCGCTGAAGCGACGGTTTTCTCTTTAAATATGGTATCAAGGGCATCAGAATGAAAAATAAATGTCTTGCTACTGTTCTGTTAATAAAAAATAGAGCATAAACAAGTCGTAAATTGTTCATTCGAAACGTTACTCTCCGCTTTCCTGTATTTTTTTACCGATTTATATGAAGAGTAAGTACATTTTTTAATAATAAATTATTATATATTACATATATGTGTTTTCAGAAAATTCATAGCCATACATTGTAAAGTTACTTGCATAATATGTACGTTAGTGATACTCGTAATTGCGGCAAAAGAAGAATTTCTGAAAATATAAATAAAAACTTCATCTATGTTATATGAAGACAATCAAATGCGAAAATGCTAGATGTATGAAAATATTGTTACGGTGTTCAGTACTTGATTAATAAATTTATTGATAATCTACATAATTTTCAAAGAAATCTTCTAATTTCTTGCATTGAGGACGAAACGGTACAGTTTCAAAAACATGTAATGTTCAGATAAAGTAAAACAACATTTTTTCCGATCTCATTTTCATCTAATATTAATATTTCATGCAGAATCAACACCACCGATGATGTCTGGACTTGAAAGTCCCCAATCCTGCAATGTTGGTAGTTTGAGGGATCATAAAAGAAAAGAGATGTATATTTATATGTATAATTACGTAATATAATATATTTAAGTATGCATGCAATTTATAACACTTTTAAACACTCTACATAGGCCCTTTTCTAACAAAAATCTAATTTTTCGTAAATTAGTAACATAGGCCATTCTACAGAAAACTCCATTCAACTTTTATTTTACAAATTTAATATTAATGCATTAACGAATTTGTCGAGCATTTTATAAAACATTTAGCTTTATTTTACATTTTGACGTCGATAAGATTCAGTTGCTTTTAGGCATCTTTATGGAAATTTTAGCAATTTTTTTTTATGAGTTGACAACATTCTCTCTACTTCACACACTCAGTAAAGGAAGCCAATTCAATGACCGTTAGAGGAAACTTACTTAAACAAAATGGTACTTGTACAAATTCGATTGTTTGCAATGAAAAATATTTTTGTATATGAACATATAATAAAAACAAAATACTTTCACTGTGTTTGTTTAGATATTTCATTACAGCCTTTTTATTCATAGAGAAAAAATGTTATTTTAGAAAATAAAAAACAAACGTTATTATGTATGGTACCCGAAAAGGATTACCCGTGGCTTCAAAAATTACTGCAATGAAAAAAAAAAAAATATGATGTTTTCTTTTTTCAAAAATACAAAATGGATACACCAGTAATTATTTTTCAAAAATGTCTATTGAAGAATTGCCTTTTTTGGAAAGCAAAACTTTCATTTGCTTTAAACGATTATTACCATCTTTAATCTGATTATTTAATTTCCTATATTTAAATTCCTTTCTTTACATTAAAGAGACATTAGCAAATTAAAAAAATAGTTTTTAATGACGAGAAAGGAATCCGAAATGATCACTTTTAAATATGTTGGTTTATTTCTTATATTTTTATTTCCAATGTGAAAGAGAATTTTCATTAATTGTTCTTTTAATTTCTTTTTATTTATGTGACTTTTCATTGTTTCATTGCACTTACAACTCCCAAATACTATGAGTATATGTAGAGGTAATATTTTTTGGAGAATTATCATAAATTTAAAAGACGTTTTCAAAATTCTTTTTATTGCTTCTACATAGTAACTTTTTAGATGTGTTCGTGATTATGTAAATACGTAGCACCTAATAGAATATTCAATCAATTCATCTGTCCGTTTATAACACAGCAATAACTACCCAACCAAATCACTTGAAATAAAAAATATATAACTATGCAGATTCTGTCGAGTCATTTAATTTTCTTTTTAATTGGATGCATTGTTTAATTACAGAGACAATCTAAACTATTTCGGTACATTGTCGCAATTAAAATAGTTTGAAATACATTTTAATGGTGTTACCCTCGTTTAAACATAATAAAATTGATATGTACCTATGAAGTATATACTGAAGTGTACATTCTGTACAATCATAATATACATTCTGTATTTCAAAATTTATAAATGAAGACATATTTTTATACGCCCTATATAAAGACAGTATTTAGAAAAATATTTTCATTTAATCGCTTTTGAAATAGTTTTTCTTTAAATAATGCAAACAATATTTTTTATTAATTTACATGGCTACCCAAAAGTATTTCCTTATACTATGGTATAGGGGGGAACATTGTTTGGGTTTAATATTAATATTATCTATTTCACATTTTATGAAATTGTTATAAGTTGCTGAGGTGTATTGTCTTAAAACTGCAGCCAGAAAATAATTCAAGTTAAGCCGAAATTCACTCATCTGACGATTTGAAAGGCAGCTTTTTAAAAAGAGTTGAAACAACTCTAGTAGAGAGTTGATTGTAAGCAATTTAAATCACGATGAGTAGTTTATAGAAAGCAATTTAAATCAAGACGAGTAAAACGTTTAAAAAGCAACTCATTCATGAACCAATAAATTACAGCTCTTTTCTAAGAATCCGAATTCACTTTTTCGTTTTCAGAGTATACTACAAGTACTTCCTGTATAATAAAAAACAGATAAATTTAAAGGGATCCACAAAAGATTTCGGATGCTCTACTGTATTCGAAGTACTGTATTCTATTAAACCAATATCTGAATATTTTAAAAAATGCGTTCGTACTATAGTACGAACGCATCATATTTGCTACGTTTAACTTGCAATTTCCAACTCTTTTAGAAAAGAAAGATACAATATTTATTCACTAATAATACCAGTTAAAATATAGTATGGGTCCTAAATTATCAAAAATATCTTAAAAGAATCCTCATTAACTACCCTTGCCAATTTTTCTATTTAATATGCATAAATTAAGTAAATATATTATATTAGTTGCTATCTGTATATGGACTATGTATAACTTTTTCTTGAGCTTCTACTCAGTAATAAGTCATTATGTTAGACCAAAGAAAAGAGTCTCTATTGTACAGGTGGATATCAGAACAGATGACTTTTGGACAAAGCTAACTTATCTTTTCTCCGCCTTCACAGTAGATAAGCTAAAAAAGGCTTTGAGACATTTCTTCCAGTTATTCTTTATTTCATGAGCATTATTTTGGTGAAATTATTCGCATTATCATTATTATTATTATTATTATTATTATTATTATTATTATTATTATTATTATTATTATTATTATTATTATTATTATTACTAGACGGTTGCCCGCCCTCAGTAGCCCGAAGACTATCTGAATGCCAGTTCTACAACCCCACACATTCACGTTTCTGTGCCATGTCTCGTCAGTTTCCGGCAGATATGTTTGAAAATATTTATTAATTAGATTTCTTCTCGGTGTTCTGGGGTTTCGTTTGCATATCTTTTTTTATTGTTAATGAAGAGGTCTTCCATTTGTTCTTCCATCTGTTCTTCTTTCTGTTCTTCCATCTGTTCTTCCATCTGTTCTTCCATTTGTTCTTCCATTTGTTCTTCCATTTGTTCTTCCATTTGTTCTTCAATTATATTCGACGATTCACTGTTTGAGAGCCTATCTGTCCTTTTATTTATAAAAGTTCAAAATGAAAAAAGATTTTCTTAGCAGACGATTTTTTGTGATAAATACATTATCTGTTTTATATTTCTTCTGCTTTATTCCTTTTATTTATAGAGTTCAAAATGAAAAAAGATTTTCTTAGCAGACGATTTTTTGTGTGCCTCAATTAATTAATTAATTAATTATCCTCGGAATTCCTTTTATTTATAGAGATTATTTAAAGCTCAAAATGCTTCCTTTTCGAAACATTCTGTACTTCTAGATTAAAAAATTATAATAATGTAATAAATATAAATAATTTTTCATATACTTTAATCACGTTAATGTTTTATTTATATACTAGCTGTTACCCGTGACGTCGTTCACGTAGCATTAAAAAGAAAAAGATAAACGCTTTAATTAAACAAAACGGTTCATTAACAATAATTTAAAATATATATAACATTTATCTTATAGAAGGCTATGCAGTAGTTTTTTTTATAGGGAACTTAAAGAACTCAGTCAAATAAAAGGAAAATGTGTTAGATAATATGAACAATCGCGAAAATGAAATTGTAACCACTTATACTGTAGAACAACTGTAACGCACCCAATTGTACAGAAATCATGTTGTAGTGCATTTCAGAATTCCATATCAAAGAAAGAAAAATCATGTGTTAAACCTAGGTAATAAAAAAAAATATCCAACATTTCCATAATGCATAACTTCACCAGGACATTCTTTTCTGCAGCTGTGTATATGATCTATGTGTTTGTAAGTATTCTAAATACAATGTTAAAATTTTGCTTAGTGAGAAAATGTATAATGAATATTAAAATTCACCTTTAGCAATTTCTAATTATAGACAGAAACTTACTTGAATTATTTTTTACAGTCCTGCATATTACGTGCAAATATGTATACGATCGCATATTTAGTTTAAATTATTCAAGCAAAAAACCCGATTCAAATTATTGAATTCATATTTTCGGGAATCGCTATTGCACTGGTGACCAATCCAGTTTATTGTATAGTCCGATACATGATTTATTTAAATTCTACAAACATCTCTTATTATATCAAATGTAGGTGGACTTCAGGATGCATTAGTTTTCCAAATACATACGATAATTGAAAAAGCTCTTCAGCAATCTTTTCTAATAGACCATACTTTGGATACAATATCTGAGATCTGGACACAGGTCCAAAATCTTTTATGCGTCTCTGTAAATGAACAAAAAATGTGATGCAAATGATACTTAACTGCAAGCTTATTGTAGTAAATTTCAGTATTTATCATTGTATTGATTATCTCAGTATATTAATTTCATCATGTTTGAAATAGCGCAACGCAATTAAAATAAGATGGGAATATTTATTTTCTCCGTAGACTATTATATTACCGAACATTTTTCTGCAATCTTGTAAGTGAATGTTAAATCTTTTCATCCCATTTTCTACAGAAATCCTATTTTAGTGCACTTCAGAACCTGATATCAATTTCAATATTTTTAAAATAACCTTAATAAAATAACATTATTAAAATACGTTGCAAATGGTTTTTCTTCACAGATCATAATATATTGAAATACTTTTGAGCTCCCTGTACGCACACTATAAGTACTACATTTAACATATTCGATAGTAACCATGTTTTTCTGAACCTTAAAAATGCATGTAAATTTCATTACATTTAAAATTATGTAACATTATCAAAATAGACCACAAATGATTTTTTCGCCTTAGACCATGATGTAAAGTTTCATTTTGAGTGCTCCTGTGATTGAGCTATTATTGCTACCTGGTCCATTTTCAATGCCGCATATGCTATGGTAAATCTCAATAACGTATGTTATTTTCGTATGAATACCACTATATTTACCGAAGTTGAAAAACGGACAGACAGACGGCAGACCCCAGGCACTCGGCATCCGGTATACAGACAGGTTGAAGTCGTAAACACTTTTAGACCATGTTAGAAAGTGTCAAAAAGCGGGTAGTTTCCGTAAAACGAAAAAAAAAACAGTGTTAGGAAAAATGTACTACAAATCTGTGTTTTAGGTGGCATTTTTGTATAATTTGTACATATATGCTCTGCATACCATAAAAATTTATAGAAATTTATCATAAAAAACATTCTTAAAAGTAACAACATATTTTTACTTTTTAAGAGCTAAAAAAATGTGCAATTAATATCCATTTACAAACCTGTTTCCAGTACACTTTGAGCACATTATGCCAAATTGAGATATTTACTGAAGGAATGTATTTTCTCACAATTACATTAAATCTTTAGATTTTAAGCCCGAAAGTGCATTTTTAAAGTGATATTTATTTATATTTTCAGAATTGAACAATTTTCAGAATTGAACAATTTTCAGAATTGAACAATTTTCAGAATTAACACACAAAAATATTTTTTTTTTGATTAGTTGAGCTTTTCTTACTTTCTAAAAATGATAAAAGGTTTTTTCATTGATGATTACGTCATTTACGATATGTATAAATTATTAATATTTTCTAGTCGTTTAATATTTAACCTTTAAAAAAACTTATTTCATTTTAAAATTAAATATTAACCACGCTCAGACGATAAACTTAATTTTCTTTAAATAATAACTTTTGATATCATAATTCAATTTCATTTCATTGCAACATCAGAGATATTTATTTTATTTTCAATATGTGACGTCACAGTCGTCTCTTTTTAGCACTTACTCAAAATTACATTGTGTTATTAAAAATGAAAACTTGAAAATTTATACTTTGTTTCATATATGACGTTACACTGAAATTTTTAAATTTCTTAATGGAAATTATTCCTCTGACATCACAATTGGTAAAAAGTTGAATTTTATAGCCTAGAACCGAAAGAAAGAAAAAGGTTCATTTTGATTATGGATTAATATCTGGAAAAACTACTAAAATATTTATATTCTTGTAAAGTGTGAAGTTATATTCTTGTAAAGTCTTCTAAGTGTAAAAGAAATTTTATATAATCGTTTGCGTGATATAAGAAGAAAAACAGTATTCCTCTGACGTCACAATTGGTGAAATAGCGGTTTTAAATCTCGAACCGAAAAACAGAATAGGGTCCATTTATTTATTTCATTTTATTTTATCACGTGAAAATCTTTCAGTTGAAAATTAATTACAGAAGAGAAATAATTATTCCGGTTTTTTTATTTTTTGGCAACGAAAAATGAAAATAATTAAATATTATGGAAAATTTTTCAATTGATTCTGTATGAAAAATAGTGAAATATTGAATTATTAAGAAAAATATTTGAATAAAATAAATAAAAATTAGCCTATGTTCATTTCAGGCCAATAATTTACCTATATACAAAAATTCAAAGACGCTAATCCATCCGTTTTGAAGCCAAGTTCATTCCAATTTTCGGACACACTTTCACATTTATAATATATATAAGGATTTGCCATAAATGTATTTTTTAAGTATTATATAAATATACAGGGTGTTTCACTGCCAGACCTACAAAATGCAGGATGTGTAGGGCGCAGAAAAATGACTAGGAATCACATACCAATGCAGGGTCCAACATGCCGTAGTTGTGAGTTATGGTACAAAGCAATATTGCTAGTGGGCTCCTTTTTTGAGAATTAAGATTTCTTTATTGGTACAAGCCGCCCCGATAGCCGAGAGGTCCTGATCTCTCAACTGGTAGACGGAAGGTGCTGGGTTCGAAACCAATTGCGGCCGTCGGCCTAACCGTTCGGAGTTTTCGCGGTTTTCTTCGAACCTTGCGTAAATACAGTTAGGTTCCCTTAGAAAGACCCCCACGAAGGGCTCTCCCCCCATGGGCCTATATCCCTCGAGTCGATAATCGGCCGACACAAAATAAACCAAAATAAACCAACCTTTATTGGCACAATTTTTTTAAAATGTAAAATTACACTTATTCTATATTTCATTACTTTATATGAAACTAAGGGCAATTTTACAATTTACAAAACTGGTGCCAGTCAAGAAATTTTAGTTAAAAAACGTAGTCTACTGGCGACAATGGTACAAAGATGCAGAGAATAAAAAAACAGAAAGAGCAACGCGATAATGGCACAAAAAAACATTTATTGAAAGGTAGTACTATAGAAGCTAGTCGAAATTACGACCAGAAGTTGTCAGTCATGTTTGTCGATGGCCTACTATTCTTTCAGTTGAATACTTTGCCTCCCGAATATCTGTAGCTGCCGGGACGATACGATGCGCCAGGTATTTTCTTGAATGTAACGAAATCTATGAGGCAACACTTTCAAGTCTGTTTGACGACTTCTGGTCACAATTTCGATTACTTTTTATTCATCCTTTGAATAAATTATTTTCTGTTTCATTAATGCTTCTGCGCTTTTTCTCCAATACTTTGTACCAGTGTTGCTAGTCGGATATTTCTTTTCTAAAATTTAGATTTCTTGATTGGCACCAGTTTATTTTTTATATAAAATTTCCTTATTTTTGCGTTAATTAATATATTATTTAATGAAGGGAATTTCATGATTTTCAGAAAGCGGTGACAATCAAAAAATCTCTCTCTTTTTTTTTTTTTTTTTTTTTTTTTTTCAAGCCCACTACCAACATTTTTTTGTACCAAAATTCACAATTACGACATGTCGAATCCTGATTGCAATGTGATTCCGAATTTTCTCCGTATCCCCTATACCTCCTACAAGTTTCTTGGTCTGATAGGGAATACCCTGTATATAATATTACTTTAATACCATTTTATATATTTAATAAAGTAATGAAAATTAAGACAGAATTGAATCACACCATTTAACATTTTATATGAAAAAAGGCAAAATGTTGATAACCTTTAAATAAAGGCAATATTTAGAAATATATTTTTCATTTAATCGCCTTTGCAATTATTCTTCCTTAAATATTCATATTTTTATGATATCTTTGTATTAGTTGTTATCCTCAAATACGTTATTGATAACATTTATTTATGGGCTTCTTTACAATAACAAGTCATTATCTAAGTCCAAACAAAAGAACCTCTAATGGCCAGAAAGAAGTCTGAACAAACTAGGAACTTTCACATAGAGCTAACCTTTTTTACAGAACTCATTATTCTTTCTGATAATCTTAAAAAACTTTTATTTTTAACATTTTCCAGGTATTCTTTATTTTACAATCTTCATTTTGGTTTAGATACTCGTAATCGCTTTTTAAATAAGTATATTTATATTATTTTGAAACATTCCATTAAAATTTCTTGCTTTCGTAAAATGATCATGTGTTTCATTTTGAATTAAACAGCCTTAATATTTTTGATTACTATTAACTATATTTTTGAGTTTGAGTATTTTTCATTCCACTTCCAACACATGTAGACGAATTAAAAATATACAGAAATTGTAGTCCGCGGAATAAAATTCAAAATTTTAACTCAATAAATAAAAAACATTTTAAAATGTGTCCCGGACCCCTTTAAATATTTTACTATAACATATTCATATTATATATATATATGTAAATGTTTTCACCGACATTGTGGTAGCATGAAACACCTTGTATTTTTGATTAAATATGTGCTTTGCAACCCATGCTGTGTAGTAATATTTCATCATCTTATGCTTTTTATCAACCTTCTGAATTTGTCGGCCAAATTTTGGACCACTCCTTATATTAATCACCATTATAATACATTTGAACGTCCATTAGTTACTCTTGTGAATATTCAAGCAATTTTAAAAATAATTCCAATTACTTTATTACAAAATATATTTAAAATAAAAATTGATGTAACCTGTTAAATATCATTTTGATCCAATCGCATCAAATATATTTAATTTGTATTGAAAATGTTTTGACTTACAGACCTTTAGGCGGCTACTCCGACAATCATCTGATCGAGATCACGGATCAAAAAATCCAGAATTAAATTAAATGTAGATTCACATATTAAAATGAAATAGATATGCCAAGTCATATCTTGTTGGAGAACATCTAAACATTTAACTCATAGGTTTACCATTGTGCTTTCCTGCATGGCAAAATTATAAAAACATGAGGGACTGGGAGCAATAAAGCATAATGGTAAACCTATGAGTCAACCGCAAAAACCAGGTTTTTAGGTGTTTTCAACCAAGGTATGACTAGGTAGATTGATTGGATATTAATATGCGAATTTAGATTTAACTACTCTCAGATTTTCTTCCGTGAACTCGATGAGGTGATTGTCTGTGCTGCCACCCTCTAGTTTACTAGTTATTATATAGTAAATAAAATTCTTGCTACTCTTGTGACACTCTGATTACCGCAACAAGAAAATTTTGATTTATTCTATAGAATAGTAAAAAACTGTTTCTTAAAAATTAGATGTATTTTACGTGAGTGGACCATAAAAGTAAATAATTGGTTATAAATTTTTAACTCAATTACACTTTATAATAAAATAATTGGATTTATTTATGAAACGTTGCTTGAATGTTCACAAGAGTAACTGTGGACGTTGTCATATACTGCAATACATTTATAATATTATTATAAATTAAACTGTACTTTTTCACACATATTTATAAGCTTCTCATACATATTTATATATAAATTAATGAAAAGTGCAGAATTTAGTATTGATAAACCAAGACAAACTTATTATACTCCTTAAGTAAAAAAATATAGAGAATTTTTTTTTTTTTTAATTTAAACGCCGTGGCAATTTTTCTTACTTAAATATGCATGATTTTATTCTAATGCTTTAATTCTAGTTGTTGTCTGTAAATACTTTATTTCTAAAAATTATTTATGTGTTCCTTTTCAGTAACAGGTCATTATTTAAATTGAAAGAAAAGGGTCTCTAATGACCAGGAAGAAATCTCAACAGATGACTTTGGGACAATGCTAACTTATCTTTTAGTAGAATTCTTTGTTATTCTTGATAAGATAAAATAAATAGCTTTGAGGCGTTGTTCTAGGTATTCTTTATGTCACGAGCTTTATTCTGGTTATTAAGTTAATGTATTTGATTTTTTAAAAAGGTCACCATGTTTTTTTCCTGCTCTAAGCATTCTATTAATTATATTTTTAAAATGTTCATGTACTTCAATTTAAACAAAGCAATATTAATATTTTTTATATTTCTAGGGATTGTAAATATCACCTTTTTAAAATATTTTTTGATTATCCTACACATTTTTATTTCATAAATTTAAATAAAATTTTTCAATACGGCTTGTTAAAGTAGCATTTATTAGAGAAATATACCACATAGAAGCTCAATTAAATGATGATAGAAAGTTTTGAATGCTTTCCTTAATTATTATAATAGTTTATTTTAAAAATCTTTAAATTTTAGCAATAACATGGTAATTACTTCATTTATTAATGGAATATATACATATTAATCAAAAGTTTCGGAATTTAGTATTCAGAAATCAATACAAACTTATATCCCTTAAGTAAAGAAAATATTTAGATTTTTTTTTTTTTAATCGTCGTAGAAATTATTTTTTCTTTAAATATGCATGATTTTATTCTAATGTTTTAATTCTAGTTATCTGTTAATAATTTATACATAGCATTTATTTATGTGTTCCTTTTCAGTAACAGGTCATTATCTCAGTTCAAATAAAAGAGTTTCTAATGGCCTGAAAGTAATCTCAACATATGACTTTGGGACAATGCTAACTAATCTTTTAGTAGAATTCTTTGTTTTTCTTGATAAGATAAAAAATAGCTTTGAAACGTTTCTCTAGGTATTCTTTATGTCAAAAAATTTATTTTGGTTCAGTTTTGATTTTTTTTTAAGGACAACATTTTTTTTCTGTTTTAAACATTCTATTAATGATACTTTTAAAATGTTCGTTATTTTAATTTCAACAGAGTAGTATTCATTTTTTTTTCTTTTTCAATAATTGAAGATAATCGCTTTTCAGTATTTTTTCTTTACTACCATATAATTTTTTTTTTCACAAATTTAAATAAAGTTTTTCACAACGCCTTGTAAAAATGACATTTCTCGGAATATACCGCATTAAATTAATATACCGCTCATTAAATAAAAGTAACAAAGTTTTAATTGCTTTCGTTATCGATTCTAATAGTTTATTATAAACAATCTTGAAAATTTTGCAATAACATGGAAATTATTTCATTTATTAATGGTATATATACATACATACATATATATATATATATATACTAGCGGACCCGACAGACGTTGTCCTGTCACCGACAGACGTTGTAATTCCTGGCACCGACACCAGAAAATCAAATAAATGTACTTAAATATAGTAATACGCACGATAAACACTACGTTCTTAATTTAATTTCTTATTACAATTGTGTAAAGAAATTATTTTTCACTCTTCAGTATTTTTTGAAGTCGGTTCAATTTTTGATAGAAAAGTTTATTTTTCTCTTTTTTGTTAAAAGTTAACGGTTTTCTGAAGTCAGTTAATCAAAATTATAATACAGGCTATATTACTGTAAAGCATACACGTTTGACAGGAGCGGGGTTCGAACACGCGATCGCTTTCTTCGAGAAGCAGAGCTTATATCTGGCGTCTTAGACCGCTCGGGCATTCCGTCTGCACTCTATTCATCGAACTTATTCAACACTTTTAATTAGCGAAAAATCACTAACTATTAGTTTTTGCCTAGTTACTAAAAAAGTACTGAATCAATTTCGATGAAATGTGAATCTAAACCATTCTCGAATCCATTGGAACACACACGCAAAATTCCATTAAAATTGGTCCAGTCGTTTAGGAGGAGTTCAGCGACATACACAGAAGATTTATATATATAAAGATAAGGATTAATAATTTTAGGTTTTTGCGCCGAAGACATCGCCAAATTAGGAAAATGTGAATTATCTCACGAACTACTGGATTTAAATGAATTTGCTTAGTACAATTCGATTCAGAATGAAAAAATGCACTAAAATATAAAATCAGTTTAAAAATAACTACAAAAGCCGATTTTTAAGGAATTTTTTTAAGTTCGTTCTTTTTTTTACCCTTCTTAGGGATGGTATTTTCGAAAATCCCTTTTTAGCGGCACTTGATGTTATAAGAAGTATTTTTACCCCAATTTTCAAGATTTTTGGTTCGGTAGATTTTTTTGTTCTGTAATTAATACGAAATCCAGACTTTCTTTTATATTTATAGTACTTTTAATTAGCGAAAAATCACTAACTATTAGTTTTTGCCTAATTACTAAAAAAGTACTGAATCAATTTCGATGAAATGTGAATCTAAACCATTCTCGAATCCACTGGAACGCACACACAAAATTTCATTAAAATCGGTCCAATCGTTTAGGAGGAGTTCAGTTACATACACACGCACAGTAGATTTTTATATATAAAGATATATGTATATATATATATATATATATATATATATATATATATATATATATATGTAATAAAACGACGGCGATGTTCTATAATAGTGTATAAGCTTGTAGAATACTACTATTCACTAAGACTCAATAATGGGATGAGCAGTCGTTCTGGTAAGTGGATAAGCCATGGATTTGTTCTCGTAGGAGTTTCTCCAATAACAATGCAAGAAATCAGTTTTTTAGTTCTTTATTATTTAGAGCACGAACTTAAGTTACTCCACAGATCACCGTTCCACACATTTATCACTACGGCCTTCGCTCACTAAGCTGCGACATTCTCGGCGTTCTACATTCTCGGAAAAAATGACGTGGCTTCCGAGTAGTTTAAAGGAAAGATGCATTCTGACCTCCTGAAAAGCCAAATGAAAATAATCATTTTCACGACAAAACTAGCGCCCTCCTACTCCTCGTCAATCATTTTTAAAAATCCAATTAGGATGAACTCGAGCCTCAAACGGACAAAAATGATCAATTTTAATTGGTCGTAGCAGGCGGTCCTTGGCAAGAACTATATTTTTTCCTCGGAAGAACAAGCCCTTTAGCAACGCGTAGTAACACCTGTCACGCGATGTTAAAATAAAAAATAAAATTAAAATCCCAGGAATATTCCAGAAAGTAAAAAGCTTACGAAATACCTCCCGCCTTTTTGAAAAGCAAGAAATAATTTATTAATAACTAAAGTAAGAAAAAGAATTTTAGCTGTTACAAGTTACGAAACTAAGATTGAAATATGTTCCACAAATTTAGAATTGAAGCTAAGAGAGGACAAAAATGGCGCAAATTTTTTTTTATTTTATTACATATATATGCATCTGTATGCATGTGTGCTTGAGTGTGTTAAAGGAAAGTGCAAAATTTATTATTCATAAATCAAGACAAGCTTATTATACGCCATAAGTAAAGATAACTTTTTTATCGTCGTTATTTTTTCTTAAATTTGCAATATTTTATTCTAACGCTTTAATTCTAGTTGTTATCTGTAAATACTTTATTCATAGCATTTATTTATGTGTTCCTTTTCAGTAACAGGTCATTATCTGAGTCCAAAGAAAAGAGCCTCTAATGAAGAACCAGAAAGAAATCTCAACAGATGACTTTGGGACAATGCTAACTTATCTTTCAGCAGAGTTCTTTCGTTTTCTTGATAAAATAAAAATAAAATAACTCTGAAACGTTGTTCTAGGTATTGTTTATGTCATGAACTTTATTCTGGTTCAGTTAATGTATTTGATTTTTTAAAAAGAACAACTTTTTTTTTTGTTCTAAACATTCTATTAAGGATATTTTTAAAATGTTCGTGTATTTCAGTTTGAACAGAACACTATTAATTATTTATTATTATTTGCAGCGATTGTAAATATCGCTTTTCAGTATATTTTTTGATAATGATACCCATTTTCTTTTTCACAAATTTAAGGTGGTCCGGCAAAAATAATTTTTTATTTATTGGATTAAAATTCTGGAATTTTTGTGAATATTGATCATATATTTTGTAAACGAAATCACGTGATAAAACTTCTCAGAATTTATATTTATACAGGGCCCGACTTAGACATTGGGGGGCCCTGGGGCAAACATTATTAATGGGCCCCCTTCTATCTTAAAATTTTTCATAAACTGTACTAAAGTGACTAAAACTGAAATTCATAACTATTGTAGGCGTACATAAATTTCGTACCAAGTACTATTCACATCTATATACATAATAGCAGAAGAAAGAAAACTTTAAGAAATTATAGAATACAGTTTTTTTTTTTTTTTTTTTTTTTTTTTTTTTTTTTCTTTGATTACAGGAATATGAGGGAAAATGTGAGGCCTTAAGGAGGCATTGGGTACGGAAACAGAGGGGGTAGGAGAAGAAAGACCCTTAAAATTGAAAAAAAAAAAGAATTTTGGTCACTTGACCTTTTTTTATCATTTGACACTTCTTTAACGAAAGACTTATATTTATCCTTGGGGGGGGGGGTTACACCGGGGGGCCCAGGGCAATTGCCCCGCATGCCCCTGCCTTAGTCAGGCCCTGTATATATATACATATATTAAAGATTGTGAAAAAAGTACCGTAAATGAAATCGTTGTAACTCGATATATTATTTGTAGAATTTCAAATTATTTCATGTAAATAAAGAGAAATAATTAACTTTTAATTTTGATTCAGTTTTCTTAAAAATATTAATTTAAATAAAAGTTAAAAATATTTAAATTTAAAATTTAAAAAAATAACAATTTTCACTGAAAAAAATTTTTTTTTCTCAAATGCAAATATTTTTTTTTTAATTTGCTGAATCAAAATCAAAATAAAACAACCGAAAAAGTCATGTTCCAAGTTTGAACCATTTACCTTTCACAGGTCTTTACTTATAACACTTTCCGTGCAAGAAATATTGAAAAAATGCTATCATGAAAAAAAAAAAAAAAAAAAAAAAAACGCATTTTCACAAGAAGTCGTTTCCTTGACACCCATTGTTCTTAAACTAGATTTTAAAAACAAATAAAAATGAAAAATACAATAATAATTCCTGTTCCACTTAAGATAGAAACATGATTTAAGCGTCATTTTAAGCAGAAAAACAGAGAAGTTTTTTTACGTTATAAAAAATTTCTTGAAAGTTTGAAGATTTGTGTGTCCCAGGCACCCTTAAATAAAGTTTTCGAAACCGCCTTGTTAGTATGGCATTTCTTAGGGAAAGATACTGCATAAAAAATCGCTTAAATAAAAATACAAAGTTTTGATTAATTTTTTCATTTTGTGATAGTAGTTTATTATGAAATATCTTGAAAATTTTCCAATAGCATAGAAATTTTTATATGTTTACTAAGCGTAAAAGTGCGTATATGTTTTAAGCTATGTATTATATACGTTATTCATAGATTTAATTTACGGTTTGTCTTTTAAATAAAAGGTCATTGTTTGTGAGCAAAAAAAGAAGTCTCTAACGACCAGACTGAAATTTGAACAGATGACTTTTGGACAAAAGCAACTTATCTTTTTTCAACATCCATTGTTGTTCTTGATAAGCTAACGCAATTGCTTTGAACAATGTTCTAGACGTTATTTGTTTCATGGTATTCATATTTCGTATTTTGTTTTGCTATTTTACTTAGTTATCTAAAAATGTGATAAGTAATAATATCTAATTTTATAATTTTTCTGATCCATGGGAATAATTTATAAGAATGAGAGGGAATGTAAATTTTTGAATATGAATCTATAATATCTTAACTAAAGAATAAACAATTTGGTAAACTGTTTTCTGTATTCACTGATGGATGTTTTTCTTATGTTTTATAACTTTTTCTTAAATTTTTGAATTGAATATAGATAATTGCTTTATCTATATTGTTTAAAGTATATTACGAAAGGAAAGACGCCGATTGATTGAGAACAATGCATATTTTTGCTGAATTTTTAAAAATTTATCTGCGTAATAAAATAAATGCAAGCTTTACATTTTTAATGATAAAATGGGTTTTAATGGATCACTTTAAAGTAGCATACAATCAATTTTAAATTGTGTTTCTACAGTTATTAACTACAGTTAATTCCTACAGTTTAAAGTTATTTCCAAAACGCCATTTTCAGACGAACAACTATCGTATTTGATACTTTCATTCTAAACTCTACGTACTTTTAAACATATCTTAATAAGAGGATAGACCCCAAAAATATTACAGGAATGATGAAAAAGTATCCATAAACAACAGACAGAAAATTTAAAATGGAATTAAGAAGCATAGTTGCAAAGTATTTTTCACGTAAACATAAACTAGATTTCAATTAATGTATATTTCGAATATTAATTTTAAAATTCATATTCTAAAATAATTAAAATTACATATTCAATGTATTTATGCTCATGATTTTTTGTATTATGATAACACAGAATATCCCATCATTAAGGGGACAGTACACCTTTAAAATGGTCAAAAAATCGATTTTTCAATTTTTTTTTCTTTATAAAGTAAATTTTATTTTGAATAATTTGATACCAACATTTTAATTGTGCGATTCTTATTTACCGAGATATTGCTGAAAATGTCAACATCACTCCATAAGTTCCAGGCATTCCACCTCATTTCAGAAATTTTAAATTTAAGCATAAAAAATATCAGTTTTTAACCTGATTATCAAAAATTAAAGATGAATTTAACATTAAGAATTACAACGTTAAATCTCCATAATTCCTAAACTATGTGACATTAGTAATTCAAAAGTTAATATTAATAATATTATGTCTAAAATAAAAGTATTATGTTTAAATATATGTTAGTATTAAAAATCCAAAGTTCGTTACAACATCTAAAGACAGAAGAACCTCATGCAAATTATATGGGTAAAAATAAGTAATGGATTTTATTTAAAATCAATTGGTAACTGAAATACTTTTTTATTAAAACCTTAGTTAGAAGGATGACACATATTTATTACCCAACTGTACATTAATCAAATAAGTATAGTGATATTAATTTCTTTATATGTAATAAAAAAATACTTACATTTACACAAACGATTTTACAATGGATTTCTACTGTTTTAACACTTATAAAATTGTAATTAGATATTCAATAATTTTAAATGTAAAGAAATATTTAAAAATTTCCTTTATGTATTTTTTAAGAAAGCTGCTTACTATTATATTATAATTTCTAAAAGATAAACACCTTTTTAAAAAATGCATTAGGTAATATTTAGTAAGAGAAAAAGGCTGTCAATCAAAAGTGAATATTATGTTTCATTTTCCTGATGTAGTTTAAAAACAACGCAAATACGTATGGAAATTCCGTGAAATAATGTCACGTTGAAACTATTTTATTTCTTCTCAGATAGCAATTTTAAGAACGAAAAATAAAATACCTTTGAAGACCAGAATCTGTAAATGTATAAAATAAAAGATAATAAAACACTATTTTTATAACGCACTCAAATTTACATTTTAAAAGAATTATGACAGCAAACAAAAGAAAAAAACAAATTATCAACATTGAATTTGCAAGTAAACAAAAAACATTATATTTCATTTTCCAATCTAAAATCAATGTAAATATCGTAAAAGCGTTCTTTATGATAACGCTAGACTTGTGTTCACGGATAACACATAGCATCTTTCAAGAGTCTAAAACTCAATTATCTCTCGAAGAATGGGAAATTCAGTCTTTCTATTATTTTTTTTTTTCGTTTATTTCTCGACTCAAACTCGAAAAATCTCAACGTGTCTTAAAATATTTGTCACGTTCGACGAGAGAAAATAGCGTTTGTGCTTCTGGCCCACCATCGCATTAAGTGAATTCGAGCGGCTGTGCACGTACTAGTGGCAATAAGAAAATTGTTTCCTTAGCTTCCAGCTTCCTTCATACAGTTCAGGCCCGTTTCTCCTACAATGATCTGTATTCCGCAATGGAAACGATTCCTTTTCCATTGTTTCTTTTTCTATATTTTGTTCTTTACGCCCCCCTCTTTTTTTCTCCATATAGGATCGAAAGAGTAACGTACGAGATCAGAGTTTAGACGTGTATTTATGGTTTGTAGGAAATGATTTAAAATGGCATGATTACAGTTTTTAGAGAATATATGTTAACTAAACTGCGCATAAAGCGTGCGTGATGTGGATGAAAATGGATGATTTTGAATTTGTTGTAAAAGACTTTAGAAAATATGCATTTTTTTTTGTTTGTTCCAAGCTTTTGAGAATGTGTTTTAAGTTCTTTATTTTCGAATTCTAAACTACATCTCCTCTCTTGATTTTTTACTGTTTCTAAAATTATAAAATAGTTTTACATCCTACATTATTGTAAATTAACGAAAGCAAAACCCCCTGAAAATAAATCCTCCCATTTCTTTTAGTTTGCAAACTGTATAAACCCTGAAATATTTATAAATTCCAAATATATTCGTTCACTCTTTTAATTTTACATATCTATGTCACAAAATTTCCAATTATTAATTATTAGAATTTCCTGATTGCTAAATGGGACTTACTTCCTGTACCTTACGATATTTAATTTTTCTTAGCTTTCCCTATGAAAATAAATTTGCTTAATTATAGTTGAGACCCGTTCTCCAGCAATGATCTGTATTCCGCAATGGAACCGATTCCTTTTCCATTATTTAATTTTTTTCTGTACTTCGTCCCCCCCCCCCCCCAATTTTTCCTACATGAAAGATTGAAAGAGTAATGTACGAGATTAGAATTTAGAAATGTATTTATGGTTTGTAGGAAATGATTTAAAATGGTATGATTACAGTTTTTAAAGAATATATGTTAACTAAACTACGCATAAAGCAAGCGTGATGTGGATGTATTGAACATGGATGATTTTGAATTTTCTGTATAATAAGGCGAAATATTTTAAACAGTTTAGAAAATATGCATGTTTTTAAATATTTCGTTTTGTTTCAAGCTATTGCGAATGTGCTTTAATTCTTTATTTTTGAGTTGTAAAATAAATTTTCTCTGTAGTTTTTTTACTTAAAGGAATTAAATCTGTTCACAAATTTATGAAATATTTTTTCATCCGATATCAACGCAAGGTACCGAAAGTAACCCCCATCAAAATATAAACTCCTTACCTCATATAGCTTGCAATCTGCATAAATTTTGGGAAATTTATAAGTTCCAAATATATCCGCTTTCTCCTAATTTTACATATCTATGCCACAAAATTTCCAGTTATAATCATCCCTTAAAATTATTAGAATGTCATGAATGGTAATTATGGCTTACTTCCAATATCTTCCTGTATTTATTTTTTCTTTAGGATTTTTCAATGAAGTTAGGTTTGTTTAATTACAGTTCAGACACGTTCGTCAGCAATGATCGGTATTCCGCAATGGTAACGATTCCTTTTCCACTTTTTCTCTTTTTTCGGTATTTCTCTCCCTCCCCCATTTTTCCTCCATGAAAGATTGAAAGAGTAACGTACGAGATCAGAGTTTAGACGTGTATTTATGGTTTGTAGGATATAATAAAAGATGGCATGATTACAATTTTCAGAGAATATATCGCTCACCCCCAAGAAAAGTGACGCATTTCGCCAAATTTTGTTTTGCTTTTTATTCTATTAATAAGTCTGTTATAAATGTGCATTGCTCCACAAACAGTTTTATAGGTATATACGGTAAAGCACTTTATTACGCTATATATCAATTTGTGATAACTGAAGAGAGGTAGATTGTATAGAGAGATAAAATTACCCAACCCTCTTAACCTTGTCCTACGTCTTCCTTTTAAATAGTTAATTTGCAAGTTTTCATTACTACATGCAGAGTTAAGGGCTGTGATGTTAGTTTACAGTAAAATCATGCACATTTTTTTTGCCTCTGTTGCGAAATTTAATTTTGTCAAGATGCATCTCTTTTCTTGCGAGTCTGGTATAAGTTAACTAAATAAATTAAATGAGTTAACGCGTAAAACTAGAGTTATATGTATAAATATGGAGATTATATATATATATATATATATATATATATATATTTTTTTTTTTTTTTTTTTTTTTTTTTTTTTTTTTTTTTTTTTGGTGGGGGGATAAAAATGCGAAATGTTTGAGAGCTTAAAAATTATACATTAGTTTCTTTTGATAAAGCAATATGTATATATATATATATATATATATATATATATATATGAATTATTATTATTATTATTATTATTTGCAAAAAAAATTATTTTTTCTGATTCAAGCTATTGCGAAGATAAAAAATTTCGCGATGGCTAAATTATTTATTTTATTATTCTAAGCTACATCTGTTCATCATGTCTTTAATTTAAATAAATTACATCTGTTCATCAAATTATTAAATTGTTTTCAGCCATTAATATTTATTATTTTTACCAAGTCATTGATAAAATGAAATTTGTTTAATTATAAAAACATAAAAATCTTCAGCGATTATCAATCGTAGACGATTGTAATTAACTTTTAAATAAATTGTATTCTGAGTTTTTATACTCTGCTTTGATTCTTTAATTATATTGATTAAGCAATTCCAAATAGCCACCAAGAAAGTGTTTGCGTAATTTATCAGTCTCGATAAAAATGTGCATATATGTATATATGTGTGTCCATTCAATTGTAACTTACTCATGCTTTAAGTAAGCATGATACAGATTAATTAATATGGGAATTTAATTTCCTTTATAAAAATATAACCGTTTATAGAAATCTAGTATTAAATAATTTTAAAGTAAATATGTAAAGATGTTAAATTTTCTTAACGCATACTTTAAACAAGTATGATAGAAATTATATATATATATATATATATATATATATATATATATATATATATATTTTTTTTTTTTTTTTTTTTTTTTTGGTGGGGGGATAAAAATGCGAAATGTTTGAGAGCTTAAAAATTATACATTAGTTTCTTTTGATAAAGCAATATGTATATATATATATATATATATATATGAATTATTATTATTATTATTATTATTTGCAAAAAAAAAATTATTTTTTCTGATTCAAGCTATTGCGAAAAAAATTTTCGCGATGGCTAAATTATTTATTTTATTATTCTAAGCTACATCTGTTCATCATGTCTTTAATTTAAATAAATTACATCTGTTCATCAAATTATTAAATTGTTTTCAGCCATTAATATTTATTGGGGTTTATTTGGTGGGGTAATATTTACCCCCACCATTATTAACAAGGTGGGGGTAAATTTCCTTTATAAAAATATAAACTTTAAAAATCATTTACAGAAATGAAGTATTATAAAGTTTTAAATAATTTATTTTTTAACATGCCAGTACTTTAATAATTCGAAATATTTTAAATGCATTAATTTCTAGCCATAAACGGAATCTGTACCTTCTTCTAATTAATTTCTTATGTTGTTAATAATTTAATATTGTTTTTATTATTGTCTAATTCTTATTCTTTAATTTCTTGATTATGTTTAATTGCAAAGAAAATCATTATTATTATTATTATTTGCTCATATAATAATGCATTAAAAATTTAAATGGTTATACATAAAAATTGCATTCTTTTCTTATAAACTCTTTCATTCTTCTGCTGATTATATCACTCTAAAATCTTCAGTAAAATCTTTATGCTTTTCTGCATTTTTATCTTTGCTATCACTCTGAAAAGCATCAAGAATAACTTACGGCATTAGAGATATGACGCGTAAGCATAATTTGTAAAAAAGTTATTATAAAGGAAATTTTTTTTAAAATATATTTTAATGAAAAACACTTTTTCAAGCATACATGACATATATGATTAGGAAGAATTTTTATATAACAATCTCATATGTAAAAAAAAATAAATAATAAATAAATAAATAACAAAAAGTTACCTATATAATTAAAGTTTATATAAAACTGTTTTGATTTATTTATTATGTATAAAATATACAATTATTTCAGCTTTGAAATTCGTTACTTAAATGGAATTTATAAAATGTATAACTTAAAATTAAATGTTGTTTTAGGCAATATCACTATGAAACAATATTTTTCCCGGTTGTATTTGTACATGATTTAGCCCTTTTTCGACATCTAGTGCAAAAATATTCCTTATTCATCTATCGATTGCCAATCTACCAGTAATAATAATTCACAGCAGCCGTAAAGCTGCGTCCAATTTGGCGTCTATTCTGTTATAATAAAGCTTCATTACCCTTCCTAGAGGCATGACTATTTGATATACGAATTTTGGTTGTAAAGAAAAATTAAAAAACGGGGTGAGTTCCAGTTTTCATAATTAATAAATATAATTTCACAATGAATAAAAATTATATACTGTTGTTGAACAGAACTTATAGTTTTGAGTATAGTTGTGTGGACTTTGTCTCTTTCAGAGCATTATTCCATCTCTACTTTTTTCAAGCCCAGTAAATGTGCTTCAATACTATTTTTTTTAATTCCGAGAACTGAGAGAGATGTATGTATCAAATTTACTTGTAATTTATTGGATACACACACTTGTGACCTTTCCCATTCATATTATAGATTATGAGTTGATTGTTACTTAAATTTGGAAACTTTTTGTGGAACTTATTTTAATTCTATTTTACGCGCATGATTCATCTCTGCATCTAGAAAGAAATAAAATAGAATGTCCCTATTTCTCTTGGTTTTGCTTTACATTAGTTCATTAATATTGTATCAAAAAGGTTAAATATTTTTTTCTGATTGCTAAAGTATATTTTTAATCATTTTACAAACGTAAAAAAATGAAATACAACAAAGATATATTTTAAATTAATTTACAAAACGTAAAAAAATATGAAATACAACAAAAATATTTTTAAAATCATTTTACAAGCGTAAAAAATGAAATACATCAAAAATTTTTTTAAAATCATTTTGCAAATGTAAAAAAATGAAATAGAACAAAAATATTTTTAAATCATTTTACAAACGTAAAAAATGAAATACAACGAATGTAACCTGTAATAAAAGGCAAAAAATGTAATGTAAGATATGTTAAATATTTAATAATTAGCCCAAATATTATTTAGCATTATACATCGATATATATCTGGAAGAAATAGCTTGCTATATACGTAAAAGGCTTTTTTATATATAATATGCACATTTGTAATAAATATTGGAATTTTCAAACTTTTTATTCAAAAGATTGCACCAATAATAAAATAATAAAAAGTATTATTAATAATAAAAATTAAAAAAATAGATTTAAACACAATTTTTAATTTCCATTCTTTTCATAAAATCGTCAAAACAAAATGTTATTTTATTCAATTGTCATTTAAACAGTTGTCATTTTATTCGAAACAAATTTTCTCAGAGCAACTCTCTCTTACCTTAGAATAACATGACAAACATAGCAGAATTCCAACATTTCTTTCTGATTGAAAAATTATTATTTTTAAACCATTTTACAAACTTAAAAAAGAAAAATGAAAGACAGCAAATGTAATCTGTAATCGGAAAATTATTTTGTCTTAAACTAATAAAAATCTGTGCTGAAATCTGAATCGAGCGGCCACGTTTCTTTACAACAATGCTGTATTCCCGCATCCCGCCTATCAAAAGCGTTTAAGGTACTTTGATGTTTAAGGTTTTTGGTACATAATAATGGTATAATTAGCCAAAAATTTATTTATCATTAAATATCGATATGCATCTGAAAAAAAATTGCTTTATATGTGTAATGTTTTTTGATATGCATACGGACATCTATAATAAATATTGCTATTTTCAAAACATTCTTAAAGGAACAATAATAATCAATAAAGGAACTATAATAAATCCTTAAATTTAAAGATTTAGACACATTCTTAATTTCCACTCTTTTCATGAAATTGCGTAATCAAAATATTTCTTTCTAGAGCAATCATCTTATAAATACCCATACAAACATAACAGAACTTAAATATTTCTTTCTGATTGCAGATCATTTTTTTTTTACCATTTTATAAACTTAAAAAAATGTAATACAACGAATGTAATCTGTAATCGGAAAAATCCTTTTGTCTTAACCTAATAAAAATCTGTGCGGTAATCTGAATCGAGCGGCCACGTTTCTTTCCAACAATGTCGTATTCCCGCATCCCGTCTATCAAGGGCGTTTAAGGTGCTTTGACGTTCAAGGCACGTAATGGTAAAGGGTACTAAAAACAGAATGGCGTTTCTTTGAGTGTGCCGTGATGGATGTGGGCCATCCTTTACGTCTTTATAGCCCACGTATAACATTCCTAAACATTCTTCTTATTTGTGCGCTGGAATATAAACAGTCAAACGACTGTGTGCCGATTGAGGTGGAAGCATATTTTACATAATTTTATAGGGTATATGCGTACTTGCTGTAAATAGAATAAGAACAATGCGAGGAATTTTTAAAGTTCATTTTCAAGTTTTATCAAAGTAAACTGTTAAATAGAATTTGAATGTTAAAAATTTTTATCAAATTACATCCATATTGTAATTGTAGTGCAGAAATTAAATATATATTCTCATTCAGTCATATTCGCGAATGAAATAGATGTGGGTTCTACATAACTTTATAGGCTATGTTTTTATTATATTAAAATAATACAACGGATAACTTACAATTAAAACCCGTTTCTACATTTAAAATTTGTTATTTGAAATAGAAAAGAATACGAATGCCTAAGACTTTTTTTCTTAATTGATTTACAAAATTAAGCTTAATAAACATTTGCAATAAGTTTGCAGTATACCTATTGAATTACCTAATACCTGCAGTATACCTAATGAAATACCTAATACTACTCTTGACTTTTCGGTCAAGAACAATTAAAACTATATATTATCTGTTAATAACAATTTTGAAAAACATTTTGAATAAAAATTAAAAATATATATTATCTGTGTATTAATGCAATAATAATAATAATAATCGACCTAATGTAGCAATGGTACTGAAGTAAATCACTAACTGAATTAAATAAGAACACCAAAAATTTTTTTCTAATTAATTCCCAAAAAATTTCTCAATCAACTGTTGCAGTAAATTTGTAACTATATAAATTGAAGGTATATCAACTAAAAAAAAATTCTTTAGCCAAGCGGGATGTGTAACAATTGTAAAAATTAATCTTATGTATGTATACTTGTAATAATGGTTAATTATTTAATATAGTAATGCTACTGATTTAATTGATGTCAGGATGTTATTTGGATTACAGTAAATTATATTTATTTTCCGAGTATGCGTATTTATATATAAAATAGTTAAAAGGTTTAATGATTTGGAAAAGAATCATATTTTACCTAATTTCATAAGGTATGCCGATTTGCATTAATATGCAATAAGATTTTTTTTCATTAATTTTCCATGACATGATTTTATAGTATGATAATGTAGTAGATTTTAGACATTGATTATCAATTGAATTATAAAACATTGTTTTCTGAAAAAAAAAAATCACTAAGAAATTTTTTTAATGATTCCATGTATTTTTAATTGATTTTTTGATGAATCACGGATTAAATAATTTTTTGATATCCAAGTTCTTAAAGAAATGAAATAATATGACTTTAAAAAAAGTCATTTCAATCACCAAAATTTTATCATAATAAAATACAAAAATATTTTTTCTTGTTAATTAAAATTTTTAATTAGGTTTACAAACATTTTTCTTTTTAAAAGAAGTTAAAACGCTGAATTTTACATGTGATTTATTTAATTATCTTTTAGTAGAGCATCATATAATAACCATATTGAATTTATTTATTTCATTCTAACAGGAAATGAGAAAAAGAATTAATAATACATTAATTTTATTATAGAATCGTTATGGTGAATTTAAAATTAATATTTAAATGAAGCTTTATTCTTTAAAAGCAATTATTTCAGTGAATAAAATGTTCTTATTTAATTTTGATATATCAATGGAACAATTAAATAAAAATAGAGAGATATACATTAGAATTTCAAAGAAGACTGCATTTTAAGTAACAGTTTATTTTATCTTATTCTTAATTTAACAAAACTAACATTAGAATAGTGCATTAAGGATAATCTGTATCAGATAATTTAGAGTAAAAAAATAATAAAGAATATTTATTATTATTCATTATTCAAAGGAATGATCAACGGAAGAATTAAAAATTATTTTCTTTACTAATCATAATAATAATAAGAATAAACAAATCGTAATAAAGAGTAACTTTAAAATATACGTACTTAAAATTTGTATATAGTAAGCACAACTGCATATGGCACATTTTTTGTTCGATAGCTCTAGAAAATTGCCGCCACAAACAAACGAACTTTTTTTATTTATAATACAGGTATAGATAAAATTATATCATTTGAATCCGGCGAAAAATCCCACATTTACGAATGAATCAGTAAACATCTACAGAAATGTGGACAAATGACGTGACTATCGCTAAATAATACGTATACTTAATAAAAAGAGTTAATAATAAGGAACTTGACGAAAACAAAAAGACTATCTAGTTATTCATACCCTTTCATTTGTTTATATCATTAATATAGATACTTATAATAAAATATTGTTTAAAATAGCTCCATGTCTTGTGAGAAAACATACATTTATAATTTTTCAAAATAGCAGGAATTTTAATTGCATATTTTTCAATTAATATAGGAACATAGTAACCAAAAGATATAACAAACTACTATTTTCCAAATATTTTAATAAATTTTCTGCAAAAAAAAGTTTCACTTCAGTTGCCAACTTCAAAGAAAAATTGTTAAAAACGGGTAGTTTTTGCACTGTTATAGGTGGACAGACGGACGGATCAGACGATAAAAATAGACACTACGTATTTATGTAATAACGAGCATAATTTAAAACATGAATGCGAAAACAATTTATACAAATTTTTAAGTAATTTTAAAACAATACCTTTTTCATAATTTGATACTTCATGTATATTTCGGATTGTTAATAATAAACCGCCTCCATACATCCAGATACAGATAGCTGCAAACAGATGTTTAACAAGAAATAAGATAATTTTTATAACATTCCACTCTATTGTAACTAAGGAAATAAAAATATTTGTAATTTTCTTTCATACGTTTTATTATTCTTTTGTTTCATACTTCAAAATTCATTGTATTTTATTTAAAAAGCACGAATAATTAACAATTTTCTATTGCTATATGCTAATAATAAAAATATATTCTCATCTTTTATTGTATCATAAAACAATTATTATTATTTGACAAAAAAAATGAAATAAAAATTCTCTTTTCTATCGTTGTGCATAATTAATGAATAAATAAATTTCACTTGTTTGAACAATTCTTTTGTAACTTGCATTATTACAATATGAATCAAAACAATGTTCCCCAATATGCTGCATTGCACTCTTAATAAAGTGATTCCTGATAACAAAAATCACGTTTCCAATACAATACAAATTATTTCTTCTTGAATTTTAACGGAAGAATCACGTATGCTTTCCCATAAAAATGCGAAAGAAAATTTCCATTGTTCGCTTGATACAAAATAAATGAGGCAAAAAGAACTATCTCTTTCTTTTTCAGATAACATAGGTAGAGTCTGGAGGGGGTTATTATAATTGATAACCATTGTCTTTTTTATTTTATTTTACTTTTGAATTAGTATGAACCAAGCCTTCATAACAAGCGAAACCTTCTTTTAGATTTTTACGAGTCGCGAAAACAAATTTCTTAGCTTCTTTTTAAGACCGCCCCTTTTCCCATCTATTGCAGCCGACGATTCGAAATGAAAAATGGAGAACTTACACCCGAATAGAGCCTATTTTGTGCTTTTTATTTACTACCTTTTCTCCCCCCTCCCGGTTTTGTTCTCATTTTATTCAGCAATCGTTTATTTTCTTACGGTACAGTTGAAAATTTCTGTTTGGAAATGAAAAAGCAAGTTCTGCTTTAAAAGCGAAGTAAAAAAAGATTTTTTCGTTAATGAAAGAATGTTTATTTGTTGTATAAACGCTTTAATTACACTGATTGAGTTTGCCTTTATACTCGACTTTATTTTCTTAGTAAAAGCGCTAAAATTTACTTTTGAAAAATGTCATTGCTGAAATGCGCATTCATGTTCTTCAAAATGGTAATGCTAAGTTTTGTTGTTTATAACAATGTTATTTTTTTAAAATAATAATCTTTTTAAAATAAGTAAGTGCTTTTAAATTATAGTAACTATCATAATATTTGCGTTTTAAAATTTCAAAAATATACTTATATTTTTAATGTCAGTTTAATGCTTAAAAAATAATTTATTGGACTTATAAACACAACAAAAAAACATGCTGGTAGCACTATTTACTTTTAAAGACAATTGGAGTCATTAAGTTGTTGTATGAAATACAATCTAATTCATTTATTATTATTATTATTATTACTCAAAAAGACATAGTACATGCATTTTTCTTTTTAGTTTATTTCACGGTTAATATAAATTATAAATTTTGATTAAAAAAAATCGTACAATTTTTTTAAAACAGTTTTCATTAATGTTAATTATTATTATTTCTTTTAAACTAATAATTATTTAACCTGATTGCTATCAAATTAGAAGCTCAATAACACGTTTATTCAAAAATATAACAAATCAACGAATTACATATATATATATATATATATATATATATATATATATATATATATAATAAATTAAAGTAATTTTTAACACAGTCAGCTTAATGAATAACTGTCCAAAAATTTTAAAGCAGATTTAATTGCACAATTTGCGTATCCGTAAGTAACATGAATGAAACTAATATTTCATTATTTAAAATTGTGTATTTAAAATATGAACTTTTTATGATTTTTTCATTAAAGAGAAATAAATATACATTCTGCTGCAAAAATATATATGCTCCCAGAAAATTTTGAACGACGATCATGAAACTTTGCATGCAAATAATGTTTGCTTAGATGATTTTATTCAGAACGAAACATATACACTCACTTCCAAAAGTTACGCACGGAAAGAAAAATGCTGATTTCCTGAAGCCAATCAGAATTGAAGAGGATGCGAATCACTTTAGAGGTAGATAGAGGTATGCAAATTTGTTAGATAACAGCCAATCGCGCTTTCATGTCAAGAAATATGCAAAAAGGGCAGTCTTATAAGAAGAGAGCTTTATGAAGGGTTACAGAAGTTGATTGTAAATGCTGATAGAAGGTGTTTAGGATTTTCTCAGAATTTGTTTTGAAGAATTAAGTGTTTCTATGACTTCCAGAATATGAATGGAAGAGTCTGAGAGCTGGCGTGCTATGGGGCGCATTGAAGCAGGACAGTAGATCACAGAGGTTGCTCTTTTCTTCGAGGTTCATCATTCTGTAATTTCACGTTTATGAAAACAATTCCAAACCACACAGACAGTTGTCCGAAGGCCCGTAGTCAGTCGCCCAAGGGTTACAGCCCCCGCGGAAGATGGATATATTGCTATTGTAGCCAAGCGGAATCGCAGAGCGACCTCTACACGTGTGACATCTATGGTTACAGCGTCCATTGGTAAGGCGATTACTGCAGCTACTGTACTCCGAAGATTACATGTAAGTGGACTGTACGCCCGGGTACCTCGAGATTGTGTTTCTCTATCCGTCCAATCAAGAGGAGCACGATTAAAGTGGTGAGGAGAACATGTCAACTGGACTGTGTCTGACTGAGGCAGTGTCATGTTTACTGATGAGTTAAGATTTGCTCTGCAGCCAGATTACAAACCTATAAGGATATGGCGTGAACAAGGGACACGCAATCAGCCCCGAAAAATCACCGAACATCATGCATTCCGAGGCGGAAGCATTATGGTATGGGCAGGGATTTCATTAGGATACCGCAAAGACATTCACATCTTTAAACTGGGTTCTATGACGATTGTCCGGTATCGAGATAAAGTCCTAAAGCCCATTGTGAGATTGTACGCTGCAGCTGTTGGCCTAATTTTGTTTTAATGGACGATAACGCATATCCCCATAGAGCTGGCATCGTCGATTACTACCTGGAGAGTGAAGGGATTGCGCGTATGGTGTCGCCAGCATATCCGCCCAGTCTTAATCCCATTGAAAATCTTTGGAATGCTCTCGGCGCTGCTGTGTGTTTACATTTCCCAACTCCAGCCACTCTTATTGAGCTGGAAACTACTCTACAAGAAAAATGGCGATTGCTCAGTTCTGCGGTGGTTGACCACATATTTGAAAGCATGGACAAAAGGTGTAGGCTTTGTATACAGATGAGGCAGGGATTACATACCCTATTAATGTCTTTCTTTCATTTTATGCTGTTTATTTCCACTTTATACAAATTCTGTCTAAGTCTCTTGTATTTCATTATCTGATAACTTATAAAAATTTAATATTGTTTTCATTTTTGTATATAATTATTGGTTTTGTTTTATACATAAATATATATGCTACTTTCTTGCCAAATTTTGTGTCAATCAAAGTAGTATTTGTTGATTTTTTTACATTTTACATCTTTGTGCTTAACTTTTGGAAGTGAGTGTATATATGTTATTGCATAGTAGCAACAGAAAGAATGTAAATTTCATTAGGTTGTATAGGTCATTTGAAAGCTATAAAAGCCGATACACTATGTGACATGGAGTTTACTCATATACCGATTCCATCTGCGGTAGCAACTGATAATATAGTAGTGTAGCTAGTGATAACATAGTTCTGTGGTAGTCTGAGTCAGTTGAAGTCGCTTTATCAACATGTCTCAAACAAGTCTTAAAGATCTGGTGTGCTGATAGGCCGTGGAATGATATTAGATTTTTGTACACATTTTTGCGAATATCTTGCATTATTTGGACGAGTATTATCTTGCTCATAAATGACACCCTAGGCGAATAAATAGCATAGTTGATATCACCGGCTGCAAAATGTCGTCTAAATACACAGGAGCCATTACAGTACTTTTCAGCTTGCTTAAAGTGACCCATAGTCTCAGCAAATTTCACCCCAGGAAGTCACTCGTGGTATTATTGTACTGTGCCGCTCATAAACAAATGCAGAATTCAACCGTTGTCCTCTGTCCCGAAAAATGCATACGGTAGTCACCAGCACTGAATGAAAAGCGGAATTTATCCCGGAATATCAGATTTCTCCAATCAGGCACTGCCCTGCTTGCTTGTCATGAAGATCAACCCAAACACAGCCTTTGTTAAAGAGTTAGAAATATCGGCCTAAATGGACAAGCACATCTGAGCTAGAAGATGGCTTGTGATCGAAAGATTGTATGCCTTAATACTTCTGTATCAACATCGTCTACCAAATAACATATAATCGATCATACTTTCATTGTTGGCATGTATGTGGCTATTATTGTGATTGCTTTATCCTCGCCAATGCAGAATCTGATCTTGCCATTTTGATCCACTGATTCCAAAGCAGATGTACAATATTATTTCGATCAAAAGGCTGGATGATAAGGCTTTAGTATAAAACCGCTTTCTGAGGTACTGAAATGCTATTGATTCGACCCCTCTCAAAGTCGAACTGCTGTCCGACGTGTCGTCGTGTGCATCGCAAACATATCATAATACCAAATCCTATATAACTAACAATGGCAATTCAAATCTAATTACCCGTGAATTCAAATATCGGCTCTTTTAAATGCTGTCTGCAGCACCCTTTAAATTTGCATTGCATAAGCCCTCCAGTGGTCAGTATTGCTGTAATAAAAATCTTTTATATAACGCATCAAATCACATCAGCACGCCAAGATTCATAGCCCTGGCTTAATTATTCCTTGTTGCATAATTTAATTTTGAAACAAAATGTATGTCGTCTATTTCAGCAGTTCTAGAAAAGATTTCTAAGAAAACCTGTATAAGCAATCTTTTATCGGGGTTAAATGCCTTTACCAGTGGTTTAGAATTCATCATTATTGAGTTATTTGATACCTTAATTATGTATGCCATGCTTCATCATTTCACAAAAACGCAACTTTAAGATTTTTAAAAAAAATATCGAGCTAACAAACAATTCAAGATAATCGAAAAGCAACCTTAGTTAACAACTCTTTTACAGCATCTATTGTGTGCCTCTCAAAAGTATGATGGATAAATGAATGAACGTACAATGTTTTTTTGTACCGTTTCCCTTTTAATCCTTGTGACAAGTTATAACATTGATGTACTGTATCCCTATTAAATGTTTTGGTTGACTTTCTGTAATAAATTAATATGTTTTTCGATTATTAAAGCATAAACTTATCTGATTTATTTGTAATTGATTGTGATTTATAAAAAATGGAATTAAAAAAATCGTAATTTCCGACGGTCCACATTTACAGTTGATCATTTCTGTAGTTAAATGTAGTACGTTAACACTAGAACCGCGGCGACGGATCATTTTGACCCGTATCATGCGCAGAAATGTCAATTCGAACCAGAAAACTCTTTCTAAAATAAGCTAAATATAAGCTGAGGATAAATAATTTCAATAAATTACTTAAACAGTTTTAAATAAAAATTCCGGTGATAAATATTTTTATAAAATTTGAATGAATTTTCCCGCGGTTCTAGTATTAACATTTTATGAGGGAGACTAAACAAACCATAATAATCATCTAAATGTGAATGCCATCTACTGCAACATCTGTGTTGTAATCGCAAATCGATTCTTGTCTTTACTGTCTCCTAACCGAAACTGTCATCTGTAAGTTCTAGGGATTATTAGAATGTATAAAATTTTTAATTCTCCTTTAAAACTATTATTTTATTTGATACGTATTTAAAGTTCTCATAAAAAACTGAAAGCTATAATAAATGGTAAACCAACTCATTAAAACAATAATGTAGCAAATGTTTCAAATTCGAAAAAAAAAGAATAATAACATCTATCAAAATTGTCTCGATTTCAGTTAAATACCATTTTATTATTACATATTCCTTTGGTATGTTTCGCGAATTACGTTCCGATTCCAGTGAATCGTTTTTGATGATTTGAGAATTGTGAAATTCGTGAGTATTCCCGAAATAGATTTCCAAGCTCATTAATTTTGTGTTACAAAAGGGTATGATTAATGATTTGAGTCAGCAAATTTAACAATTAATACATTCGCTCACCTGAAGACAGCATATTTTCAAACATTTATATGATAAAGCAACGGAATTCTGCCAAGGTTTTTCGAACTAATTAAACATGCAATCACAAACATGGAATATGTAACTGAATATATTCTTCGTAATATCATTAACTAGCACGCCAAACTGCACTTCAAAGTGCACAAGTAATTTAAGTAATTCCTTTTAAGTATTTAGTTGACACTTCTTTTAACATGCATTTTGCAGATTTTCTGAAATAATCAATAATCAGCATTCTGCATCGGTCCTTATAAGTAAAGAACCTTTTAAATTAATTAATATATTTATTATTAAATAATTTTAATGTATTTAAAAATATGTCGATGAAAATATATAATGACGTTAGTTTTAAAACTTTTTTATCACCTTCCCCCCCGCTTCAAAAGAAAATCTAGTTTTATTGCGCATTTTTTTGCCGTTGTAAAACTTTTTTTTTTACAAAGAAAGCCAACGGACGGACAGTAAGAGTTTTTTCACGATTTCCCAGAATTCCATTTTCTGTGTAATGTGCGTTCTAAAGTTGACGTCGTTATATATTTGCAAATATATTGCATCTACATTTCTGTTGAACCTCTTAGTCCATTCTACGTATAATTCGTATTATTGATAAATGCATAAAAAACTACCATGTTTTATATACCTCTACTTTACATATAACAAGAGCGCCAAATATTCATTAAAACTCAAAAGTTCAGATATTAAGGAGCAAATTATGTAAAAATAAATGTTGCAAAGAATAAAGTTTAAAGGATGTTGGATTATTTAAAAAGGAAGAAAAAAAATCCGTGATTACAAAAAGCATTGAAAGAAATCGCTGAGGCGAAATAGTATAAAAGAATACTTTATATAAATACTGTCAGTACAGGACATTGAGATCAATTGTAATAACAGGATAACTGAACATACTGTACTAATTCTAGGAGTGAGTGTTTCTCGTAAATTCCTAATACAATTGATGCACTTTTGTAGTTCTCATACAACTCTACTTTACATATATCGAATGCGTAAAATATTTATTAAAACACAAAAGCTTGTGAAAATAATGAGCAAATTATATCAAACTTGCTCTTGCCAAGAATAAAGTCTAAAAGAGGTTGGGTTATTTAAAAAATAAAGAAAATTATTTAGTTATAAAATAGCACTGAAAGAAATTGCTGACGCGAAATAAGTATACAAAACAGCTTTATAAAAGTACGCTGTCAGTACAAGTCATTGAGCAGGATTGCAATAACATGACCACTGCGCATACAGCATTAATTGTAGGAGTTTTTGGTAAGTTCCAATAAAGCGGATGGTCTATTATAGTTTTTACACAATTCTACTTTAAATATACCGCGTAAATCAAATAATCATTAATACTCAAAAGTTTAAGAAAATAAGACACATATTATGTAAAACATGCTGTTGCAAAGAATGATGTATGAAAGATGCTGGGTTACTTGAAAAAAAAAGAAAAGAAAAGAAACGAAAAAAAAATCCGTAGTAAACAAAAAACACTAAAAGAAATCGCTCACGTGAAATAGTATGCAATGCAGCCTCATACGAATCTGTAATTTATAAAACAAAACATCTAGTAAGATATCAATAGTAAGACTACTATATTTATTCTAAAAGTAAGAGTCGAATGCGAATAAAGTTGTGTTTTTATTTTCCTTAACTGACCTTCTTTTCAATGTCACCTATAAACAAGTTGTTTTGTCACCATTATTCACAAGCGGCTTCATCAGTTGAGGGCACTTAAAGAATCACTGAGGTTTGCGATGGAACGACGCGACATTGCCAATTGTTTCCGTGCAGAAAAATCTACCAACAATAAATGGTAATGCCCTACCTATAAAAAGTACATCTATGTGAATACATTAAAGAGGTAATTCGGATAACTTTATTATGTTCTTGGTTTCATATCTACTGCTACTCTCCGTAGAAGTGTCGAAGTTGACATCTTCCATCCAGTTTATTCGTCTGTGACGTATCTTTGTTACAAGCATTGCATCTTTCTTCAAATGACACGTTCCTTTAATATATCTAACGTGCTTCAGTATATCCCGTCATACAAGAATTTTTTCACTGTTCGAACTCAAGCGACTGGTTGTTGAATAAAAACTTTTGATCTTGTACCGAAAACGTACTGTCGTCCACGAATGAATACTATACATGTTAAAAGAATTATTACTGACGGCCTGGTTATTATAAATATGCTTCATATGTTGTATATTAACTCCATTAATTGGTTATATTTTTTAAAGTAAAACTTTTTTAAAATTCAATCAATCCCTTTTTTCTCGGATCCATTGGTGCAAACTGCATTTTTTTAATGTCATTTATTTTTTTTTCAATGATTTTTTAGCATTTTAATGCATTAAGTATGTGAATATTTAAGAAAAATATATTTTACTTTTATTTCATGAAAAATGTTAAAATATGACCGTAAAATTCAAAGTGTTCAAAGTTTAAAGCGTAAAATTGCAATGAAAAATGAAAATGGCAAACAAATTAAAATAAATAAATAAATAAATAGAATAATACTTAATAATTGAAGAGCTACATATACTACATACACAGCTTTGGTAAAATAATATATAATATTGAAAACAAATTATTTTTCTATAGGATTACTTTTGAAACTGGGAAAATATCATAAATACCACAAAACATTATTCATTAAACATCTGTATTATAATGATCACATATGTACATTTGATTATATTGTCGATGAATTATGCATATAACCTAAGTAAATATGTACATTCTTACATATTGTTTGCTGTTACAATTTTGGTTTCCTTAATATTTTTAATCACATTTTAAAAAGATCACCTGAAAGTAAACATTAATATATTTATCAAGAGTCTAAAGTCCATGATAACCCCAGGCTTATTAATATTATACACTACAGCTGTGTTATTTACGAATCAATAAAGGACAGTACATTACAATATTAAATCAAACATGCTGAAAAAAAATTTCAATAAAAATATAATCAATATCGCCATTTTAATTATTATTAAAAAGTACTTTAACCACTACAATACAAAGTTTAAAAATTTTGGTTAAATATGTAAATTTTCACTTTGTGTTCAATCGAAAACAAATAACTTGAATGGATTAAACAGAAATTGAATTTAAAAACTATGCCTTTGATAAAATATGTTCTTCAAATAGGAAATTCGAAAGAAATTTCTCATTGCTTTTAAAATCAGATCAAATATCAGAATCAGTAGCTTCCTTTTCTACTCGAACACAAGTTTTCTTGAGTTCTGCAATTTTTCACGTGCCAAAGTCAGCCAGATGAAAGATTCTGGCGCTGCGTTCCAGAGATATTCAGTTTTCGAGAAAGAGATATGGAAGTGTCATAAAAATATAATTTAATTCAAAAAGTTGGCACTTTTATGATGCCAAATATTCTTTTTTTATTGAGAAAAAAGCTTACACAATATTCGAATTCTTTATTTGGTTTTACATTTCGAGTACCTTGCTTTTAAAATTCATTCTTCAGTAAAATTTCAAATTTCAAATCAAGTTCACACAGTATAAAAATATATGTAAAAATAATATTTCTTAAGGGAAAAAAAATACAATTTAGATAAAGAATCAATTCCGACAAACAAAACAACAAAGCAAACAAGACAAAGGAAAAACAACAAATTATAGTAAATCTTATAAAAACATGGCTTAAATCTTAAAACCAGGAATTTTCATAATATTAAATGTGCATTAAATAGAAAAGAATGCACACAATGCAAAATTGATTTATTTGTTCTTATGTTTATGCTGCGTTATCTTCAAATTTTTTTAAACAAAAGTTAAACTGTTTGCTCACAAATATTTCAGCAATAAAAGTTTTTCTTGTTTAAAACAAATAATAACTCTCATATTTTATTTAAATTAAACTAAGAAAATATTTAAACTATCGTTTTGATTCACTTTAACATTTTTATACTATTTACTTTTTTACGGTACGAAGTTAAATTATTTCTATGCAAATTTAAATGCTAACAACATTTTGTTGTTTTGTTTATATATATTAAAAGAGATTCTTATTTAACAAATTTAGATGCAGGTGAATTTAAATAAATAATTCGTTTTGTAATTATTTTATGCTTATATTTATTTACTTGCTAAAGGGCTCTATTGTGCATTCACATTTTTTAAAAGATCACAAAATTTTCCTTTTTCAAAAATTAATAAAATATATTTTATGTCTGTTAAAGTTGAGATAGAAATTAAATTACTATGACTTTAGTTAAGGCACAAGAAAATCAAGGATCGCCCCAGACAACGTATTCAAGTTACGAATATATAAATTTCTTAAATAATAGCTTAAAAAAATAAGAGAAAATTAAGATTCAATTATTAACACACAATGCTGTACAATCAACAAATTTACTATTTACCCCTAAAGATACTAGAAGAAAAAGAAAAAAAAGAAAAAGAATATAAAGATAAAAAAAATACTTTTTAAAATTTTCTAAAAACTGTGCTGACTACAGCACATGTTACTGAAAAAATTCAATGTTTTTATTGCAATCCAATCATGTTCTCTGAAGTAAGAATACTATATAAGGAATGCCATTGTTATTTTTAACATTATAATCAATGGAAATACAAAGAAATTTTATTTTGCGCATAAAAAAGTACGAAAATTTCTGACTGTATGTACAACTTACTGGAAAATACTCATTCAATGTCAAGTCTTTGTATCGGTGGTTAAAGTTACTTGTTACAATCTATAGAAAATATGTTTTTGTAAAAGCTATATTAAAAAGTTTTCTTTTCTAATTCAGAAAAGGTTTAAATGCATGAGTAATTATTTAAAGCATTATTGGACTTTCTACATTTTAACACCACTCTTTTTAACTGTAATCATTTTAATGAATGATATTCTCCTGGAATTTTTACTTTTACCCATTTATTCCCTTTACCTCATTAATTTTCTAATGGCTCATTTACTCATGTGTTGCCGTAGTGATTTTAAATTTTGCCATTCATTGTATATAAAAATCCATACATAACAGAAGTACAATCCGCTTTCGAAAAAACAAATTTTATATTGATTGGGCTGGAAAACTGTGATTTTACAAAGTTCAGAGATTTATAAAATCTTGCAACTATTCTGAACTAGTAAAGATAAATAAAAATTTTGAAAGAATTTAATTCTGCACAACGTTTTCAATTACGTCATGCTATTATTGTGAAAGTTATTTGGTCATCCGGAAAATTCTGCATTTTTTTTGAGAAATTTTGAATCCACAAATGCCACATTTGTATCGGAATTTTCGGTACTGATGTTTATTTTTATGGTGTACGTGTAGAAAAATATTTTACTTATTTTATAAAAAATCTGTTTATAATTTTCAGTTCCAATCAATTGTTTTTATATTATCTCAATAGAAGAATATTGCTGATTTTTTCTAATGGCCCAATAAATACAATTTACAGGAAAATACTCATTGAATGTAAAATAACGTTGTATTGACTATTAAAGCTATTTGTTACAATCTGCAGAAAAACTCTTTTTGCAAATGCTATATAAAAAAATTAATACTGTTTTTTCTAATTCAGAAACCGTTTAAATGCATGAGTAATTATTTACAGCATTGTTGAATCTTTTACATTTTAACAGCACTCACTTTCATTGAAATTATTTTTTTTAATCATATTCTAATGAACAGTTTATATTTATCACTTGCAATTTTTACTTTTATCCCTTTATTCTTTTCCACCTCATTAATTTTCTAATGGCTCATTTACTCACACATTGCCGCTGTAAATTTAATTTTATCTATTCATTGTATGTAAAAATCGATACGTAACAGAAGTACAATCTGATTTCCAAAAAACAATTTTTATATTGAATGGGACAAAATTCAAAGATTTATAAAATCTTGCATTTATTCTGAACTAGTGAAGATAAACATAAACCTTGAAAGATTTTAATTCTGTAGAACGTTTTATATTGAATACATGCTATTGTTGTAAATGTGTCGATATTATTTTTTAAACTAATATTTGAATGCTGTAAAATATGTTCTAAAATGTCGCTTTTTCGAAAGTTATATCTTATGAACTGACAGAACTGAGCATTTTCCTATTTGTTATTAATACTCTTAACACATAAACACAAAAATAATAAAAACTTACTTTTACTTAATTTTTAAAAGAGGTGTAACAATTTAAATGTTCAAAGTATTAAAAAATGAGCATTTTCGACAAATTTAACTCTAAAGGGGAGGGGGGCGGTGGTATTCATAAGTGACTTTATTAGTAAACACCTATCTATGTTCATTTTGTAATCTCTACTTTTGTTTTTATAATTAGTCTTCGAAGTACCCCAATTTCAAAAAAAAAAAAAAAAAAAAAATATCACAGCACTGTTAGAATCAATAAATATTTCCGAGAAAAAATTCTATTTTTCTTTTTTGATTTCCCAAATTAATCGCGAAAATCGAGTATAAACGTTCGAATTTTACTCTAACCCCAGAGGAGCAATTAAGTATGAGTTTTACATAGTTTTGTACTAAATTTTTTGACGTTTTCATAATTAAAGACAAGAAAAAGGGGAATTTTTTCTCTTTTCGATAGCATGAAAAGTTTTCAAATCATTTTTTTGTGGGAGGGAGGGGGGGGGGCTTGTTATAATTTATTCTGAATTGCAATTTTTTTTTAGTAAATTTTATGCATCGATAAAAATTAATTCAAAATTTTAACTTCATCATTTTAGAAAAAATGTGATATTAACCAAAAAAATTACAGAATTAATTTTGCTTGTATATTTGAATTTAATTTAATTTTTTATATATAATAAGTATCAATACTTGTATAAACATTGATACACATAAACAATAATACACATAAATTTTCATTTTTTTTGTACTCATGCGGTCTGTATCTTTCCATCCATCTGAAAATACGAATTCGTGCAAGTTACATTATTAACTATATTTGTATGAATATGTATTTCATAAATCCATATATATTTAGTACTACATATCATATATAATTTATATAAATAATTATACATGAACTGTAATATAAAATTATATATATATATATATATATATATATAGTTTTAACTATAAGTTACATGTTATAAATATACAAAATGTCAACGAGTTCTCAAATTCATCTGAGTACTGGTGCGCATCTCTCCTATCGAGCCGCGCATAAGTATTCATATATGTATATAAATTCGACTTTCAAACAGGACATCTTTCTTAACTATCATAAATATTTATTCTAAGTTCAAAAACTAATCCTATAAAACTAATGTTTACCGTATCAAACACCTGCGGTATTTTTTTTTTCTTTTTTCTTTTTTCTTTTAAAGAAATTTATCCTCAGTGAGAAAAAATAAATCCGGGATTGCATTAGATAGGACGGTGGCTCAAGTATTCTTCTCAAATATCGATTGAAAAATTTGCGGAAAAGAGAGATAAGGGAGGGTAAAAAAAGAATAGTTGGAGGGAACGAACTACTTTGTAGTAGGGTTGAGAAACTTAATACTCAAAGAGATTCTATTTTTCTTTGTTGATTTCCCAAATTAATCGGGAAAAAACGAGTGTCAATATTTGAATTTTACTCTAGCCCCAGAGAAGCAATTAAGTATGTGATTTGCATAGTTTTGTATTAAAGTTTTTATGAAGTTTTCATAATTAGAGATAAGGAAAAGGGAGAATTTTTCTCTTTTGTATAGCATGAAAAATTTGCATGACTATATTTTTTTTTCTTTTTTGATGGGAGATTATTACATTTTATTCTGATTTGCAAATTTTTTTGTAGGTTTTATGTATCGATAAAAATTAATTTGATTTTTAACATCGACATTTCGGAAAAAAAAATTATATTTACCAAAAATCTTACAGAATTCACCTTGCTTATATGTTTGCACATAATTTTTTTTTCAATTAATATTTTAAATTTATTTTGGAAATTAATAAAAATTTATATTGAAAGGGATTAGTTAAAATGTTCTAAAATTCTAAAGAAAACGCTATATGGATATTATACCATTACATAAAATTTGAAGTAGAATGAATATATGTGAAATTAGGTCGCCATCTTGGGATGACGTTTTCCCAAACAACAGTAATATTTATTAAGATAATAATACTGAGTATAAAAATGCATTTTTATAAACTAAAATTTCATAATAGTTGAATTTGTGAAATTTTGTTTTAAAGTTTTTAGTTATTTTATAATTACCAGTGAAGGAAAATAAAAATAGAAAAGGAAAGGAAAGGAATCAAAAAGGGGAAAGAACCTGTACGCTTTCATTTAACTTATATAGTAATATTTTTTAAAGAAAACTTTTGCCTGTATTTAGACATTCAATAAAAACTTCTATTCAAAATATCTGAAAATTCCAATAAAAACAAAACACGAAAATATTTCCAACATGAAGTATGAGCTAGATTAAGAAAATATGAGATAAGAGCCAGATGTCTTATATGAATTTTTGGCTGATTTTACGAAATATTCCTAACATTTTATGATTTTTTTTATTAATTAGAACCAATACTCATTTATATCGAGATATATTTTATGTTTGCTTTTGATTTAAGTGAGAATGTTTTCCAAATAATAATTTTATCTGTTAATTGATACCTGTAGTGAAATATGTCAAATAAAATTTAAATTCTAAAATTCTAATAAAAACACTATATTGTATTAATATAAAATGACAATTATAATGAGTTCATACAATAATATTTGGCCAGATATCGGACACCATTATTGGCTGCATTTTCAAAATTCACACAGAATTTAATAAGATTATTTTTAATATTTATTATAAAAATGGATTGTACATAGTGATCATATCATGGCTGTATTTAATTTAAATGAAGATATTTTCAAAATTGTACTTTTTCCGTAATTCTGCATTTAATCAAAGCTTCTACTGAAATGTTTTGAACAAAATTCATAAAATTGTAACAAAAAAGTTACAACAATATTGCACTAAGGTAAAATGGCAATAGGAATAACTTTTCATGTTATTTGATACAAATATTTTTCAACATTTTTGGCTATTGTTCTTTTTCAAATTAACATTTTACAAGTTAATTAATAATATTTAGTATCAAAATAGGTTTCTGTAGCATAATTATTTCACCTTTATGTTTATTTAAAAGAGACTGTATTTTTATCAAAATATTGTTGGTTAAATTTTGATATTTAAATAACATTTCTACGCTGTACATAAAAAATATGCAGTTCTACAGACGTAAATTTGCGAAATTTATATGCTTCCTAAAACTTTATCTTTACACAGTACAAAAAGGGATTTGCAAAACTAGTTTTTGTAAAGCTACAGAAATCTGTAGCTATACAAAGAATCTACTAAATGTGCAGTAATATTACTAAAATTTCATCTGTGACCCGAATTGCAGTTACATAATAATTTCTAGGCATCTCTCATTTTCTAAAAACACTCTAAATAACCTTACAGATTATTTAATTTACAGTGCAAACGTGTATCTGGTACTTGAATATTTGTATTTGCCATTACATAAAACAGTTCTAGGAATCCGTGTTTCATAGAAAATGTTTAACATTTTGCGGATTTTTAACAGTGCATTAACATATTAAAAATTTTGCAATTATTGCGATACTAAAATTTGTGAATTTCAACATGTTTAATTTCCATAACTATCTAAGACCATTTTAGCGTATTTTTAGAAATATACATATCATTTAATAAAATACTCCTAATATGTAACAATTAATGTTAAAATCTATTTTTTATCGAAAGTAATATCATGATGAAATCGATTTGCTTACTTTTGTACTTTTTAGTATTTTAACGACTTTTCATAATTAGAGATATGTAAAAAATTATATCTCTCGTTTTGTAAAGCATAAAAAATTTCGGAATAATTTTTCTATCACTAGAAATTTAATTTATCACCGTCATTGCAATATCTTTTCATCCAACAATATGTATGACATACATTTAATAAACTTTTTAATTAATTGTTATTCTAATTAAGTTATTTTTAAGTATTTCTAAACGTTTTAAATAATTATTTTTTATCTACTTATCAACCATAAAGTTTAATTTCTGTTTATCTCCAATCAAGTCGTCAGAGAATAAAAAAAACATTTCTATTTGTTCTATCTTAATTAAAATATCTTAAATACACTCCAAATTAAATTATAGTGTATTATTTAAAATTAAATCATATTTATTTTAAATAAAAGCGAATACAAAACGAATAACAATGAAAATCACTAATAATAATCTGCAAAATAAATATTTTACATTTAAAATCACAAAATTAATTTAAAAAAAACTTTCACATAAATATTATATTTCCAAAGATTTTGAGATCAACGAAATAAAATAAACATGTCTCAAAATAATAAAATTTCCACATATGCTTCCTTTCAAAATTCCTTTTAAAAACACAAAACTAAAAATTTTTCATAAACTGTATTTTTGTATTTTACATAAAGTTATATTTAAGAAGGATTCTCTCTAAGACTTTCGCATATGCAATCAAAGTTGACTTTGTATCTCTTCTTTAGAAAATGAGATACTTTAACAGAAATAAAACCACAATAATTAAGTTTAATGTGACAACTTTGTATGATCTGCAGAAAAAAGATTTTATAAATATTCACTTTCATTTACTTAAAATGAGTCTCATAAAGCAAATTTATGTTGTTAAAGGCATTCAAAGGACAGATATGACAGTCATAAAAATAAATAAGCTGTGTTTGAAAGTTATTTATTCTGATTAGTAAAGATGGGATTTTCGGCGATGAAAGGTCGCTGAGGATGAATGCTTCCAAGCATATCGATTGAAAGCGGAATAAAAAGAATCGATAGTGCAGTGTAAGAAAGGAAGGGGAATGTGCTGATATTGCAATAGAATCAGAAGTTTATTTTTGACTTTATTTCGAAGTCATTATATTTTTGAAAAATGGATGCATATGCAAGTATCGATATTTCTGTGTTTAATAAATCGATGAAATGTAGTTAGTTGGTTATATCGCATATATATATTTTGCTGTTATTAGTACAATTTTAAAACAATTCGTAAAAAGTGCCCGACAAATAAATAAAGAATTCTCAGAAACAATGCTTCTTTGGAATTCAATTGTGGCGTGTGTGCATTTGTGTTTTATGATATATATATATATATATATATATATATATATATATATATATATTATTATAGTATATATATATTATTTCTTGTTTATTCTTTTTTGTTTCTTGTTGTGTTATTATGTAATTTTATTTTTTAATATCCATTTAAATTTGCAATACAGTTTTTTTTTTTTTTTTTTTTTTTTTTTTTTTTTTTTTTGTTATTCGTTCATTCAAATAATATCCACAAATATTATTATTTATTTATTTATTTATTTGGTGTAGGGTAGTCTTTTTTTTTAAAATCAAAATGGACGTTAAATTCTACATATCATTAAATCTTTTTATTATACAGAAACAGAATTTTGCAAATATGTACATTTCAAATGTTTGTATATATATGAGCTAGTAGATTTTTTCAAAGTAATCAAAATACTCAAAATAATGAAAATAATCTGGAATATGTTTACTTTTCCTGTTACATTATGTAATAGCTCTGTCGTTTTTTATTGAGTTCTTTCAAATATATTTGACTCTTTGAAGGTCAGTGGGATATATTTTATCCCGTTTAATTTAAATAAGATTCGCATCTGAAACTTTTAGCAATATGTTGAAACATTTTCTTATTAACTATTACAGAGGCATTATTGCTTGCCCCTCAGGTGATTTAATTTTCACAGGTGCGATTTTTAGAAAAATAATATGTCTTATTAAGTGAATTGGGCAAAATTATTAATTTGTATGCATGTTGATAGAACTTCTGAATATTCAAAAAAAGAAAAAAAAGATTGTTATTCTTTTCCTTAATAGTGCACTTTAAATGTTGAAAATTCAGTATTTTTCAAACTATAAAACTCAAAGCATTAGAAAACAATAGGAAAGTGTTTTTCACTTGCGATTTGGCACTGAATATTCATGTATACTCTTTCTAATATTTTTCCCTAGTCCAACTGGTTAATGCGATACGACGAAAAAGGGCGGCAATGCAGTTAAGACAGCAAGTGCATTGCGAAAGTGTAAAAATTCAGTAAAATGATAAAATTGAAATGCAACTTAGGAAAACTGTTTATTATTATTATTATTATTCTTATTATTTTGAGTTTTAGTCAATAACGTAAGACGCTTCTTTTTTTTTCTTTTTTTTTATTTTATTGCTCCAAATCAGCCTACAGATCAGCTTCTGTTATTGGTGCAGTATATGTGTATACATATAAATATATATAAAACCATTAATTGTATTACAATGTATGAACCATTGATTTTATAACTTACACCACATTGAACTTGGAGAGAAAAAATGATTAATTAAAATGAATACAAATGGATTTTTTTTAAACTAACGTAGAATCTTCAGGCCCCAAATAGTATGGAACTACAAATGAAGTGTGTGGTTTTATCTTCGTATGTTCCATGAAAAAGCAAAATATAGCGAATTTAGGACTACCAACACGCACAAAACCAAAACTAAATGAAAATGTATACAGCAGAAAGAGTACCGAAAACTCACAATAAAATAGTAACACATTGTAAAAATCAGTAAAAAATCAAGACAATCCATATAATGCTTATTTAGCTTGAGCCCGTCATCATCTAGTGTAAACACATGTTCATAAGGATACAAGGGTCTTACTAGCAGCGCCACTTGTCAAACTCTTTGGATTATCTCCGCCTTTCCCTTTATGTTCATTTATGATGTTGTCCCCTTATACATGCGTTTACAATAGCTACTTATAGGCTAATTTTCAAGCTCGAAACGCGTTACTGTGTTAATGTTTAGATGATATCCACTCATAAGACCTAATATTTTTTAAATAGTAGAAAAGTATCATTCAGGTACAGGGATATTTCTGCAACTTCTGCTTGTTGTTTTTTTTTTCATTTATTGATGTAAATTATATCATAATACATTCAAAACTTTATACTGATAAGTAAATTATCAAAATTTTAAATACAATAAACAATATTCCATGAAAGTATTTTGCAAATATAGAAAAAAAATATAATTGTTACGATCGTATGGGGTTTGAAAAATTTATCTATATACTTACAAAGTATTAAAGCAGTGTTGCCATTAAGCTACTTTTTTTTTATTTAGATATTTTGATTAGTATAACTTTTCTGAAGATACAAATTCTGTTTGTCTTAGCCTTAATCAATATGTTATTAAAAAATATATAAGGATCATTTTACTATTTAAAAAAATGGGGCCGAAAAATCCGAATTTTTAAAAAGTAGCATACTGGAAACGCTGTATTTAGACGAAGTTTATCTATAAAAATTCCCATACATATTAAATACCGATAAATCTGTGTATACAAAATAGATTACAGATGCAAATGTAAACACAAATGGTATAACACATTATAGTCAAAATGAAGTTAACATTGTTAAATAAATTGTTATGGTATAGATAGCAGTTTTTTGCAATACAATACAGAACTGATAATGAAGCACTGAAGTATTTCAAAAAACATTTTACTATAGAAAAAAAATATTATACCAATACAATAATCTATTTATTTAAGTTTTGACAGCTGTTTTAAAAGGTTCAATTTAAGTAAAAAACATAAAAATAAAGTTGCTTGTTTATTTAATTATTTAATTATTTAGATTATTTTTACATCATGTAGATTATATGCTTAATTTTTGATGACTTATAGATTTTTGATGCATTTGAAAACCAATATGGTATTATTATTATTATATTAATGTCCAGCTGGCTTTGTATTTTTTAAAATGTATTATCGGTATAGAAAATCTGGAATTTAAGAAATACAGTAAAACCCCTATTTATCGTTCCGGCATCCATCGTTTTCCGCATTATTTGTATTATTACTACGGTCCTTGTACAATAAGTACTTAAACAATGTTAACGGAACCCAAAAGTATCGTTCTTCAAAAAGTCGTTTTTGCACATTTATCGTTGTGAAATTTTTCTTCTCTCTCAAATTCAAAGTCATGTGAATCCATATGACATACACACTGGAATTACTTCTTTTATCCTAAAATAACTCATTTGTACTGTTTCTGTTGATGCAGGTGAAGTGTGGTTGTATATGCCAGACGATGCGAATATGTTTCTGTTGATCAAGATGTTACGACATGTGATAACCTAAACATATGCGAAATGTATGATAATGTGAAAAATGAAAATAACTGCGAAGAAGCAGTTCTGTTGATGAAGCTGAGCCCACATCACTAAGCCTATCTGCCAAGCAACGGCATTCGAAATTGTACATACATATGGATTTATAGAAAATATCCATAAAAATATTACATACCTTGAAAATTTATTTTTTTATTTAAAAAAATGAATAAAAAAACAAACAAAACTTTTGTTTTTTAAAAATACATATCAGTTTTCTATTTTTTTACAGTGTAGTAAACAGCAAATTAATATTTATGACTATACGGGATGCATTATAGAATCATATAGAATGATAATTATTAAACTATATGAAATTAAACTGTCATAATTTCTGAGTGGTTCGCAATATTACGGTTAAACTTCGTGGTTGACCGCAGGGCATGTAGGGAATCAGTATGCACATGGTGTTGTTAGCCCACTTTGATTTGGATGGGTTCTTCAATAAGCAAAATTGGCGCATTTAGGGGACTGAGAATCCGCATTTCGCAATCGACCTTTACTCTCCACCTTCAACAGACTATTGACTATTTAACTTGACTATGCGTTGCGCAATGTCCAGTCACGGATTAATCGGACCGATATTCGTTGACAGCAGGTTGACTACTGAACGATATGAGAAGGTTTTAGAAAATAATTTCATATTCATAATCAAAAGTGATCCTGATTTCTACAAGATGTGGTTCATGCAAGACCCCATCGGATCAAGGAAGTGTTTGATGTCCCGGAGTAACATTTTAACGACCGCATTCTGGCTCTGCTTTATGCAGATGCCAGTGGAATAGGACCGGATCTGAACACATGCAACTCATTTCTTGGAGGTTACATTTAAGACATTATTGTGTACAGAAATAACCCCGAAAAACTCTCTGAGCTGAAAATTGACAGTCCAGTCCGGAAGTCATCTCTCTAGGAATCTCCGGATCTGAACACATGTGACTTATTTTGGGGGGGATTACATTCAAGACGTTATTAAGTACAGAAATAACCCAAAAACACTTTCTGACCTAAAAATTGCCTTTCAGGAGGTTATCGACAGCATAAATGTTTCGAAAATTCAGCAGGTCATTTTAAATACCAAACAATTTTTTTACTATTAAAACTCACACACAAAAGGTATTGATAGAATGTTCAATGTTGATGATTAAATATCTATGGATAGGGGAAATTAAAAAAAGCATTTCAATATAAGCAATTTTATGCTTTTTCTAAAACTTAAAACATAAAATTACGTCTTTTATAAGACTATAAGCTTAGAAGTTTTTCGTTTCAAAGATAATTTACTATATACTATGGCGCAAATATTTATAAAAAGGTTGCATAGTTAGGATTAAATTTTTATATATTAGGGGAAAGTAATTCTAAGAGATATATATTTCATGTTATTTTTAACGTTTTATATGAAATAGCAAACAATATTTTTAGTTTTACAACTCATTTTTTTAAATGAAGAAATTTATGAAAAGTTGTATGTTTATCTTTAACAGTTTATAGATTCAGAAAAAATACATAATTCTACGGGTTATGCATTCATTTATATTTTAAACGTTTTTTTAAAATGCCAAGCTAATTTTTTAGTATAATAACAGACAGTCACACAAACAGAAATATGTAAAATGTTGCATATTTATGGTTAAATGTTTATAAAAAGGGGGGAAATATAATAATAGGAGTTATGCATTGCTTATTGTTTTAAATGTTATATATTAAATACGAAACTAACATTTTAGTATCATTACAAACACACACATTTAAATGAAACATATGAAAGGTGAAATAAAAATATAATTAGTGAAATAAAAATATAATTTTACAATTATGCATTCATTACAATTTTTAAAGATTTATATTAAATAAAAAGCTAATTCCTTAATATTTCAAAACAGACATAAAAAAAAATCTATGAATGTTTTCATGTTGTATTGTTGAATGTATATACATTAGGAAAATAAAAATATAATTCTACGAGTTCTGCATTCGTTATTATTTTTAAAGTTTTATAACGAATACCGAACTAATATTTTTGTAATACAACTTAGATATTAAAGAAAAAAGAATTTATGAAATATTGCTTGCATAATGCTTGTTGTGGTTACATATTTATAAAATTGGGAAATAAAAGTATAATGCTAATCCATTTATCATTATTTTAAAAGTTTTTTACCGAATAAAAAACTAATATTTTTATTGTGTAACACAAAAAATTAAGAGGGAAAAAATCTATGAAAAATTGAATGTTTATGGTTAAATGTTTATAAAATGGGAAAATAAAAATGTAATTCTACTAGTTATGCATTCATTATTATTTCGAAAGTATTATATTAAATACCATAAGAATATTTAAGCATTGCAACAGAAAAAAAGCTATGAAACTGAGCGGTTATGAAAATATAACAATAAAACAAATGTGTCTCTTATAGAATAAAAAAGTCATTTAAAAGACATTCAAGTGAGAAAATTGTTCCAAAATTTTTATCACTGAATACAAAGACTGTGCTTTTTAATAACGCTATCATATTTATTTTAAAGCAAAATAATTGCAAATGAATATGCAAATCACATTCTTAATTGTTTTATCTCAATAAGAGTACGTGATCAAATATTTGCACTCCTCTTTCGATGAGTTTAACCAATCAAGAAAGAAATAAAAATATTATTTGCGGTGAGCTTCTCAGTCTTTTAGTACACCAGACTGCTCCAGATATAATATTCGGTTCTTCTTTTATTTTTATATTTTAGCATATCATTAAATAACAGAATATATATAATTTTATGAACGTTAAAAATTACCTTGGATTTTTCTTTTCATATATCAAGAAAATTTCTAATAAATATTTAGAAACTAAACTAATATTTTAGTATTACAACATAATGTTTATAAATTGGAGAAGTAAAAATACAATTCTACGAGTTATTCATTAATCATTAGATTGAAAGTTTTATACTATATACAAAACTAATATTTTACAACTATAAAACTAATAACAACCAATATACAAAACTAATATAACTCTACAACCTATAAAAGAAGAAATCTATAAAAAGGAGCAGTTATGAAAATATAACAATAAAACAAATGTAATGTGTCTCTTATATAATACCAAAGTCATTTAAAAAACACTCAAGGGAGAAAATTGTTCCAGAATGTTAATAATTGAATACAAAGACTATGCTTTTTAATAACGCTATCATGTTTATTTTAAAGCAAAGAATTGTAAATGAATATGCAAATCACATTCTTAATTGTTTTATCTCAACAAGAGTACGTGATCAAATATTTGCACTCCTCTTTCGATGAGTTTAATTAATCAAGAAAGAAATAAAAAGATTATTTGCGGTGAGCTTCTCAATCTTTTAGTACACCAGACTACTCCAGCTATCATATTTGGTTCTTCTTTTATTTTTATATTTTAGCATATCATTAAGTAACAGAGTATATATAATTTTATGAACGTTAAAAATTACCTTGGAAATTTTTTTTCACATACTACAAAACCACATATCAAGAAAATTTCTAATAAATATTTAGAAACTAAACTAATATTTTAGTATTACAACATAATGTTTATAAATTGGAGAAGTAAAAGTACAATTCTACGAGTTATTCATTAATCATTAGATTGAAAGTTTTATACTATATACAAAACTAATATTTTACAACTATAAAACTAATAATAACTATTATACAAAACTAATATAACACTGCAATTTATAAAAGAAGAAATCTATAAAAAGGAGTAGTTACGAAAATATAACAATAAAACAAATGTAATGTGTCTCTTATATAACACCAAAGTCATTTAAAAAACACTCAAGTGAGAAAATTGTTCCAGAATGTTAATAATTGAATACAAAGACTATGCTTTTTAATAACGCTATCATGTTTATTTTAAAGCAAAGAATTGTAAATGAATATGCAAATCACATTCTTAATTGTTTTATCTCAACAAGAGTACGTGATCAAATATTTGCACTCCTCTTTCGATGAGTTTAACCAATCAAGAAAGAAATAAAAAGATTATTTGCGGTGAGCTTCTCAATCTTTTAGTACACCAGATTACTCCAGCTATAATATTTGGTTCTTCTTTTATTTTTATATTTTAGCATATCATTAAATAAGAGAGTATATATAATTTTATGAACGTTAAAATTTACCTTGGAATTTTTTTTTCACATACTACAAAACCACATATCAAGAAAATTTCTAATAAATATTTAGAAACTAAACTAATATTTTAGTATTACAACATAATGTTTATAAATTGGAGAAGTAAAAATACAATTCTACGAGTTATTCATTAATCATTAGATTGAAAGTTTTATACTATATACAAAACTAATATTTTACAACTATAAAACTAATAATAAATAATATACAAAACTATATAACACTGCAACCTATAAAAGAAGAAATCTATAAAAAGGAGCAGTTATGAAAATATAACAATAAAACAAATGTAACGTGTCTCTTATATAATACCAAAGTCATTTAAAAAACACTCAAGTGAGAAAATTGTTCCAGAATGTTAATAATTTAATACAAAGACTATGATTTTTAATAACGCTATCATGTTTATTTTAAAGCAAAGTAATTGTAAATGAATATGCAAATCACATTCTTAATTGTTTTATCTCAACAGGAGTACGTGGTCAAATATTTGCACTCCTCTTTCGATGAATTTAACCAATCAAAATAATAATAATAATAATAATAATAATAATAATAATAATAATAATAATAATAATAACAATAAAAAGATTATTTGCGGTGAGCTTCTCAATATTTTAGTACAGTAGACTATTATAGGTAGAATATATTTTTTTAACATATATTTAAATGACCAAGTATGTGTAATTTTATGAACATTAAAAAAATTGGAAACAATTTTTATATGCTGCAAAATTTAATAACACGAAAGTTTCTAATAAACATTTAGAAACAAAACTAATATTTTAGTATTGCAATATAATGATTATAAATTGGTGATATAAAAATATAATTCTACGAGTTATGCATTCATCATTATTTTCAAAGTAATTTATCTAATACAAAACCAACATTATACCACTAAAAACTAATAATATCTAATATACAAAACTAATATAGCATTGGAAATTAAAAAAGAAGATTATGAAAATATAACAATAAAACAAATGTGTCTCTTATAGGATACAAAAGTCATTTAAAAAACACTCATGTGAGAAAATGGTTTCAGAATTTTAATCATTGAATACAAAGACCATGCTCTTTAATAGCGCTATCATATTTATTTTAAAGCAAAGTAATTGTAAATGAATATACAAATCACATTCTTAATTGTTTTATCTCAACAGGAGTACGTAATCAAATATTTGCATTCATCTTTCTAACCAATCAAACAAGAAATAAAAAGATTATTTGCAGTGAGCTTCTCAATCTTTTAGTACACTAGACTACTCCAGATTTAATATTTTGTTCTTCTTTCATTTCTATTTTTTAACAACTCTTTAAATAACAGAATATACATAATTTTATGAACGTTAAAAATTCTTTGGAAATATTTTTTATGTACTGCAAAACCAAATGTCAATCTAATAAACATTTAGAAAAGTTTCTAATAAACATTTAGAAACAGAAATATGATTTTACGAATATTGCATTCATTATTCCGATGCAAATTTTTCATGTAAAATAATAAATATGTTTTTGTGTGTTTTTGTTTTAAAAATATCATGAAAAATATAACAAAAAATGAAGTTATGAAAACATCAAATATTAAAAAAAGTAATTCTTTTATAAAATACCAAAGTATTTCTTTAAATACTAAAGTATAAAATACTTTCGAAATTCTAATCATTTAACTATTTTTTTTAATAATTCTATTATATTTATTTCAAAATAAAGTAACTGCAACATTTATGAAAATTAGGTTCTTACATTTTACATTCCAGGAACAATGAATGGCTAAATAAGCTTTGATCAAGAAAGAGAAAAGGATATTTGTGACGAGATTGTAAATTTCTTAAGCAGAAAAAAATATCTCTTGCCTAATATGAATAAATCAATTGAGAAAAACAAAGGAACTTTTCCTATTGTTTATACGAGAGTCGGGTGAAAAGTTCCATACCGGACACAGAAATTACTCTACTACGATAGTTTTGTGCTAGCACTGCATATTACTATCCCTGACTGCTTACACCCACAGTTTGAGATCAGAAGCTTGGTTATTGTTTGAAAGCAATTAAATAAGACTATTTTAGAGTTTTTATGAAAATAGAAGATAAATGAAAGAAAAAAATGAGTGGTAAACTAAAACTTCCATTTGAAGATTTAATGCCTAAAGAAATCAAGAAGGAAATAAACAGCACACTGAATGAATCTGTCTCATCATATTCAATGGTTAAAAGCTGTATTTTAGAGTTTAAAATTGAGGAGCCGCGCTCTGGACATTCCGTGAAAGTGAGAAATCCTGAAATTGTTGACAAAGTTGATCAAATATCCATAAAAGACCGCAAATTAAACTTGTTAGAGATAGTAGAGACTTTATACATGTCAAAATAAGTGTATGTAATATTTAAAATCATATTTTCGGCTTGCGCAAAATCTGTGCATGATAGATATGATAGCATTGCCGATCTAACATTTAGTCGACTAGGGTGGGCCAAAAAAACTTTTTTTCGATTTTCGATGATGGCGGGTGCGGAAAAGGGGCCACTGGTGGCATTCAATTCACACAAAATATTTGAGATTTTTTGGACAATTCTTTACCCTGCCGCAAATGATTTGAAGTTTTGCCAAAATGCTGATTTTTGAATTTTTTTAGCAAAAACAATTTAAATATTAAATTAAGTTTTTTGGGGGTTGTATTCAGTTGAAAAGATGTATTTAATGTGCCAAATGCTTAAATAGCCTCTAATTATGCATTAGTTTAGTGCTATGTTCTTTAAAAATGTACAGATTTTAACTTGTTTTGCGTTCCGTAACAACGCGAAACAACCGAGAACTGCTCGCATGGATGTGAGCTGCACGAGCTTTTACTCGCCTATAAAAATCGACTAATTTAAAATACACATAGCAATTAAATAATGCATTATCAGAACTTATTTAAACATTTGATACGTTAAATATGCCTTTCCAAGTAAATACAACCAAAATAAACTTAATTTAACAATTCTAAATTTTTTGCTAAAAAAGTTCAAAAATCAGCGTTTTTTCTAAGCTTCAAGCCATTTGCGGCAGGGTAAGGAACTGTCCAAAAAATCTCAAATTTTTTGTTTGAACTGAGTACCACCGGTGGCCACTTTTCCGCACCCGCCATTATAGAAAATTGAAAAAAAGTTTTTTTCGGCCCACCCTAACTGACTAAATGTTAGATCGGCAAATCTTTTCAAGTAAGAATTTTGAGGTCTACCGTAAAAATCCCAAAGAAATTTTGAGACGGTTTATGACTATGGACAAAACTCTATGCTGACAGAAAATTACACTCAAAACAGTGGATTGGGCTAGATGAACCAGCTCCAAAGAAGAGAAGTTAAATTTGTCAGCTAACAAGGTTATGACAATTATTTTTTGGAACGCAAAGGAAATTATTTTCATTGATTATTTGGAAAAGGGTAAAAGTGCCACTGGTAGTAGTACATAAATTTATGGCAACATTTGAGCTACGGGGGAATTCATTTGGTGAAAAATATCTTGTTTCACCATGGCAATATTCCGGCACACCTGTCAGACATCGCAATGAGAAAAATCTACGATTTAAGATTCGAATTGCTTACCTTGATTGACAAATTTAGCACCCAATGACTAACACCTATTCCCTAAAACATTTCTTGATGGATGAGGATTTAAGTGCAACGAGGGGGTTATTGATTAACCGTAAACAACTGTTTTGAAGAGGTCGACGAATCACATTATTTAGATGGTTAAATTAAATTAGAATATAAATATAATAAATTCCTTAGGGTTTCTGAAATAAATGTAGACAAATAAATAAAAAAAATTAAAAAATATTGATTTCTTTGTCGGGCCAGGGATTTTCAGCCAATCATTGTGTATTGGAATATTTTAATGAGTTCTTACGCATTTTTATCTGATAAATTCAAAAATATCTTCTGTATCTCTCAATCATGTCTATTTTTTCCCATACTCAGATCCATTTGGCTCCACTACATTGTAAAAACATATTTCCAACAGTGTACATCGGCTGATATTAGTATATTTAGGGAAGTTAAACAAGTCTACTCCTCTATCAAATTTTGTCAACATGTTACTAACAGAGTATTTGTAATTTTCACTTTTATTTTTCCAGGGAAATTTTGCACTAACTCTAAAATTTTCGCCAAGCCAAAGAATTTTGATTATATGGAACACTGGTCAATCCAATATCATGCTTTAATGTTTTCAACATATGTTTAGAAACTCACACCTTGACTAACACCAAATATGTAACAGACGGATAACACATCCTTAAACATAGACCTGATATACCAAAATAAAGTTCATATTTGGATTAAAAGCGTTTAATTAAGCAATTTCGCATTGCAATGTTGCTTATTTCCTTAAAACCAAAATAATTTTTACCCAGTGTAATCAATCTTTCTGAATAATCAATCACTTGCTCTTGCCAAATTTTTATAAGACCACTTCGTCGTTGACGGTGAGTATTGTTTTGATTACAATCGTTTATCATTTTATTCACTTACTTATCTTCGTAGTTTTAACTACAGTGAATTCTCGTCACAAAGAATCTTTGGAGAAGGACTATTAAACCTTTTTAGGTCTGGTGTACTATTAATAGTACATGTATTTTCATCGAGTATTAATTTGTCTTAACAATTACTCAGTTACTTTCTTTATATAGAAATGATAGTATATGGTTATGCGTTTCTTATTGTGACTTCATTTAGGTTTTTACATTTAGTAATTATAATAATGATGGACAAAAAAGGAAGCCAAGGTTTTGATCTCCAATGGAACCGCTAACCGCCTAGCCAAGAGTGATTTTATTTTATTTTTTGTCGGTTGCGAAGTTTTTATTTGTGAAAAGAATTTTGGCGTCAGAGAGATGTATAGTTCTGCTGTTTTGTTCTATTCTAGTCGGCTTGAAAACTTATTCTATTCTTCTCGGACTAAAACCAATGTTTATTCGTTGTGTAAAATTCATTCGATTCGATTCTTGTTATTCCATTCGATGCACTGAACTATTATACTCGCAGTATTTTCATTTTAAAAGGATTCAATCTTGTGATGGTAATGTGATATAAGAAGATTATTATTGTCTTGAAATTACTTTGTATCGCCTGTATTCGTTATATAAAGTATTTATTAATAATGGCCATTCTTGATATGGCGAAGTTTTCTTATGTTAATGTCCTTAGTGAGAACAAATGCTCTGTTTTTTATAAGAATTCAAGCCCATTATTCTTTCTAGTTCTCTAGTATCTTTAATGGGAGATGGGTAAGTACCTTTAAATCAATTTAATATTCTATTTATTCTATTCGGTTTATTATAAAATCCTGTCATTTATGTTTTTAAATTCGAAATTCTTAATTTTACAATTTATTCTTATTCGTACATTTTATAACCTATTCATAATGCTATTCTCCAAATAATAAAAGATTTTTTAATAATTTTTGCATCATTGGTGATTCCTTTATTTTATACATATATCTCACTCTTTAAATTTGAAATATCACTTACTTTTCTGAACTCATCATGCATAGTAAAATGTAAAAAAACTTTAGAAAGTTGTAATACCATCACAAATCCTATTGCAATACGTTATTTTACAAATGTCTTCAAAAAATTTCCCTTAGACTATTATAATATAAATTTTAATTGAATCGTATACACAATATGTACTTTCGTAAGACTTCAGACAATTAGATAACCTTAAAACTTCAATAAGTGTATTTAGGATAGCTACGATTAACGTTATTAAGGTAAAAGTAATTTTGTTCTAAAAAGAAAAAAAATTCGATCCGAATGGGTTAAATTTTGCAGTACTGGAAAGTTCATGAAAATGAATATTTTCATAATGAAACAAAATAATAATATTTCTTTTTAAAATCTAATATTTATTAAAATCTAATCTATATTAGTTAAATTGAAAAATATGTTAAACACTTAAATCTTTGTAACAAAATTCTACTGTTGCGAGGATAACGGAGCTATAGAAGCTGACAAAAATCTGAATTTTTTTTTTCTACACAAATATATTAAAACGACGATGCATCGAGAATTTATTTAGGAGCCCGGGACCATTATCTCCTATCCTCGGATACCGAGCATAATTGGTGGTTTAATAAGGTAGGATTTCCATAAGCAATATTAAAAGAGAAAAAGAAAAAAGAAAAAAAAAGAGGAGAACTGGCGACATAATCTGTGTCTTTTAATATTATCTATTTTCTTCTTAAAATTGTCCAGTATTTTTTTGTTTCATCTTTTTATTTTATTTTTTATTTTTATTTATTTATTTTTATTTTTTTACATTTCTTTGAATGACAGAAGAAATATTTTTATAGCATCTTAAAAAATTGCCTTCGAAAATATATATATTTTAAATAATAAAAAAATATAATCACAGGATGAATTCTAATAAATATTTAGATATTAAAATATAATTTTAGTACTCATGTATTCATTATCAAACAAAAACTTTCAATATAAAATATTGAATTTTATTATGTAAGCTACCTATAATAATTCAAGAAATATCTAATAAAAAATGCAGCAACGAAAATATAAGTATACCAAAAAATGATTCTTTTAGAAAATGCCAAAATAATTTTTAAAAAAGGAATATATGAATTGTTTCAAAATTTTAATCATTCTGTATAAAAAGAGTTTTGTTCATATGACGGTACCATATTTACTTTAAAACAAAGTAATTGCTGCGAATATGCAAAGCACATTCTTAATTGTATAATCCTAGGAGAAGTACGTGGTCAAATATTTACACTGCTGTTTCAATTAAGTTATTCGATCAAAGGGCAAAGAAAGGATATGAGTGGTGACATTCTCAACGGCAGATTATTTCAGCAAATTTTGTTAGTTTTATCTTTTTTACTTCTTTAAGTTTCTATTTAAATGATAATAATATAAAAATACTCAGAAAAAAAAAGAATTTCTCACGTACTACACAATTATCTATATAAAAATTTATTAAACATTAGAGAACGAAGATTTAATTTTAAAAATAATGTATTTATTAGAAAAGAAAAATTGTCATTAAAAATAATTATTTTTTGTAGGTTGTAATTAAAATAAAAGAAAAACTGAACTATCTAAATGCCACTATGAAAATATAACTGTACTATATAACTTGTATAAAATATAACAAATTGTCATATGTAAAATATTGATGTTTTAAAATCAGTATAGATAAGTATAGATAGTTTACAGACAACATTATGAAACATTAGGAATTTAAATATTCGAACAACATTTTACTGAATGAAGCAATTATAAATGAAGACTTAAGACAAGATCCCAACATTTATAAATGAAGTTTAAAATAAAATTCAAACGTTGTAAATTGTAAATTTGGAAAAATAATTAATATAAAGTTGAATGTATAAAAAATGGAAAATAGACATATTTAACACTTTAACAAACGAAAAAAGACCATAAAAAAGAAATGATTGACAGTAATATTAAAACCATTATTCAAAATGTAGTATGAAGTATACTGTAAAGGCATATTTTAATTTCACTTTGCTAAAATTCGTTTTGAATCGATAATTCTTATTGTAAGTAACTTATACATTTTGAAATATGCAATAAATGTTAGCCAATTATGCACAACGTTAACGAACGTCTTAACTATATTCAAATAGTTTGTTGTTGTTATTATTGTTGTTGTTTTTAAGCAAAACTTAAAATTGTGCACGATTGATTTGAAGTTTTCTCATATCATAAGTGGTTATTTTAATCTATTTATTTTAAAGCAACATATTTACTTTAAAACAATATATTTACTGGAAAAATAGTAATTCAAAACGTGTAGTAAGATTACATTCTTGATTGTCTTGTTCAAAGTGAAGGGAATAAACTCGAAGCCACTTTGAACATAGGATTTATAAAATATCTTAGTGACGCTAGCCGATATGTTTAACGTAAGGTTGCTGGTCACTCACTTTCCAAATTTCCCCCCGTAATGCCCCTCTATGGTCGTTTGATGCATTCTTATATTTAAAATATCGTCACAGGAAATTAATATTTTTTACCTTCTTCTTCAGATGATCACTTCTTAAAAAATGTCACTTATTTTTGCTGCAGGTTTCACTCTATTGAAATTTTATTTAAATTAATATAATTCTACAAATATCATCCAGTTTTAAGAAATTAAATTATAATTGATACTTTCAAGACTTATAAGAAAACACGTAACAAAATTTATACCATGATACAAAATCCCTCTTTTATTAACATTTAAAGTAAATTACAGAGAAAAAAAATTACAATTTTGCCCTTTGTCTCGTCGGTCAGGGGTTAAAAATATTTCTAAAATCTATGCTTAATTTTATATGATGTATTGCCATTTTACTTCCAGTTCGCCAGGTTTTAACACATAAAAAATTAAATTCCGCATAGATTCTAGAAATATTTTGAAAACTAAGAATTAGTTTATTCGATCTATGGTGATATTCTCAACCTCCTAACACAGAAAGAATTTTCCAACAAAATCTTACGATACTTCTTTTTTTCATCTTCCTTACATACATCTTTCAATCGATATGAGAGAAGACATTATTTCTAAACTTTCTTTCCATTTAGAATTTTTTTTTCACGTGTAGTTTAAAAAAATTATAATAATAATAAATATTAGTGAGCGAAAATATAATTTTAGTGGCTATGTATTAAGTACAAAATGTATTATTTTTTGCATAAACAAAAATTTAATTTATTTTGAGTATGTGACACAAAATAAAAATTCACTAAAAATCTATAAAACAATGCTGCTATGCATATAAGTCATCAACAAATAGTTATTTTCTAATGTACGAAAATCATTTTGAAAAAAGAAAATACTGTAGTAAATCTTTTTTTAAGTCATTCAATAAAAAAGTGATGTTTTCTAATCAAGCTATCATATTTACTTAAAAGCAAAAATTATTACAAACGAATATGCAAATCACATTCTTAATTGTTTCATCCGATAAGAAGTACGTGGTTAAATATTTGCACTTCTCTTCCAATTAGTTTATTCAATCTATAGTGAGTTTCTCAATCTCCTTCCACAGTAGAATATTCAAACAAAATCTTCTGGTTCTTCTTTTTTTTCTTCCTCCTTACATATATCTTTCAATCGATGTAAGAGAAGACATTCATTCTAAACTTTTTTTTCATTTATAATTTTTTTTTATTTATTTATTTATCTATTTATTTTTCCATGTATAATATATCTTCTCGTACTTCTTTTTTCTTATTCCTTAAATATTTCTTTGAATTTTATATATATATTTCAAAGTTATTTTAAAAGAAAAAAATACTGTATAAAATCTTTTTTTTAAATTCATTCAATAAAAAACTGTGTTTTTTTAATTAAGCTATCATATTTGCTTAGAAGCAAAGTAATTGCAAACGAATATGCAGATGATATTCTTAATTGGTTCATCCGATGAGAAGTACAAGGTCAATATTTGTACTCCACTTTCAATTAGTGTATTCGATCTATGGTTAGTTTCTTAACTTCCTAACGCAGTAGAATATTCCAACAAAATCTTCTAGTTCTTCTTTTTTCTTCCTCTTTTCATGTATTTTTTAATCGATATAAGAGAAAATAATAATAAGAGAAAATAAGATAAACTTTATTTTCATTTAGAATTAATTTTTTTATTTATCTATCTATTTATTTTTCCATGTATAGTACATCTTCTCGTCCTTCTTTTTTTCTCATTCCTTAAATATTTCATTCAATTTTAAATATGTATTTCAAAGTCATTTTAAAAGAACAAAATACTATATTAAATCTTTTTTTAAGTCATTCAATAAAAAAGGTGCTTTTTAATCAAACTATAATATTTAATTAAATGCAAAGTAATTGCAAACGAATATGCAAATCACATTCTTAATTGTTTCATCCAATAAGAACTTCATGGTCAAATATTTGCACTCTACTCTCAATTAGTTTATTCAATCTACGGTGAATTTCTAAACTTTCTAACACAATAAACTATTCCAACAAATTCTTCTGGTTCTTCTTTTTTCTTCCTCCTTACATGTATCTTTCAACCCATATATGAGAAGAAATTAATCTTAAACTTTTTTTTTTCATTTAGAATTTTATATTTATTTATTTATTTTTCCATGTATAGTACATCTTCTCGTCCTTTTTTTCTTATTCCGTAAATATATCTTTCAGATTTGAATATATATTTCAAAGTCATTTTAAAAAATAAAAATACTGTATTAAATCCTTTTTTAAATTATTCAATAAACAAACTATATTTTTTAATTACGCTATTATATTTACTTAAAAGCAAAGTACTTGCAAACGAATATGCAAATCACATTCTTAATTGGTTCATCCGATGAGAAGTACGAGGTCAAATATTTGAACTCTACTTTCTATTAGTTTATTCAATCTATGGTTAGTTTCTTAACTTCCTAACAGAGTAGAATATTCCAACAAAGTCTTATGGTTCCTTTTTTTCTCATTATATATATCTTTCAATCGATATAAGAGAAGAAATTCAGTACATCTTCTCGGCTTTTCTTTGGCTACTTTCTTAAATATATATTTCCATTATAAATATACAATTCAAAGTCTTTTTAAAAGAAAAAAAAATGCTGTATTAAACATTTTTTAAGTCTTTCAATAAAAAATTATATTTTTTAATGAAGCTAGCATATTTACTTAAAACAAAGTAATTGAAAACGATTATGCAAATCAGATTCTGAATTATTTCGTCCGATGAGAAGTACGAGGTCAAATATTTGCACTGCACTATCAATGTATTCAATCTATAGTTAGTTTCTCAATCTCCCAACACAGTAGAATATTCCAGCAAAATATTCTTGTTCTTCTTTTTTCTTCCTCATTACATATATTTATCAATCGAGATAAGATAAGATATTTATTCTAATTTTATTTTCATTTAGAATTATTTGTTTATTTATTTATCTATTTATTTTTCTATGTATAGTACATCTTCTCCTCCTTCTTTTTTCTTATTCCTTAAATATTTCTTTGAATTTTAAATGTATATTTCAAAGTTATTTTAAAAGAAAATGTATTAAATCTTTTTCTATGTCATTCAATAAAAAAGTGATGTTTTTAAATCAAGCTATCAGATTTACTTAAAAGCAAAGTAATTGCAAACGAATATGCAAATCACATTTTTTATATTTTTGTCCGATAAGATGTACGTGGTTAAATATTTGCACTCCACTTTCAATTAGTTTATTCAATCTATGGTGAGTTTCTCAATCTCCCAACACAGTAGAATATTCCAAAATAATCTTCTAGTTCTTTTTTCTTTCTCCTTAAATACATCTATCAATCGATATGAGAGAAGACATTCATTCCAAATTTTTTTTTTCCATTTAGAATTTTTTAATTATTTATTTATTTATTTATGGATTTATTGATTTATTTTTCCATGTATAGTAAATCTTCTCGATCTTCTTTTTTCTTCTTCCTTAAATATATCTTTCAGTTTTAAATATATAGTTCAAAGTCATTTAAAAAGAAAAAAAAATACTGTGTAAAATATTTTTTTAAGTCATTCAATAAAAAACTGTTTTTCACTAAGCTATTATGTTTGCTTAAAAGCAAAGTAATCTCTAATGAATATGCAAATCACATTCTGAATCGTTTTGTCCGAGAAGAAGTACGTGGTCAAATATTTGCACCCCACTTTCAATTAATTTATTCAATCTATGATGAGTTTCTCAACCGCCTAACACAGAAGAATATTACAACAAAATCATCTGGTTCTTCATTTTTTCTTCCTCCTTACATATATCTTTCAATCGATATAAGAGAAGACATTCATTCTAAACTTTCTTTTAATTAAGAATTTTTTTTTCGCGTGTAGTAAAAAACCGAAAAAATCCTATTTTTTTTCCTTTTTATTTTTAGCTGTCTGTGCCATCGATGCCTGAAGTGCAAACATTAGTTTTGTGGGATTATTTATATGTAACGGAAGATAAAAAAAAAAATTAAAAAAATCTATTAAACAACGCTGCTATGCATATGCTTATAAGTAAACAATAAATTGCTATATTATAATGTAGCAAAATCATTTAAAAAAACAAAAAATACTATGTTAAATCTTCTTAAAAGTCATTCAATAAAAATGGCGCTTTTTAATCAAGCTGTTATGTTTACTTAAAAGCAAAATAGTTGCAAACGAATATGCAAATCACATTCTTAATTTTTTCATCCGATAAGACGCACATTGTCAAATATTTCTCCTCCTCTCTCGATTCGTTTATTCAATCTTTAGTAAGTTTCACGACCTCCTAACAGAATAGAATATTCCAACCAAATCTTTTTTTTCTTCCTTACATACATCTTTTAATCGATATGAGGGAAAACATTCATTTTAAACTTTCTTTCCATTTAGAAATAATACTTTTTCACGCGTAACACAAAAAAAATCCTTATGTTTAGTTGTATTTGCCGTAGATGCCCGAAGTACAAATATTTTTTTAGGGAATTACTTTTATGTAATGAAAAAAATAAACGCTTATGACAGTTTTGTAAATTTCTAGTTCAAAGTGAAGACGTTTATGCCACTGATACCTTCTAAATATTATGCGTAGAATATTCATTTTTTTTGTAGATGGATATTTTTTATAGTATATTTATTTTTAGCCTTCTTTAATTAAAAAAGTTTTAAGTTTTTACCTGGGACACTTTAAACGTAAAATTCGTATGTCATTTCAAACTAAGGAATACATTACTTTAAAATAAAAATGAAATAAAAATCTATTAAGCAACACTACTATGAATATGATTGAACAATAATTAGCTATTTTGTAATGTACCAACGCCATTTGATTTTATATATATATATATATATATATATGAATATACTATATATATATACATGTAGGAGAGAGTGGGGATACTTGAGCATAGGAGATACTTGAGCCACCCCTATTATCTCTACAGTTGGTTAATTTTTCTTTCTAAAACTGCCAATATGATAACATATTTATAGTTCTGAACATGTAAAAAAGAAATCACACATCTTGGTACCATTTTGAAAATATAGTGATTAATAGTTGTCTTTTCCCTATCTGAAGTAAATATTTGGGTGCATGGCTTTTTTGTTTTTTTGTAATCAAATTTTTGTTTAAAGTTGCAACTATATACATACATTCAATAAGCATAATTTCAATTGTATTTTGAGTCTAAAATAGTTCTAATAGCTGCATGCTTTATTTAGTAAAACTCTGGGAAATAAAAATAGTGATAGTGGGGATACTTGAGCCAATGAGAGTGGGGATACTTGAGCCATGTCTCAACCATCCCCACTAGAAATTAAACATGGGTGAAACAAACAAAAAATAAAATTCCATCCTTATATTCACTAATAGATATTTTTCTGGATAAAAGGGAGAATAATTTTTCATTTTATTATTTTTTTTCTTAAAAAAATAACGACCTAAAATTTTTTTAAAATGTATATTTTTTAAATGAAAATATCTATTTTATTTTTCATTTTGACTAACAAAATAGCCTGTCTAGATAAATTTAAACATAGTTTTCAATTTAACTTTCATTAAATTAAAATAACTTTTTAAAACGGTTTTACAGGCTATAATCTCTAATACTTTAATTAGTTAGGTCCAACATATTAAAATATTTATTTTTTAATATAACATATTAAGATTAATATTTTATATTGAAATCGTAACCTCTGTTGCAGTAACTTTTTTTTTAACTAAGAAAATTGAAGAAAAATTGGTAAAAAGAGCGCACAAAAAAAAAAAAAAAAAAAAGAAAAGCAACAAAAATCCCAGTTCAAACTTACCTGCATGGAGCCAAAGAGGAAGACAAAATCTTTTCCTGTAAAATCAAAAAAGTGTTTGAAATAGTAGAATGATGCATCTGGCTTAAATTCCGACAGCTACTAAATTAAAAGCATGAGTTCGACAATATCATTAGAGGAAAACTATATCAATGATGGTGATGATGTGAAAAGAAAACCTTCTATTGATGGTTGGTTACTAATAAAATATGCCAGAAAGAAAACTGTAAAAATACTTGTTGGATAAGTGCTTAATATTTTGAAAATGAAATTTGCCCGAAGAATTGCAGATTCCAAATTTAAATGGCTCTGAACTGAGGATGTTTCTACCGTCGTTATAACTCAAGTTGAAATTATCCTCCGACAACCAATTTTAACGACAAGAAATGATCGTATTACTAGCTTTGTTTTCTCAATTGTTTTGAAGGACTTTACGTTTCATAATTTATCATTTTGTAAAATGTTTGTGCAAAAATAAAGCGAAAAAAATTACTTTTGTAGGTATTTTTCCTTAGTGGCTCAAGTAACCCTTCACCATGGATCAAGTATCCCCGCCATGGGGATACTTGAGCCACGATGTAAAACAAAAAATAAACATTTATTATACATAGGAAAATAGTTCAAAATTAATTGAAAGTGGTTTTTAGTTGAAGAAAAAATATCAAATTTTCATTTTCAATATTTTATTTTATTCTAAAAAAATATAAAAAATTAAAAAAAATTAAAATTCAAAAAATGGCTCAAGTATCCCCATCTTCCCCTATACAATATTAAATCTTTTTTTCCTCAACCTTCTAACACAGTAGAATATTGCAGTTCTTCTTTTCTCTTCTTTCTTAAATATATCTTTCAATCGATATGAGAGAAGACATTCATTTTAAACTTTCTCTCCATTTGGAAATAATTTTTTTTCACATGTAGAAAAAAAAATCCTAATTTTTACTTCCCTGTATTTTTAAGCTGTGTATGCCGCCGATGTCCGAAATGCAAATATTGATTGCATTTAGGGATTAGTTTTATGTAACATGAAAAATTAACGCTTACAACAGTTTTGTAAGTTGCTGGTTCAAAGTGAAGATGTTTAATACATTGATACATTTTTAATATTTTGGTAGAGGACTATTCATTTTTATGTATATGGGTACTTTTTTTTTAAATTTTTTACTATATATATTTACACTTAACTGAAAAAAATTGTTATAAACGTTTACATAGGACACTTTAACCGCAATAATTTTACGTTATTTTAAACATGCGATGATTACTATACTTCAAAAGAAAAATTCAATAAAAACCTATTAAACAACGTTGCTGTGCATATAATTAAACATTAAAGGCCTATTTTATAGAGTACCAAATTCATTTTGGAAAAAATTACTCCATGGAATATTTTTTTAATCATTCAAAAAAACATTTTTTTAAAAATCAAGCTATCATATTTACTTAAAAGCAAAGTAATTGCAAACTAATAAGCAAATCACATTCTTAACTGTTTCATTCGATAACAAGTACACGGTCAAATATTTGCACTCCACTTTCAATTAATTTATTCAATCTATGGCGAGTTTCTCAACCTCCTAACACAGTAGAATATTCCAACAACATATTCTGGTGCTTCTTTACCTTCTTCCTTATATATACCATTCAATCGATATAAGAGAAGACATTTATTGTAAACTTTATTTCTATTAAGAATTTTTATTTTCGCATCTTTTAAATATATATATATATTCCTAATTTTTTCCTTCTTATTTTTTATATCTGTGTGCCGTTATGCCCAAAGTGCAAAAATTACTTTTCAGGGACTAGTTTTATGTAAAAAAAAACGCGTATGAAAGTTTTAAAAGTTTTTGATTCAAAGCGAAGGCGATTAAGTGCGTAGATACATCCTAAGTATTTTGGTCGAAGAATATTCACTTTTATGTATCTGGGTACTTTTATTTTTTTATACTATATTTTTTTACCCTTAACTGAAAAAAAAAGTTCTAAGTGTTTACATAGGACACTAATAACACAATATTTTTACGTTATTTTAAACATGCAAGGAATAACTTACTTTAAAATAAAATTTTAATAATAATCCACTAAATAAAGCGGATATGTATATAATTAAACAATTAATAGCTGTTTCATAATGTACCAAAGTCATTAAAAAAATACTGTTCTAAACATTTTTTTAGTCATTCAATAAAAAAGTGTTGATCAGTGAGTGAAATAATGTATGAGTGAAATCATGCTACCATATTTACTCGAAAGCAAAGAAATTGCAGACGAATTTAGATTAAGACAATTAAGAATATGCAAATCATATTCTAAATTGTTTCGTTCAATAAGAAGTATGTTGTCAAATATTTACATTCCACTATCAATTAGTTTATCCAATCTATGACGAGTTCCTCATACTCCTTACACAGTAGAATATTCCAACATAATTGTCTCGGTCTTCTTTTTACTTCTTCCTTACATATATCTTTCTAATCATATGAGAAAAGACATTTATTCTAAATTTCCTTCTCATTTAGAAATATTTTTTTCCTTTTGCATATACTATATTTTCTCGTCATTATCTTTCTTTTTTCTTAAACTTTAATCTTAATTAACTTTAATCTTAAATATGTATTTCAAAAACATTTTTAAAGAAAAAAAAATGCGGTATTAAATCTTTTTTAATTCATTTAATAAAAAAGTGATGTTTTTTAATCAAGCAATCATAATTACTTAAAAGCAAAGTAATTGCAAACGAATATGCAAATCACATTCTTAATTGTTTCATCCGATAAGAAGTACGTGGTCAAGTATTTGCACTCTTCTTCCTGTTAGTTTATTCTATCTATGGTGAGTTCCTCATCTTTCTTACACAGTAGAATATTCCAACAAAATTGTCTTGGTCTTCTTTTTTTTCTTCCTTACATATATCTTTCAATCGATATGATAGAAGACATTCATTCTAAACTTTTTTTCCATTTAGAAATTTTTATTTATTTAATTATTTATCTCTTTATTTTTCCATGTATAGTACATCGTCTCGTCCTTCTTTTCTCTTATTCCTTAAATATTTCTTTCAATTTTAAATATATATTTCAAAGTCATTTTAAAAGAAAAAAATACGGTGTAAAACCCTTTTTTAAGTCTTTCAATAAAAAACTGTGTTTTTAAATCAAGCTATCATATTTACTTAAAAACAAAGTAATTGGAAATGAATATGCAATTCACATTCTTAATTGTATCATCCGATAAGAAGTAGGTGATCAAATATTTGCACTTCACTTTCAATTAATTTATTCAATGTATGGTTAGTTTCTTAACTTCCTAACACAGTAGAATATTCCAACAAAATCTTCTGGTTCTTCTTTTTACTTCCTCCTTACGTATACCTTTCAATCTATATAAGAGAAAACATTCATTTTAAACTTTCTTTCCATTTAGAAATAAGTGTTTTTTACATGTAATAATAATGACACAAAATGCTAATTTATTTATTTTTTTATTTATTTATTTATTTTTTTAGAGTTTTATGCTGTCGCTGCCCGATGTGTAAACATAACTTTTATGGGATTATTTTTATGTAACGAAAAAAATAAATGCATATGACAGTTTTCTAAGTTGCTGGTTCAATATTGATACGTTGTAAATATTTTTCGTAGTAGAATATTCATTTTTATATAGATGGGTATTTTTATGTTTTATAATATATTTATTTTTCCTCGCCTTTGAAAAAAAATTATAAGTGTTTATATACGACACTTTTAAAGAAAATTTCTTCAGTCATTTTAAATCTGCAAGGGATGTCGTACATTATTTATTTTTTTTTAATAACATGCAAAAACAACAAAGAAAAAATCATGTGCCAAGTACATATACTAAAGCCTTTTCCAACACATTCAGAATTATGTAACATAACGGCACCAATTGAATGTATTTCTTATAATTTCCTTATATAACCCTTACATATATATTTTAATTGCTAACAAACATTGATAAAGTCATTCTTTTTAAACTTTCTTTCCATTAAGAAATAATTTTTTTCGAGTGTAATACAAAAAAAAAAAACCCTATTTTTTGTTCTTTTTTTATTTTTTAGCTGTGTATGTCGTTGCTGTTTGAAATACAAGCATTACTTTTAAGGTATTAGTTTTATGTAACGAAAAAAAATTAACGCTTATGACAGTGCTGTTGCTCCTGTTTCAAAGTGCCGGAATTTAAGATATTGGTTTTGGTATATCATAAGTATGTTCCGTAGTAGAATATTCATTTTTTTAGAAGTGTATTTTTAGTTTTTTTAATAGTGTATTTATTTTTCAAATTTATTCTTCGTCTTTGAAAAAAAAAATAAGTGTTTTGAGTTTTTGTTAAGACGACACTCTTAAAGTAAAATTCTTGCATCATTTAGAACATGTTAGGAATACCTTACTTTATATAGTTTATTTTTAGTAATATACGAAAAAAAGCATCGTCTTAAAAAATCATGTTATTTTAGTTAAAACAAACAATATGTATATAAAAAACAAACATCTATTTTGTAATGAAACAAAGTCATTTTGAAAAAAAAAATCTGAATGAAATTTTTTTAAAGTCATTTAATAAAAAATCTATGTTTTTTAATTAACCTATCATATTTACTTAAAAGCAAAGTAGTTGCAAACGGATATGCAAATCAAATTCTTAATAGTTTCGACCGACGAGAAGTACGTGGGCAAATATTTGCACTGCATTTTCGATTGTTTTATTCAATCTATGGTCAGTTTCGACCTCCTAACACAGAAGAATATTCCAACAAAATCTTCTGGTTCTTCTTTTTTCTTCTTCCTTACATATATCTTTCAATCGATATGAGAGAAGACATTCATTCTAAACTTTCTTTCCATTCAGATCTTTTTTTTCGCGTGAAGTATTAAAAAAAAAATCCTATATTTCCTCCCCCCCCCCTCTTATTATTTTTTTGCTATCTGTGTCTTCGCAGCCCGAAGTGCAAACATCGCTTTTAAGGGATTATTTTTATGTAACGAAAAAAAAAATAAACGCTTATGACAGTTTTGTAAGTTGCTGGTTCAAAGCGACGGCGTTAAGGATATTGAAACATTCTAAATATTTTGCGTAGTAGAATATTCATTTGTATGTAGGTGGGTAAATTTTATTTTGTATAGTATATTTATTTTTCCTTGTCTTAAAAAAATTTATACGGCGCTTTAAACGAAAAATTCTTACGCCATTTTACAGATTCTAAATATTTTGTGTAGTAGAAAATTCATTTTTATGTAGATCGATATTTTTATTTTTTTATAGTATATTTATTTTTCCTTATCTTAAAAAAAGTTTTATACGGCACTTTAAAGGAAAAAGTCTCACCCCATTTTAAACATAGAAAGGATATCGTAAATTATTTAGTTTATTTTTAATAACATACAAAAAAGAAAGAAAAGATCAAGCACCAAATATAGATTTTGAAGCACTTTCCAACACATTTAAAATTATTTAACAAAAACTGCACCTTTTTAAAAATAATAAATAATACGTCACGTTTCATCATATGTAAATGTATAACGCATTTGCAAATCAAATTTCAGCTGTTCCCATCTACAGTCGGAAAATTATACGAATATTTCAGTAGCCCTGCATATGATATAGAGATTATTATCTATTAGAAACATGCATTCCTAATTTTATATCATTTAAAAGACACATATATTTCAATTTAAAATTCCTTTTCAGCAACATCCTCTAATAAGGGTAATGGTAGGTGAATACTTTTACCTAACCCTCTATATGAGGTACTGAATTTGCATATAAAGAGTTATATGTTAAAAACAAATTAAATTTAAAAGCGCATACCAAATTTTAAAACATATTTTCCAGCAATTATTACGCAGAGACATTACTGTAACCGATTTTTTTGTGTCAAATATATTGAAAATTAACACTTGGTGCAAAGTTACCCTTAACAACTTTTTGACAATAAAAAAATAAACAAAAATTTTTACAGTTTGATTTAAAAGTAGAAAAACAAACTCTAAGAAATAGGAGTTATACATCAGCGACTCGAAAGCACGTAACAATACAGGTTCGGAAATGCAATCCTAACTATATAGGGGAGAGATTAGGGGGGGGGGGGAGAATTATCGAGATCTAAAATTGACATTTAAAAATCATAAGCTTAAAATAAGCCATGATTTCCCCGATAATGAAGTTGTCCACTGTTTAATAACGTTTCAATGTAATAATCGTAACATAGAATCTTAGATGTTTTGAAATGCGTGGGACATTTGTGATAACAATGAAAATGCGACTTTTTGAATATCTTTTCTACATGAAATGTGCAAAACTGTAGATTGTAAGAACAAGAAATTTAGGAACAAAACTTTGGATAACTTTATTATCAGGAAAGATGACTTAATTTATGTAAGAATGGTCTTTGAATGGTAATTTGTTATGATAGAGATTCAGCTCTTCGTAATTTAAAATCCAGCAATAATTTCATTTCCGACCCTACATTGCAAATCATTGCATTGATTCTGAGATATCAAGATGTACCCATCCCTCCCAGAAATTCCTTCCTTCAATTTTGAAAAATCTTGTATAAAATTACATTTCTTTTTCGATTCATGGCAGAATTTACTATTTATTTTTAATACAATCAAACTGATTGGTAAAGTTATCATACGAATTGTTTATTTCCAGCTGAGCGAAAATTTTTTCGCTCAGCTGGAAATAATCAATTCGTATGTCAGAATTTATTTTAAACTATCAATGTTTCGTATAGTAGTAAAATGTCAAAATTATTTAATAATTTGGCATCATTTTCGCAACAAAATACAACATTTTATCAACGTTCCATTTTACTTAAGTTTTTTTTTTTTTTGTCCAGTATTTCGGAGCGATGACGCTTTATGTTTTAAAATATTCCATTTACTAACCATTATAGTCATTAAAAAAGTAATTTTGCTCAAATATATTAAATGAAACTATTTTGATAATACATTAGTACAACAAATCGAACATAATTAGAGTTTTTCTAACGGTATTATTTCTTTCAAACTTTCAAAATGTGTGACAAAAAAATATATTGGAGATAGCCCATATTGCAAAGTCTGTACCAAATGAGGGAATAAACAACGCATTCGCGTGACAAAGATGATCAATTTTTCTTTCCTAATGACTGAATTCTACATTCGGAATGATGTTTTCTAAACGTAAAATGCAATTATTGCTGTTTGTAATATCTAGATTTAAATTCTTTTAAATGCGTGAGGAAACAACTGTATTTAAACTTCACGTTTATCTCCAAAATGTCGATTAAACTATATTAAAATTGCCAATTTTGCTTCAACTGCTATGTAAATTGCTTATTAAACCTTTAAATAAATTTTATTGTTTTAATATTGACAATATAGATATGGTTTAATACTGAAAAACGTCGTGTAATTGTATGGTCATATTTGTAGAAATGGGAGAGAGATATTTTAAAATTTTACATTGTTTACAGTAAATTTATGTTTCCACAGAAACCAAGCAAAAAAAGTAATTCTAGTTGCATTTCATATTAATGTTTAATTTGGTACTGTATTATATTTTTAATAAGAAATAGCAAAATTTATTTATGTTTGTCTATAAAATTTATGTTAAACCATTTAAAAATCTCAATTCGACATCCTATATCGCATGCAGTATTCAGTTTACCTTTATGTAAATTTTATTTATGTATTATTGATCATATAAATATTAATACAGCGATAAATATCTTAATGCTGCATTAAACTTAAATGCAAACAGATTTGTTTCGATAACAAAAATAAGTTTCAAATACTTACTTATATTTCTCCATTTTATTACAGTTTCCTTGGAATTGCCATATATATATATGTATGTGTGTATATATTATTTACATGACTAAATTATGTTTATATTTATCTTTTCCGACAAAATTAAATGCAATCATTGGCTTTTCCAATTCTGAATCTGATCCATGACTTACGCACTGATATTTAATGAATCCTTTGGAATCTGAGATTTCCTTTTGTTAAAGAAAATTCCTTGGTTTAAAAAATAATAATATGACATATTCGAATTTCAATACATTTTCATATTTTTTAACGAAATTATTATTGGGCTATAAAAGTACTTAAACAGTTTTATAGACATAAAGCAGACGTTAAGAGTGTTGGTCACTCTTCGGACACATTCGCCTCTTTAATGCAAAGTCTATTCGCGTTTGATGCATTCTTATATTCAAAATATTGCACCAGGGAATTAAAATTTTTAAGTTCTTTTTTCAGTGTTCCCATCATTAAAGATATCATTTTTTTTTCTAATAACGGTAATATATACTATTTTATGGCATCAACTATAAAACGGTAGACTACTGTTTATCAGCGATTTTTATTAATTTTACAATATGTTACAGGCACCCCGCTATATATAATATTCTATAAAATCAACAGATATTTTTTAATGTGTGTATTTTCTATTTGTTTTTAAATATTTTTCGAAAAAAAAATTTGAAATGCTAATTGTAAGTACTAAATGTTTTATACATATACAGGGTGTTTCGCTACCAGACCGAAAAACTTTAAGGGATGATAGTACACATGAAGATAAACATTATTAAATAGGAAACCATGGGGCGCAAACGTCTTCTGTAGGAGCTAGGGGCCATTAAAGTTTAGGGTCCAGAACTTCAAACGATGATAGAAAACGGGAAAAAAGGTCGATTCGTTTGCGGTTTTCACTAAAATTATTCTTTAAATCACGATTTCTTTAGAAAAAAGTTTTAAACCTTACTTTAAAAAATTGTCGATAGAGGGCGCTTTAGACTTTAGAGTAACGAACAACTACTTTTTACCGTTATTTTGTGCATGTGGTTGAAATTATACTAAAGTTCAGACTTTAATTTAAATTTTAAGCACATAATCGGAAACATTGGGATCGGTTAACTAGCAAAAATTTAACTGTGAACAGAAGGGGAAATTTTAAACGCTCATAAATATTCGACAAACAAATCGATTTTGTTGCGGTTTGCGTGTAAGTAGTTCCCTTGGTAATTATTTTATTCAAAATGACGTACAGCATTGGTGTCCCCATTTTTTGATAGAGGACGCTTTCGACACATCTCGTAAATTTCAATGGCATTACTCCTAGGTGTTTAACTATTAGACCAACATACTTACAGGAAGTGTTAGGGATTCAAAGCGACTCGGAATCACATAGGAATGTAACGTTGAAAATGCCTTTTTAGCGAGTTGTGATTAAAAGAAGCAGAGAAAAAGCAACAGAAACAGGTAGTGAAACAGCAACACGTTAATTGGGAAGAAAACAATTTAGTTAAGGGTTTTAATACAAAAGGTGTCCGAAATTACGACCAGACGTAGTCGGGCATGCTTGACAGTAGCGATGCATGCAATTCCTCTCACTTTAAAAAATTCTTGGCATCTCGGACAGCTTTCTGGCAGCTACAGAAATTCGAGCTAAGAGAGAGGTCTTCCAATGACGGTACGGGAGTCTCATACATTCAACTTTTCATTTGACCCCAGCAGAAGAAGTCCATTCAGATTCAGATTGAGCCGGGTGGGAGGGGGCTGCTAATTGGTTTGAGCTCAACTAGCCCCACCCAGCAACGTTCATTTAAAAAAATACAGAAAAATTATACACTAATAAAATAAACATAGGTAAAAAAAGTAATTGATATAATGAAGTAGGTGCGATGATCTGGCAGGCCAACGAACCGGGCCGCCACTACCTATCCACCGCTGTCCATATGTTATGTTGGGGTGTCTGCGAACATCATTGGTAAAATGTGGAGGAGCTCCATCGTGCTATAGAGTGGTGCAACGAAAGAGGAACATGTGCTTTCACCAGAAGTTCCGACAGAACGTGTTGTAGAATTATCAAGTTGCTTTTTTCTCTGCTTTTTTTAACATAACTCGTAAAAAAGGCATTTTCGACGTTACATTATAATATGATTCCGAGTCATCTTTGCATCCCTAACACTTCCTGGAAGTATTTTGGTCTGGTAGTAAAACATACAGGAGTAATGCCATTGAAATTTCGGAGATGTGTCGAAAGCGCCCTCTATCAAAAAATGGGGACACCAATGCTGTACGTCATTTTGAATAAAATAATTACCAAGGGAATGTCTTACACGCAAACCGGAACAAAATCGATTTGTTTGTCCATTATTTACGAGCATTTAAAATTTCCCCCTCTGTTCACAGTTAAATTTTCGCCAGTTAACCGATCCCAATGTTTCCGATTATGGGCTTAAAATTTAAGGTAAAGTCTAAACTTTAGAATAATTTTAACCACATGCACAAAATAACGGAAAAAAGTAGTTGTTCGTTACTTCAAAGTCTAAAGCGCCCTCTATCGACAATTTTTAAACGTAACTTTAAAAAAAAATTTCTAAAAAAATCGTGATTTAAGAAATAATTTTCGTGAAAACCGCAAACGAATCGACCCTTTTTTTCGTTTTTTATCATCGTTTGAAATTTTGAACCTTAAATTTTAATGGCCCCTAACTCCTACAGAAGACGTTGCGCCCCATGGTTTCCTATTTAATAATGTTTGTCCTCGTGTCTACTATCATCCCTCAAAGTTTGTCGGTCTGGTAGCGAAACACCCTGTATACAGCGTGTTTCACAAAGGACCCCTAATTTTAAAAACCTGTAACTCGGAAACGGTGATAGATAGAAACATGAAACCAGTGGTGTGTTTATTAAAAAAATTGTAAGAAACTTATACCGGAAAATTTAGTTAAAAATACCGCTCATAGATTGCTCTGAAAACGATAGGCGCTCTGTTGAAGCTGATAATGAAGTCACTGAGCACTGATACTAATGAAGGAGTTTTATGCGGAGTGGGTCTTGTTCGAAAATGGACTTTTGCTGTTACGAATCGATTTTGAATTCACTCCTTATAATTTTGATTTTGTTGACGTCAGCATAATAATAGACAAAAAATAGTGTTTCCATAGGAACGACTTCTTTAAAATTGAAATGTGAGAAACAACAAAATTCGAAATACGGTCTTTTATATGCGTTGTTGTTTCTCGCATTTCATATTTAAGAAGTTAAAAAAAATCAAAATTTTATGGATTGAATTCAAAATTGATTCGTAAAAGCAAAAGTGCATTTTCGAACAAGACCCACTTCGCATAAAACTCCTTAATTTGCATCAGTGCTAAGGGATTTCAATATCAGTCTCAACAGAGCGCTTAATAGCTCTCAGCGCTACCGATGAGCGTTATTTTTAACTAAATTTTCTGAATTATGTATAACATTCTTATGATTACTTTAATGAACACATCACTGGTTTCTATCTATCACCGTTTCCAAGTTATATATTAAAGTTAGGAGTCCTTTGTGAAACACTCTGTATATATATATATATATACACTGCTCGACAATGAAAATGCAACACCAAGAAGGAGTGGTCAGAAAGTGATGAAATTCGGGGAAAAGACAGAGACAGCAAGGAGCAGTAAGTGATCTTTATTTCAAAATGATAGTCAGAATACAGAACGAGAACGGCGTCGGCTCAGTAGGATGTAGGACCACCGCGAATTGCGATAAACGAAGAAACACGTCTAGGCATCGATTCAATAAGAGCGTGGATGGTGTCCTGAGGGATCGCTTTCCATTCCCTTTCAACCATTTGCCACAGTTCATCTTCTGAACGAGGCAGGGGCAGAGTCCGCAAAACGGCGTCCAATCATATCCCACTCATGTTCGATTGGTGACAGATCAGGAGAGTACGGTGGGCAGGGAAGCATCTGTATATCCTGCAGAGCATGTTGGCACATGCGAGCACTGTGTGGTCGGGCGTTATCCTGCTGCAAAATTGCATTAGGCTGCTCCTGAAGGTAGGGGATTGCCACTGGCCGTTGTACATTATCCAAGAATCGTTGGGCCATCATAGTGCCCTAAATACGAATTAGAGGTGACATGCAATTATACGCAATAGCGCCCCAAACCACTGTGCCACGTTGTCGCGCGGTGGGGCGTTCCACATTTATTGCCGGATTCAATCTGTCTCCACGTAGATGCCACACACGTATGCGGCGACTGTCACTGGATAAACAGAAGCGTGACTCATCTGAGAACGCAACGTTTCGAAATTCTGCCATCCAAGTCGCTCTAGTCCGGCACCATTCCAAACGTTGGCGTCTATGCTGTCGAGTCAATGGCAGTCTTCTTAACGGACGCCGTGAGTGCAGGCCATGTTCAACTAATCGACGGAAAATGATTCTGGTCAACACGGAAACATTCAGGGTATCTTGTACATGCTGCAGAATCGAGGTACAAGTGACTTGCGGGCCCGCCACAGCTTGTCGATGGATGCGTCGATCACGCGTGATGACGTCACTATGGCTGCACCTGCACCGCTCAATCTTGCCACATTTCCTTATTCCAACCATGTTCGCCATAGCTGATGCACCGTGCTCGCATCCATGTGGGTATCAGCTGCGATTTGACCCACAGACCAACCCCCCTTCTCAGTCCCATCACCATACCTCTCGTAAAATCGTCTATCTGCTGGAAGTGCCTTCGTTGACGGAGGCCTGGCATTCTCTTCTATACACGTATCCTCCGAGACAAAAACAAAATTTCTTCGATAATTCGTCTGGCAGAAATAGCGACACGAATATTGCCCATTCTACAAGTTTCTTCCCTTATATCTTACATCACGTGCGTCGGAGACCTACGCATTTCACATCATTTGCATAACTCAGTGACATGCGCCTACTCTGAAATTTGCATAAATTTCTGACCACTCCTTCTTGGTGTTGCATTTTCAATGTCGAGCAGTGTATATATATATAATTATACGTTGATACTTGCACTACATTACATTTTATCATTTCGCTTTCTTTGGTGGAAAAGGAAATTGTGAAAGCCAAAAGAAACACTGTATTCTATAAGAAATATGTTGTGTTTAAAGAAGTTTAAGGAAAAATAAAACATAAATACTCCTATAGAGAACAAATTTCATGCTTTGAGTGAGATGAAAGAATGCCCATTATATAAAATGGTAGAATTTACTCAAGAACTAATAACTTTTTTTCTTTTAGTTCGTACTTCCCCTTTAATCTTTTATCTCGTATTCCGTCTTTATTGGGTTTGTCCATATCAGTCCAGTGTTTGGGAAACAGAAGCAGTTTCCTTTTGTCCACTTGTTGACAAATGACAAAAGAAACATAATATACTTGTTTGAGAAAGGGATTATCTTTGCAATAACTTCCTAGATAGGGTTAATACTTTTAGATCAGAAGGACTTTCGACTTCTTTTGTTAAAATGTCTGCTTTCTATTTCTTTTCTTCCACTACGTTTGCGATAACGATAAATTAAGTTTAAAATAAATATGACTTATAGGAGATTTCCATCCAAAGAAAACATGCTTATTAATAGATAAATAACACATAAATTCTCAGTAAATACATGATTTAAAAAATCAATTAATAAGATAAATAATTAGCTACTATTTCGCCTTTAAAAAAGCAATTACTATAGTTTTAGGTAGAGATTTTCTTTTCAAAAGGCTGTTTACTACTTTTTCATGCATTTTTTGTGCATTTCTAGTTGTTGGTTTTCTAACCTTATACATATTTGCACAAAGGCTTTATTAGATAAAAAAAAAATTATTTTGCTGTTTTTAAAGTTGTAGTCACAGTTCATTTAAGCAATCAAAAATAGTATATTATCACAATGTGTTAATATGCAAATAACTAAAATAGCTAGCTATTTAGAAAGTTAGAGAGATAAAAAGAATAGATAGACATAAGGATAAATATAGAAATAAATGTGTACATAATAATAAAAACAAGTTCCTTTAAAATCAGTCACATTAAAAGAAAAATATCGCTACTTAATATTTTTTGACAATGAAAAAAGCTTTTCCTAAATGTCTCTTTAGTTTTCTAATCAATAATTCAAGGAACCATTTTACACACATCTTTTCAAAAATATAAGTATAACTTTGGCTTTTTGAATCCATTTAGATCAGATTGCAAAAGAACATAAAAGAGTACCGCATAAAAACCAATATTAGGATGAAATGACCTTAAGTGTATTTCTCATGTGTAATGCTTGCTGAAAATACTTTTCTCTTAAAGCTCTTTAAGATAAAGAAGAAGGTAAAAAAAATTTTGCTAGAGTGGTATTATTTCGGAAAAATGCATTTTTATAACGAATAATAATAACAACAAATATCAATGCATAAAATGTTTCCAGACTTCAAATTTTCTGAATTAATAGAAAAAAGAAGTTTAGCTTGGATTTTTAGTAAAATACTTGTTTATCGATTTTAATGTCCAAAAAAAAAACAATTTTTATTATATATATATATATATATATATAATTTAAGATAAATACATATTGATTTTAGAAAAAAAACTGTAGATGTGCATCATTTGCTAAATTAGATTAAGATTACAGAATATTACGATAGTGTCACAATTATTTCCTTTTGTTAAAGGGTTATGTTTTATCCGTATTGCATGCAAAACCATGATTATATTTTAAAAACCTATACGCTGTAACTTAAATAATAACGCTTATGACAGTGTAATCATATTGATAGAGTGTTGAATATCATCATATTTCCGTACAGAGTTATTTTATGTATCTATGCAAAGTTATGCATTATCGTGACACGAAAAAGTAAAATTTATGCACATGGTTAAATATGTAACTTCTGATATTTTTTTTTTTTACGTTTATATGCATGTTATATATAATTTTCAATGTACATGAAAAAGTTCGAAAATGACTACATTGGATGTTTTCAAACAGAACATACATATTTTGTTAAAACACATTGCATTATTTAAAATTTCAGTAAATTAAAAACTAAAAAAGAAAATATCAGGAAATAATCTCGAAGAATGAGAAAGACTCTCACTGGTTAAAGGGAGTGTGTTGTTTCCGATTGTTAACTTACCTTTTTTGATCATTAAGACTACAAAATGCAAAAGATGAGTGAGATGTAACAGTAAATGGTTTTAATTTTCTCAATATTTCTTTCGAATACATGACACTTACAAATAACTTGGAAATTGCACGTGAAGAGTAGCTAATGGGGTGTGTTCGTACGATAACGAAGTTTCAAAAATATCAATCTCACATATCAATCTCATAAAATTTTAAATAGTTAATTATAATTAAAATGCGCACCAAAGAATTTTCTCCCTATACCATTATGTAATGGAATACTTTTGTGTGGCCTTGTAAATCAATGACAAATGTTTTTTGCACCACAGATTATGCAAAATGTATATTATAGTATGTACTTTATAGATGCATATAAATTTTATTATGTTCGAATGAGTGTAACACCTTTAAAATGCATTTGAAACATTTTTCTCTACTGACCGTAATGTAATGGAATAATTTTGATTATCAATGTAATTGAACTATGCATCCGATTTTGATAAAATTTAAAATGACTCGACAATGTTATGTAATAATTATGTATTTTAAATTTCAAATGATTAAAATGCACTCGAAACTTTTTCCCCCCATTGACCGTAATGTAATGGAATATTTTTGATTGTCCCTGTAATTGATCTATGCATCCGTTTTTCATAAAATTTGAAACGACTCGACAAAATTATGTAATAATTATCTGTTTTAAATTTCAAACGATTCGGTTGGGTTGTTTTTGCGTTATTATATGCGGTCTGAAGGACAACTATAAGTGCTACGTATTAACATAATTACGAACACACCTAAAATCTGGAATGTGCTTTTTTCTAACTTATTTTGAAATATTACGTTCTCACTCCTCATACTTCCCGTAGTTTTACATTCAGCTAATGATAAAATATGAAACACATAAAAGTATTTTAAACAAATCTACTTCTAAAATAAATACTCTGCGGTTAATTTTATAAGTTCCCAGTTCCACTGCAATAAATGTTCTCGAAGATAAGATTTAAAAATTTTTTTTGTTTAAATACCGCCCTGAGCAAAAGCTCATTAAAACTCATGTAGACTGCTTTAATCACATCAGTAATATATAACTGGCAAACGCAGTGGGTGGTTGTTTCATCCTATTATGTTTTTCATTCCCTTTAACATGAGTACACAGTATTTTTGAATAGTTTTATAATTACAACTCTTTCATCCGAAACTCTATTTTTAAAGAGAATTTTTACGAATCTGTGTTACCAATAACTTAAGCACCAATTATTTTGTTTTCTTCTTCGCAATGCTAGATGAAGCATCACGAAATTTAGCATAAAAAATGGTAAAGCAAGGCGTGTTTACGAATAAATGCAGAATTTCCTGAATTTCATATCCAAAGCCGAAATTGACTAAATATGCGAATATTCTAAATGCGGAATTCATGTTAGATTACAGTAGCTGCAAAATTTGGACTGTGTCTTTCTTTTTAGCTTTTGAAAATTGATTCTTATTAATTTTGCAGTGCTGGATTTGAAAATGACCTATGTATTTAACTCATTTATTAGGTTAGGATTTTTCGCAATTCGGAAAGTTCAAAGTTAAAATTGAACCCCATTCGCTCCCCTCATCAACCTCCTGAGATGTTAAGCTGCAAAAATACTCAATATAAACCAAAGAATGGGATAAGTTATAGAACTAAATGAATTTGAATTGAATAAAATAACGTTTTACATAAATTTTATAGTATCAAATTTTCGCTATTCTTTAACTTTGAAATTAAAGACATGCAGGACAGGATAAAAAAACGAAGGTTCGTTTCGCAATCATAAATATCAATTATCAAATGTTAAAAAACAGGATCATCTTCTCTATTTTATAGTATGAAATTTTTGTAATTTTATAATCTCTGAAATTTATGATTACCAAAAAATCATGACATGATGGTTAAAAATGGAAATCATTTTCAGGTTTAGCATTAAACAATACAAAAAATCAATTATTAAAAGTTTAAAAAAACAACCATCACAATTTTGTTTTTTAATGTCGTGCAATTAAGTATTTAATAATATTAATTTTACATTTAATAATTTTGTCATCTGACATTAACATTTAAAAATATTAATTAAATATTATTAAATGTCGTGTTTTAATGTAAAATTAGGAGTGAAATTTTGTGACTAGTTCTGAATATTACTTAGAAGTAATAAACGCACACAATACTGTTACTTTTATGTATTACTTTATGTATATTACTATTTTATGTTTTTATATACAGATTAATTTAATGCTATAATTAGATAATTTGCCTACAATGCTTTTACCATCTTTGCTTCACGTAAGCACCAATTATGTAGCATATTATCCAACCACTCCCCCCGCGGAAACAAATAAAAAAAACCCAGTGAAGACCATTATTTAGTATCCTTGAGTAAAATGCATAAAATGTAAATGCTATATATGTCATATAACTACCCCATTGGCGCAAATTTTTCTGATGACTATTTGATAAAAATGTTTTCAAATACCAGTTACATATATATTTTTTAATTCTTTTCTATTATTTAAAAAAGGAAATAGTAATAAATAAAAAAGTTTAATTAATAACTGTAGGACAAAACAAATTATATCACTTAAAGAAAATAAAAAAAACTCGTTTAATGACTAAACAATAATAGCCGCGTTACCATACAAGGCTTAAAGTTGCCATTTTGTTGAAATCGCGCCAACGTGGTGCGTATATGACAACTGTGTCCTCTAAAAATATTGCGGGGTTTTTTGTACGATTCTTATTACATGATACTTTCCAGGATATTTATTCTTTAATTTACTGTAAAATATTTCTTTTCATTCCTCACACAACACGAGGTATTAAATTGTATTAACTATAAAATAAAGTTTAACAAGAAAGGTATATACAATTTTATTTCATATTCCAATAAAACTCTAAGATTTAAATAAACAACATGAAGTTCATTTTATAAATATAATCTTCTAGTTCCACTGTAATAAATTCACTCTGAGATAAGATTTACAAATTTTGTTGTATTTATTCCCCTAACCAAAAGTTCATTAAAATTCATGCGGCCTGCGTTAATCACATCATTAATTTATAGCTGGCGAAGGGAAAGATGCTTCATCCCATTCTATTTTTACTTCCATGAAGCTTAGATACACTCCCAACCATGACATTTTTAAATACTTTTATAATCACGGTTCTTAAAAACCAAACTCCACTTTTGGAAGAATTTTTACGAAAAACTATTCCCCATTCCGCATTGACAAAAGAAATAACCTTTAAATTAATTTTTAGATTTAAAGCCCAAACACTAATTAATTTACCCTCAAACTCAGAACAACAGTCTTTTAATAATGGGGCTTTTGAATTAATTAGTTTTCAGCTGCTGATGTGATTAATATAATTTTTACTTGAAGGTACTTTAAACGGTTTTCATGATGATTTTTCTTATATGAAGAGAAAATGCAAGAAAAATTTCTCGCAACAATTTAAAAAAGAAAAAGACATAATCCCACTTTGTTGCTAAATTAGAAAGTATTTATAAGGGACCCAATCTGAAACTGCAATCTAAGTATAATTATTACACTGAAGTATGCGCTAGTAATTACAAGACGGTCTTAATATAATTGCGCGCTTCAAATTAACCTAAGGATTGGGAAAGTTTTTTTTTCTTTATCCTTTTATCAGGCAAATGCCGCTGAAAGGAACGAGGAAATTTATCAGTATTCAATCTAACTAAAAAGGACTAAAATAAACTGTGGAATTTATCATCATATTGGAAGTTCCTCTCCGAGAAATAAAGTTTTTTCATCAACGTTTTCAGAAAATCTTATCTCTTTAAGTACTTCTACAGTCATTTTTCTAGAGTATTAAAGTGTCATCCAGATGTACTTCAATTAAAATGGAAATGATCAAGGTTTTTTTTTATCATTAATATTTTTAAAAATCGTGCAATTGATTGTATTATTTTAGAAAGATACGATAATACAATTTTTATATTTTAAAGTATTAATCAGAGTTCTTTTAATGGATTAATAAGGTTTTCAATTATTTCTTAAAACTAAAAGTGTTTTAAGGATTAATTATTAATAAGTAAGCATTAAAAAATAAGTATAGTTTGTGATTTAATTTTTATAATTTAAAGAAAGTTTCATTAATATAAGGAATTGAATAGAGTGATTCAGTAAAAATTTGTTCAACATGTACATGCAATATGATTTTTAACTCTTATATTGTTTTAAAATATGAGTAATATATGTAAAAATTTATTTATAAAATAAAAATTTGTGATAGTCATTTAAAAGTAACAGGTATTTTATTATATTTTTATATTATCTTATATTTTATAATCTTCAGAAAACGAACATAAAAAATTGAATAAACTGATTTAAAAGGCATTTAAAAAAAGTTTCTTAATAAAATTCTTTAAATTATGTCATTTTTTTTTAATTTTTCGTATTAACAATTTAAATTAGTATTGAGTAAAAAAAAAAAAAAGCTTTTTTACTAACGTTTTCAGAAAATCTTATCTCTTTAAGTACTTTTAGAGTCATTTTTTTAGAGTATTAACGTGTCATCTAGATATACAAAATTTTATATTAAAATGGAAATAATCAATGTCTCTCTTATCCTTATCACTTTTAAAAATCGTGCAATTGATATTATTCTTCTAGAAAGAAACTATAATATAAATTTTATATTTTTAATCGTTAATTATAGTTTTTATAATGAATAAATAAAATTTTCTGTTATTTCTAAAAACTAAAATTATTTTAGTGATTAATTATTAATAAATAAGAATTTAAAAAAAAAAATCTATTACAGTTTATGAATATTTTATAACGGTAGATGTGAATAAAATGTAAAGAAAGTTTAATTACTACAAAGAACGAAATAGAACTGTGCAAGCAGGATTTGATCGAAATGTACATGGAATATGTTTTCAATTCTTATATTGTTTTAAATTATGCATTAAAAAAAGTAACATTCAATGAAAAGCATTTATACTTCTTAGAATTAATATATTACATTTTACAATCTTCTGATAACTTTACACTATTAAATAAATTAAATATATAATTTAAAGAACTATAAAATATTTATTTAAATTATAGCATTTTTCAAATTTTTTTGTATTAAAAATCAAACTTATTTTTTCATTAACGTTTTTAGAAAAATTCTTATCGCTTTAAGTACTTCTACAGTATTTTTCTTGAGAATTAAAGTGCTTCAATTAAAATGGTGATGATCAAGATCTTTTTTATCATTAAACTTTTAAAAATCGTGGAATTGATTGTATTCTTTTAGTTAAATTTAAAAGTAGAATTTTTATATTTTAAAACATTAATCATAGTTGTTTCAATGGATTAACAACGTTTTAAATATTTCTTAAAGCTAAAAGTATTTTAAGGCTTAATTATTAATATGCAAAAATTTTTTTAAAAAACCCGCTGCAATTTGTGGCTATTTTACAACGATAGACACGGATACAAGAATGATTCAATACTATAAAAATTTTATACAATTAGAACTTGTTAAAAATGTACATGTAATATGAATTTTTAATTATTATATAGTTTTAAATTATACATGGATAAAAATTTAATTATAAAAGAAAAATTATTAAAAATCAATGGAAAGAACAAGTATTTCTTACATTTTTATAACGTCTTAAATTTTATATCTTATCTTTTTATCTTATTTTATCATTTTATCTTTTATCTTCTAATAAAACGAGAACATTGCAGAATTAAATAGATAATGTAAAAATATAAAATGTTTTTCTTCAAAAATAATTATGGTTTGTGGATATTTTATAATGATGGAGACGATTATTCTACACACATTCGTATGTTAAGTTAAAATTACTGTACCATCTTTATGCATGGAATTAGAGATCGATATTTCTGCGTTACTTAAAACCTACTTATTTAAAGTTTAAAGATATATTTTATAAGAAAGAAGCCTACAAAATATTTCTTAAAAAACACACTTTTAGATTGAAAACACCACACACATTTCGATTATCAGTATAAAAACAAAGACAGTTATGTGAGACTTCCTGTAGCTTTGATTAATATATATTAATAAAACTCTGATATTCTTTTAAGTAGAAACACTGAGGGATGGGTCTAATCTTCCCTATAGTCATCTCTTCCTAGTCCCTCCTACATATTACTGAGATTAAATGTAATTTAAGGTGTATGGATGTTAATACAAAAAAAAAAAAAAAAAAAAAAAAAAAAAGAAATTGAATAGAATCAATTTAAAAAAAGTGGAACGATTTTATTCAAGCTAATGAAAGCAGATATTTGTATAAAAAATATAAGAGAATATTTAATGCATAATGATTTGCATGGTAGATTTTATACATATAGAGAAGCATCTCACATATTCATTTTATTCGAAATTCTTTATGTATTTTTCATTTGTTATAAGAGTGACATTGGGAATTTAATCGATATGGAATAACGAAAAAGGAAATTATCTTTGAAATCATACTTCAAAAAAAGAATTTATAGAAAAATGAAACCGCATCAATAATACGTCAAATATATGAGATATCATCGTGATGTGACATGGTCACAAGTGTTATAATCATAATGGGGCGGAGAAGAGGCAGCTTTAATTTATGACATAATGATTCTCAAACGATTGTAAACAGACAGTAAAATGGACTTCAATTTTAGGTCGACATGAGCGACTTTTCATTCATTTAACTTCCTGGAGAAGCAAGAAAAGTTACTATGCAATTAGTTGATCCAATTATAGACAAATATGTCATTGATTAGCACAAATTAGTGCTCCAATGTTTGGGTGTTTATATTTTGAGAACATGGCGCCAATATTAGGAAAAGATATTTAGTCAGTGCATGAAAAGATATATAAATACGTGGATGAAATACGTCAATTACAAAGCTAGTACTTGTGACTATTGGCGAAAAAATATTACTTCAGTATTAAGTTTTACATTAACCACATATCTTGACGATACTGTCAAAATTTTACACGGGGAATCATGTCAATGGATAGAAAATTGGGCGAAAATTTAAACAATAATGACTCATTACTAGATAGGTGTATATCGATTATATAATAACTTCTGACTTCTCCTCAACATAAACGCTTTGTGTTAAGAAACACACTGTAAACACTGGCGATAATTAATAAATAAAGTAAAACAGTTTGTAAAATCACCATAAAATGAAAAATAAAGTAAGACACGTTTTTTAATATATTCATTATTTTTTCTTGTTTTATTTTATGTGAGAATGTTTTATTTTATCTGTGAATGTTTGCTTAATTACTTATTTATTTTATTTATTTATTTTATTTATTATTATTGCTGTATTTATTATTACATTATTGTTATTTTGTTCTTTTCGTTATTCTTTTTATTGTTTTTTCCACATTTTTCTCTCTCTTTTATTTTTTTTAGCATAATTTGCTTCTTCCACCTGTGCTTTTTCAGCTAGCATCACCTGTCGTACTCTTGGTAATCTACTCCCTCTATCTTTCACTTTATCTCGACTCTGTGCGCTTATGGGCACGCGTTTATTTAGCTGATGACAAACTATTATTGTTGTAGCTCGTAACGCGTCCTACTTTATTTTTTATTTTATGATGATTTTATAAAGTGTTTTACTTTATTTATAAACGCTTTGATTTTATACACTTGACCATTCACATGATTGTTACAAAATGTGTATTGTACATTAATATTTTAGAATAGTTAAATATTTCAATTTTATATTGCACTTTTAATTTTTACTTTTAACCTTTTTTTAAATATTTCTGAAGAAATCATATCTCTAATAAATTTATGAATAACCCCTAATTTGTAAAAAAAAATATACTCCAAGTTTAAATATCTATTAATCGGTCAATTTTAATAGTAGAATAAAGGGATTTGTTTTTGTCTTACTTGTCAGTGAAACTGGATAAGTTTACTAAACATAACTTAAAGGATTGGGGGGTGCAGGTAAAAATTTAAATATCATAATTTTTTAAAATATATTTTTATTGACCCAAATCACTTTTAGAATATTTCTTTACCACATATAAAACATTTTTGCGACTGGATCTATATGTCTTTGTTTGTCTTTGAATGGTTAAGGAATTAGCCATCGAATACCATTGAGAGTGGACACTGTGTATAATATGCGATTTTGGAGCAATATATCGTTTAGACAATAAGAAAGGAATATACTTTTTATACTTTTAAATAAAGATATACTTATTCTACTTATAGATTCTTATTATATTTTAAAATAAAGATAATTTAAGCGAAATTTACTATTTAATTACATTTTCAAAAGTTAACAAAAATAATGCTTTATTATACAATTATTGCCATATCTTTGGTACTTAATTTAATCAAAAAAGACCTACATTTTCGTTCTCAAAATTACAGTGAAATTCTACAGCAATAGTGTCGCATTTAATTAAATGAGATAACTTAAATTAAGAGAAAAAAGCAATATACTCAGATTTTACATTTACTTAATGTCATTTTAGTTTTTTCTTTTCTGTTTGTAAGTGATAACTTGTAAAAGGAAGTAAATTACCATAAGTATGTTAAGTGTAAATTAAGCCTTTAATTCACTTAAACCTTTTAATTCATTTAGTGCTTTCGCTTTTGGAAAGTAGATCATTTGTCAATATGAAATGAGATTTAGGATTTCTCTCTCTGCATTGTCTATTTTCTTGGAATTTCATACTGTTCTTGCCATTTAAAATGTGATAAAGAGCGTGTACTAAAACTAATTTGTTAAAGTATATAAAAACATTGTATAACGTCCATTTTAGTTTAAAAAAAAAACATTTAGAATTTAAAACTCCATCATATATGCATATATATATATAACATTATATATATACAGGGTGATTCCAAATTTTTTTTACAATAAAAGAGGGGTGATAGTACACATCAAGACAAACAATATTAAATAGGAGACCAAGGGTCCAAAACGTTTTCGTAAGGAAATAGCCGCCATTAAAGTTTAGGGACCAAAATTTCAAATAAACATATAAAACGGAAAAATCGGTCGATTGATTTGCGGTTTTCACTAAAATTATTCTTTATGTCGGCATTTTCTTGAAATTAAATTATAAAGATAAATTTCAAAAAATGCCGATAGAGGGCGCTTTAGACTTTGGAGTAACGAACAACTATTTTTTGCCGGTATTTTTTGCATCTCATTAAATGTTTTCGTAAGCTTAGACTCAAACTTAAATTTTGAACTCAAAATCTGTAATTGGGAGTGGTTAAGTAACACAAACTGAGCTGTGTTCAAAGGGTTCAAATTTCAATTGATTATAAAAAACGGAATAATTGGTCGATTGATTTGCGGTTTTCACTAAAACTATTCTTTATTTAGGTATTTTCGTGAAAATAAATTATAAAGATAAATTTCAAAAAATGCCGATAGAGGGCGCTTTAGACTTTGGAGTAACGAAACACTCTTTTTTGGCGTTATTTTTTGCATCTTACTAAATGCTTTCGTAAGCTTAGACTTGAACTTAAATTTTGAGCTCAAAATCTGAATAGCTGGGAGTCGTTAAGTAGACAAACTTAGCTGTGTTCAGAGGGTACAAATTTCAAATAATTGTAAAAAATGGAAAAAATTGGTCGATTCGTTTGCGTTTTTTGCTAAAACTAATTTTTAAATCAGCAGTTTTCTTGATCAATCAGTACTTTCTTGAAAATAATTTTTAAAGATAAATTTCCAAAAATGCCGATAGAGGGCGCCTTAGACTTTGGAGTAGCGTACAACTATTTTTAACTGTTATTTTTTTAATCTCATTAAATGCTTTCAAATGCATAGACTTAAATTTTGGGCTGAAATTCTGAATCGTTGGGATTGTTTAAGTAGCGAAAAATTGAATTGTGTTCGAGGAGGAAAGAGGGTTAAATTTCAACGCCTGAACACACTTCAGTTTGCGCTTCTTAACTCCTCATAACGATTCAGGATTTGAGCGCAAAATTTAAGTTTAAATCTAAGCTTCCGAGAACATTTAAAATGCTTTTGCAAGCATTTAATTAGAACCAAAAAATAATGGTTAAAATGAATTGTTGGTTACTCTGAAGTTTAAGGCGCCCTCTGACGGAATTTTTTGAGATTTTTCTTTAAAAATTTTTTCAAGAAGATACTGACATAAAGAATAGTTTTAATTTAAACCGCAAACGAATCGACCAATTTTTCCATTTTCTATAATTACTTTAAATTTGAACCTCCCCCTCCCCCTTGAACACAGTTCAGTTTATGCTACTTAACCACTCCCTACTATTCAGATTTTGAGCTCAAAATTCAAGTTTAAGTCTAAGCTTCCGAAATCATTTAAAGAGATGCAAACAATTCGGCAAAAAATAGTTGTTCGTTACTCCAAAGTCTAAAGCGCCCTCTATCGGCATTTTTTGAAATTTATCTTTATAATTTATTTTCACGAAAATACCTAAATAAAGAATAGTTTTAGTGAAAACCGCAAATCAATCGACCAATTTTTCCGTTTTTTTTTTTAATCATTTGAAATTTGAACCCTCTGAACACAGCTCAGTTTGTGTTACTTAACAACTCCCAACTACAGATTTTGAGCTCAAAATTTAAGTTTGAGTGTAAACTTACGAAAACATTTAATGAGATGCAAAACATACCGGCAAAAAATAGTTGTTCGCTACTCCAAAGTCTAAAGCGCCCTCTATCGGCATTTTTTGAAATTTATCTTTATAATTTAATTTCAAGAAAATGCCGACATAAAGAATAATTTTAGTGAAAACCGCAAATCAATCGACCAATTTTTCCGTTTTTTATGTTTATTTGAAATTTTGGTCCCTAAATTTTAATGGCGGCTATCTCCTTAAGAAAACGTTTTGGACCCTTGGTCTCCTATTTAATATTGTTTGTCTTGATGTGTACTATCACCCCTCTTTTATTGTAAAAAAAATTTGGAATCACCCTGTATACATACATACATATATATATATATATATATATATATATATATATATATATATATAGCGTTTGAGATGTATTATACATTACAGGTATTATTTTTGATTTTTATAAAGGTTTATGATTAAAAATCTACATTTAAATTACGAAAAGTAAGAAATATATCATGGGAGATTCAAAAGTGCTATAATTAATAAAATAATGTCGTAAATTTTATTAAAAATTTATTTTAAAAGTATTGCTGCACTTACTGCTTATTTACACTTTTACAAACATACACGATTAGAAACATTTTTAAATGCAGCACTTAAGAAATATATGATAAACTACTAAAATAAGCTTTGATTTAGTACATAGTACTAACATGTATTTTTTTCTTTTTTTGTAAATAAAAATGCAAGACATTTAGAATTTAAAACTCGTCAACATATAATCTTTCAAATGTATTATACATATCAGGTTCATCTTTTTTGCACTTTTATTGCAATGTGTTATTTAAAAAATCTATTCAAATACGGCATGTAAGAAATGTATCATAGGTATTCAAAAAATGATAATATTTCTTCTGATATATACTGATATTTTCTACAACACAGACTGAAGATGAATAAATTATTTAAGCATTTAATAATAGCAAAATAAACAATCATTCATGATTAACAGGTAAAGCGTTTAATATTTTAACAGTACAGATAAAGAATGTTTTTTACTGAACTTTAAAAAAAAAGTTACACCAGAATTTTTATTTAAAAATATTCGACATTTTCATTTAGAATATGACGGTAAGATTTATTTTTTTTATTAAATTTATGTAAAATATTTCTTTTTTTAAAACGAAATAAGTTTCAAATAACTGGTTGTTGCTGTATTAAAAGATTATTTCATATATATATAATATTTTTTTCTCCATTTTATTTTGGTTTTATGTGTGTTGGTAACCCTGAATTCGAATTATTTTGCTATTAATGCCTAATGCGAAGATGAACACACTTTTCTTGTATACCAAAATTTCCTGGAAGTGCTTTCCTTCGGACTGCTGGAATAGGTAGCTTTTTACATTTTGTAATGAAAGCTACCTAAAAATCGGACATATTTCCAGCTTTCATTAAAGTGAGAAAATTTTCAAAGTTATCCGGTTGAAATAAGTGATTTTATGTTCTTAGAAACACTAAGTAGTGACAAATTGCAATTTTTTTATTTAATTGCGGAGCAATAAAAAAAAATAATTGCACGTACTACTGTATTTGGATAAAACCTTTGATTCTTTTGCTTCATTTTGGGAATCACGGATTTTGAGTTGATTCTATGGACGATCATGTTCAGAATTTTCAAGGTATGTTTTTGAAACTTTTACAGAAGTTGCACTATATATTTAGCTACCACAGTATGCAAAGGAAATTTTGATAGCTTTGACGCATGCGCAATGAAATATTATTTACTAAACCTGCTCATTTTTCATACAATTTTTTTATTTTTTTTAATTTTGAGGAGGGAGTATTATTTTACAAAGTTGTATGTCATATTTTCAGAAAAGTACATTTTTTTAATTGAGAACTCTGCAAATTAAAAGCAAAAGACTTGGAAAAATTTGGGACTGTTTTTAGCAAAACCTTAATTTCTCTACAACTATGCATCCTATCCACATAAAAAAATACAGTATGTTACTATACTAAGCGGCTTAATCACAATCTGCAGTTTGAGCGCTTTTGCTACATTAGTTTTAACAGAGTTATCCAAAAGATATTCGCTCTTTTCAATTTGTGACGATCCCCTATAGAGTTTCGGGAAAAAATTCCTCATGTATTTTTCTGGATATTTAACAAAATGTCTAAAATCGCAAATGGACGGTCATCTTTGGATACACATATGGAACCAGAATTGCTGTATTAATTAATTAATGATAATTATATTCATGTATAACAAAAGGAAAAATAAAATAACCACATGTTTATTCGCTCCCTATTGCATTCATGTTTATCAAAACTCTGTACTGCTAGCTGTTTCATTCTCTTATGTGAAGATATATATATAAATATAACTCTTATTCTATGCAAAAAAACCTTGGTGAACTTACAAATTTTCCACATCACTCTATCGATAACCTAATTTATAGTGTCTTCTTACTAAGTATTTTTTATAGAACAGAAAATTATTAAATTTTTCAATCATACTTGTAAATTAACTGTAATATTAGTTTATATTAATTTAAGTTTTTTTACCTAATAAAACCTGTCGTATAAAGAATAATGCAAATTTCTAGTTTTATTTATTTTCCTTTTTTCTAACACCAGCATGCATAAATAATATACATATGGATCATAACAGCGACATTAATTATTGAATGATTATCATATTCATACATAACAAAAGAAGAATTAAAATAACCACATGTTTTATTGTGTCCCTATTGCATTCATGCTTGTCAGTAAAACCCTCCTAAAAGACTCCTACAGTAAAACCCTTTTCTGCTAGCTGTTTCATTCGCTTATGGGAAGAGCTATATATTATATAACTCTTATTCTATGCAAAATAGCATTTGAAAACTTACGGTTTTCCACATCAATATATCAATAACCCAATTTACAATGTCTTTTTACTTATAGAACATGAAAATATAAGAGTTTTCGATCACACTCGTAATTAACTATAATATAAATTTTATTCTTTTCTAATTATTGACAATTTTGTGTGTACTTGCCCTCGTGTGACAAAAAATGCAAAGTGCTTGTTTTATATGTTTTCCTTTATTACATCATCAGCATGCATGAATAATATACATATAAATCCAGAATAGCGATATTAATTATAATCATATTCATGTATATCAAAAGAAAAATTAAAATAACCGCATGTTTATTGGCTCCCTATTGCACTCATGCTTATCAAAACTGTTTTCTGCAAGGCGTTTCGTTCTCTTATGGGAAGATATAGATAATAACTCTTATTCTATGCAAAAAAGCATTGGAAAACTTACGGATTTTCCACATCAGTCTATCGATAACCCAATATGAGAGAATTTTTTTTTTCTTTATTCCCTCTATTTTGGTGAAGAAGAGGGAGAAAAATTATCCGTTAATAGTTTTCCAATAATCACAGTCGCCTTCTCTCCGTAAAAAGAATCGATCAGACATTCGAGCGAAAAATTTTTGAATAAATATCACATCAGCATGAAACAAAACAGTACATTTTCTCTTTTATTTTCAGGCATTAAAGAGAAAGATGATACTTTATCGCAATTTAAACGAAAAAAAAACGCGGCAATAAAGAATGTTTGCGTTTTTCTTTTTAAAATGATGCATTTTTGAATATCAGAGGAAAGAAAGAAATTTAGAAATGGAGGGCGTAAGAATGTGAAATAGTGTAACGTGATCAAGATAAATTGGTTTTGTTACACCATACTAAGTTTTACCACATGCTGTTTATGGAGTAATGTTTAGTCTTACGAAACGATTTAAGAGGAAAATTTCACATGCAAACAAATCATCCATATCCATCAAAACATTAGATTGTGTGATTAGAATATGATATTCATTCGTTTATATATATAACTGACGTAACTTTAAAACTTTACAAAGACAATAATGATACATAACATAAATTGTAAGTGCTAATTTACAGTGCCTTATAAGTATACTCAGTATTTTTATAGAACATAATAACATAAAAAATTTCAATTATACTCGTAAATTAATTGTAATATTAATTTTATTCTTCCCTAACAAATGACACTTTTCTATGGAATTCCCGTCTTGTAACGAAAAATGTAAATTGTTTGTTTGTTTGTTTTCTTTTATTCTATAACTAGCATGCATAAATAATATACACATAAATCCATAATAGCAACTTTAATTAATGAATGATTATCATATTCATGTATAACAGAGGGAGAATTAAAATAACCACATGTTTTACAGGCTCCTTATTGCATTCATGCTTGTCGAAACTCTTTTCTGCTAACTGTTTCATTCACTTAGGGGAAGAGACATATATAAAACTCTTATTCTATGCAAAAAAGCATTGGAAAACTTACGGATTTTCCACATCAGTTTATCGATAACCCAATATGAGAGAATTTTTTTTCTTTATTCCCTCTATTTTGGAGAAGAAGAGGGAGACAAATTATCCGTTAATAGTTTTCCAATAATCACACTCGCATTCTCTCAGTAAAAATGAATCGATCAGACATTCGAGCGATAAATTTTTGAATAAATATCACATCGGCATGAAACAAAACAGTACATTTTCTCTTTTATTTTCAGGCATTAAGGAGTAAGATGATACTTTATCGCAATTTAAAAAAAGAAAAAAAACGCGAGAATGAAGAATGTTTGCGTTTTTATTTTTGTAAATGATTTATTTTTTGAATATCATAGGAAAAAAGAAATTTCGAAAGGGAGGGTGTAAGAATGTGAAATAGTGTAACATGATCAAGATAAATCGGTTTTGTTGCAACATACTAAGTTTTAGCACATATTGTTTATGGAGTAATGTTTAATCGTATGAAACGATTTAAGAAAAACATTTCACATGTAAACAAATCATCCATATGCATCAAAACATTAGATAATTCGTCAAGTATTAGAGATGGATCTTGAAGTTGGTGTTGTAAAGAGGTAAAATGTTTATTTCAAGGAATCATTCTTATTTTAGGAGAAAATAGTAAATTATTATTTAAATGCTACTGCATCACATATTCCTTAATTTTCCTTATTATACATACTTTTTTCAAATAGTACACTAGTAAAAAGGGCATTTAAGTTAAAAAATAGCATAAAATTTACAAGAAATCCGGTAAATTAGGCATTTAGATACTATTAAAATGAAAATGTTGTCTTTTCTTTTCTTTGGTATATATACATATATCTCTGATCGTTGTCATGATGTAACTATCGTATTTATGAACCGATATGAATGAAACTTGGTGTATATATAGTACAAACTAATATCTCGACCGAGTTCGTTGGCAAGCATCATCTGTCATCGTGATTAAAAAAGGCAGCATTTTAACTTTTTTTAATTTAAATTTAAGTACAAAAAGATTAGAAATTGAAAAATATTTTTCTTATATATGTTTGACTTTAATACAAAGATTCCAGAGCATTTTTTGTTTTCTTTATGCCTTTAAAAATTGCTGAGTTATCGTACTTTGAATTTCTAGTGTGGTTGCCATTCTGAAATGGTCTGATTTTTGTCATGTGATAACAAGCGTATTTATGTACCGATTTGTTTGTAATTTGGCGTGTACATAGTATATACCATTATCTAAACCGAGATCTTTGGTCAATTTGATCTGTATTCGTAATTAAAAATGGCTGCCATTTAAATAGAAAAAATAAATAAAATTTAAAATCAGGTTTACAAGAATTAGAAGTTAAAAAAGATTGTCCTTTTATGTGTTTGACCTTGATACAACGATACCAGAGCATTTTTGTTTTCTCTATATATTTAAAAATGGCTGAGTTATAGCTTTTTGAACTTCTAGTATGGTTGACATTTTAAATGATCCGATTTTTGTCAGGCGATAACACGTATATTAATCAATCGATTTGGTTGTAATTTGTATTTAGTACATACAAATATCTCGACTGAGTTCTTTAACCAGACGAGTGATTATTTCTCCCACTGGCTGGATAATCTCATTGGTCCACTGGTTATCACATTTTAAGTATGCCAGAAATGACGTTTATTGCTTAAAGCTTGGCGATAAGAACAGATTATATGAAGATATTTTTTTATTAATATCTCTCACTTCTGATTTATTTAATTTATTAAAACATTGAAAAACTAAATTATCTGTGAACTTCCTAATACTTATTATTTTAAACACATTATATTTGAAAAAATTATTGCACAGCACTTGTAAATGAATGCGTATTTTCTGCCTGCCGACGTGAAGATTGAATAAAACGGGCCGTGGCTTGTTTTCATCGTCGCCAAGTTTCAATGAGGGGGATTTCAGCCAATGAGGATATCCAGCCAGTGGAAGAAATAATCGCTCGTTTTAACCAGCATCATTCGCTATCTTGTTTCAAAATGTCGGATCAAAATGGCTATGTTAAACTTCTTTTAAAATTTTAAATTTAACATCAAGTGCAAAAAAATTAGAAATTAAAAAATATTTTTCTTTTGTCAGTTTTCAGTTGAATCGAAGATTCCAGAACATTTTTTGTTTTGTCTATATCTTTAAAAATGGCTAATTTAAGCATTTTGAATTTCTAAAATGGGTGACATTTTGAAAAGTCTATTTGCTTGCAACTACACTCGGATATGTCAATTGATTTCGATGTGGGTGAGCATGTGCATATGATATACTAAGATATAGATTAAGCTCAATGGTTAATTTCACCCATCATGTTGGTATAAAATGGCAGGTACTTCATTATATCGCCCAGCCAGGCCATCGAATGCGGACCGCTTTAAGGAAAACTAGATTGTATAAAGTTGATTAATTTCTCGAAATTCCTATTTATATTCAGTATTGATAAACAAGTATTGAATCTTTATTATCGTGTTCCACTAATTTGAGCTTTGTATGGTTGAATAATATAACTTGATTTTTTTAAAAGAAAAATATATGAAAGCTACCTCTTCCCCCCGGTACTGGTCGTAAGAACTTTTTTTTTTTGTTACGTCAGTTAAGGATTTTGAAATGGAATTTTTCGGACTAAAATTGAAATTAAAATAATCTGCAGGTATTTGGATATTAAGTTATTCATAAGGAACGTTTTAAATAACAAACAAGTTGGAAATTGCACGTGAAGCGTAGCAAATTAGGTGCGTTCGTACGATAACGAAGTTTTAAAAATATTACTTTCATATATCAATCTCATAAAATTGTAAATAGTGAATTACAATTAAAACGCTCATCAAACAATGTTCTTCCTATACCATTATGTAATGGAATACTTTTGTGTGGCCTTGTAAATCAATAACAAATGTTATTTGCACCACAAATTATGTAAGATGTGTATTATAATATGTACTTTATAGTTGCATATAAATTTTATTAAGTTCGCATGAGTGCAACAAGATTAAAATGCATTTGAAACATTTTTTTCCATTGACCGTAATGTAACGGAATACTTTTGATTGTCCTTGTAATTAATCTATGCATCAGATTTTCATAAAATTTGAAATAACTCGACAAAATTATGTAATAATTATGTATTTTAATTTCAAACGTATAGAATATACTTGAAAAATTTTCCCCATTGACCATAATGTAATTGAATACTTTTGATTGCCCCTGTAATTGATCTATGCACACGATTATCAAAAAATTTGAAATAACTCGACAGAACTATGTAATAATTGCGTATTTTAAATTTCAAACGATTAAAATGCATTTGAAACTTTTTTCCCCATTGACCGTAATGTAATGGAATACTTTTGATTGCCCCTGTAATTGATCTATGCATCCGAGTTTCATAAAATTTGAAATGACTCGACAAAATTATGTAATAATTATGTATTTTAAATTTCAAACGATTCGGTTGGGTAGTTTTTGCGTTGTTATATGCGGACGGACAGACGGACGGACAGACGGACGGACTGAACGACAACTATAGGTGCTACGTATTATATAATTACGAACGCACCTAAAAAATGGTCTACTTGTATTAGTAATTTTTATACACAGTTCAGAAAACAATAATCAGTCATCAACTATTACGTCAGTTACCGTGGAATTAAACTGGCAAGATTCGGTAATAACTGCCAGTGTATTGAAAATGCTTTGTTAAAAGAGAATCCATTCGTTTCTAACACTTTCCAACATATATTAAAAGTCTTTATGATTTTTTTTTATCTATCTGAACTCGTAAATGCATTCAGATTGCTCTAACTTTTTCTCTATGTTATTGATGTTTAATACAGTACGATCGCTATTGAATATGAAATGTGTATCATCAATTACAGTTCATTTATAGATACGTTACATTATGGTTAATGAAAAAAAAGTAGTTTTAAGTTCATTTTAACCATGTTTGACCATTTTAAAAATAATAAGTATACTGTATACTAGATATATTGTAGTGCAAGTTTTGAATGATTTTAAAAGCTTTTCGTATCGAATCAGAGTTACATTCTCTCATAAAAGAAAGAAATAGTTCGCAAAGAAAGTTTTCCTTTGGAAATAATTTTTATAAGTAGATGAATGCAATGGGGATCTAATAAAACATGTGATTTTCTTAATTTTCTTTCGTTACACATGAATAAGTAACATACAATCTTTTATTATTAAGATGATAATCTTCTGCAAATTATTCTCAGAATATTTATGCATTTTGCAAAAATCAAAAATCAAAAGTCTCTCACAAAAGAACTTTAGTTTCCCAAATCACTTTTAGAATTGGCATAGCTAAAATTCAATTCTAGGTAGTGCTAAACAATTATTTGACCGACACATTAGTGCGGGAAGTTTAAGAGATTGACATATATTTTCACCCATCTTCCTCATAAAAAATAGTGAGTAATATAAAACGCTTGACTTACATTGGCTAACAAATATACTGTAGTGCAAATTCCGTATGATTTCCAATACTTTTCGCATTGAATCAGAGTTACATATTCTCATAGAAGAAAGAAATACCTCGCACTTTTTTTCTGTGGAAATTATCTCGATAAGCATATGAATGCAACAGGGGTGCAATAAAACAAATGGTTTTTCTCAGTTTTCTTTTATTATACGTGAATAAGTAATATATAATCTTTGATTGTTCGGAGGAAAATCTAGTTCTAACTATTTCCAGAATATTTATGCATTTTAACATTGGAGAAAAAAATAACATGGTCAAAGAAAATTTATATTTTCATCATTTGTTTCAAAATTATAAATATGAATGTAGAGACTAGAAAAAGATTACTTTTTGTTTGAAATTTCATTTAGCATAAATGCAATAGTGTTCTTAAACAACATTTTTTAAACCTTATTTGGTTGCAAATAAATAAGTAATCTAGCCTTTGGTTATTAACAATTTAACACTCTAGTTCTATGTATGTATAATTTATTTAGATATTTGGGGATTTGAGTAAAATATCAAGCATTCTATAAATTTTTATTCCTTAGTTATTCTTTTTTTCAGAGTTATAAATGTGAATCTATAAATACCATGAAAGTTTTCATTTCATTGGCAATGCCTATAAGTATAAATACAAACTGATGCAAATAAATCGTGACTCATTGTGTAGCCATTTTGTACTGCATCAATAAGTAATTTCAATAGTTGATCAATTAATAAATACCTACAGCTATAGTGTAATATTCTGGAATGATGTTCTAAATATTTATATTTTTACGTATTGAAATTATGTAAATCTAAATTAAAAGTGTAATTAATAATTATTATTTCATAATGTATATGTACGTTAGAAATGCGAATGAAATAGCAAGCAGGAAAAAGTGCAAATCTGGATAAGAATGGACATAAATTAAAGCTTATGAAAAATGTTTTTATTTTAATACTGCGCTTTTTTATGCATGAATATGTAATGTATACACTTTATAAATTAAAAGAGAAAGTTTTGTTCTAAAAATACACAGTTTGTTCATGTATATAGTTTGTCCTTTCGCTGCCAGATTTTAGATAAGATCCAAAATAAAGTATGGCTAAACTTCCGTAATCAGGACCATATCCGAAGAACATATTTAAGTAAATGTGATTTGGCGCTAGAGTTTTTTTAATCCTTTAGTGGAAACAACGATCCTATTAACCCTCCAAGCGTCTTGCAAATGGGTAAAATTGTAATGTTGTTTTCTCTGCATTTTGTTTTAAAAGCTAATAAAATATGATTATTTCAATATTACATAAAAAATCTTATTTAGGAATTTAAATGTAATCCTTGAGTCTTAATCATTCTTTAATGCTTTGAAAATTCATTAAATTTATAGAATTATAATATCTTAAACATTGCTTATATTGCAGTGAAACCTGGAGCTTAGTGTACGGAATTTTACGGGCCAAACGCTTAGAGGGTTAAAGAATATTCGAATCATTATAAAAATTTTTGGAAATGTTCCAAATACAGAAGATAAATAAAAAAAATTTGTATTATTTTTTCGTTTTTCATTGAAGCCTGAAACTTTATTTCTCCTTCAGACATTTGTTGAAACAAGCAAAAGATGATATGTATCGATAATGTAAAAAAGTATTTCTTGGTATTCATAACTAAAATACATTCATAATATTTACATGAATATGAATTATTTTTTTTTATGTTTATAATTGTTTTAAAAGTTTTGGAAATTATTCTTACCTTACGAATAGATAAAAGATATTTACCTGAAAAAAAGAGAAAAAAATAAACATTAATTTGCATACTTTTCAAAACCATAAAATAAATGTACTTCACAAACAAAATAACACAATTAAAATATCACATTTCCCTGTAAAAATGAAACACATAGGGAGAAACGTTATTACTCAATGTTGGTGATGCTATGTTCATTTTCATAAGTAAATTATTATCATTTAAAATATGTAAAATAATTTGTGGGAATTATAATTAATTCCATGATATTAAACAAAGTTATCTTAATTGTAAACTGGGATCTTATCTAATAAAATTTTGCGTTAAGATGAGAAGCTATTTAGAAAGTATAAATATCATAGCACAAGCTGAAATAATAATAAAAAAATAATAAAAATACTTTATTTTCAAAGTTTTAAAGAATATAAAAATCTAAAATTCACCTTTTAATAAACAAACAAGCATATATATATATATATATATATATATATATATATATATATATATATATATATATATATATATATATATATATATATATACATACATATAGATTCCTTTTGCTTGAATATGTTTCTTTCCGCTCGAATTAAATCCACAAACAATATTACATACTTATATATACTGGAATTTTTCATACGTTACATGTTCATATACTTTTACACGAAGTAAATAAAAATTGATTGGCAAACGCATTAATAATTTTAAAAGTAAATAATATTTTTCGAATGAAAAAAAAATCATAATAAGTACAAACGCAAAAATAATAAGGAAATATTTATCTAACCAGTCCCATAATGACAATTATTTTTAATATCAAAACTTATCTAAATTGTTTCACAAATATGTCATAGAAAATACAAATGTCTCTTATTTAGCTTAAAAATATTTCTTCAAAAATAAATTTCTTTCTAAATATGTCCATGATTTTCTTCAAACAAAGCTAATTACAGTGAAATGTTTCAATTAAATCCGTTCTAAAAGAACTTTAGAAATTGTTAATAAATTAAATTGTTATAAAATATAACAAAATTATAAAAAGTAAATTTCTAATAATACCAGAAACATTTCTTCTTATTTTAAATTATTATTCGACCCATCCATAACGAAGGTAACAAGGCGAAAGTAAAGAAATGTATTTCTTATTATTATTATTATTATTATTATTATTATTATAGCATTTGCGATGAGTTAAAAAATTATAAATAATTTAAACAATAGCTTGGATTTGCCCCATTATTCGAATGGTAATGACAAATACCAATATAAAAGTACACCGTAAAAAGAAAGAATCTGTAAAGTTACTTATCCTTTTTTAGGAAACTGATACTCTTAGAAATTTTTATGTAACGGAAACAACAGGAATTCATATAACCGATTCTGTTACATGATTTTTTGCGGTTACCATTACATAAAAAGTTCTATAAAACCCTATTTCTAGAAAAAAATTAAAAATTTGACAGTTTTTTTTCAGTGCATATATATATATATATATATATATATATATATATATATATATAAAACAAGAAATTGCATGTGATAAAAAGTTAATTAAATCCAATTGATTTTTTATATCATCAGATTTTAAAACATTCACCTTTTATATAAACATTTTAATAAAATTTTTAATTTTTCTTAAGAAAGGTGTTATAATAAAAATATTATAACATAATATTATAATTATATAATAATATTATTATAATTATAGATCATGGTCTATAATTTAATTTAATTTTTTGCAATAGAGCGCGTGTTTTTTGTTATTTATATCTCATGGTAGCGTGTCATATGTATTGACCGAGAAATATTTTGAAATTTTGTTTTATTTATATTATGACTATGGAACTTGTTTGACGGTTCCGAAACATGTCAATGTATTTTATTTTTATTGTAACACATTTCTTAAGATAAAATAAAAATTTTTATTAAAAAGAAATTGCATGATATACTATTTAATATTTTTATTTATATAAAAGGCTATTTTTGACTGTACAATTTCAATTTTAAACACTATTCATTCAACAGAAATTTCTAACATTAAAAATTTTATTTTCCTTCAATTTAACCAGCAATCCCTGGGAAATACCTTAAGCAAATTGTCATCCATTCGACTATTTTTTTCTTTTAAATAGAAAGCAATTTTTTAGTAATATTATCAAGCGTATATTACCATAATGTTACATTATTATAGTAAGCATAAAGTTAAATTACGGCTCTTTAACCGTTTTATAGAAGACCGTTGAATGTCTGAGCAATCTGCTAAAAATTTGAAGCAGTGGATAATTTTTTTAAATAAAAGTTCTTTGTAGTTAAGAGCTTAATATGGCTGTTTTAGAGCCTTTCAGTTTTAACTCAGGCTTAAGGCTCAGCTCAGGTTTACGGCGTTTTGCAAATAAATAATCATAGATTTCACTTTTCAACATAAAACAAGCATTTCAAAGTATATTTTATGTGTACACGAGTTACATAATCATTATTGATTTTACAAGGAAATGTAAAATTTTGATCTTCAGTTATTATTTAAAATATCTTAAAAGTTTATCTAATCTTATCATCAGTTTTTTTAATACTGCTTTTATTTCTGTTCAAAAAAGCAGCTCTTTCAAAACAGCTCTTTTTTTCGTTGAATGCAATTCTAGTATGGCCACCGAAGATTGTTCAGCAAAACTTATATAACTTACACAGTACTTGAAACTACAACAAAGAGATCAGAAACAAGAACAGATGGCAATGACATATTCCAGCGTCAAATGCCTCGGAACTTTAAAAAAGTAAGCAACCAATTTAATTAATTAAATATCTTTAAATCCTGGATTTAATTAACACTTCAACATTTTGCTGCTGCCTTGCTGATCTGTCCGTCAAAACAGAGGCGTACTGAAACATTTCACACATATTTAGCCTCTCAAGTATCAAGCTTGCTTTAAAATAAAATTATTTCGTGAATGATCGGCGACAACAAACCAGCGTATTTCAATGAACGAGTCAAGTTTCTTTTCCTCTTCCTACGTAACTACTACTACTTCCACTCTTCATTTTAAAGTTTTGAAGTACTCTTTCGAAAAATCTTTCCGCATTCATCAGAGTAGCAATTAAGTTTTAATTATGTTTCAATATTTTCATTTTCGAGCCGGAATGATTTTTCTGATTCTGGGGGAAATTTTAATTAAATTGGATCTGCGTCACATTTTTATTAACTCAAGGACTGGTAAAGTTGTATTAAAAGAAGATTTTTAATTTTCGAAAAGCTTAAAAGAAGGAAAAAACAATCTATTATTTAACTGTCGCGTTATTTCTTTCACGGTTTTAATTTCAGTAAAATGAAACGAGTCGAGGCTAAAACAAGTTGCATTTTTATCATTTGTAGACAGCGAAAAACATATTTTTACACTTCTAGGATTACATATTATTGTTTATGGCGTGGATAGCGGAAAAGCTTTTAAAAGAATTAGAAATACTTGTGTTCGTATTCTTAAAAGTTTATTTTTGAGGTAGTATTTTATATAAATATATTAGGGTATAAAAGTCCTTTAATCACAGATTTATTCAAAGCACTTTATTGTAATTAGCTTTGTTCAAAGAAAGCCCTAGAAACATACAAAGAAGGCTTAATCTTTACGGAAATATTTCGGAAAATTTGCTGGAATTATGAGCATTTATAGCTTGAATAGCATAATAGAAAAATGTCATTTTAATAAATGAAGACATCAGTTAATAGAAGGAATTTTGACTTGCCATTAAATATATATTTTGTTATTATAATTGTGAGGGCCCTTATTCTATAGTTTTAAGTGAACAAATTTTATTTACATTTGAAATATCAAAGCTTTTTATATCTGTTATTGAAATATTTCATAATTTCTTTTAAATCTTAAGTTTATAAAAATGCAAAGAGTACAAGTGTTAAAAATCTGCAACTTTTGCTGCATGGTCATTCCATCGCTTTTATAAAAAACGATAACTTGACGGTGCTATGGAGCATTCTGATTGGCCAGAGTAGAGATTTTCTAAATATGCGCGTGGAGTGACTGTAAAAAAAAGTAGCATATTTTTAACAGTGCGGTTTATCATAAGCTACATTTTTATGATTTAAAAACAGCTAAAACATTTTTTCTTGTTTGATTTCGTATTACAATTTGATAAAATAGAATGATTAAATTTGGAATATAGAAAATTGTTTTTAAAGTTAAAATAATTAGTTTTAAATTGTTCTTCATGCTTGACACATGATTTTTTCGTTCTTGTTTACTCTTATGTAGAGATCAAATCTTTTTCTATAATGAATATATCAGTATTAAACAACTATTTTAATTACACATTTTTAATATAATAACTACAAAAAATAATTAATAACTCAAAATCCAACTATAACTAATGTCTCCCCTCTGCTCAGATATGAGAAAAAAAAAACTTCTCAGCCGCCTTTAGTAACGTATAAAAAAGAAAAAGATAAAATTAAAGCGATTTCAACTCCTGCATTTAGTTAATCAAATCAGAATGGCTTCTGTTTATCCCATTTGAAAATTTCCAAATTAGGTATAAAAGTAATAAAGTAAATTCCCAATTTCTTCGAATAATTTAAGTAACTTTACAGATTTGTTTCTATACTGTATAACGATGTAAAATATAATCCACAACAAAAATATACTATAACATAAAAAAATTCATTCGATATTTCAGTTCGTGGCTACATTTAATTTTCATTGACATACATATATTATATATATACTATATTATAGCGTTGCCACTTATTATCTAATTTTATTTGATTTTCTTTAACTCTTATGTAGAAATAAAACCTTTTTCTCAAATGAACATATCAGTATGAAACAATTACTTTAATTAGATATTTTTATTTTAATAGCCACAAAAACATAATAAATTGCTTTAGATATATCTATGACTAATATCTCCCTTTGCTCGCATATATAAGAAAAAAAAACTCTTATTCACCTTTAGTAAAATAAAAATAAGGGAAGATAAAATTAACGAGATTTCAACTTCTCCATTTAGTTAATCAAATCAGAATGGCTTCTATTTATCCAATTTAAAAACTTTCCAAATTAGGCATAAAAACCCTAAAGCGGATTTGAATTAAAGAGTTTATGCAAATAGAGCATTGAAATAAAAATTAACGACGAGAACCGAACATCATTAGCAATTAAGGAAATCACACAATGAAAAACTAAAAATCAAGTTCATACGGTCGTAAAAAGATTTTTTTACAAATACAGGAAGATCTGCTTTAAAAATTCCTGACGAAGATTAACGATGTATTATCCATGAAGTTCCCCTCTTTCTTTTTAATTTATAACCAAAGACAAATGGAGTTTTGAATTTTAAGATACAATATATTCTAGTCATTAAAATGTAAAAACAATAAAAAATATCATTGTTTAAGTTAATTGGGCGTCATTCATGTGATGATTTATTCCATATCGGCCGTCTCCATGAAAAACTAAAATCTGAAAAAAATCTCTTGATTAATAATGCATGAATTCCCCCTTTTTGTCACTCGAGAGTGATAAATTTTAACGATCCTTGTTATGAATATGTATTTCTTGCAGTTAAATTTGTCCATACCCATCAATTTTGATTTTTATTAATTGAAGAATTACTTGACGTGACATATAAATTGATAAATATGGATGAATAGATACATAGCATGAATTATGTGTTTTTTCTTGTGAAAAATTTACAATTTCATTTTAAAAATTAAACAAAAAAAATTAAAATAAGTAAATTTTTCCATTAATTTAGTATAGGATAAAGACACCGAATGTACATAATTATCGAAAAAAATTGAAAAAAAACTTTTAAAGTATGATTTTATATACATAATAGGATATGCTTCATTGCATTATACATTCGCATGACATAAGTAATTTGACGTCAAATTGTAATATTGTAAGGTTTATAAGTAGAAGAATTGAATGTTTTAAACATTTATACGATAAATATATATATATATATATATATATACTAATATTTTTTTCAAAAATTAAAACGTTAAGTTAATAGTTATTATACTTCATTTTTTGATCTGCCATGATATTTATATGATCATAATATTTTTCCTTTAGGGGAGTCCGGGACAAAATTGTCATGTTGTCTAAAAAAAAATTATTGAAATTATTTTTTTTTTTGCTTTTTTTTTCCCTCTTAAAATCATGTTTCAACCATGTTTCTTTCTTAATTGGTACAAGAAATATTATATTTTATGTTTTGGTTTGTTTCCACATTACGGCTTTCCAGCAATGGTTGTAGTGGAAATTAATTCTTGTGAAAATGAGTTTTAATTCCAAATGAATTTTTAAAAATTTCTTCTATTTAAGTAGTTTTAATTAAATAACCGTTAGAGTTAAAGGGATCAAACATGGAACATGTCTTTTTCACTTTTTTAATTCAATTTTGATTCAACATGTTTGAAAAAAAAACTTTTAAAATTATGATACTAAAAAAAGAATTATGTAATTTTTTTTTCAAATTTTTAACTTTAAATATTAATTTTAAAATTAGATTTTTTTCATATTTAGATTTTTTGAAAGCTGAATGAAAATTAAAGCTTATATAACTCTATTTATTTAAATAAAAAAAACTCAAATTCTACAAATAATATTTTGCCTTATAAAGATTTAAAGTAACCTCTTAAAAAAAATCAATTACATTTAAAAAGAAAGAAAGATATAAGAAATTTTATCATGTGATTTTGTATACAAATTACGTGTTTAACTAAACATTTTTTTTAATGTGTTCCAGACCCCCTTAACTAGCTTATTTTTTGGAAATAAAATCCCTAACATTATTTTAAGGGCTTATAAAAATCATGAATAAAAAAGGTTTTAGAATCTACAATAGATTAAAAAATGATTGTTTTTTCAATGTATTTAAAATTTTTAAGGAATAACACACGATAATTGCTTTTCTTGATTAAATATTTCACCTTAAGAGGCCACACTACTGGTTTGAAAACACCCGGCTGATAATGTTCTTTTCAAATATCTCGCTCCAATTTTAATATTTTCTCATGATAGTTTTGCAAAAGATAGCTGAAGATATCCACAGCCGAGTTAGCTTTTACTTTTTCTATTTTCTTTATATTCTTTTTATATTCGGATAGTTTCATTTTCATAACCGGTTCATATTGGTTCTGAAAGTTAAAGTATTTTTTAAAAAATCTGACACCAAAATAGAAAAAGTAAAAACTAGGCATGTTGTGGATCGTCCTCAGCTATCCTTTGCAAAAAAATCACTTCAAAATATTAAAATTTAAGTGAGATATTTGAAAAGAATGCGCCCATAGACTTTATATTATCCTCCGGGTCTTTTTTTTTTTTTTTTTTTTTTTTTTTTTTTTTTTTGTCAGCAGTGTGGCGTCTTAAGATTGCAGATCACGTTGAGCAGACAGAAAATAAACGCATTTAAAGCTGTATGAAAAACTTTGTAGTTTCTTAAACAATGAACGAAACACAACAATCTTTTTCTTTACTTTCAAACGTTCATATGGTTTGAGAAAATATTCAAATATACATATATTTGAAAGTTTTAATTAATGCATAACGGAAAAAGTTGCTTTTGAAAAACATAAATACTAAAATATGCATTTTTGCGCGCTCAATTTTACAAATTCTATTGCAGATGCAAGTTCAATGCTTCATATTTTAATACTTATAATACTATAATTTTCACTGATCTCAAATTTCAAAATATATTATAATTCTTTATGATACTTAACGGTTTTAGTATTCTGAATAAATTTCACTGAATTTTACCAAAAAAAGTTATATTTATTTTCTCCGTCCACAATATTTTGTGACAAAACTCAGGCACAATTGTTGTTCAACATAAAGTAACAAATGTAAACCAAGATTATACATAATTTCAACTCTATGATAATTACTTTTTTAATTACTGACATAGTACCAATCTTTGATTCCCAATATTAAAATATCAATTTTTAGAAAAAGGCTTCAAATTTAGCTTATAGTATTACAACAGCAAATGCTTTTATGCAAGATATTTGTAGTCTTAACTTTTATTAGGCATTTTTGTAACTTTCTTTATTGGATTTATATCTTTTGAAAGTATCCATTCAGAAATTTGTGAAAAACCCTTTTTTTAACCATCAACGTAATCTGCCCAATTAAAATGCTACGAGAAATATGTGGAATAAAATTTAAAAATACTAAAATAATAGGAATTTCAAAGGGTGCATTGCTTTCTGAAATAAACATTTATACAATTTCATAGTTTGAATTTTGAATACTTAAAAAATTAAACAGTATAAGAATATGTAACAAAAATATATCTCCATTTTAATTACTAATCAAATTATATGAATGTTTAATTTAAGAATATTTTGGCAAAAACACTCAGATACATTTACAGAACTTGATAAAACGCATTTCTCTGGCACATTCAGATGTTTTGCCATTTGTGAAAAGAATATTTTTATTAAGTGTAGAAAAATGCAAGTGAAACTTGAGTCAGATTGATTAACTCAGAAAGCAACATCCATTAGTCATTTTTAAGATCAGTGATAGAGATATTAAACACTGATATTTACAGGATATTCCAACAATTTCACTGTGAATGGATGAAAGAACTTGCGAATGATTAATGATTGTTTCCACTAGATTTTTTTCTGCTGTTGTTTCTGACAAGCTTTCAAGCACTCTATTTTTAAGTGAATATATTTATTCAAAAACACGTTATTTTCTGTGTTAATTAAGCTTTATTTAAGGAAATGATTTATTTTGTGTCATGTGTTATTGAGAAAGAAATTAAAAAAAAAACAAATATTTGAATAACTATTTTGAAAATTCCTTTTATCACATTGGTGCTTTCAAATGTACTTCGTTATTCTCTCTGGAGTAAAGACATATTATTAACAAAACACAGTTAAATAAGATGTTACATTAGTGTCAAGGTTACATTATCTTGTCTGATGAATTTCTAGTTTTATTAATTTTTTCAGATATTTATGCGTTTTTAATTTATGCAGAAATATTTGAATTTTTCATGTAGGTTAATTTAAATAAAGATTGTTACATAGATAAAGAAATCGCAAAGAAGTATAAACATTTTTGAAGCAAGAACAACACAAAGGGTGTTTTTTTTATTTATGCAATGATTTCCTAACCATATTTTGATAGACAATTATCATATACATTATTATATTTTAGTTTCAAGATAAAATATTATTATTAATCCAAGGTTTTAATTAATCTAGTCTCATATCCATCGCTATTGTATAAAACTTATAATCCTAAAAATCCAGGCTAATAGTCTAGGCCTTACTATTTGAACATCAAAATGTAGAGGGATCATAAACTGGATACTTTGTCATAGATGAATATACAGATAATCCAACATTATGCCAAAATTTTTACCAATTCGAAACCCACAAAATTAATTTTCTTAACTGACATAAAACTTATACGTTAAAGCTATAAGATACGAAATCACGTTTGAAAAATATAAATACGACAGTATCATATTCATACTGTAGTTAAAAATTTGAGATAAATGCAAGGCCAACAACACAAGACTATGAACGTTTTTTCTAAGATATCTAGCTACCGAATGTTTATACGCTATTATAGATCTATCGTGCACATGATGCACATTGTCCAAGTGTTTTGAAACTTTAGGGGAAATTATGCATTGTTGCTCTTTATAGATGGGAAATTTTATACATATAAAAAGATCCATACTTCAGAATATCCAATGAATTTACAATCCCTTTAATTTCTCAATATATATATATATGTGTGTGTTTACTTCATTACATATTCTTTGCAAACTAGCCTCTATTTTTCGCTCTGAACTCATCAAGTGGACTTTGATATAAGAGTTAGTTTCTAATTTAAGATTTCTAAACTTTTTAAGTGTATTTATGAAACAAAAATCCTACCTTGATAAAAATAAAATTACTGTACATTCGAATTAATTTTCCTTTTTCGATATATGAAATATTCTTAATTGAAAATAAAGTTTTTACTATCAAAAGCAAAGCAGCAACTTCAATATTTATTTGAAAATATCAATTTTGTATAAAGCTATTTTTGCATTTTTTTTTTTCGACCTACTATATCGAAAATTCTATTAAATATTTTTCAAGAAAAATCAATATTTCTAACGTATAAAACGCAATACACAATTTTACGCATCAATATAATAATCAATTAAGAGAAAGGAATGTGTTCTACAAAATAAATTTGTAAAAAAAATCTAAATTAGTTAAATCAAATTCTTAGTTTAATTTTCTGCTAAGAAAATAATTAAAAATCGAACTGTACAGCTCCAACAACTTCGAACATGTATTGCCCTAATTCGGACGTCCCATTCTGAATCATTCCCTCCCTTCTCATTTCACTTCAGTTCCAAATCATCTAAGTCACATCCCACAGACGATTTCAGAAGCTAATTGCGCTTCCGTCGGATGGCAACCTCATTCACCGCTCCGGCGTTCTTTCCTTTCGTGCGAAAACAATCGGAAAATGCAGTTAGTTACAAGTTAATGGAATACAGAACTGACACCATTATCTGCATTTCGAAATAAAAAAAAATAAGAAAACAATGCGAAAAAACGATGGACCTCAGGACGACAAGCTTAATAAAGTTCCCGACACTGGTTAATCGACGGTTGCCATGGGGATGGAAACTTATGCGGTTGCTTTCCGTTCCATTTCTCATTATCCCCCCAAACTCTTTAAGAATCCGTTCGAAAAGAACTATCCGGCGGACTCGAATTAATGCGGATTTCTTTCGGTCCGTATGTTGCGTGCGGCCAATCGCTGCGATCGTCAAAAGAGAATTATAAGAATTAAAACCCTCCAAAATGGCCCATGTGGAATGATTTATGAGTCATCTCCAACCCACTGGAAATGTCAGGTGTTCTAATGGTTCATAATGGAACATTTTAGCTACCTCCGCGCAATAGTTGTTGAAAGAGAGAGAAAGAAAAAATGGGGCAGATTGGAAATGCCATTATTGGAGTGCTATGGAAATGACATATCGTGTGATGAAGACGTACAATTCTGCAGCTGCGTTTGCAGATTAGAGAGAGAAAGGACTGCAGACGTCATTTTCGAATAATGCAAATCGGTGAATAATTACCTGGCTCTGCATTCCGTCATCAATAAATCTTATCAAATGAACACAAAATTGTTCTAAGTTTTAACACAGTTTCCTGGAATATTTAAAGTAGTGAAAGACTTATTTAAGAGATCAGAATTCAATATGCTACGTACCGTAATTGAAAAGGCTATTTTAGAAGTTTTATTTTATCCATTTTCTATAAGTAGAATTGTACAAGATTAAATTTTCTATTTAGATGCGTTTTAGGTTATATTTTAATATTTATTTTGCTTTTGTTGTTAATAATAGAGTTCTTGTTTTTTTTTCTTCTTTTTAGATAATGGTCAAAACTTTGATACCTGAACAATATACAACATTTATTCTTTCCTCATTACATTAAGCTGGTGATTAGCTACAAAAACTTGAAATCGGGATTTCATTTAAAATGTTAGCTGGAATCTTTTAAAAAATCTGCCTCATCTATGAATTTTATATGCATACTCGAGTGAACTGTATGACATACTTTTAGTTGTATACAACATTTATTTTACCATCATTAAGTTTGTGATTACGTATAAAGATTTGAAATCGAAATTTCACTAGAGTACTTTAATAATTATTATCCCTAGTGCTTATAAAATATTTGTACTGCGAGGGTTATTATGGAAGCCTAATGTCTTATATGTCTACATGCTGAATTTCGCAGCAATAGCTGCTATAACGGAATTTCCGAAAAAAGTGTGAAATGTAGCTGTTGAGGAAGAAAGAATGGTTTGGAGCACATGGGGCTAATCCATTGTCACAAATCTAGCCCCATAAGCTCCAAACCAGCCTTTTCTTTGATCCCCCTTAAAAAATACTTTAAAAATAGATCTTTAAACCTTCGCCCCTCTTTAAAAATTATCTTAATATAACAGCTACTGCTCTAAAATTGTGCGTATAAGCATGTGAGACATTAAGTTTCGCTATTCCACATCCAAACATCGCAGTACAAATATCTTACATGCTCAAAAGACAATAAGTATTGAACTACCCTCGTATTTACAAATTTTACTGAAATCCTTTAAAAAATCTGCCCCATCTACGAATTTTATATGCATACCTCATTGAATTAAATGAAGCACATTTTGTTCTATACAGCGCTTGTCCTTTCATCAATACTTTAAGTTTGTGATTACCTATAGAGACAACAAACCGAAATTTTATTTTTAATGTTACCTGAAATCATTTAAAAAATTGTCTTTTCTACGAATTTTATATACGCACTCACGTGTACTAGATATAACTCTTACACTAAACATTTTTTTTGGGGGTTATTAAACTTACTTTGCTACTTTTTAGCATAACTAAAATAATCGATCTACGACAGTGTTATTTTATTTTATTTTATTATCCGATTTCATATCAGGATAAGATTTTTAATACATTATTTTTAAATAATGATACTTTCTTTTTGTTCTTAAAAATATACTAATTATACTTTTGGATACACATATAAAACAAAGTTTTCTAATTAGTTTCCTAATTAAAGATATACTGATAAAGATTTTTTCCCCTTTCAAGTGAAATGGAAGAATAATCCCTCGTTCTTACACGATTGGTGGTTTATATCTTCGTTATTTACTTCTGCATTAATTATCTAGTTGCTTTATTTATCCATTTATTATTTTTTACATAAAAAAAATATGCTGGTTATTCTGTACTTCAAAGAATAAAATGCTATGTATTTTTGCCTCTCGATTTTTCAATCATTCGAATTTGAGTTGATGTACTGGATATCCAGCAAATAAAACCCCGATTTCAAAATTAAATTTCTCAAAAACAAAGATCGATAGAATTGTGCAATAAACATTTTATTTTTTAGGTAAGCTATAAAAATATTATATAGAAGTTTCGAACGTTGAATATTTCTAAAAAATTGTGTTCTGATTGCAAAGAAAGCTTGATTTGATATTTTTCTTGTTTCAGATTGCGTGCAGAGAACGAGTTTTTTGGCCTACAGTGCCATATTTTTGCGATTTGTCGAACTAAATTTTTGGAGTTTCAAAATTTCAGTAATTAAAATTACGAAAACCGTTTAAATTACAAATTCATCCCTGTTAGTTAGTATAACAGTAAAAATAACTTATTTTAGTTTATCCTTTACACGGAAAAGCATCTAAACGAGAATAAATATTAGGCCTGACAGAGGCAATCAAAGCCCCCATGTAAAGATTAAATATACTTTAAAGTCACGCATAATTTAATTATTACGATTCATGTTCTTTCTTTAAAATGTAATTTATGGAACAGCAATTTTATCTTGGATGCTGAACTCGATTATGAAAAATTCTCCGATATATCTTTATATTTGGTAGAAAGCACAAACTAGTAAATTTATCAAAAAATATTTTAATTTTGCTCTCTTTCTTTTTTAAGACATGACAACAATAACAATTAAAAGCATTTTTTACATTACCTTTTTATAATTTTTTAATTTATTTCTTAACACATAATCGCTGTATAATTAATACTGAACTATTCATTGATTACAGCAGCCTTATTTAATCTGAGGCTACCATTTAGTTGCGGTACAAGGTACATGATCATTAACCCGTATGTATGCAATTAATTGAGATGCGTCTAAAAATGTATTTAAGATCACATATATTTTCTAGAAAATAAAATATATCCTGCATTTTTATAATAAACTTAGAATTACGTAAAAATAGCTGTAAAACATAAATACATAACAACATAGCATCATTTATTAATACATTTTTCCTAATTTCTAAAAAAGTGCAAGAAATATTTTTAAAACGTAAAAATAGTTTTATTTAACTGTTGACACGTTTCAATTAATCACCGAGGCATTTTCAAACAAATGAAAATTAATATTCCAAAGTTTTTTTAAAAACTCCCTTATATTTTTTAACAATTAGGAAGGAGCTTTAAAGTCGTTTCGTTATTCTAAAGTTCTTTTTCAAGTAGTCATATTATTTTCTGCAGCGTGTATACTTCTCTTAATATTAAATAATATTCGAACATTATTCCAAATTAACTTCGAACTATAGATTTCTGCGAAAAAAAAAAGTTTTTTTTTTTTTTTTTTTTTTTTTTTTTTTTTTTTTTTTTTTTTAATTGAGAAAAGATTGATTTATTCGAGAAAATTTCTTGTTTTTTTTTTTCTTTGGACTTTCTCTGAAAGTGAAAAGCAATACAATTTTTGATTTTGAAAATATCAGGTGCATTCTTATTCCTCAGACATTATATCTTAAACGGTGACAAACAAGCACTTTGCATTTCTATCCATTTGTCATTTATCTTGATTATTAAGAATAATTGCGTAAGCTTCAAGAGATAGTAATCAGGCAAATTATTATACATAATTTGATTTCACTAATACTGACTTTATAATTATGATAATTTTCAATTACAATATTATTATACTTTTTTTATATAAATAAGAAAACAGAATATATAAAAAGTATTTATAAAGTATCTTTTTTTTCAAAAACAGAGTATTATTATATCCACTTTGTTAATATATCCCGTTGAGAAATAATTTACAAAATATCTAAGAGTACATTAATGTAATAATTTCAAAATAATCATCATATTTTATATCATTATCCACTTTTAAGGTGTTAACATAAATACTTCAATGCAAATTCTACGTTTAGAGTTCTTTTTCCACTCGTATAACACATAAAAGAATGAGATGTGAGACATAGTACATAGATTAAGAAAACATTACACGTTATCTTATTATTCTCCAGAGTCTATAGATTACATTCGATTGTAACTATAGCAACGGAGAAAAATTTCCAACTAGTTGCCATCTACTTTCGTGATTAATCGTTATATGTGACTGTCTATGATAAGCGTTTCAAAAGATACTCTGTTATATCTATTTATAAACACGCAAACAAAGAAAAAACATACTACTACTATGGTGCATATTTTCTTGATTTGATGTACTAATGTAGGCATTGTGGTTGGCAGTATCCTTATCGTGGATATGTTCCGTCCAGAAATATTTTGCAACATATCTAAAAATATATTAATGTAGTATTTAAAATAATAATAATTTTTTTTGTCATTATGCTACTTTTAAGATGTTAGCATAAATATTGGATGCAGATACTTCATATATAGTTCTTTTTCCTCTCGATTAACTTATAATAGAATGAGATGGGAGACATAGTACATCAATTAAGAAAATATTACACGTTATCTTATTATTCTCCTGAGTCTATAGATGATATTTGATCGTAGATATAGCAACAGAGATATATTTCCAACTAGTTGCCATTTAGTTTCGTGATTAATCGTTATATGTGACTGCTTGTGATAAGCGTTTAAAAGGTTACCCTGTTATATCGATTTATAAACACACAAATAAAGAACAAATATACTATTACTATAGTACATATTTTCTTGATTTCATGTTCTAATGTAGGCATTATAGATGCCAATACCTTCTTTGTAAATATATTCCGTTCAGGAGTATTTTGCAACATATCTAAGAGTATATTAATGTTGTATTTTCAAAAAAATCCTTATATTTTTTTATCATTATGCCATTTTTAAGGTGTTAACATAAATACTTCAATGCAAATTCTACATTTAGAGTTTTTTTTCCACTCGTCTAACACATAAAAAATGAGATGTGAGACATAGCACATAGATTAAGAAAATATTACACGTAATCTTAATATTCTCCAGAGTCTATAGATGACATTCGATTGTAACTACAGCAACAGAGAAATATTTCCGACTAGTTGCCATTTACTTTCGTGATTGATCGTTATATGTGACCATTTGTGATAAGCGTTTCAAAAGATGTTCTACTATATCGATTAATAAACACAAAAACAAATAAAAAAGTCCTTCCGACAATGCCGGGAGGAAGAGGTAGCTTTCATATACTTATATATTTATTTATTTATTTTAAAGTAAGTTACATTGTTCAAAAATACTAAGCTCAAATTAGTGGAAATAATCTTATAAAATTAGTGATTTTATAAGATTGAATACTAGTTTTTGTCAAGACTGAATATTAATAGGAATTTTTAGAAATTAGTCATTTTTTATTCAACCTGGTTTTATTTTAAGCGATTTAGAGAGTCACCAAATTCCACGATATCATAAAGTGTATGCCATTTTAAAGCAACATGATGTATCGTTCAGATCAGACCGTTTCAAAATGTCAGCCATAAGCAAAATTCAAAGTGCTACAACTCAATCATTTTTTAAGATATAGACAAAATAAAAAGTGTTCTGGAATCGTTGTTTTAAGTTTTAACACGAAAAGAAAAATATTTTTCAACTTTTAATTTTTTCGCATGTAATTTTAAATTTTAATATTTAAAAAAAAAAATTAAAATGGCCACCATTTTGAAATAAAATGGCGGATGATGCTGGCCAACGAACTCGGTCGAGACATTTGTATGTACTATGTACATGCCAAGTTTCATTCAAATCGGTTCATAAATACGCGTGTTATCACGTGACAAAAATCAGATCGTTTCAAAATGTCATCCATAAGAAAAATTCGAAGTGCTATAACTTAATCATTTTTTAAGATATAAACAAAATAAAAAGTGTTCTGGAATCTTTGTTTTAAGTTCTAACACGTAAAAGAAAAATATTTTTCAACCTTTAATTTTTTCGCATTTAATTTTAAATTTTGAATTTTTTTTAAAAATTTTAAATGGCCGCCATTTTGAAATAAAATGGCGGATGATGCTGACCAACGAACTCGGTCGAGAAATTTGTATGTACTATGTACATATCAAGTTTCATTCAAATCGGTTCATAAATACGTTAGTTATCGCATGACAAAAATGACATATATATATATACATATACATATATATATATATGTCAACATTTGAACGGAGGGTGGTTTTGGGGTCTGGGGGCCATGATCGGTGAAAATCTACCAAAATTTTCCGGAAGTGCTTTCCTCCGGACGGCTGCATTAGGTAGCTTTTTACTTTTTCTAATGAAAGCTACCTAAAAGATTCTACTACTATGTAATATATCTTATTGATTTGATGTGCTAATTTTGGCATTATGTTTTCAAAATATTTTATAAAGAATTAAATATAATGAATGCATATATACATAGGTATAATGTATGATTATGATATAATGATAGTTTCTGTATATATACTTTGTGAATATATTCCGTTCAGAAATATTTTACAACATATTGTAAGTGTATATAAATGCAATCTTCTCGAAATAATGATCATATTTTTATCATTACATAACTTTGAAAGTGTAAACATAAATATTCGATGTAGATACTTCATATAGAGTTCTTTTTCCTCTCGAATAACATACAGTAGAATGAGATGAAAGACATATCACATAGATTAAGAAAATATTACACGTTATCTTATTATTCTCCAGAGTCTATAGATGGCATGCGATTGTAACTATAGCAACAGAAATATATTTCCAAGTAGTTGCCATTTAATTTCATGATTAATCGTTATATGTGACTGTCTATGATAAGCGTTTCAAAATATACTCTGTTATATCGATTTATAAACACACAAACAAAGAAAAAATATATTCCATTCAGAAAGATTTTGCAACATATCAAAGAGTATATAAATGTAATCTCTAAATAATCATCATATTTTTTATTATTACCTAACTTTTAAAGTGTTAGCATAAATATTCGATGTGGATACTGCATATAGAATTTTTTTTCTCTTTTAACACATAACAGAATAGATTCCAGACATAGCACACAGATTAAGAAAATATTACACGTTATCATATTTTTCTCCAGAGCTTATAGGTGACATTCGATTTTAATTATAGCAAAATAGATATATTTCCAAGTAGTTGCCATTTACTTTCGTGATTAATCGTTATATGTGACTGTCTGTGATAAGCGTTTCAAAAGATATTATGTTATTTCGATTTATAAACAGAAAAAACAAAGAAAAAATATTTTACAACTATGGCACATATTTTCTTCATTTTTATTCTAATACTGACATTTGGATTGCAAAATACTGAATTGTGTATTGTAATTAAAATGTAATGAATGTGTAAATTTACTTGTTTAATGTACGATTATGGTATAATGATATTTTCTATATATTCTTTTTTTTAATAATGCTACACAATTGAGAAAATTAAAATAGCATACTATGATACTTTAATTAAACGAAGTAACGTCATTGCATTTAAACACTTTGTTAAAAAGAAAATTCAATAAATTGAAATCAACTAAAATTCGTAAAATTTATAAAATGATATATATATATATATATATATATATATGCATAAAATGAAAACTAGACGTAAAAGAGACATAAGATAGAAATAATAGATAAATACAGATATATGAAAAAAATGAAATAATGCTAAAAATCACACAATAAAAAAAGATAAATAAATAACTAAAGCCTTGCAAACATTCTCTCTATATATCTATTTATCTATGTATACTTATACATACAACTTCTGAAAATAAAGTTCGATGAATAGTCTCGTGACATTAACGTAGATGAAATATTAACGAAAGATCCCATACTCTCCTTGGAAGTAGTCACCTTTGATAACTATGCACCGCTAATAACTCTTATACATCTCCTGGAAACTTTGCCAGAAGCTTTCTTTTGGCATGTTCAAAAGCTCCGTCACGTTTCGTTGGATGTCAGAAATATCACTAAATCTCTTTCATATCAGTTTAAGTCGTGGGAATAGAAAAAATGTGGAGGATTGTGATCTGGCGAGTATGGTGGATGTTCAATTTACACCACCTTTCATGAGCTTCTTTCGGTGTCTTGCGAAGCTCAGAACAAAACTTTAAACTGATCTTTTGTTCGTTCATATTCAACATGTCGTTATTATGTTCTCACACACAACATAAACGACGCTCAACTGAACAACAGTGGGGAAAGATGGTCAAAGCCTGCCACTACGTACGTGCAGCATTTTCTTTCACTAGTGTTGCCAGATCGTCATTTCTTATTTCATTTACCGAATTTTTATGAGAGGTTGTATATATTCAGCCCTAGTACACTGTAAAAAAAAATCTGTAAAGGTACTAAACATTTTCTAGGAAACTGGGATTCCAAGAACTTTTCATGTAACGATAACAGGAAAAATCCATGTAACCGATTCTAAAACTTGAGTTTTTGTTGTTACCGGTACAGGAAAAGTTCTTGGAATCCCAGTTTCCTAGATAAAGTATAATACATTTGCAGTTTTTTTTTACAGTGTAGTAGGACACTATCTAAAAGGTGGCGCCCTTGTGATTTCTGATTATGTATGTCTGACGTAAACGACGAATAACGACATGTTATGTGATGCAAATCATAATACGACGTCATTAAGATTTTTTTTAATTAGACTGTTTATTTACTCTTATTATTTTTAAGATCTAAAGGGAAATAAGTATTTTTTTTAATCAGTGTGAATTATATGCAAATTATTTGCACATTTTTAAGCTTTTTATATAAAATATCATTAGTGATTATGTACCTTTTTTTCATGAAATTATGCGTCTCTGAACTTCATATTCATGCAGAAACTTTCAAACATAAATAAATCAAATTGAAATACGTTGTTCTTCTAGATAGAAAGCAATCAAGCAGTGTTTACTCTTTTTGTATAAAAGCATAGCATCTTTTAGGTAACGGTATACAGTTTTTTATTTAAGCTGATTTTCATGTAGTACAAAACATGTATACTTTCTTTTAGAAACTAGGAAAACGTTCTCCAATTCTTCCTCATCTAATCTGTAACTTTAGCAAATTTCGTTAATTTACTTATAAAACATTCTTCATTAACATGTCTACAATATTTACTTGTTTCAGGAGAAAAATGTAATACTTTAAGAGATATATGCTTTTATTTGATAAGAAATTTCCCTTTTGATAAGACTTAATGTAAATTTCATAAAATTAAATGTGCGCTGCAGGGATTAAACGTTATTTACACATAAAAAGTTGTTAAAAATAATTGCATTTAGGTTTTAACCATTAGCACTTTTAATCATTATGCTATTTTTTTTAAAGGTTGACTTTCGGTAATAAGGTCTGTTATTTTGATCTCAAACGTGCCCGGGGTCTGAAAAGTATGCTCGAACCCATCTCTATCACAAAGCACTAGAAATGGGAAAAAAAGGTTATACGTGTCAGAAAAATTTAGATGTTCATATAAATCAAAATACAGCAATTATGTAATTTTTATATGTAGACAAAGGGAGTTTAAATTCTTTATCTGTTGGATTACTGTAAAAATTTATCCAAATATGACATAATGCACTGTTTTCGGCTTAAATTAAAATTAAATAAATAAATGTCATATTTAAAGAGATTTTTCGCATAAATAGATTTTTATATCATGAGAAAAAGTCTTTGAAATATTTCATCAGTTTAAAATTTACATTTAAATACATAAATACAAACAACGGTTTAGAAATTATGTATTGGTGTATGACAAAAAGGGAAATCCTGCATTATATCAATAGTTTATGTTAATTAAAAAACATTTTTAAATACATTACCTTGAAAAATTATTCAGATATGTAATTGCAAAATTTTAATTTGCAAATATAGCCCAAATATTGCAGACATACTTCCTGTTTCTTGCATGTAGTATATAACAGTGAAAAAAAGACATAATTCAGATTAAGAATATATGACACGCAATCTATTTATCTACAGTCTTTATATGACAGTCGACGGTGACCATAGCAACAGAGAGAGTTCTTACAAGTTGCAATTTACCTTTGTGATTAATCGTCATATCTTACCGTTTGAGAGAAGCTTACAAAGAAATCGCCGTATATTCTTATATTTTTCTGGTTATTTTGAAATGTTTTTGATAGTATGTTTGCGAGAAAAATTACGGTTAAACTTTTTTTTAAATATGGATATCTTGAAATGTTACAAAACCAATTTATGTATTTTTAACCCTCCGATGTCTTGCAAATAGGTAAATTTGTAATGTTGTTTTCGCTTCATTTTGTTTTAAATGGTCAGAAAATATGATTCTTTCAACATTATATATATATCTTTTTAAAAAAATGTAATTACAAATGTGAATGGAATCTTCGAGAGTATTAATCATTCTAAAATGCATTGAAAGTCTATTAAATCTATAGAATTATATTACCACAATTATTGCTTATATTACAGTGAAACCTGGAGCTTAGTGAATGGAATATTACGTTCCAAACACTTAAAGGGTTAAAAAAAGAAAAAAAAACTTGATACATAAATTATCTGTAATCAATGACAATTTTTAAAAATTTAATGCACGCATTTTTAAAGATAAATCCATCTAGACATTTTTATATCTATTGTAATGTATAACAATGGGAAAAGATACATTCGCCGATTGAGAAAATATTTCAGGCATTCATATTCTCCGGTGTATATAAACGACAGCCGATGATGCCCATAGCAACAGAGATATTTTCCTACAAGTTGCTATTTACATTCACGATCAATCATTTTATGTGAACGTTTATGAAAAGCGTTAAACAAAAAATAGAGTATTATATTGTTTTTCCACGGTGATACTACTCTTAGATATATTCTTAGATTTTACATTTTATTCAGTAAAATAATTCTAGTAGTATATTTAAAATACTATTTATTGTATATGTATCTCACAAGAGAATTGCATTCTGTAGAAAATAAAATATACCAAAAATATTTCAGAATAGCATTATATTATGTAATTTTAAAATTTTTCTTTGGAGATTTGATAAAGTTCCTCCATTTAGACTTCATTTTTCTTGCATATGATATATGGAATTGAGAGGAAGTATGTTGCATGTATTTTATGCTCCAGAGTCTATCGATAATAAGCGATGGTGGCCATAGCGACAGAGATATTTTCAACAAGTTGTCATTTACCTTAGTGATTAATCACTATATGAGACCGCTTGCAAAAGATAGAACGATATAGTTTTATTCAGGAAGATGGTTTTCCAGAAAATTCGATTTTTTGTTGTTGTTGTCTTTCAAAGATTTATGTCATTTTATGACTTAAAAATATCGATTTTTCGAAAATTTCACCAATGATAATTTAATAGATAAGCCGTCAATTTTGAAAGTGGACAAGCCCTTTTTCTAAATACACATTTAATGCTAAATATTATGAGAAATTAACACGATCGCTGCCGCTCACGCGAAAGCGTGTGATATAGCGCCAACGTTAAGGGGCCACTCACGCACCAACGCGTGATGTGGGGTGATGTCCAATAGCCAGTCAATCAGGCGCGGTAAAATCTTTCACTGAATCTTTGTTATAAAAGGTAAATCGGCTTCTGGGAAAAACCCACTTCTACAATACGGCATTAACTATTATCACATTTTCATGTAAGCGGCAGCGAACGTGTTAATATATTATTTATATTTCTATCCAATTCGCATTACATAAATTTTACTATCAGTATAAATTTGCCTTATTTAGGAGTGATACTGTTTGTAACGATGTATTTCTTCTCATATTATCTCGGTTTGGTGTAATATCCTAGTCATTTCAAGAGTTCCTTAAAATATGAACTGATATTTTCACCTCTCTGTAGAGCAATGGACTCACATTGACTTACGCATGCATTATATTTTCTTTTATTTTTAAATGTTTTTTTATTCTGTAGTCTGTCATATTTTCCTTTTGAAAATGAACTTGTATACGTTTGAAAGATCTCAGGATTCCAGTGTGAAAATGTCTTTTAGAATTCTACAGAATTGTGGCCCGTTTTTCTGTAAGTTACTTTAAAATCTATAGAAATACCTGTATTAGTTTAATAGAAATGTCTATAGAGAGAGTTTGTTAAATAGAAGTTTAATAGAAATTTCTGCATTACAGACTGTTATAGGTCCTGGAGGGTCATTGAAAGATCCACGTAAAACAAACTAGTCGCGAATCGCGTAATACTTATATAATTAATTCTAATAAAATAAATTTGATTTATACAGTTTGACGTTTATAGCTTTTATACTGCTATTGAGTATTGCATTGGAGAAATATATGATTAAAAGTTGTTAACACTTCTTCAAAAGCCGAGGATATAGATTACGCAGCCCTTCCTATTATGTATGAGCAAATCGTGCGTGTTCTTAAGTGTTAATATCACGGTTAATTACCGATGAGTTTTTTCCAAATTTTTTATCGACAATGCTTTTATATTTTTGCTACTGCATATTCCTTCAGTGCTCCTCAGCACCTTTGCCGAATGCTCGCAAACTGAAATTTGTGTATACCGAAACATTGCGATTTTCTCAATAACAATGCGATTTAGGGTAATTGCGATAGTTTTTCTGCAAGGTTTAAACTAATGTCTACTACCGCTTATTTTTTTTAGAATCATGGTTTCAGAAGATACTAAAAGAGGTGGTTAGGGGAGGGAGATATTTTTACTCGATATTTTCGAGGTTATCTCTGAAAATGCAATACCTAAAATTAAAGGAAATATATTTATGAGTTCAGCGTTACGTAATGCTTTCATACGATACCCCGCACTATACATAAATATTCTATTGAACAATATTTCTATTGAAATTCTACAAATATTTATACAGCTTTTAAACTAGCTTATATAAAAATGGTTCATAATCCAATAGTATTCAATAAAACTTTTTCTGTAGATTTCTAAAAGCCATCTTCACAAGGTTTATATTAAAAAATATCTTTAATTCTTTATATCAAATTTCGAGTAATTATAAGTATGTTAGAAATATTATATAAATAAATTATTTCCAGAATGAGACTATATCATTTAGTTTCAAAGTGTATAACAAACATATTTATTAAACATTGGCAATCAAATTTATTTTTCGGTATTATCTCACGCAAAAAACACTTATTATTGTATGTCATTTTATATATTATTGTATATAATTAATTAAATTTAAACCAACAGATTTTTTGTAACGCTTTAAAATACATTATTTTTAGAATGTTATACATGATTTACATATTAATTTATTCATAAAAGGAATCTTATTATATTAATAATGAGTGTATCATTTTACAAAAATGAGAAATTAGTGCATGCAAATAAATAATTTCCAAAGATAGATAATAGTATTTAATTTTGAATTGTATAACAAGTACATTTATTAAACATTAGCAATTAGATTGATTTTTCTATATCATCGAAAATAAAAATACAAATTTTTATTATTGGACATTATTATATATATTATTCTATTTCATTCATTTTTCTGATCCAATATATTTTTTTGTATTGTTTTTAAAAAGTACTATTTTGAAAATGTTCAACGTGATTTACACATAAATTTATTTATAATAGAAATAAAATAATTATAATATTTAGTATAATTTCAGTATAATTTTTGCAAAAAAAGTAAAATTAGTATACATAAACAAATAAGTCCTAAAATTTGATAATAGTATTTCAATTTAATGTACATGATAGGCACATTTATAAAACATTAGCAATAGATTTATTTTCGAGATTGTGTGAAACAAACAAAAAAACAAATAAAAAACAAACAAAAAACCTTTTAAAATTTAACGATGATTGCGAAAACGTAACATGTAATATTACTTCATTATGTAAAAGTATTGCATTCGATCCCGATATTAGTAACAGAGATATTTCGAGCAAGTTGTAATTTACTTTTATGATTAATTATTATGTGCGACAATTTGTGAAAACGTATGATAGACAGAATTACAAATTGTTCAATTCTGGAATAGGTTAGTCTGAAAATTCGAACTGTAATGTGTGCATGCTTATTTTAAGAGTTTTATTTTGTTAACGACAGAATGGAATATACAGAATACACATTCATCGTTTATTAAACATTATTAATTACATTTATTTTTCTGTATTCTATCAAACAAAAAACATATATGAAATTCGATCGAAAATTATCAAAACTTAGCATGTAATATTATTTCATAAAGTCTGTGCATTGCATTTGATCCTGATCATGGCAACAAAGATATTTCCAACAGGATGCCATTTACCTTTATGATTAATCATTATCTGTGACAATTTGTGAAAAGGTACAACAGATTGAGTGATAAATTGCCCAGCTTAGGAATATGTTTGTTTGAATATTTCATCAATAATTTATGCATGTTTATTTACAGAATATAATTTTATTAATGACAAAATTGAATATACAAAGTGTATGATATCATTTATTAAAGATTTGCAATTAAATTTATTTTTGTATGTTATTTAAAACAAAAAAAGTTAGAAAATGTAATCGAAAAATAACAAAATACAATATTGTTTCATAAAGTCAGTGTATTGCAGTTGATCCCGATATTAGCAACGAGATATCTCCAATACAATGCCATTTACGTTTATGATTAATCATTGTACGTGACAATTCGTGAAAAGGTACAATAGACTGGGTGATAAATTGGCCAGTATAGGAATAAGTTAATCGGAATATTCGAACTCTGATTTGTATATGCTTATTTTATGAATATTATTGTGTTAATGAGGAAATGGTATAAACAGATTGTATATTCATCATTTATTAAACACTAATTAGATTTATTTTTCTATATTATCTAAAATAAAAAATCGATATCTATTTTATATATTACAAGCACATTTATAAAATCGATCGAAAATTAAAAAAAAAAAAAAACTTAACATGTAATATTACTTCATAAAGTCAGTGCATTGCATTTGATACTGAACTTCGTAATAGAGATTTTTTCAACAAGATTTTAGTTACCTTTATGATTAATCATTATGTGCGACATTTTGTGAAAAGGTAAAACGGTAAAAGGTACAATAAATTGGCCAGTGGTGGAAAAGTTTGTCTGAATATTCGAACTCTAATTTTTGCATGCTTATATTAAGTTTTATTTTGTTAACGACAGAATAGAATATACAGAATGCACATTCATCGTTTATTAAACATTATTAATTCCTTTTTTATGTGTTCTACAAAACAAAAAATATATAAAATTCGATCAAAAATTAACGAAATTTAACATGCAATATTATTTTGTAAAGTCAGTGCATTGCGTTTGATCCTGATCCTGGCAACAAAAATATTTCCAACAAGATGCCATTTACCTATGATTAATCATTATCTGTGACAATTTGTGAAACGATACAACATACTGAGTAATAAATTGTCTAGCTCAGTAATGCATTTGTTTGAATATTTGAACGATAATTAATGTACTATGTTTATTTAAAGATCATAATTTTGCTAATGAGGGAATGGAATATACAGAGTGTACGTTATCATTTATTAAAGAGTAGCAATAAGATTAATTTTTGCATGTTATCTAAAACAAAAATTTAGAAAATTTAATCGAAAATTAACAAAATTTATCATGTAATATTATTTCATAAAGTCAGTGTATTGCAGTTGATGCTGATCTTAGCAATGATATATATTCAGCACGATCTCATTTACCTTTATGATTAATCATTATGTTCGACAATTTGTGAAAGCGTACGATAGACAGAATGATAAATTGGCCAGTGCTGGAAAAAGTTCATCTGAATATTCGAACTCTAATTTTTGCATGCTTATTTCAAGAATAGTATTTTGTTAACGACAGAATGGAATATACAAAATGTGCATTCATTATTTATTAAACATTATCAATTAGATTTATTTTTCTGTATTCTGTAAAACAAAAGAACATAAAAATTCGATCGGAAATTAGCAAAATTTATTTCATAAAGTCAATTCATTGCATTTGATCCTGATATTAACAAGAGAGATATTTCAAATAAGATGACACTTACCTTTATGATTAATCATTATGTGTGACAATTTGTGAAAAGGCACAATGAACAGAGTTATAAAATATCCACCACATGAATAGGTTGGTTTAAAAATTTGAATTATAATTTATGTATGTTTATTTTAAGAGTTTTATTTTGTTAATGACAGAATGGAATATACAGAATGTACATTCATCATTTATTAAACATCATTAATTACATATATTTTTCTCAATTCTATAAAACAAAAAACATATATAAAATTCGATAGAAAATTAACAAAATTTAACATGTAATGTTATATCATAAATAAGCGCATTGCATTTGATACTGATCTTGGCAACAGAGATATTTCCAATAAGATGCCATTTACCTTTTAATAATTAAATATCAAAATAATTAAGTATAATTTTACTAATGAGGAAGTGGAATATGCAGAGTGTACGATATAATTTGCTAAAGATTAGCAATTAAATTTATTTTTGTATATTATCTAAAACAACAAAAAGAATTTGAAAACTTATCCGAAAATTAACAAAATTTAACATGTAATATTATTTTATAAAGTCAGTGTACTGCAGTTTATCCCGATTTTAGCAGCGAGATATTTCCAGTAAGATACCATTTAAGTTTATGATTAATCATTATATGTGAAAATTCGTGAAAAGGTACAATAGACTGGATGATAAATTGCCAGTGTTGGAATAAGTTCGAACTCTAATTTGTGTATGCTTATTTTAAGAATATTTTTTGTCAATGAGAAATTGGATCAAACAGATTGTATATTAACCATGTATTAAACATTCATTAGATTTAATTTTCTATATTATATAAAACAACAATTATATATATTTCTCTATTATACATAACAAGCACATTTATAAAATCGATCAAAAATTAATAAAACTTTACATGTAATATTGTTTCATAAAGTCAGTGTATTCCATTTGATCCTGATCTTAGCAACGAGATATTTTCAACAATATTCCATCTACCTTTTTGATTAATCATTATATATTACAATTTGTTAAAAGATACAATAGACTAAGAAATAAATTGTCCAACGAATACATTCGTCTGAATATTTGAATTATAATTAGTTTGTGTTTATTTTAAGAATATTATTTTCTTATTGAGAAAAATGGAATATACAAAGAGTACATTCATCATTTATTAAACATTAGCAATTATATTTATTTTTGCTATAAAATATCTATAACAAAACACTTATAAAATGTGATCAAAAATGAAGAAAATTAACATGTAATATTATGTCATTTAGTATTGTGTTTGATCCTGATTTTAGCAACACAGATATTTCCAACACCATGCCATTTACATTTGAGATTGTTCATTATTTCTGACAATTTGTGAAAAGATACAATAAATTGAGTGATAAATTATACAGATCAAAAATAAGTTTGAATATTTGATCTCTAATTTGTGTATGTTTATTTTAAGAATAACATTTTTAAGGGAAATATATGGGGGAATATACAGAATGTCCATTCATCATTAAAAAACATTATAAAAAAAATTATTTTTCTATATTATCTTTAGATAATATTAGATAACAAATTTAGTAAGTGTTTTTTGTTTTAACAAAAAACACTTACTAAATTTGTTCGAAAATTAACAAAACATGTAATATTATTTCAGAAATTATATTGCATTTGATCTCCTATTTGCAATGAGACAGTTCCAACAAGAGGCCATTTATCATTATGATTAATCATTATCTGTAATAATTTGTGAAAAGGTACAACAGACTGAGTGATAAATTGTCCAGCGCAGTAACAAGTTCGTCTAAATATTTGAACTATAATTTATATTTGTTTATTTTAAGAATGTTATTTTTTTAATGAGAAAACGGAATATACAGAATGTTAATAAATTAATATTGTATCAAAAATGGGGATTACGCGCAAATGGAACATCTCGACAAATAAAATAGAGAGCATTTAGTGAAATATTTAATATCGTGTATTTTTTTTATATAAAAGTAAATATAGAAATGAAAGTTTTTTAAAGCAAATATACATGTTATAGCTTATATATAAATAAATAAATAAATAAATTAGTTTTACATATTTTTTCAACAATATGTCTGCCCTGAACATTTTTTTAGAAAGATTTTAAATGTATCACCTGAAAATTTGTTGTGATGTCAGAAAACATACTATTTGAGAATAATAATAAGAAATTTTTATTTTGGCTTAACAGATAAATAAAAACTAAAAAAATAATAATAACCATTTTATAGTGCAGGAGTCCTTAAGAACAAGATTAAATTAATTATATTATATTCGCTAAGTGCAATGTCAAAAATATTTTTTATAGCAAAGTCAAGTTATATATGTATACAATCTCATAATTCATATGTTGTTAATAGATATAATAAAAGCCTAAGTCATGTGACTATCATCAATAGTCTGATCTGACTGCTTCGCTTTTTTATATGTCAATCGTCCATTCTAATATTTAAATGTTAGCCAGACATTCATGAGCAGTCGCCAAACATTGCTCTATCGCAATCACTTCATGTGTATTATAAAAATAAATAAAGACGACTGGTAACAGTCATAAATAACAACGAGCTCATTCCATTGTTTTTAATACCCAAAATTTCCATTTTTATTAAAAAATCAGAGTTTTTTTTTTTTTTTTTTTTTTTTTTTTTTTTTTTTTTTTTGAAAAAAAAAAACTACATAAAAGTTGCCATGATCGCGAAAATTCTTGATAGTTTTATTTTAGCCTGATGAAAATCTTGCCAATAGCATTTTTTTAGCTCGCCAATTAAATTTTTTATTTTTTTATTTTTCGTTTTTTAAATTGAAACAGTGCTTTGAATTTGAAATTAAATATGATAGTTTGTGACATGTTTAAATATTTTTTTCGTTTTCTTTCTTTTTTTAAATTAAAAAAATAAAGCTTTGAAGCCCGTGAATTTTTGACGTTTCAGTTATAAATGAAAGTATCCGATTTTTAAATGAAAAATGATAAATGATTATATTTTAATAAAATACAAAAAAATGTGATAGAAACAATGTTTGAAGATTTATGAACTGCGCCTTGCTAACATAAAAATAAAGTAATTGATTTCCCTATCAGAATCTTCCGATTTTCGAAAGATTGAGCAAGTAAATAAAATTATGAACAAAAGTTGCTTAGCCTACATTTAAACGACAGCAAACTGGTCGCCAAGAGTGGCTAGTCAGATAATAATTAATGTTAAAATTTTGTCATCTTTAGAATTTTTTTATTAAAACATTACGTTTATCTATTTATATCTAAATATCTTTTATCTATTAAACTTCGTACTCGTAATTCAGTAACAAACATTAAAGTTGATAACATTTTAATATTAATTACTATTTGATCGTTAATGAATGAATAAAGTTTTACATTGAAACTTTAAGCTATTGTAACACTTCGCTATTGAAAAAAAAATAATAAGCTTTATTTTAAAAAGGTATAAAAATAATTTTCCTCATATTATTAAATAAAACGTTACAAATTAAAATATCCGATGATCATTTACAGCCAACATATTTCAATAAATTATTATAAAAAAAGAAGAGATATTAATATATAAATTAAAAGAAATTAAAAATGACTATTCAGAGTAATGATAAGTAAGTTTTGTACGTATATTCCCTGCTGAATGATGTCACTTCGCATTTAAAAATAATAAAACTGTAAAATTCATTAATCTTTAATTTTTTTTTTTTTTTTTTTTTTTTTTTTTTTTTTTTTTTTTTTAAAGCAAATCGTAACCATTATAAGCTGAACTATTAGGAAAAGTGATAGACATTGTAGACCCTCATATTTACACATTATTAATATTCTCAAATAAATTTAAGAAAAATATAGAAACGCTAATTTAATTACTTGGAAAACATATTTATGTATCTTGCGAGGCATCGCCTGAAAACTTAACGTAACGCTGAACTCAAAAATATATTTCTTTTCATTTTAGGTATTGCATTTTCAGAGACATCGTCAAAAATGTAGAGCAAAAATATTCCTCTCCCCTAACTATCTATTTTCGAATCTTCTGAAACCATAATTCTCAAAAAATAAGCGGTAGTAGACAATAGTTTAAACCTCGCAGGAAAACTATAGTAATTACCCTAAATTGCACTGTTGTTGAGAAAATCGCTATGTTTCGGCATACACAAATTTCAGTTTGCGAGCATTTAGCAAAGATGCTGAGGAGCACTGAAGGAAAATACCGTAGCAAAAGTATAAAAGCACTGTCGATAAAGATTTTCGAAAACACCCATTGGTAATTAACCGAGATATTAGCCCTTAAGAACACGCACGATTTGCTCTTACATAATGGTACAGGCTGCGTAATCTGTATCATCCGCTTTTGAAGAAGTGTTAACAACTTTTAGTCATATATTTCTTCAATGCAACGCATAATAGCAGTATAAAAGCTATAAACGTCAAGCTGTGTAAGACAGATTTATGTTATTAGAATTAATTACATAAGTATTACGGGATTCGCGACTAGTTTTTTTTACGTGGATCTTTCAAAGACCCTCCAGAGCCTATAACATTTATTTAAACACCTTTCTGGGAAAATGCTTCACATATTAAGACGGCATTGTAATTTTGCGATTTCCTTTCGAAGCGCGCCAAGTTTAACCTTTGTTTAAAGTTTCTAGCTTAGTTGCACTCTAAAAAAGAAAAGTCTATTACTAATCTAAATTTAGTTTTATGAAATGTTAAATAAAGATTAAATATGCATTACTTTTATTGTCAGTACCAAATTAGGTTCATAAAAAGATAGATTAGGATACGACTTTAACGAAAGGTTACACATTATAGGAATATTTAATGTTATCTAGCTTCATAGCTCTGATTTTTAAAGATTACTTTTTAATATACTTTTAAGATTTTTATTCTTTTACCAAAGTTTTTTCGTTAATAATACAGTTAATAATTTATATATGTACTGTATGGAGGCCTCTAAGCGCAAATAATACTCGTATTGGACCGTTTATTTCCATCTATAAATTACATTTCACATCAACATAGTAATATTTACTAGATGCTATTTATTTTCGTGATTAATCATTACTTGTTGCAAATTATGAAAAGGCATGACACACAGAGGGACAAATTATCCAATGCTCGATACGTTTCTCTGTATATTTGAATACTATTTTCTTTTATTTATTTATTTCTTTAAATAATAAGATTTTTTTTTCAGAGGAAAACAGTGCAATTCCGATTCGTTTCAATTTTGAATACACTATATTGGCATTGATTATTGGACACTTGCGATTTTAGACATTGTACTAAATATCTAGAAAAATACATGCGGAATCATCTTGAATCTCTTAGGGTATAAATATAATAGTATACGTCATACATCTCCGTGAAGATTTTTTACAGAAAATCCATAGAGGACCGTCAACAAATTAAAAAAGAATGAATATCTTTTGAATAACCCTGTCAAAACTAATGTAGCAAAAGCGCTCAAACTCTAGATTATGATTGAATGCCTTATTGTAATACACTGTGTTCATTTTTATGCAAATAGCATGCATACTCGCAGAGTTATTAAGGTTTTTATATAAATGGTCCCAAATTTGTCCAAGTTTTTTCCTTATAATTTTCAGTAAGATTTTTCAGTAGATATTTTCAGTAGAGTTCTTAATATAAAATCATATTTTTTTCAGAAAATATGACAAACAACATTGCACACAGTACCCTGTAATCAGAATTAAAATATAATGAAAATTGTATAAAAAATGAGTTGGTTTACTAAATAATTTTTTACTGCGCATGCGTCAACGATATCAAAATTTCATTTGCATATTATGTTAGCTAAATGTATAGAGCAACTTTTGTGAAAGTCACAAAATCATAACTTGAAAATTCTGAAAATAATCGTCAATTGAATAAGTTGAAAATCCGTTATTCCCAAAATGAAGCAAAAACAAGAGGGGTTGTATCCATATATTCATTGATTAGTGTCAATATACGGGATGTTACGACTACTTTTGGATAAAATCCCTCATTTTTTTGCTTCGTTTTGGAAACAACGGATTTTGTCCTTTTTCTATAGACGATTACTTTCAGAATTTTCAAGCTATAATTTTGAGACTTTTACAAAAGTTGCTCTATACATTTAGCTAACATAATATGCAAATGAAATTTTGATATCTTTGACGCATGCGCAGTAAAAAATTATTTAGTAAACCTACTCATTTTTCATACAATTTTTATTATTTTTTAATTTTCATTACAAGGTACTGTGTGCAATATTGTTTGTCATATTTTCTGAAAAAAATATTATTTTATATTAAGAACTCTGAAAATTATACGGAAAAAACTTAGAAAAATTTGGGGCCATTTTTATAAAAACCTTAATTACTCTGCGAGTAAGCATGCTATTTGCATAAAAATGAACACAGTGTATTACAATAAGGCATTCAATCATAATCTAGAGTTTGAGCACTTTTGCTACATTAGTTTTGACAGGGTTATTCAAAAGATATTCATTCTTTTTTAATTTGTTGACGGTCCCCTATAGAGTTTCGGTAAAAACTCTTCACGGAGATGTATGACGTATACTATTATATTTATACACTAAGAGTTTCGAGATGATTCCTCGTGAATTTTTCTAGATATTTAGTAAAATGTCTAAAATCGCAAGTGTCCAATAATCAATGGCAATATAGTGTATATTAGCGAATAAGTACATGACTTCGATGGAGATTACAAAGAACCGGAATTATTCAAGTATTTGTTGTTTACCCTTGTAAAAATCATCATATATGATCAGCTGTTAAAAGCGCAAATTGGGTTGTATAAAAGGCAATGCATTACATTTCTCTATATATGAAATCATTTACTGTTATTTTAAGGTATTTCTGTTTATTTTTACTTTAATTTTTTTCTTTTTTTTATGAGAAGAAGTTAAAAAGTAGTAATTGCATACATACCTAGCACAGGTAGACATAGTGTTGTTGAACTCATATTTAAAAAAAATGCGATCTATATCTTAAGTGAACCAATAAGCTCAATTAAGTACCGTACGTATGAATTGTGTAATAGTAGGACAAACTGTAAGTTTTTACTTGTTATAAAAAATGAAGAAGTTTATGAAATCAACATGTGTATATAATTTTAAATGACTACTCCATCGACTGCTCTGAAACTGCGGTACTTATTTATGTTATTGTTTTCAATTCAAAATTGAATTTTTTCCATTAAAAATTAGTCGAAATCGGTTCCGTACTTTTTAGAATTTTAATTAAAAAAAAAGTAATTTAAGGTTTTTCTTCCTTCTTTTAAACGTTACCGCTTACGAATCGCTGGGTTAGATAGATGCGAAGTGCTGGCTGATTACTGCACGAACAGCGGATGTACAAATATTCAATGAAAATTCATATTTTTGGATTCTCTTGAATTCACCCTATTTAAATTTAACACTAGAACCGCGGGATTTTTTTCTCGAGATTCATAAAAATATTTAGCACCAGAATTGTTATTATAAACTAAATCACTTATTTATTTAAATTATTTTTCTGCATCATGTATATAACTTATTTTATAAAGAATTTTCTGGTTCGAATTGACATCTCTTCTTTTGTTACGGGTCAAAATGACCCGGTTCCGCGGTTCTAGTGTTAAAGAAAATTGGCCCAGAAGTCTTATAGAAATAAGTAATGACAAAAAATAAATAAAATAAAAACCTTTAAAATACCCAATTTTGCAGAAAATCTTGTTTGTACAGTTTTGTTTCAAGGGTCATTATACCAAATAATAATAATAATAATAATAATAATTGGAGTCTCTTTTTTTAATGTTTACGTTTTAACACGCAGGCAAACACACACATAAATGTATGTACATAAATATATTTAAACCGATTTAAAATTTCCTGAGGTATAGGCGGCACGCAAATCTACAGATAAATTTCATTTTCTTAAAATAACATTTTATTGAAATTCATCAGAAAATGCATTTAAGAGACGAAATTTTAATTTTGGTTTTTAAAAAACTCGTGTTTTTATAATAGTAATATAAAATTATTTTTTTAAATTTCCTTTTTATTTTTATTTATTTATTGTATGTTAGTTTTACAAATCAAAGGGAATTATGTTAACCAATAGTGACATACTCAGACTTTGTAATAACTACAATACACAGACTTTATAATGTCTTTGAATTTTGAAAGAAAAAAAATGGTGGTTTTAAATTTATTTTTTTGCTTTCTAAACAATAAAATTAGGATACTACTTCATATAAGTGCCATTTTTCTCTCTATTATATTTTCTAAATTTTAAATTTTATAATGTATGTTACATAAAATTGGAAAAATATACCTTTTTTTCAGAAATATATTTTAACAAGAAAAATAGTAACTATTTCAGTAAAAGGCAAAATGTTTAAAACAAGAATTTATGAAACAATGTAACAAAGTAAACCCGTTTCTTTAAAAAAAAAATGTTTACTAATAGTTAATTATTTTTATTTTTTTATTTTTAGGAGAAATACACCGAAAGAAATAAATAAAATAAGCTCCGCAAAATTTTCAAAAAAATACATTGTACTAATCCTTTATTCTCCTGTTCCTGAATTTAATTTTACATAATATTTAACCTTCCGTTATTAAATCATAAAAAAAAATACAATTTTATTAAGAACTCTTTTATCGTCTGCTACAATCTGTGTTTGTCATAAACTGATTTATGAATTCAGTTACGGTTAAGGTTCCTCGTAAATGAGATAATCGGTTACTTCCGCATGGTTGGATAACTTAGAAAATATTTCTGTGTCTGACAGAGTTTAATGTTTAAAATACGCTTTTTTGAGATAAAAGAAAAATTCATTAAAAAGAAGCTTAATATACGCTCAGTTAAAACAATATTATTACAAAAAAAAATGGTTGGATATGGAAGAATTTTTTTTCAGTGGTATGCTTTAAAATGAAAAAAATATATATTTAAGATAATTACATTCTGACAGATGCAGATGGTATTAAGATGAATTTTATCAAACAAAGTAATATAGTTATAAACAGAAAATTAATATTATTAGCTTTAAAATATATTTTAAGATACAGCAAGTCGTTTTTATATTTTTATCGAGAATTATAAGATACAATTATCCATCTTCATTCGAAATTAAAATAACAGTCATTATTTCATAGGATATTTAATTTGTATCTAAAACCTAAATACTTAACTACTTAAACAACTACTTAAATAAATTAAAACTTAATATGCATTGTAGCTAAAACAAAGATGCAAATTCCAGACAAAAGGTAACTTGATCTAAATTTATGTAAAATTGTGTTTCCCCATAAAAAGAATTATTGGTTACTTTCATGTTTTCTGTGTATATCTTATATTTAAAATACGCTTCTTCTTATATTGATAAAGAAAATGTCTTTAGGTAAAACAATAATGGTGCATTTATATGAAAAAATAATGCCAACTTTAAGACCCATTTCCTCGAAAACTACTCGACCAATTTTGGGGAAATTTACATATTCACTGAATTATGACCAAAATTCATAACACATTTTTTTTTTTTTTTTTTTTTTTTTTTTTTTTGCGACAATAATTTTTTTAAAGTAAATTGTTTGTTTTTCAACCTAAGGAAACACCTGAGAAAAAAGTTCTTCTGTATGTAAGGCAGTAACCTAAACACAAAACAATAAAAATATAGTATAACATAATAAATCCTTTACTGTTGTTTGATGTTTCAAAAATGCCTATTCCTTAAACATAATGCTTTACAAAATGCAAGTTCATAAAAATGTTTTTAAAAGATATATTAGAATTTTTAAGATAAAGAATGTCTTTCAAAATTAAAAACTCAAAAAAAAAAAATAAAGTATAAAAAATAATCCAACATAGTTAAAAACTAGAAGTTATTTTTAATTTTAATTTAAGCAAAATTAAACCGCACGGTGGTATTTTTGGTACTAACAAAAGTATAATTTTAATGTTTTATTTGTATAAATTTTAATATTTTAATCATAATCTTGTGTTACTGAGATATTAGAAGATATGTATGAGGTATAAGTCTAGTTAACTTTTCCCCCCAAGATTATTAAGATTAAAAAAGTGTAGAGTTAACCTTGACATAGATTAACCAAAATATCAAGCAATTTTGTTAAAAAAAACAATGCAGTTAAATTACTATCTATTAACTATTTAAATTTAAATCCTGTATTTCTGAGAAATTAGAAGTCTGTAAGAAGTATAAATCTACTTAATTTTTTTTCCCAGAATTACTAAGATTAAGTGAGTTAACCTTGACACAAGTTATCCAAAATACCAAGAGATTAAAAAAAATAATGCAGTTAAATTACTATCCATTTAAAGTAAATTAAATATTTCAACTTAAATCACTCAAAAATATTTATTTACAGGAATTTTAATCAATATTTCATTTATTTATCTAACGAAAAGTTTTTAGAATTCATAATCAAAGCTTCTACAGTAATACCCTTTTGTTACTTTGATAACTGCCAAGTTTAATTAAAATGCACGCTTTGTTCAGCATTTGATTCACCAGATAGTCGTAAATTTAATCCTGTTCTTTCTTATTTATTTTCATTATGCTGATTAGAAGCGCTAATTTAACTTTTATATGAATTAATGTATTTGAAATGATTCTTTACTTTTGTGTGAGTAATCAAAATACAAATTGAATGAACAGAAACTTATTCATGTTTCTTTTCAATTTTTTTAAGATTAAAATCATTCTTTATACCCAATTTCGTTCTTTTCTAATTAACCTCATATTAGAAATAGAGGATATAAATTCGGATGTTTATCCTATAAAAGTTGACATGATATATCAAATATTTCTTATCAATTTACATAGTCATTAAAACTTAATTAATTTGGCTGACATAGTTATGTACTTAAAACTTCATGTTAAACTACAGAAAATATTTTAAATTTTAATTTTGACATGAAGTATGAATTATCAATTAATAATCTTTGTTAATTATGTAAATAGTTTTTAGGTAGCTGTTACTGGTTTTCTTAGTAATTATAATTATGAATGACTCTAAGTTAAGCATGCGTTTTGGTTTTATTTTTTTTAACTTAAAATGTAGCGCTGCTTTACAACTAGATTTAAAAATACAGGACAGACTTACATAAAGCATTAACCAGATTAAATCAGCCTTCTGCCAACATAAATTAAACATTTAATGTGTCATTGCTTACATATTATTGTTCAAAACATTTTAAATCTATATTCCATTTTCTATACAATTAAAAATTAATAATCGGATATTCTGCAATGTTATTTTTTTTACAGCGACTTTAATTAAAATTTACAATTTGATCTGATTTTATAAACAACAGACTATCACTAATTAATTTGAGTTCTCTTTTGTTTTGCTAAATTATGTTGATTACAAATTAAAATCTAACGATTATATTAATAATTATAATCAAATGAACTTCCAATCGTTGAGTAAGAAAAATGCAGGTAGAATGAACAGTAAATAGAATGAACAGTATAATCATTGTTAAACATTTGATTTGAATCATACGTTATACCCCATTTATAGATATCCTAATTAATGTCACATAAGAAACTGAATGTATAACTCTAGATGTTTATCCCATTGAAATTGATGTATTGTGAAATTTAGGACATTTCATGTCATGTTTTAGAGAGTTATCTGTCATGTTTTCTCTGATGTATTCAAATTTACGAATTGAGATCATTTTCTACGCATGATTGTTAATTTTAATCACGCTGATTACAAATTAAAATCTAACGATTATATTATATTAATTATTATAATTGAACTGACTTTAAATCGTTGTTTAACCTTTCCGGGTCTGGAGTGCTATTATAAGCATATGTATCGTTATTGAGTATTGTTTTGCTTTAACAAATACTTTTGTTGCTGCTTACTTGTAGTAATGTTAATATTTGCCTATGCATTTGCTATATGACTTCATTAATGTATTGGCATTTAGTAATAATAATAGTAATGATAGTACATATTTGCTAAATTCACGTTGCACCATTTGCAATTCTTTTATTTTAAGCATATATTTCACTTTTTAAATTAAAAATTAAGTTTATTTTCCTGAAAGATCCATCTGTAATAAAGCTAAATAAGTATTAGAAAGTTGTAACCTCAGTTAAATCCTGTTGTAATATTCTAAACATCGCCAAAAATATTTCCTTAGCCTATTGCTATATTAATATGATCGTTTCATATAATGTATTATAATTAAACTGTAAGTAATCCATTTGAATAGCTGTCGTTCATATTATTAACGTAAAAGTATTTTTTTTTTATTGAAAAAAAATCAGACCCGAAACGGCTTTGAAAAATATAGGTAGAATGAAAATTTCATTAATAATCTTTTACAGTCTTTTAAGATTTGAATAATCCTTTACGCCTCATTAGAGGCATTCTAATTATCTTCACACAAGAAACTGAATATATAACTCTAGGTGTTTATTGCATTGAAATTGATATATTGTGAAACTTAGAACATTTCAAGTTATAATTATAGAGATTTACCTGTCATGTTATCTCTGATGTATTCAAATTTACGGCTTGAGTCCATTTTATACGTATGCATGTAACGACTATATTACTGTTCAATTTATCCATAAATTACCTAAGATAACGCTATGTTTAATTAATTCATAATCGATTTAGAATAAGTTAAATATTTTACTCATCGTCATCAGGCTCAAAATTTCAATTATTGTTTCGATTGAAATTCAATTGTGTTTTTCACGTTACCCTTTCAAGTCCGAATATTTTTCTGTTTCGAGAACAAAATTTCTTTTATTTTAATAATTTTAATTATAGCTTACCAAAAAGAATTACTGAAGTTTAACGATTATCTCATTGTTTAAAGCATTACGAATGTACTTATTTTGAATGCTATTCAATTCATATTTATTTAATAATAGGCTATGAAGGAGTTTTTGAAGACTTTTAAAATAACGTATTACAATAGGTTTTGGTAGGGAATTCTAATGTTTTGTGATTTTATTTAGTTTGCAGGACATGTATTACCTTACAAAACTTCAGTCGGGCACATGGCAAGCAGTATCAACAATAAATGTTACAACCTACCCATGATTTTAGAGCAAAAACAGATTCCATGATTTTAAGCGCATGTTATCATATAAATATATATAATATATATATATATATATATATATATATATATATATATAATGCATAATTTTTCACCAAAAGACAAAAGAAAAAGACTCATGAAGCGCCAAATAGCAAAAAAGATCACATAACCCCTGAGTTTTACTATGTATTTAAATGTTAAATTTTAAGCTTTATGCGCTGTTTTTTCAATTCAATTCTGTTTTTAGGGTAATTTGAGATATATTTAAGCAAAAGCTCTTCTGTATATAAGACATTATTCTGAACATAACATAATAAAAATATATCATTACATGATAAATCCTTAAATGTTGTTTGATGTTAGAAATAGCCTATTACTTAAACATAATAATGTACGAAATGCACGTTTATAAACATAAAAATATATATACATATTAAAACTTTTAAGGGAATGAATATCTTTCAAAATAAAACACTAAAAAATAATATGAAGTATAAAGCATAATTTAATATAGTTAAAAACTATAAATTATTTTTTATTTTATTCCCAAGGTCATTTAAACCGCATGATTGTATTTTTTGTACCAACAAAAAAAATTTATATTTTAAATTTTATGCACATTAATGCTATTCTTTTTGTCATAATCCTGTGTTGCTGAGATATTAAAAGTATGTAAGGAGTATAAATCGATTTAACAATTTTTTTTCACGATTGCTAAGATTAAATAAGTTTAGAGTTAACCTTGACATTAGGTTATCCAAAACATCATGCGATTTTATTAAAAAATTAACGCAGTCAAATAACTATTCTTTTAAAGTAAATAAAAGGACTAAAAATTCTCAAAAAATGTTTTTTTATGTCACTTTAAAAAAACCTTCCGTTTTTGCCGTTAAATACTACAAACCGCATGCTTTTATCTTCATAAGATTCAGAATTATAACACCCCTTGCCTTAAAAAGATGCATAAGCTGCCCTCTGACGAAAACTTTAACTTAATATATCTCAAAATCAATTTTTTCACAATTTATCAATTGTAAAAGAACATAGTAAAGTTTCTTGCAAGATATATGTATGAATTTCCAACAGAGATTTTATGTTACATTTCCAACAAATTATTTACAGTTCTTTGTATGATAATTGTTAAAATATATTAATAAATGTAAAACTTATTCATAACAAAACTTCATTTTTTACTTAGGTTTTTTATTGTGTATATATATATATATAATTCATAATGAATGTTTAAAAAAATTTTGAAGAAAAATTAAAGCGACATATTTTTCTTCACACGACAGTGTAAAAAAATTTGTAAATCGTGTAAGTATTTCCAGACTTACATAAAAAATTAAACATGATTAATATTTTAAAAATTAAATTAATTTTTTTTCAGATTTTAGTATTTGTATTACTATCATTATTTAAAAATCTTTTCAGAATAAAAAAAAAATCATAACAAAAGGTCTATAAATATATATAAAAAATAGAATTTTTAGTCCCGGACCTCCTTAAGTATTTATGTTTAAATAGTTAAAACACTTTTAATCACACAGAATTTTAATCAATACTTCATTTGTTTATCTGACAGAAAGTTAGTTGAATTTATAATAAAAGATTATGCAATAAAATGCTTTTGTTACTTTGGTAACTGCCAAGATTAATTATAATTTACGCTTTATACTGCATTTGGTTCCCCAAATAAGTCATTAATTAAATCCTGTTCTTGTTCATTCACTGTTATTATACTGATTAGAAGCTCTTATTAAACTTTTATATGATTAATAATAATTGAAATGATTATTTGCTTTTGAGTGAACAACGAAAATACAGACTGAATGAACAGAAAATTTACTCATCTTTCTTTTCAAACTATTTAAGATTAAAATCTATCTTTATGCTCAATTTCATGTTTTCCCAATTAACTTCATACCAGAAATTGAATATACAAATAAGATGTTTGTCCCAAAAAATTTGACATGATATAATCAAAAGTTTTTTATCAATTTACATATTTATTAAAACTTAATTAATTTGAGAGACATAGTTATGTATTTAAAAATTGCATGTTAAAATATGGCAATTATTTTAAATTTTAATTTTGACAGCAAGTATGAATCACAATGAATAATCTTTGTTAATTTAGTAATTAGATTTTTGTTGTTGTCATTTCTGATTTTCTTATTAATTATATATTCGAATGGTTATTGCATACGTATTGCTTTGGTATCACGTTTTTCTTTAACATAAAGTATAGCGCTATCCTACAAATAGATAACCAAACACAGGAGAGGTTTATGTAAAACCTTAACTAGATTAAATCAATCTTCCGTCAATGTTAATTAAATATTAAATATTCCATTCCTTACATCTTCCTATTCAAAACATTTTTAATCTATATTCTATTTCCTTAACAAACAAAAATCATCGAAAATTTATAATTCGAGATTGTGCGATGATACTTTTTTATAGCTGCTTTAATAAAAATTTACACTTTGATCTCTTTTAGACATTCATTAATTAATTTAAGCTGTGTTTTATTTTGTTTAATTATTCTGTTTACAAATTAAAAGCTAATGATTATAATAACAACTATAATTTATTAATTTCATATCGTTGTTAAAAAAAAAAAATACAGGTAGAATGAACAATTCATTATTAATTCTTTCGAGTCAGTTAAGATTTGAATCAACCTTAATGCCTAACTTAGACATATCCTAATTATCTCACATAAGAAACTGAACATGTAACTCTAGATGTTTATCCCATTGAAATTGATATATCTATGAAATTTAGTACATTTCATGTCATAATTATAATGAGTTATTTGCAATGATTTCTCTGTTGCGCTCAAATTTACGGATTGAGTCCATTTTATGTCTATGCATTTAATGATTATATTAATATTCAGTACATTCTTATATTACCTAAAATATTGCTATATTTAATTAAATCAAAATTCATTAAAAATGAGTTAAATATTTAACTCATCATCAGGATGAAAATTTCGATTATTGTTTCAATTAAAATTCAATTGTGAGTTTCACTTAAGTATAGTATTTATACATATTGAAATCACATAATTAAATAATTATACCTAGTTGATAGGAAGTCGATATCGGAAGTGAAAAGACAATTTTTGGGCATAGAACTCCCCTTAGCAAGTAAATTATAAGGACAACATTAAGCGTATTTTTCATTTCAGAGCAGACTTTTTTATTTTTCATTTCAGACTGACACTCCGCTTTTTGACACTCCACATTGGCGAATTTTCAATACATAATGACACTCAGAAAAAAAAGAACATTGCAAATGCTAGATTCTGTAAACAGATCTTGCTGTCTGGAACTGATTTCAAAGCTGACAGGATTTTAATATCGGCTTTTTGTCTTAGAATGCCTTATAATCTTTTATCTTCGATAATCTGCTAATCATCTCCTTATCTGAAAAAAAGCCAACCTTAAAGTGGATTGGGATACTTTAAGCTACATTTCAGTTTTTCATTCCCTTCATTTGTTAGAAAGATGAAGAAGATTACGGTAACTAATCAAACACAATTAGTGTAAATTCATGCACTTTGTGCGGTTTCGTTATTTTTTGTTTTAGTGGCCAGAATCTCAGTTATCACGGAAATAATCTGCGGAGAGTCATATGTTTTCAGTCCCTGCAGGGCCTGATTACTGCACAGGCCAACTAGGCCGTGGTTTAATTTAATAAAATGATTTAGAAAATATTTTTTGTTTTGGATTTTCTGCAATTATTTTATCAAAAACCAAATATGATTTGCATAACTTGACAACCATAGGGGTATCTAGTGATACGTTTTGAAAATCCCTTGGGGGGGGGGGGGGGGGCAAGCTAATATTTTGGTTCGAAGGACACAAAAATAGTGCTGGGCCTTATGCCCCCTACAACCTTAATCGAGCTCTTAGTCCCTGTTCTGAATGCAATCTCGGATGCGCTTAATTGTACATTGTCTATTTTTGAAATTCTTACACCTATTACCTTTTAAGCTGCATTTTTAATATAATGCATTAATGAAAGTTAATGTGGACTAAAATTCCCGAGTCCTTACTGTTTTGAGAGAAGACCGCGTTAAACTGTGTAAACATCTGAATAGAATAAAACATTTACTTTCGTTTAATTTTTTTTAAATTCAGTTTTGACAGAAATTAAAAGAAGCTTCCAATATATTGCTTAAATAAATAACTTAAGCATTATCTTTTCCGTCAATTTGCAAATATAATGAAAGAACATACCGAATTGAGAATTGAAATTTTCATCAATCATTAATTAAAAACAGTATTGTAATTAATTTCTTTTTGTGCCCCTGTAAATGGATTGAAATGAATTTTCCAATGAATGTCCTGTTCTAACGCAATTGTTGTGAAATTCAATGATGTATATCCATTTTAATACATTTGCAATAGTTTTCTTTTGTAATGTATCCATGTAAATCAATTATTAATCCGACATTTTTCATGTACAATACGAAACATTGCTATGAGACCCTTAATAATTTTTATCAATTTCATGAAAATTCGAGCATATTTCTGGAAGTTAGAACGTGGACAGACGGACAACAAACCGGATACATAAACACTTTTTAACTTTGTTGGGAAATTATAATATTGGGAAAACGAAATATTCATCATTTGCTGAAAATTTTGAATTATCAATCCGTTGATGATTGAAAATCAAAGATTTAACCTCATTGAACAAAGAATTAATCATTGATCACAATGAAAATGATCTAGGGGGGGGGGGGGAATATTGAAGAAACACTAGAGAGATTCCACTGTATCATCGAAACAATTTCTAATTTATAAAATATCGATAGCAAATTGATATAAGTATACTTTTATAAACATTTCCCTTTGCTTAAAAAAAAAATCAAATCCTAGAAAGGTTGAGTCCATGAAATTTCTTTTCTTCCTTCTCTTAAAAACAAAATCATTAAAATTTCAAGTTGTTAAAATAATAATATTCAATAAAACTGTTGTAATAAATATTCTATTTGCTTAGCTAAAAATTTAGCAAATTTTATGAATTTTACATCATGTTACGCATTTGTTACTTTCATAACTACTAATTTTAATTATAATTTACGCGTTGATTTACCTTTGAATCTTTAGATAGTCACTAATTAAACCATGCTCTCTCTTATTAGCTCTTATTGCGCCAAAAATAAGTTCTTTATAATTATACTGATAAATGCATTTAAATTATTATTATTATTAAAATTAAATACAGATTTAAATGAAAAAGAAAAAATCAATCGTGAAGCATAGATTATGAAGCACTTTATAGCACATTCAGAATATTCTAACAATTTTTGACCGTTTAAAAAAATAAAATATTACGTCTAATTTCAACAATATATAACGATATATATATGGAAATATATAACGCATTTCAAAATTCTACTGTACACATCTACAATCGCAAAATTATCCGAATTTTTTAGCAGCCCTGTATATGATGTAGAGATTTGTATCTATTAATAATATGCAAGCCAAAATTTATACTTCATTTAAGAGATATATATAGTTCACTTGAATATACCCCTTCGGAAATTTTCTCTAATAAAGAGAATGGTATGGGAATTTTTTTTGTGCAGCCCTGTATATGAGGTATATAATTTATGTATAAATAGTAATATGTAAAAAACTAATTAAATTTAATAAAAAGTATGCCGAATTTTAGAACGCACTCTCCAATAATTATTACGCAAAGACAGTTCTATAACCGTTTTTTTCCTATGCGCCTGCTAAAAAATGTTATGAATATACGCCGTTTTACGCGATCGTAGTGAAATTCAATAACTTACATTAGTTCCAATACATTTGAAGTAGCGTAATGCCATTGAAATCCTCTCTAAATGATTTTTCCTATGTACCGTAATGTAATCCGATTCTTTTGAGAGTCAATGTAAATGAACCATTAATCTTAAATTCTACATATGCAATAAAAACATACTTTGTGATCCTAAATAATCAATTGTGTGAAAATCCGAGTATAATTATGGGTGTTTGAGCATGACCAGACACACAGACAAACCGAATGCATAAACATTTTTCAGTTTTGTTGGAAAGTGTTAAAAACGGAAAATTATTCATATTTTCCAAGTCATTTAAGATTAGAATAATCTTTTATCGCTCATTTAAGAACACCATTCTTTTATGTCCCATTTAGAAATTTCATAATTAACTTCACATAAGAAATTGAATGCACAATTCTAGATGTTTATCCAATTGAAGTTGACATATTGTGAAGCTTAGGGCTTTTCGCGACATAATTATAAAGGGATATATGTCATGTTTTCCCTAATGTATTCGGTTCATGAGTTCTGGCTTAGTTCACTTTCCAATTTTACCTAATGATCGTATTAATATTCAGTACTTGCAATGGTAGTTTAAACTTTCTACATAAGAGAATGAACTATGCAGTTAAAGTTATTAGCAGTTGGAATAAAAGCGTCTGCGATTTTTTTTTCTTTTGATAATTATAAGTCAAATGCTCTGCAACATTATCGACTTAGTTACAATTGAAAAGATCAGTGATTTTTATAAAATGAAGCGTTTCCAAAGCAAAGTATTGTCAATATATTGCTAATTACATAAATAAAAAAAGAAATTTCAATTTAGGAAAACCAATTTTTCTTTGATCAAATACACAGTCTTATTTTGGTTATATTTTTCTAACTTGCTTTGTAGATATAAATTAAAATTCTGAATAAGTATTTAGCACCAACTAAATGCATGGAAATTTAAATGAATTTTAAAAGGGGTGAAATTCCAATCGGAATTATTACGTTGTTAGCAGTTGGAATACACTGTTAAAAATTTCTGTAAAAACACAGAAAAAAAGGCAGAATTCTCTGTAAATTTATACTAGTTCTCTATTAAATGCATTCCATTGAGTTTCTTGGTAATCAATTTACCGATATTATCCTTATATTATATTAAATTCCCTGTAGGTATTTTGTCTTTATTTAAAGATATTTTTATCTTTGCTAAAACTTGCAGACTGCAGAAGTATAAAATGATTTTAAAATTTTATTTAAAATATTTTTAACTTCTCAGCTGGTTTGCTCGAACGCCGTTCGGGGAAGAGGAATTTTCTTATTGCATCATTTAAAGCTTTTTGACACCACTGTTATTTTTAGGAAAATTTTCACTCTATTGAAAGGCGGAAATGTTTAGACTACATTTTGCGAATATTTTATTTAAATAACAGTGGTGTGAATCCGCTATTTTCAATTTATTGAAAGGAAAAGAATTAACCAGTTAAGGGATTAAAAAACTAGTTTTTTTTTTTTTTTTTTTTTTTTTTTTTTGTAAGTTAAGAATTAATTTAGAAGCGGAAAAATCGTCTATCGAAAAGGAAAAAACAAATCGATCCCTCCCCTACTGATAAAAGACATGTTTGGAGTTGTCGTCAGTTTTTGTGTATGAATAGACAGAGGGCAGAGACGAATAGGGTTTTGTCAGGTGAAAGAAGGTATATATGGTATGGTCAGGTGAAAATGGTATATACCTCTCGGTTACTTATTTTTAAATGTAAATAACAACTACACCAAGATGAGCTCACAGTTCAATAAAAGTAGAGTAACATCGTGATTTTTTCTTATTAGTCTTTGTTCTAAATTTAAATTACAAATACAAGCACTGAAGATTTTGTATTATGCTTCACTGGTGACTGTAAACAAAATAAGACATATCTAAAACATAAATCTATAAATTTAATTAGATTTGTATTAAATGAATATAAGTTTTTAGAATGTTTAAATATCAAATTTCTTTAAATTTTATTTTTATTTTTTAGTGTTTATTTAGGTTTAACATATTTAATACAATGATTTAACTTTAAATGTGGAACTAACTCAATAAAATAGCTCAATATTTGTTCTTTCTCCGGCTTAAAGAATGTAGAAAATAAATTATATATATATATATTTTTTCAATTTGTTCTGCAAACTATGTTTTGGTTTGATATATGTATATATATACGGAGTATGTCTAACATGTAAGGTTTTCCCAATAATTGAAGATTTATCTTGTAAATTTAAACAACCAATCCAGCAGAATGAGAAAATGTTGTTGTAAACGCCTATAAGAACAACCTGCATTGTACATTTATTTATTTTTATTTTTATTTCTTTCTTAAGATTTGCCATAGCTTTTCATAAGCTTAGGGTAAAAATCTTTCAAATTCAATTAAGCGAACCAGAAAATGATTATTATGATGATTTTATGATGATTATTATTATTTTGCTCTTTACGTTTGCACGAGTTCCGAAAACCGAAGGTGATTATCTTGAAAATTCAAACAAGGGACCCAGCAGAATCAGAAAACATTATTAAAAACTTCTATATAAACAAGCTGCATTGTACATTATTTATTTACTTATTATTATTATTATTATTATTTCATTTGCCATTGTTACCACAAATTGAAGGTGCAAATCTTATAAATTCAAACAAAAGACCTTGCAGAATATGAAAATATTCTTGAAAACGTCTACTGAAAAAAGCTGCATCGTACATTTTAATATTATTATTATTTATTTATTTTTAAATTTGCAATAATTGTTACAAAATAGAAAATTATTATATTAATTTTCAAGAAGCCCCTTCAGGAAAGCTATAATCGATGTGATATTCAGTTGTGTCTGTTGTCTTTAGAACTTAATTTATAATCGAACTACCGTATTTACTCGTGTATAACGCGTCCTTTTTTCCCCTAAAAATTAGGGCAAAACTCCTAGGTCCGCGTTATACAAAGAATATATTTTTTTTTACTGCTGAAGTAATCACATGATATACATATGAATCAAGAAGTATAATCAAAGGAGACATAATCACTCGGAAAATTTTTCTTCATTGATGCATTTTTGCATATTAGTTTCACTCCTTGCACTTTTTAACACAACAGACCTAGTAACATCAATTAAACGCTAATTAGAAACTCTCATTGCCGTCATTCAGTCCCTACCAGAAGTCTAAATGTGTATTTTGACCTTGTTTTCTGGCCTGATGCAATGTTTGTTTCGACTTTCTTTACTGAATTCATTTAATCATTCATTCACTTGCATGTCAAATTTACGGTGAGCGTTACATATGAGATTATAAAATATCGCCATCTTTTCTTGTAAAGTACGGGGCGCGCGTTATACACGCGTGTGCGGTATGCACGAATAAATACGGTATTATAAATCCAGAGACATTTATAATTATATTTCAATTAATCAACTTATCACAAAATCATAATTTGCTTTGAAATTATAAGTGATAGAATTTACTTTTGATCATTTTTTCCCGAAATCAAGATACTAAGATGCATCAGAAATATCCTGTAAACTAAAGACCGCCCTCCCCCCCCCCCCCCCGCAAAAAATCCTGTTATGATGCGCTACTCTGTATTTTACTTTTTTATAAACGAAAGAAAAAAATTTGGTTACATGAAATTGCATTTATGTGATATTAATATATAAGGTACCATGGGGTAATAACGCCAAGTGCTAATATTTTGCATAATTATGAAATAATCTGGTAAATGACACCCATGTGCTCTGCGCAGAAGGATTTTGAGTCATATAAATCGCAAAAAACAGCTTCAAGTTAATTTGTTTCGTTTTTAGGTCTTATTGTTTTTACTAGCAACTAAAATTAACGCTTGATCTAAAATTTGCGAGATACGTTTTGTGATGTGAAGACTATTTTTTTTTATCCAGAAATACTTTGTTAATTACATAAATTTGTAGTACACATCACGGACTTTCAAAATGTTGTTGAAGATTTTGAATGTCTTCTCGAGATAATTTGTAATTTAAAATGTACAGCGCAATAACTATAACGGGGTAATAACGCCAATCCTTGGCATTAATATCCCGGTTGATTCCCTACGGTGGCCGAGCTACATCCTAAATACTGATTCAAATAAACACAGTTAAAACTGTGCAATGTTTCTAATAATTCTATTTAAGCGGTCCATTTTAAGCAAAAAGAAGCTCACGGTCTGGTAGTCTTTTGCCTCATCCCTCCCCCTCCCCACAACTTTATTTTTCTTACACTTTCACAAAAAATTGAACATTTTCAATATCTTAGAATGCAATTTGTCAATTTTTAAGTTTGTAGAGTGTGTATTTTTAGAATTGGGCAATCTACATGCAATTATTCCATTTTATTTCATAGTTTTGTTTACATGGCGTTATTACCCATATAGGTGGGTAATAACGCCGAATAGCATTGGCCAAGAAATCACGCCATTACATTTTATGAATACATATCTGTTGAATTATTTTTTTTTCTATAGATAGTCAATGAGTTGCTGTATCAAATCATGTATTTGTTTGAAAAATACAAACTAAAACTGAGCCGTGAAAATTGGTAGAACCTTAACGTGGCGTTATTACCCCAGGGTACCTTAGTAAATAGTGATAAACAACAGTCTTTTTTTAATGCTTTCTCATTTTTCTCTACCTTCTAAATAAATGTGTATTTCTCTTTCGTTGGAATCGGTAGTGAAAATGAATTCCAAAGGAGTGATTTTCTGTAATGGAAATGTTTTCTAGACCATTAGACTGCAATTTTATCCATCTTTCATCCATTTTTATTTATTGCGAAGTCCCGTGGGTACATTGCGGCGCGGGGTAAATCCACTTTTCCAATGACGTTGTATTTCATAGTTGCTTTTCCGATGCAGTGAATCAGCTAATTCACAAGAGTAAAAAGCAGTTATAGAAAATTTCTATAAAAATAGCAGATTCGTACATTTTACGGAGATTATTATTATTTTGATTTTTACATTGGCCATAGTTTTGACAAACTGAATTTGAAATTCTTGAAAATTTAAGTAAGAGACACAGCAGAATGAGAAAATATTATTAAAACTTCTATATAAACAATATGCGTCGTGCATTTTTTTTTATTTATTTTTTACATTTGCCAGAGAAATTTGCCATGAACGGAGGGTAAACATCTTGGAAATCGCAACAAGCGATCGAGCAGACGGTGAAAATTCTATATAAAACGTCTATAGAAACAAGCTGTATCGTTTATTATTATTATTATTATTTGCATTTGCGATAGTTCTTACAAAATGGGTTGATAATTTTATGTTTACGGCTTAATTTTTAACTAAATCCTTATAAATCCAGAGGCATTTACGATTATATTATTTAATTAATCAATTTATCAAAAAATCGTAATTTGTTTTGAAATTATAAGTGGTAGAATTTACTTACGGTCATTTTACCCGAAATCAACATACTAAGATGCATCAAAAACAACCTGCATACTAAAGACAAAAAAGAAAAAATCCTTTTAAGATGTCCTACTCTATATTTTAGTTCTTTAAAAAAGAAAGAAGTAATGTAGTTATTTGAAACTGCAATTATGTGTTATTATTATACAGTAAATAGCGATAAACAACACTCTTTTTTTTAATACTATCTCAGTTTTCTCTGCATTCTAAATAAATGTATATTTCTCTTTCGTTGAAATACGTAGTGAAAGTGAATTCCAAACGGACTGATTTCCTGTAATGGGAATGTTTTCTAGATCATTAGATTACAATTTTATCCATCTTTCATCCAGTTTTATTTATTGCGAAATCCCGTGGGTAGATTGCGGCACGGGGTAAATCTACTTTACCATTGACGTTGTATTTCATAGTTGCTTTTGCGATGCAGCGAAACAGGTAATTCCCAAGAGTAAAAACGTACTTTAAAAATTTGCTGAATTAATTTAGGATTAATAAAACCATTTATTCTTTTTTTTAAATTTGATTGAATGAAAAATGAATGCGAAACATAGGATAATTACATAGATGTTCAGAAACATAGTTACTTTTGTAGCGAAATTTGCAATAGTTCTTATAAAATAGGTAATTATTATATTAACTTTTCAACTTCAAGAAATCTGTGATCTGATGTGATATTCTGCGGTGACTGTTGTCTTTATAATTTAATTTTTAAAAGAACTTTTAAAAATCCAAAGGCTTTCACGATTATATATACATACTTTTTTGCTATTCAACTTATCACAAAATCGTATTTTTTTAAAAATTATCTGTGACTGAATTTTCTTTTGGTCATTTTCTCAGAAATAAGCACAATAAAAAACATTAGAAACATTCTGCATACTAAAAAAAAAAAAAAAAAAATCCTCTAAAGATGCGCTACTCAAAATTTATTTATTTATTTATTTATTTATTTATTTATTTATTTATTTTATAAAAGAAAGAAATAATGTAGTTACATAATGTTGCACTCAGGTGATATTACTATACAGTGAACAGCTATAAACATTATTTTTAAAAAATATTTTCTCTATTTTCTCTATATTCTAAGTAAAAGTGTATTTCTCTTTCGTTCGAATTGGTAGTGAAAGTGAATTCTAAACGGAATGATTTTCTCTAATTCGGATGTTTTCTAGACCATTAGACTGCTATTTTATCCATCTTTCATCCATTTTTATTTATTGGAAAGTCCCATGGGTACATTGCGGTACTGGGTAAATCTATTTTTCAACTGACGTTGCATTTCATAATTGCATTTGCAATGCAGTGAAACAGTTAATTCACAAGAGTAAAAAGTTTTCTTAAATACATATTGAATTAATTTAGGATTAATAAAACCATTTATTTAAATTTTTGTAATTAAATTGAATGAAAAAAAATGCGAAATATAGTACTATTATACTGATGTTTATAAATTTAGTTACTTTCGTAGCGGAATTTGTGATAATTGTTACATAATAGCAAATTAATATAACAATCTTTCACCTTTAAGGAAGCTATGATGTGTTGTGATGTTCGCTGGTGTGTGTTGTCTTTATAACTTAATTTATAATATAACTGTTATACATCCAAAGGATTTTATGATTACATATATTTTTTAATTAATCAACTTATCACAAAATAGTTATTCATTTTGAAATTATATGTGATAGAGTATCGTATAAGTCATTTTTTCCTGTAATCAACATAATAAAATGGACCAGAAGCATCCTGTATATATAAAAAAAATGAAAAGAACCGATAAAAAATCATTTAAAAATAAGCTACTCTATATTTTAGCTCTTTATAAAAGAAAGATGTAATGTAGTAATGTAAAATTGCACTTTTGTTATACAAATATATATTATATAGCGATAAACAACACTCTTTTTTTATATTTTTTTTCGGTTTTATCTACATTCTAAATCATTTTCGTTGAAATCGGTAGTGAAAGTGAATTCCAAACGGAGTGATTTTCTGTAATGGAAATGTTCTCTAGACCATTAGACTGCAATTTTATCCATCTTTCATCCATTTTTATTTATTGCGAAGTCCCGTGGGTACATTGCGGCGCGGGGTAAATCTACTTTTTCACTGACGTTGTATTTGATAGTTGCTTTTGCGATGCAATAAAACAGCTTATACACAGGAATAAAAAGTTTTTTTTAAAATACATACTTAATTAATTTAGGGTTAATAAAACCATTTATTCAATTATTGTAATTAATTGAATGAAAAATGAATGCGAAACATAGTATTGTTGCAAAGCTGTTAAGAAACGTAGCTCTTTCGTTACGCTTTTTTAAAATTATTGTACGCTATCGAATAAATAAAAATAACTTTAAGGCAATATAATCCATTTCCTGTTTTGAATTATTTTTATTTTTTTTCAATGATGATTTGCCCGTACCACATACGGGTATCAATATTACAATCCTAATTTATTATTCTCACCAGTGAATTTTTATTCTAAATTTTGCATTATTTAATCCGAGCATTTTTCTAGTTTATTTAGGCAAAATTTACTGTTTTCAAAAGACAGTGATAAAAAATTAATATTATCTAAAAGACATAACAAATAGACATTGTTTGAAAGTTTTTTTTTCAGAAATATTGATCAGTTAAGCGGTTAATACACAATGATTAAAAAAAGTAAAATCTTAACAATATCTTGATATGTATATATATATAAATGAGTGTACTGTATCACTACTTAATGTATAGGGTACATTTCTTAATAAGCTATTTTTTAATCTTTAATCTTCCTTAATTAAGATATTGAGTTCAATATAGCATAGTCAAAATAAATGTCATTGATTTAATTAATAATAGGGTAAACTATGGTGTATGGTTTAATTTTCCTGTTATTACATTATTCTGCTTTTAATTAATTTATTAATTTAATATTATGATGTGTACGATAAATCAATTTTTGTTTTTATTATTTTATTATCTCCTTTTTTCTGTCATATGATATATGAATATTTCATGTTTTAACTTACCACGTGCGATATCAGGGTTAAGGTAGTGCATTCGGGGTTCATTCTACTTTATAGCTCATAATTGTTTTTATTTTCTCCATATCCACTATAGATTCCTGGTATTTCTTTAATTAATTTTGGTTTTATGTGGGTTGGTAGTTCCAAATTCGTATTGTTTTCCTTTCTCATGGAAAATACGAAGATGAAACCACACACTCCATTATAGATCCAAAGTATTTGGAATCTGATGATTCTCCTTTGGTTCTACAAATTCCATTTGTATTCATATTATACTTTTTTCTTTCCATATTCAATGTGATATACGTTATTAAATTCAATGGTTAATTTCAAATGGTTAATATTGTTTACTATTAATGGTCTTATATATATATATATATTACTGGTGGAAGAGTTGCTATTTTATTGGCAAACTTCCATAATTATGCCATACAAAGTACACTCAGTTCAACTAAATACCCGTTTAAATTTCCAATAAAAATATTGAAAAGCCGTAGTAATAATTTGTCTACAGCGATTAATTTTCAGTTTAAAAACTTTTAAGTGAAAAATGAATTTTATCTTTTTTTATAGAATTAAAATTGAAGTTTCTAAAAATATTTCATGTTTATTTCAGAGAAAGTACATTCAGTTAAGCTAAATACGTTTAAATTTTCAATTTAAAATATTCATAAACAGTAGCACAAAATACACTTAACAGTTGAACTGATTTAACTAAATGCGTATAATTTCCTATAAAAATATTCAAAACCCATAGAAATCATTTTTATATAACAACGATTTTTCTGTTATAATATTTTCGCGTGAAAAGTAAATTAGATTTTTTTTTGTCTTTTTTTATGAATTGAAAACTAAAGTTTCAACAAAAGATGAAAATTAACAACTTAGAAGTAAGAAGAAGAAAGAAGAAAGAACTTCTTCTTACTTAGAAGTAAGAAGAAGTTAACAACTTAGAAGCCCTTAAAAATTATAAAACAATGTTTTTAATGCTTCAGTGCTTTAAAACTGAATGTAATAATTCACTGAATTTACGATCTGGTGCTAAGAGATAATTAATATCAGGGAAAAAATTATTTCATAATCTTTTTTTTGTGTGTCAAAGTATTTATGTGTGTATATATGTGTGATGTATATTACATTTTTATGTGTGTCAAAATACACATAGTTCAAGTAAATACGTTTAAATTTTCTATTAAAAATATTCAAAAGCCATAGCAAAAAGTGAACTCAGTTCCACTAAACACGTTTAAATTTCCAGTTTTAAATATTCAAAAACCACATTAATTATTAGTCTACAGTGATTAATTTTCATTCAAAAGATTTTCATGTAAAAAATTAATTTGACGTTAAGTTCAAATAAATACGCTTAAATATCCTTTCTACCATGTACTGTTATTACACTTATTAGTGCATTCTCCTAAAAGCTTTACAAAATTTTCAAAATAAGCAGAAATTTTCCAAAATAAATGTATGTATTTTATAGGGAAAAAAACGCATTTTTTTCTTCGTATATACATGACAAAAAGTTACATTATTGCATAAAATTTCAGAACACAAAAACATGCAGAGCAAATTTGACACATTTTCACTGAAATGTCCATCGTTTTTTCTGATACTGAGAAACTGAACATAATTTTTAGCTGGTTTAAAGAACACTTAATATTTTCCGAAACTATAAAGCATCATTAATTACGCAAAACTTCATATATGATTGTTGAAAGTATTTGTTTTCTACTTAATGGATTTTTTAAACTCCTATATTGGTTATTTAACAATTATTCTATGTCGCAAATAAATCTAAATTTAGATGTCAGTGATAACAAAACTTTTTGTTACATAGCTCTAGAAAAATAAATAATACAGAGCATCTTACCACAAACACTGACAAGATTTTTTTTTCCTTAGAATGTCTTTCATCAAATATTTTTCATAAAACATCGAATTTTGTGTTTAATAAATTACTTATATAAATGTTTATTCAACAGTTAACCAGTAGGTCACTGCATATTCTTATTTTCTTTAATAAAGATAACACAGACATTACAACATTCAACACTCTTCAAAGAAAAAGAAAAAAATATCGAACATCTCAATATCACCGCTGACATCAAAAATGTCTTTTTTTGATACGTAGGAGCTTAAGAAAATTTTCAGTTGGGTTAAAGAACACTTATTATTTTTCCCTCCTTTGAAGCATAATTAATGACACAAAAACTCATAAAAACTTGTCAGCTGGATTTTTCTAAGTTGCACTACAAAAGCCTTCTTAACAACTTACCAAGAACTTAAAAAATTATGAAACAATGTTTTAATGCTTCAGTGCTTGAAAACTGAAAGTAATAATTCACTGAATTTAAGATCTGGTGCAAAAGAGATAATTAATAGGAGTGAAAAAATTATTTCATAATCTTATTTATTATATTTTATTTCATTTTTTGTGTGCGCTTCATTTTGTGAAAGCATGTGAAAAGTGTATTTTATTCGAGAATAAAAAAGGTAGAAAATGTAACTGATGTTTTTTTACTAAAATTAATAAATAAATAAATGTCAACCAAATTTTGGTAATAAAAGTTGGTCAAAAGAATTTATCATGTTCATAGTTACATATTAGAAAGTTTTGCGTTACGGGGTGTTAAATTATACTTATAATATAATTATATGTCTTTTTTTGAATCGGTTCTTAAAAAAAGGCACTTTTACCGCTTTAGAACTTAAAGTTTGATGCAATTACGCACTCTATTTCAAATATAATACTTTAGACAGCACACATAAGCCTCACTACTAAAACTGTTTGTAATCAAATCACATTTCTCATTTTTTTTATAAATGAATTATTTATCCAGATATAAAGGATCATATTTACATAATGACAAGTTTTTCCTTTTTGTATTTCTGTAATGTCCGGCGATCTTTTTTGAGGATTGTTTAGACCTTTAGACGAAATTTGAAAACGCCATTCATTTGTTTAGTTTTGTGCTTAGTTTCTTGTTTAGTTTTTATAATGTCGAATATTTGAAAACCAGTGTTGACATCAAAAGTGTATTTTTCTGATACGAAAATACTCAAGAAAATTTTTAGTTTGGTTAAAGAACACGAATTATTTTTCTTTCCTATAAAGCACCATTAATTACACAAAACCTTAAAAAAACCCGCCAGCAGGAATTTTTTTAGTTCACTACAAAAGTCTTCTTAACAACTTAGAAGCCCTTAAAAAATTATAGAACAATGTTTTTAATGCTTCAGTGCTTGAAAACTGAATGTAATAATTCACTGAATTTACGATCTGGTGCTAAGAGATAATTAGTATGAAGGAAAAATTTCTTTCATAATCTCTTTTTTTTTTTTTTTTTTTTTTTTGTGAAAGCATGTGAAGTTTGTATTTTATTAGAGAATTAAAAAGGGGAGTAATTGTAACTAAATTTATTTTTATGGCAAAATGTTATAGCCAAATTTTTTTTATAAAATTTGGTCATAAGAATTGGATCATGTTCATACTTACAGAATAGAAAATTTTGCATCACGGGATATTAAATTATATTTCTAGTATAATTTTTTCTTGTTGATTTCGGTTCTCAAAAGAATATATTTTTTTACTGCTCAAGATCGCGAAATTTCACTCAATTACGAATTCAATTTTAAACATGAAATTTTAGACAGCATTTACAAGCCTCAATATCAAAGCTATTTCTGATCAAATACTATTTTCCAATAAAGAATTACATATCAAAATATAAGCGAACGTTGTCGAGTAATGACAGATTTTTCCTCTTTCTACTTCTGTGATGTCAAACGACCCTGTTTTAAAAATTGCTTCGACTTTTATAAAAGAAATTAAAATATCATTCGATTGCATAGTTTGTGAATGATATTTCAAGAAGTTTTATATCGTTTTCTAACAAAAGTAAATGTTGAAACTAGTCCTAAAGGAGCTATATTAGATTTAGAACAGCCTTAACGTAAACTTACATCTTTGCTTTCCGTTTGATAATTAGTGAAAATCTATTTCTCAAAATCAGTAATTTTTTCAATATTTACTAACTTATGCAAACAACAGCAATAATTAAAGAGGAAATATTTTTTTTTCATAGAACCACATTCTTTAAAAAATAGTAATAATGTCGCACATTTGAACAACATTGCTGACATCAAAAATGTTTTTTCTGTTACGAAGAAACTCAAGATAATTTTTAGTTGGGTTAAAGAACGCTTATTACTTTTCCGTCTTATAAAGCATCACTAATTACCGAAAACCTGATAAAAAACCGTCAGCTGGATTTTTTCATACTTCACTGCAAAAGTCTCTTTAACAACTTACCAAGCACTTTAAAAATATAAAACAAGGTTTTTAATGCTTCAGTGCTTGAAAACTCAAAGTAATAATTCACTGAATTTACGATCTGGTGCAAAGAGGGAATGAGGCTATAAGGGAAAAAATTCTTTCATAAACTTTTTTTTTCTTTAAGGATGTTAAAAGCGAATTTTATTAAACAATATAAAAAAGTAGAAATTGTAACTGAATTTTTGTAAAGGAAACAAGTGATATCCAAATTTTTGTAATGAAAGTTGGTCATAAGAATTTGATCATGTTCATACTCACGTAAAAGAAAATTTTGCGTCACGGGATATTAAATTATATTTCTAGTATAATTTTATAAGTTTTTTTATTCTTCTCAATGTCGGTTAAAAAAAAAAAAAGTATTTTTTTATTGCTCAAAAACGCGAAATTTGACACAGTTACGCACTCAATTTTAAACTTACAAGCAGCACTTACAAGCCTCAATACTACAGCAATTTGTAATAAAATGGAATTTTCCAATTTTTTTTTTTTTTAATGAATTACTTATCGAGATATAAGCAATTGTTGTCACGTAACGACAAAATTTTCCTCTTTCTAGTTTTGTGATGTCCAGCGATTCAGTTTTGTTAATTGTTTCGATTGTTAGCAAACAAAATGCAAACAGCGTTCCATTGCATAGTTTCTGAATGATGACATGTGATCTTGTCCGAACAAGATTAAATAGAGAAATGCATCAGAAAGCAGTTATTTTCGATTTATAACAGCATTAGCGTAAACTTTGATCTTTGTTTTACTTTTGATGATTATTGACAATCTATTACTCTAAATTTTATTTAATATTCTTACCTAATGCAAATCAATAGCAATAACTAACAGGCATACTTTTTTAATAGAACCACACACTTTAAAAAGTAATAATAATGTCGAGTATTTGAATATCACTGCTGGCATCAAAAATGTCTTTTTATGAAAAGAAGAAACTTAAGATAATTTTTAGTTGGGTTAAAGAACTCTTATTGTTTTTTCCTCCTATGAATCACCATTAATTACACAAAACCTCATAAAAAACCGTCATCTGGATTTTTTCTTAGTTGCACTATAAAAGTCTTTTTAACAATTTAGCAAGCACTTAAAAAATTATGAAACAATGTTTTTAATGCTTCAGTGCTTGAAAACTGAAAGTAATAATTCACTCAATTTAGGATCTGGTGCTAAAGATATAATTCATATGAGGAAAAAAATTCTTTCATAATATTTTTTTTTTTTTTTTTGTATTTTTATGTGTTTCATTTTGTGAAAGCTTATTTTATTAGAGAATAAAAAAAAGTAGAAAATGTCGCAGGACTTTTTTTTTCAAGGGAAAAAATGATAACCATATTTTTGTAATGAAAGTTTGTCATAAGAATTTTATCATGTTCATAGTTAAATAAAAGAAAATTTTGCGTCATGGGATATTAAATTATATTTATAGTATAATTTTATATGTTATTTTTCTTGTTAAAGTCAGTTCACAAACAAGCTTTCGGTATTCTTCGAAAATTTTCATATAATATATTTATAAACCGAAGTATTTTTTGTTTTAACGAATTATTTATATAAATGTTTATTCAGCACTTACCAATATGATAATGCATATTCTTATTTTATTTACTAAGGATAACACATACTTCACGTTACAGCATTCTTTAAAACAAAAATAATGTCGAACATTTGAACATCACTGCTGACATGAAAAATGTCTTTTTCCGGTGCGAGGAAACTTAACATAATTTTTAGTATGATTAAAGGACACTTGTTATTTTTCCCTCTTATGAAGCATAATTAATTAAACAAAACCTTATATATGATTATGAAAAGTAGTTATTACCTACCGAATGAATTTCTTAAATTAATTCCTATTTTTTTTATTTAACATTTAAATTAACAATACAATATTATAACAACTCACCAATATTAATAATAATTTTTGTTGTCAATGATAAAAAAAAAGAAAAAAAAATTACATAACTCTAGACAAATGAATAAGGAGATCTTAACACCAATATTGAGAACAAAAATATTTTTTCTTCGGACGTTTTTCATATAATATTTTGATTTAATGAATTATTTATATAAATGTTTATTCAGTACTTAACCAATAGGTCAATGCATATTCTTATTTTATTTATTAAGGAGAGCACACACTTCAGATTACAAAATTCTTTAAAAAAAATCGAACATCTTAACATCATTGTAAGCATCAAAAATGTATTATTTTTCTGATACGAAGAAACTTAAGGTAATTTTTAGCTGGGTTAAAGAACACTTATTACTTTCCCCACACTGTAAAAAAAAAAGGTCGATATACTAAAAAAACTTTAGTGATCCTTGTAATTACAAAAAAAAAAATTAGTAATCTTAGTCGGTTACAAAAAAACTGTAAGAATTACTAGAAAAAAGTTAGCAACAAATAGAGTTAATAGTTTTATATTTTTAATAGCTCTTACTAAAACTCAGTTGGTGTGGCCTTGATATCATAGTGGTTGTAATAAGGGACACCAGGCTAAAAGGTCCCGAGTTTGAAACTTGCCACCGCCAAATACGACCCGAATGTATGTAGTGTCTCGTTAATAAAGGGATTATGAAAATCCAGTGGGAGCAGGTAGGAATGTTTGCTGCTGCCATCTATTGCGGTTTTGCCGAAAATCTTCCACTTCAGAAGTCTGTCTTCTTACCCACTAGATGCAGCTCGAAGGAAGCTCTTGCCTTCGGGCGCACGTAATGGTTATTAAAAATAATTTTGCAGCTATTACTAAAATTTGCTTGGTGGCTCATACTAAAAATTTTTAAGTTAGTTATATATATATATATATTTTTTTTTTTTTTTTTTTAGTTTACAAAAGAAATGCTTGCTTCACTTGCAAAAAAAATTTTGTAATGGTTACTAAAAAATTCTGTGGAATAGAAATTTACTAAGAAATTTTTAGTAACCTCTTAATTTTTTTTTTTTTTTTTTTTTTTTTTTTTTTTTACAGTGCACCTATGAAATATCCTTACAAAACCTAATAAAAATTCGTCAGTCGGATTTTTTCTTAATTTCACTACAAAAGTCTTCTTGACAACTTAGCAAGCATTAAAAAAATTATGAAACAATGTTTTTAATACTCCAGTGCTTGAAAACTAAAAGTAATAATTCAGTGAATTTACGATTTAGTGCTAAAGAGATAATTGATATGGGTAAAAACTTATTTCATAATCTGTTTTTATTGTATTTTTTTGGCTTCCATTTGTGAAAGCATGTGAAAAGCGTATTTTATTAGATAATAAAAAAAGGTAGAAAATGTAGCAGGATTTTTTTTCTTTTAGCGAAAAAATTATAACAAATTTTGGTAATTGAAGTTGGTCATAAGAATTTGATCATAGTTAAGTAATAGAAAATTTTGCGTCACGGGATATTAAATTATATTTAGAGTATAATTTTACGTTATTTTTCTTGTTAAAGTCAGTTTTCAAAAAAGCAATCAGTTTCTTAGAATGTTTTCCGCATAATATTTCGCATAAACCAAATAATTTTTAATGAATTTTAATGAATTTTTAATAAATTTAATGAATTATTTACATAAATGTTTATTCAGTACTTAACGAATAGTTTAATACATATTCTTATTTTATTTATTAAAGATAACACATACATTACATTACAGAACTCTTTTAAACAAAAATAATGTCGAACATCTTTAGATCCCTATTGACATCAAAAATGTCTTTTTTTTTTATTCGAGGAAGCTTATCTTAACACCAATACTGAAATAATAAATATTGTTTCATAGAATGTTTTTCATATGATGTTTATGATGTAATGATTTATTTATATAAATATTTATTCAGCACTTAACCAATAGATCAATGCATATTATTATTTTATTTATTATGTAAAAGACACACTTCACATTACAGAACTCGTAAAAAAAGAAAAAAAAATGTCGAACATCTTAAGATCACGGTAAAACATCAAAAATATCTTTTTTCAGATACGGAGAAACTCAAGATAAATTTAGATGGGTTAAAGAACCTTTATTGTTTTTCCCTCCTATAAATCATCATTAATTACACAAAACCTCACAAAAACCCGTCTCTGGGTTTTTTCTTAGTTGCACTACAAAAGTCTTTTTAACAACTTAGCAAGCAATTAAAAAAATTACGAAACAACGTTTTTAATGCTTCAGTGCTTGAAAACTGAAAGTAATAATTCACTAAATTTACAATCTGGTGCTAAAAAGATAATTAATATGAGGGAAAAAAGTCTTTCATAATCTTATTTTATTTTACTTTATTTTATTTTTTGTGAAAGCCTGTGAAAAGCATATTTTATTAGAGAGTAAAAAAAAAAAAAAGGTAGAAATTGTAACTGCATTTTTTAATGGAAAAAAGTGATTGCGAAATTTTTGTAATGAAATTTGGTCATAAGAATTTGATCATGTTCATACTTACGTAATAGAAATTTTGCGTTCCGGGATATTAAATTATATCTATATTAAATTTTACGAGTTTTTTTTTTCTTGTTGATATCAGTTCTCAAAAGAAGATATTTTTCACCGCTCAAGATAGCGAAATTTCACACAATTACGCACTCAGTTTTATACATAAAATTTTAGACATTATTTACAAGCCTAACTACTGAAGTGAATAGTCATCAAATCGCATTTTCCATTTTTTTAATAAATGAATTACTTCTCGAAATATAAGCGACCGCTCTCAAGTAACGACAAACTTTTCCTCTTTCTATTTCTGTGATGCAACAGACCCTGTTTTGAAAATTGTTTCGATTTTTACAAAGGGAATTAAAACAACATTCGATTGCATATTTTTTGAATGATAAATCATAACGTTTTCTACGTTTCCGAATAAGAATAAATGTCGAAACGAATCCCGAAGCAGCTATATTAGATTTTGAACAAAATTAACGGAAACTGAATCTTTGCTTTCCTTTTGATGATTAGTGAAAATCTACTTCTCTAAATTAGTATTCATTCAGTATTTACTACCTTTCGCAAAACAATAGCAATAATTAAAGAGGAAGCATATTTTTTTCAAAGTACTACATTCTTTTAAATAATAATAATAATGTCGAACGTTTGAACATCACTGCTGGCATTAAAAATATATTTTTCTGATGCGAAGAAACTTCGAATTTTTAGTTGTGTTAAAGAACATTTATTATTTTTCCCTCTTATGAAGCATCATTAATTACCCATAACCTCATAAGAACCCGTCAGCTGTTTTTTTTCTTACTTGCACTACAAAAGTCTTAACAACTTAGCAAGCACTTTAAAAAAATATAAAACAAAGTTTTTAATGCTTCTGTGCTTGAAAACTGAAAATAATTGTCCACTGAATTTACGATCTGGTGCTAAAGAGATAATTAATATGAGGAAAAAATTTCTTTTATAATCTTTTTTTAGTTGTATTTTTGTGTTTCCTTTTGTGAAAGCATGTGAAAAGCGTATCTTATTAGATAATTAAAAAAAGGTCGAAATGTAGCAGGATTTTTTTTTTTTGGGAGGGGGGTGTGATAATAAAATTTCTGTAATGAAATTTGGTTATAAGAATTTGATCATGTTCATAGTTAAATAACAGAAAATGTTGTGTCACGGGATATTAAATTACATTTATCGTATAATTTTATAATATGTTTCCTTATTAAAGTCAGTTCCGTAAAAAGACATCAATTTTCTTAGAATGTTTTTCATATAATTTTTTTCTTAAACCAAAGAATTTTGTGTTTTAATGAATTATTCATATAAATTTTTAATCAGCACTTAACCAATGAGTTAATGCATATTCTTATTTTATTTATTAATGATAACACATACTTTACATTACAACACTCTTTTGAAACAAAAATAATGTCGAACTTCTCAAGAATACTCTTGACATCAAAAAATTTCTTTTCCTGATGCTAGGAAACTTAAGATAATTTTTAGTTTGGTTAAAGCACACTTGTTTACTTTCCTTCTTATGAAGCATAATTAATTACAGAAAACCTCATATATCATTGTTAAAAGTAGCTGTTATCTACTGAATGAATTTTCTTATTTAATTTTTATGTTTTTTATTTAACACTTAACCAATATCTCAGTTAAATTAACGATACAATATTACAATAACACGCAAATATTAACATTTAATCATAATAATTTTAGTAGTCAATGATATGAAAACTTTTTGTTAAATAGCTCTAGACAAATGAATAATGATATCTTAACACCTATACTGAGAACAAAAATTTTTTCTCGTAGAATGTTTTTCATATACTTTTGTGATTTAATGGATTATTTATATGTATATATATATGTTTAATCAGCACTTGACCAATAGGTCAATGATTATTCTTATTTTATTTATTAAGAAGAAAACGCACTTTACATTGCAGCATTTTTTTTTTTTTTTAAGAAAAATATATATTGAAGATCTTAACATCACTACAAACATAAAAAATGTCTTTTTCCGATACGAAGAAACTTAGGCTAATTTTTAATTAGGTTAAAGAACACTTATTATTTTTTCCCTCCTATGAAGCATCATTAATTACACAAAACCTCATAAAAACCCGTCAGCTGGATTTTTTCTTACTTGCACTACAAAAATCTTCTTAACAACTTAGCAAGCACTTAAAAAATTATTAAACAACGTTTTTAATGCTTCAGTGCTTGAAAACTGAAAGTAATAATTCACTGAATTTACGATCTGTTACTAAAGAGATAAATAATATGAGGGGGAAAATTCTTTCATAATCTTATTTTATTTTTTTGTGCTTCCTTTTGTGAAAGCATGTGGAAAGCGTATTTTATTAAAGAATAAAAAATGGTAGAAATTGTAACTGAATTTTTTTAAGGTAAAAAATGATAGTTAAATTTTTGTAGTGAAATTTGTTCATAAGAATTTCATCATGTTCATACTTATGTAATAAAAAAATTGCGTCACGGGATATTAAATTATATTTCTAGTATAATTTTATAGTTTTTTCTTATTGATGTCGCTTCTCAAAAATAGATATTTTTTCTACTGCTTAATATCGCGAAATTTCACACAGCTACGCACTCAATTTTAAACATGAAATTTTAGACAGCATTTAAATCCCACTACTAAAGCAATTTGTAATCAAATTCCATTTTTCATTTTTTAAAATAAATTAATTACTTATCGAATTACAAGCAAACGTTGTCAATTAGGTTCGAATTTTCCTCTTACTATTTTTGTGATGTCAACTGACCCTGTTTTGAAAATTGTTTCGAGTTTTATAAAAGAAATTCAAACACCACATGATTGCTTAGTTTCTGAATGCCCTTCTCTATCGTTTTCGAATAAAAATAAATGTCAAAACAAATCCCGAAGCAGCTATATTAGATTTAAAACAGCCTTAACTTAAATTTAAATCTTTGCATTCCGTTTGATGATTCGTGAAAATCTACTTCTTTAAATTAGTAATTTTTTTCATTATTTAATACCTTATGCAAAACAATAGCAATACCCATAGAGGAAACACCTTTTCTCATAGTGCCACATTCGTTAAAATGTAATAATAATGTCGAATATTTGAAAAGCACTGCTGACATCAGACATGTCTTTTTCTGATACGAAGAAACTTAAGGTAATTTTTAGTTGGGTTAAAGAACACTTATTATTTTTCCCTCCTGTGAAGCATCATTAACTACATAAAACCTCATAAAAACCCGTCAGCTGGATTTTTTCTTAGTTGCACTACAAAAGCCTTCTTTTCAACTTAGCAAGCACTTAAAAAATTATGAAACAATGTTTTTAATGCTTCAGTGCTTGAAAACTGAAAGTAATAATTCACTCAATTTACGATCTGGTGCTAAAGAGATAGTTAATGTGAGGGGGGGGGGGGGAAATCTTTCATAATCTTTTTTTACTATTTTGGGGGGCTTCCTTTTGTGAAAGCATGTGAAAAGCGTATTTTATTAAAAAATAAAAATGGGTAGAAAATATAATAGGATTTTTTCAGGGAAGTATGATATCCAAGTTTTTGTAATGAAAGTTGGTCATAAGAATTCGAACATGTTCATAGTTAAATACAGCTCATATTCAAAATATTAGAATAATTACCTTTTTTTTAGAAATTGAAAATATCGTTTGGTAATTTAATGTATTTTAATGAAAATATGCAAACGATATTTTTATTAAGAACTTATTGTTGATTAAACTTACTTGTTATCTTAAATTTAATATAATTTTTGAAAAGATTAATTGCAAAAAAAATTATTTTGAAAAGTCAAAATATTAGAATATTTATTCAAGTGGTTCAAAATATTAGAATATTTCACATTAATTATCCTTTAATTATTACCAATTCTTAACTGGTGGCATCATTGATTAAATTCAGACTATTTTATTTAAAATCAGTATTCTTTTTTGCAGTTTGTTTCTTTTTCGTCTTAAAATGGGCCGTGTGAGTGATGTTCCTGAATCTACTAAACTTCGTATGGTTGATTTGTATCGGCACGGTAAAAATCAATGTTTTATAGCGAATTATTTACATTGTTCGCAATCGAGCGTTAGTAAAATACTAACACAATATTCAAAAATTGGAAATTTTCAAAATAATCGCCGAAATGGTGGCCGAAAACCAAAAGCATCTGCTAGAGATGACAGGAAACTGAAGCGTATAGTTAAGAAAAACCGTTTTAAAAGTGTGCGATTCTTGTACCGAAAATGGAAAGAAGAAGGAGTTGAAGTTTCTACATCGACAACATTAAGACGTCTCCATAAATTTAAATTTGAATCTCGTGTACCGAAAACAAAACCTCTCATGACTGCAAGACAAAAGCGTATAAGATTGAATTGGTGTAAATCAAGACGTTTATGGAGCAATGAAGATTGGAAAAATATATTATTTAGTGATGAAAGTATGTTTTGTGTTTCATATGGTAATCAAGGTATTCGAGTTTGGAGAATGAAGCAAGAAGCATTTGATAAAGAATGCCTTAAACGTTCCGTAAAATTTGCTGCTAGTGTCATGGTTTGGGGTTGTATGAGTGCAGAAGGACCTGGAAAGTTATGCATCGTCTACGAAAAGGTTAACTCTCTGATATATCAAGAAATTTTAGAATATTACATGATTCCATCATCAAAAGATTTATTTGAAGATGATTTCATCTTTCAACAAGATTTAGCGTCCCCGCATACCTCGATGTCAACTAAGAATTGGTTCCGCCAACGCAACATTAAGGTACTTCCTTGGCCACCAAATTCACCAGATCTTAATCCCATCGAAAACTTATGGTGTATAATGAAGAAAAAACTTCAAGAAAATCCTCTTTCAAGTAAAACTGAGTTAGTGGCACGTATAAAGTCTATTTGGGCTAATATTGATAGAAATGTTTGTAAACACCTTGTATATAGTATGCAAGATCGATTGTACGCTGTTATGAAAGCTAAAGGGGATGCTACAAAATATTAACTACCATTTACTTCATATTCATAAGGTAATATTGTTGCGTAAAATAAAATATTCTAATATTTTGAACCAATCTAAATTTTATTCTAATATTCTGGTGTGTTTAAGGAAGCTGTATACCTAATTTATTGTGCTGTATTTTATATTTTATAAATGTTAAAATCTTATCTAAACATTCCAGATTTAATTTATAAGAAATTTAATTGCATTTACTTAGTATAAAAAATAAATAAATGACAAATAATTTTTTCTTATTACTTTTTCTCAATTATTCTAATATTTTGAATATGAGCTGTATTAGAACATTTTGCGTCTCGGAATATTGTGAAAATATTCCGTGATTATATGATTGTGAAAAGTAGTTTTATCTATCGAATAAATTTGTTAATTTTATTCCTATATTGTTTATTTAACATTTAACCAATATGACACTCAAATTAATAATACTATATTACAACAACGTTATAATATTAATACTTAGCCTGAATAATTTTAGTTGTGAAGGATAACAAAACATTTTTACATAGCTGTAGAGAATGTATAATCATATCTTAACATCAATACTGAGAACAAAAATGTTTTTTCTTAGAATGCTTTTCATTTTTTTTTTGATTTAATGAATTATTTATATAAATGTTTATTCAGCACTTAACCAATAGGTCAATGCATACTCTTATTTTATTTATTAAGGAGAACATTGACTTTACATTACACCACTCTTTAAAAAAATATATATATGTATCGAACATCCTAACATCACGGCTAACATCCAAAATGTCTTTTTCTGATACGAAGAAACTTAAAGTAATTTTTAGTTGGGTTAAAGAACGCTTATTATTTTTCCCTCCAATGAAGCATCATTAATTACACAAAACCTTATAAAAACCCGTCTCTGGATTTTTTCTTAGTTGCACTACAAATGTCTTCTTAACAACTTAGCATGCACAGCAAAATTATAAAACAATGTTTTTAATGCTTCAGTGCTTGAAAACTGAAAGTAATAACTCACCGAATTTACAATCTGGTGCTAAAGAGATAATTAATATGAGGAAAAAAATCTTTCATAATCTTTTTTTTTATTTTATATATTATTTTTTGTGCTTCCTTTTGTGAAAGCATGTGAAAAGCGTACATTATTAGAGAATAAAAGAAAATGCAGAAAATGTATCTGTATTTTTTTAGTAAAACAATGCTAGCCAATTTTTATAATGAAAGTTGGTCATAATAATTTGATCATGCCCATAATTAAATAATAGAAAATTTTGTGTCACGGGATTTTAAATTATATTTATAGTACAATTATGTAAGTTGTTTTTTTTTTAAGTCGGTTTAAATAAAAAGAGAGATTTTTTTCCCCTCAAGAATGCAAGATTTGATGCAGTCCATCTTAAATATTAAATCTTAGACAGCACTTACAATGTTCACTATTAACGCGATTTGTAATCGAATTCGCATTTTTTAATAAACGAATTACTTATCGAGATATAAGAGATTTTTTACCCCGTAACGACGGGTATTTCCTCTTTTTGTTTCTATGATGTCCACTAATCTTGTTTTGACTTTGCAAAAAAAAAAAAAAAAAAAAAAAAAAAAAAAAAAAAAAAAATTAAAACTCTATGCGATTGAATATTTTCTGAATAGTAACACATTCCCCTATCAATCGTTTCTGTATAAGAATGAATACAGAAATGTATCAAGAAGCAGCTATTTTAGACTTAGGACAGCCCTAACTTAAACTTTTATCCTTGCTTTCCCTTGATTATCCTTGATTAGTGATAATCTGTTTCTCAAAATTAGTAATTTTTTCTTTATTCACTCTCTTATGCTAAACAATAGCAATAACTAAAAAGGAAATCCCTTTTTTAATAGTATCTTTCACTTCAGTCTTATGAAAGTTTTTAAAAATGATTCTTTTTCGAGAAAAAGTTGAAAAAGATCGTAATTTTTTTCGTTAAAAAATTAATTAAGAAAATATTTTTTATAAAAATTTCATTTTATTCTTAGTTTTATAATGGAAAATATTGCGTTTTAGAGAATTAAATTATTTTCTAAAGAATTTTCTTTTACAATCTTTATATTTTGCAAATTTAGTAAAAATATAAATAATAACAAAAAAAAAAAAAAAAAAAAAAAAAAAAAAAAAAAAAAAAAAAAAAAAACCACTTTTTAATGATATATTTCATTTTCCTTTCATGAAAGTTGTTCAAAAGGATTCGTAATTTTAAAAAAAAGGTGATAAAATATTCGCACATCTTTCTTAAAAAATAACTAAACATGCAAAAAATTCTTGTTACATAAATTTGATCCTATTCAAAATTACATAATAGGAAATGTTGTGTTTCAGGAAATTAAATTAAATTCGTATGAATTTATAATTAAAGTATTTTTTTCTAGTAACAACATAAAAAATATTTAAACTTTCATTTAATGAGAAATGAAGTGAAAATCTATTCATCACCGCGCTCTCATTTTATTAGTACATTTAAATTTTAGACTGATGAATGTGCTGTCCTTTTCCAACGGAAATTGTACAAAATATTATAGAAAGGGAAGGAAATTGATTTTAATGTAATCTTTTGTTCTTATCTGAATACTTTATGTTTCAGGAAGTCGATAGTTTCGTCTGACGACGCAAGGAATATTTGACTAAAATGGGTGTATTGGAGAATAAATAATGCCATGTAAAAAATAATAATGAGCGAAATACACTTCACCCTATTTTTACAGTTAAAAGAATACATTTTACCGCTTTAAAGAGCTTTTGAAAATGCTGAAGCTTTGTAAAATATACTACTTTAAACTTATGACACATCAATTCTAAAATAACCATTTGTAATACATATTTGCAGACACATTCCATGAATATTTAGACTGCATTTTATTAAATATTTTTCATAGCGTTGATAAACTATGTGCAGTCAAACCTTGTTAGCACGAAGTCACTTAAAGTGAAATTTCCTTAAAGGGTTGTCTACATAAAGCGTTATCATTTTATGGGGGGGGGGGGAAAGAGGGTGGAACTGGTGAAATACATGTAAAGAAATATCTTGGGGGATAATGGGAGGTTTGTCTTTTAAAATCGTTATAATTTATATTATTTCTTATCTCTATCATTTCCTCAAACTTAAAAAAAAATCATTTTTTATTGTATCCGCAAAAAATAAATAAAGGAAAGTTTGACATTAACAATATTGTACAGTCATAAAGATGAGTAAGTCTATGATATACTAAAAAAAAATCAAGATTGCCTTTTGATACCTAACATAAAAAAATAGGTTCAAAAAAGCAATATTCGTTTCATTCTATGGACTAATCCTGTTTGTAATCGTGCGTGAATCTTAAAATATTTCAGGATTTCAAGAGAAACAAGATGTGTGTTGCCATCTGCTGTTTATTTTCTGCTTGGATTTGGATTAATATATAATTTTATGTTCAAATGAATATTTTTCTACTCAAATTGAAAACATTCTTCAGAAAAAAAAAATTAAAACATAAATAAAAATTTGCTAGATTTAAAGTTTTATTTAAGATATCAAATAATTTAACAGTTTTGAAAGCTATTCTTCATGTCCAAACAAGTAATAGAAATACTGATTTTTTCCATGAACAGTTTTTATTGTTAATTTTTTCCTTATTATGGAATAAAAACGCAAAAATGGAAGTTTAAATATTTAAAATATGTAGCATTAGCCATAACGTCAAATAATTTTAAAAATGTAAGAGTTGCCCTTCATGATCAGACAAGCAATAGAAATAGCTCATTTTTCCTACAAAAGTCATTATTATTTATTTATTTTAAATTGTAGAATAAGAAAGTCAAATACTAAATTGCGCTTATCTGTTACTTTTTGGTCATTCTTAATTGCAAATAATTTTAATACAGTCTTTTCGTTCCTAAGCTAATAATCAAATTTGTAAATTTTTATACCGAAATAAATAAGCCTGAAATCCATTACTTTGCATTTACACGTAAATGAATATGAAAAACTTATATGATGTTTTCAATATCTGTAACATGACAGCCACACCTGATTTGACCCATATTTGTTGCGCATGCACGTCTGTAAAAATTGATTTCAGTTTTTTGGCTTATAATCTACATTATTTTCAATAACATTTGATTCCGCAATCTAGTTTATACCCTATACGCTTCGCTTTTAAGCTTCGGTTTGTACAATTTAAAATTAATGACCTACTTCTTTATTAATATTTCCATGTGATTTTCTCCCATGTCTTCATAATTTCTTTGAAATTTAAAAATGTCACTTTCAAAGTATTCAAGAGTTTTATCGAATCGAATAACAAAATTTTGAAACATAAAAGACATCTAAATCCGTTCAAAGAAACTAAGTACAGACATTTCCTTAATTTTCTCGAGAACAATATCTTAAATAAGTAAGTATTCTATATTCAATGTCTTTACTTGGAAAAAATGGTTTCTTTTAAATCATTATGTCTCTGTTACATGTCTTCTCATTCTTTAAAATGGCGTAATATCTTGACTTTTATAACATGGACAATCTTTCTTCTGACGGATCCATTTGCACTGCACGATACTCCAATGTCTTCTTTTCTCGAGATTGTTCATTAACTAAACATCTGGTTCCATTTTATTGTCTATGATTTATAAATGGCATTACAAGTATCGTTCTATCTTTAATTTATGTAATTTCTTTTCGAACGACCTTAACCGGGCACATGATTCTGTAGCACGCGACATTCGAACTAAAGAAATTCCCATTAATTATACTTCAAGTCTTCGAATTTTCTTTTAGGAGCCAAACTTCAGCGATAATGAAGTACTGAGACCGGAAGAAACAGTTACCAGTCGCAGATATTCTCGTTGTCGTGGCAACGATAGACGTTGATTAACTCATGTTGCTTGCATTATTAGTGTCGCCGTTTTTATGATTCTCGATAGTTTGACTTCTGTCATGCAAATAATAAGATCTATACGTTTTGCTAATGAATCAACTGGCCGTGTTTAAGTATTGCGTTTTATAAAATGCGGAAGTTTCATTTTTTTTTAACTGATGATGCTGTAGGACGGTAATTTAAAATAATTAGTCCACATTTTTTTCCCTTTCCTTAATCAAGTTCTCTAACTGCTTTCAGTAATTTTTACTTCTTTGATAAATTCATGTATTTTTTATTTGTGGGACCAGGATGCAATAATTGTCTTTAAAAATGGAAACAAGTTTTCGAAATATTAAAACAATCGAGATTCGTGATTTGAAACATAAAAACTTTCATTAAATCTTACATTAAAATACGGAATTAACAAAATAAAATAAAATAATACCTTTGGCACAACAGTACTCGGTATGCTGTAAATTGTTTTCAATTTTTACAATTAAAAAATATCTAATATATAAATATGAATGCAAATATAATTTTTGCTTCATTAAGATGTGATTTTAGCCTAGGAATATTCTTTTAAAATGCATCATCAAAAATAATTATGAAATATGATTCTAGTTAAGTGTACATTCAGATATAAAAAGTGTTACAGGGCTCGTTTGCTTCAAGCATTTTCAAAGGTGTTTTACTGAAATTTTCGTAAATATATATTTTCCTGAATAAAAATGAATTTTAACGAAAAAAAAATTATATCTTCAGATATAGCGACCTGTATTATACGAAATATTTTTTACTAAAACACTTACAATCCCCAGAATCCTTTGATGCTTAAGAATTTTGTAGTATCATCCCAGATAAATTTTCAATTCCAGTCTTTTTCAATTGTGTAAGGTAAAATATCTGACAGAATTAAGGTATCTAAATAAAATAAACTCGATATTTTGGTGATTTTTAGATCCTTTCATAATTAAGTATTAGCCGCCTGTCCGCATATAACAGAGCAAAAATTACCCAAGCCAAATTGTTGGAAATTTAAAATATACAATAAAATATATAATTTTTACATAATTTTGTCGATTCATTTCAAATTTGCTGAAAACTGGATTCATAGTTTAATTACACGGACAATGAAAAGAATTCCGTTACATTACGCCAATTGGAAAATACAGTGTCAAGTGCATTTTAATGATGTTACATCACTTTTCCGAGCATAATTAAATTGTTATGAATCTATGAAGTATATACTAAAATATAGATACTGTAAAACTGTGGAGCAAAGAATATTTATTATTAATTTACTGATCCTAGTTTGATGTCAGTAAGATGTTAAAATATTCAATTTTTTTAAGAGTGTGGCAATGCTAATTTTGTGTACTTATTAATAAATGAAATGGAATAAGACATGCAATGGCGTATTGTTAAAGTGCTGAATAAACACCTACATAAATAATTCATTAAACACAAAATTTTATACTTTCTTCGTATCAAAATAATCACATTTTTGTTTTCAGTAGTAATGTTAAGGTACTCGTCATTATTAATTTTGTCTTAAATTCTGTGATAAGTCGAGCTCATTATGATTGATAACTAAAACTGAAAATTTTTTGGTGTATTCGAGCCACTATTAATTGGTGCCACTGTGATTAAGTGTTAAAGAAGTAATATATAAATAAATTAAAAAAAACTCATTCAGTAAAAATATTTTTATAGTCATTAAAATGAAAGTGAATATTTTTTTGATTACTTATGTTTGACATAAGGTGATCTGGTGTAATAATGCCACGTTAAGTTTCTACTAAATTTCAAGGCATAGATTTAGTGTTATTTTCGATACAAATATGGGATTTGATACAGCAAATTTTTGACATCAATCGATACAGAAGTTAATTTGATACAACAATTTATTGATATTACATATTGTGTATAAGAAAGAAAATTTTAGCAGATATATATTTATAAAATGTAGTAGCGTGATATATGGATGCTACCATGCAAAATTAAACGATAAAAGAAGATGGAATAATGGCATGTAAATTATCCAGCTCGAATGGTACAAAATCTATTGGGCTGGAAATTGACAAATTCGTCTTACTTGTCATTAAATGCGATAACAGGATGCAGTAATAATTATTTGATATTTTATTCTTCTGTCATACAAAAAAAACAGCAATTAAATGATTAAAATTATTCTTTGTCCTTTTTGGTTTTCAATAATAACAATAATGCTCTCTTGTGCATAAAATAAATAAATAAATAAAACAAAATATATATACTCTTTAAGGATGTAGTTCCGCCACTGTAAGGAATCAATCACGTCAATAAATACAGTGAATGATGTTTTTATCCCGGTATAATATAGACTTACTTTTGTATTACTGAGACAAACATTTTGAATGAAGCATTATTTTTCTTTATTAGACATTTACGTAGATAATACATCTATATTTAATTAAAAGCAGAAAATTGCTTTTTAAATAAACGCTATCTAAAATTACTAAAAAGATTAGAACTTGCTTTAGTATTACAGAGTTAAAAGTTATGACTGGAGCAATATTTCTCTTTCTTAGATATTCATGTAGACACAGATACCACATTTGTATTTTTAAAAATAATTTCTACTTTTAAAACTGTTTTGTAAAATTATTAGGAAAGAACTTTCTTTATTATTACTAAGATATAAGTTTGAATGCTGTATTATTTTTTTTTCTTAGACATTCATGTAGATATTGCATTTGCATTTAAAAAAGAAAACAGAAAATCTCATTCCTTTTTTTAAATATTATTATCCAAAATTATCAAAGAAATGAGAACTTGGCTTTTGTATTACTGAGATAAAAGTTTTTAATTTCGCATTTTTTAAAAAGATATTCACGTATATGCTACATATGTATATAAAAAATATCTGCAGAAAATTATTTTATTTTTTTCTACTATTATATAAAATTATTCGGATAATAAATATATCTTTATTATAACTGAGATAACAGCTTAGATTACCCACATTTTCTTATGTATCTACGCTTCCGATAAAGAGTTATATCGACAAGTCATCTACTCTATATCTTATACATGACCTGATGCGTACTTTTAGAGGATATATATTCAGCGATTACTGCAATACTCATATTTATTTGGACATTGAGTAAATAAGGCGGAAATATATTGTTTTAAGTATACTTGATACCCCATAAACATATCCGGATAAATTTACGCTTCAATTACTTCACTGTGAATTTCGCATAAACAAACAACTTTGTTACAACTATATTTATGTTAGGTTCTTTGATGTGTTTTTATTTTACTTTTTAATAAATATATAATTATCAAAAGAAAATATAATAATTTACTTTAATCTATATTTTTTCAAGTGGTGTATTTCAGGTAAATATTTACCAGACTTTTTTTCGATATTCCCCTAGATGCTATATTTGAATTTAAAACAAAAACAGAAGTGCTTTTTTTCAATACCATTATTTAAATTTATTCGAAAAGTAAATATATATGCTTTAATATTACCCAGATAAAAGCTTAGATTACCCACATTTCTTTATAAAAATACGCTTCCGATAAATAGTTATGTCTACAGGTCATCTACTCTATATCTTAAAACCTACCTGATGAGTACTTTTAGAGGATATATATTCAGAGATTATTGTATTACTCATATTTATTTGGCCATTGAGTAAATAATGCGGAAATATATTGTTTTAAGTATACTTGATACCCCATAAACATAGTCGTATAAATTTACGCTTCAATTATTTCACTGCGAATTTTGTATAAATCAAAAAACTTTGTTACAATTATTTATATGTTAGGTTCTTTGATGCGTTTTTATACTACTTTTTAATAAGTGCATATTCATCAAAATAAAATATAATGAACTATTTTAATCTGATTTTTTTTTTCAATTTTAATGGTATATTTCAGGTAAATATTTACCAGTTTCTTAAATTTTATTTTATTTCAACTTTTAATTTTTAACTAAATCAGTTTTTGATATAAAATGCATATGAAATTGCTTTCGGGTGTGATTTCGTTCTTAAATAATTTATTTTATCTTTAATATTTTAACTTTTAACTTTTAGAGTGTTTTTTTTTATATTTTATAATGAATTCAGGAAATATATATATATATATATATATATATATTTACTTCAACTTCAAATCTGAAGTGTTCGTGAAGAAATGTAACAGAATAGTTTTGTTTCTTATGAGGAGAGGTGGGAGAGAATGTAATTAAAAAGAAAACATTTAATTACACTCGTTATTTTTAAAAAGTTTAAACATTTTGTTTTTCATTTTTATAAAACAGTTGTTACTCTTAAAATACATTTTTAATGGGTCATAAAAACGCGTTACTTTTTAAAAGCCGCTTTTTATGAAAGAACAAATCTAGTTTAAACAATAAATGTTTAATTATGAAACAATTTAAAAAATAAAGTAACACAATTAATTAAAAATAAGGGTATTTTGTAAACGAAAAACTAAGAAATAATTCAGCCACACTACAAAATATTAACACAAAAAAATAAACATTTTTTGTCCCCGAATTTACAATACATTAATGCGTTGTGAATAAAAACGTCATGAAAAACAAAATGATTTTTATGTTGTGATTGTGTGCTTAATATGTTGCAAAAGTGTTAGTATCTACAGGGTATTTCAAAATTGACCTGTATATTTGAAAAATCAATAAAAATTAAACGGGCAGCGATAGAAATACACCGTTTGTTGCAATGTTCTTGGGACAACAATAAATTTTCTGGCAGGCAAACATTCTAAATCAGTTAGAATTTTCAACAGCAGATGGCGCTGCAGGTGATTTGAAAGATATAGGAGAAAACACTATCTGTGAGTTCACCATTCTGTTAAGTCATTTTTCTGCTGTAAGCATGTGCTGCAAAATTGCTGTGAAAAAAAGGTTTATTCCTTACGCCAGGTGTACTGCCACTATCCAGAAATAATTGAACAACTGAAGCAGTACATCTCTTCTGCATGTGAAGCTATCCCGCTCGACACGTTTACAAAGGTTTCTGGTAATTTCGTTCTGAGACTAAGCCATAATATTGCTGCGCATGGTGAACATGTGGAAAATATAGTACTTTAGATTCGTCCAGATTGCAGCGCCATCTGTTGTTGAAAATTTAACTAATTTTGAAAGCTTGTATACCTGAAAATTTACTGTTGTCACAAGCAAATTTCAACAAACGGTGTGTTTCTATCGCTGCCCGTTTAGTTTTTAGTGATTTTTCAAATATACCGGCCATTTTTTAAACACCCTGTCGAAATGTATCCATAGTATGTTGCAAAAGCGTTGTTATCTAGAATTTTTTTAAAAAATCGCGTTGTTAATTGTCATGAAATGATGTTGTAAAAATAGCGTTGATAAAAATATTTCCTTACAGTGGTATTTTGCTGCATAACACATTGTCACCAAACGAACAGCATATATAAGACAGCAAACAATTTAGAATACTACAAAATAGCACACGCAAAACCCTTTCAAAACTCTTTCTACATGGTGCCTTTGAAATTATTCACTTTTGAAAAGGAAATAAGCGGCAGTTTGCTTTATATAAAAAAATGTGAATTGCTGTCGGGTGTGAGTTCGTTATTAATTTATTTTATTTTATCTTAAATATTTCAACTTTTCATTCTTAGAATATTTTCTTTTTTGTATTTTATAATTAATATTTATTCGGGAAATACATTTTTTTTACTTCAATTTCAAATCTGAAAGGTTTGTAAAGAAACGCAACAGAATAGCTTTGTTTCTTATCAGGGGAGGATGGAGAGAATGCAATTAAAAATAAAAAATATATATACTAATTATGACTTTTAAAAAGTAGAATATTTTTTTTTCATTTGTATAAAACAGTTGTTTTTCTAAAAATACATTTTTAAAGGGTCATGAAAACACGTTATTTAGTAAAAGTCGTTTATTATTAAAGAACAAAACAAGTTTAAACTATAAATATTTAATTATGAATCAGTTAAAGAAAAGTAACAGAATTAAGCAAAACAAACATATTATGCAAAAGAAGAATAAAAACTTTTGCTCAGGATTACTGCAAATTTTAACGCACAAAATGGATACTTTTTGACACTAAATTTACAACACAATAATGTATTGTTAATTAAAACTTCATGTACAAAACAATTTTTAATATTTTGATTATGTGCTTAATATGTTGCAAAAGTATTGCTATCTAAAAATATGTTCTTAATATCTTGCAAAAGTGTTATTCTATTGGAATTTGTTCTAAAAATAGTTTTTTAATTGTAATGAAATGGTATTGGAAATAGTGCTGATAAAAAAAAAAATTCTTTGGAGTATCCGAGGACTGGAGCAGAGCTATTTTAGATTAAAAAAATATATACTTTATATTTCAATCGCCGAAAGTATAAAGGCATTGTTAAATCGTTGAATTTCCACCCAGCACACTTGCTCGAATCAAGTTTGATTTTTCAATTAGTTTAACATGGCAACGCTTGCTTGGCAATTCAAATTTTTGCGAAATAAACTACAAATTAACGAAATGTTGAATAACTTATAACTGATAAAGTTGGCTCACAGATGTTTTGTCGCGCCGTTTTGACGAAGTTGAACGCAAAATGGCATGAATCCCGATGTGAATCAAGTTTTCAATGTCAAGTTGGAGGCAAACTAGACAAACAAGCTTGAATCAAGTTTTCCAAGCCAGGTTAAAAACAAGCTTGTAGTATGTAAACTTTAATGCTTGATTCAAACTTAAACTAAGCTTTCAGACGTGATCTGTAATTTTTAAATCAATCTTGTTGACTTGAGAAATTTAAGGTAGATTGATGCAAGTTTGTTGTGCTGTCAGGATAAGGCGTTTCTGCGATGAAATAAATAAAAAAATCCTTTAAAAATGGGATAGAATTGTGCTTACACTGCAACCTATAATTTTAAATCTTTTTAAGAAATTAAGGTCATGAGTAATCACTTGTATTTTTAATAATGCATTAATTCTTATTAATATATTTTTGTCCATTACATGACGTTAGAGTATCATCTAAACAAGCATAGTGGATAAATGTTGATTTAATACTTTTCCAGTTTTATAACTGATACTAACAGTATTGTGTAAAATTTATTTCCACGAGGATTCTCGCATCATCACTTCTAAAACTTATAAAAACCTTGAATTGACTATCCATAACATAAAAGACTCTCACACGATCTTTTTTATTTCTGCCAACATTTCCATCCACTTAGTAGATGAAAGATCTGTATTTTACCTTCATAAGAATATATTTATGCTAAACTAAATCACATCCACATTCCTTTCATCATTTCCTATCATAGATTACATTAGAAATTTTAAGAACTCGCAAGCTGACCCTAATTTTATATATTGACAAGCAGTATTTAATCGTTCTCCATTTAATAGGTGAGTTGAAATTTTTTATCAATTATTCTATTGAAAACATTATTTTATACCATATCTCTTTCCAAAATCCTAGCAAAACATAATGCCAAGAAGAATAATCTTATTTTTCATTCATAGATGGAAGGGAATTTGTTGTAGAAATGGACATTTCAAAATAAGACTCCCTCTGGAGAATTATTCGTCTTATGATGTTTACTGAAATTTAACATTAAATACGAAGCAACGAAAACATTTTTTTTTCTCTAGAAGAAAAAGAAAAATCTATATGATGTTCCGCTTTAATATTTTTTAAAGAACACCAAAAAGTTTCTTTTGCACTATTTGTTCTAAATTGCTTTTCTAAAAGCCTATTTTTAAAATGAATATTATTATTATTATTTTAACAGAATCCTGATCCCCTATCGTACGGTTACACTACAAAGAAAAAAAAATCAGTAATTCTACAGATAAGAATGTACAAAAATATGTATCCTTGCTAAAATTTTATTTGTGCTCTGTAAAAAACTTACATCTGTAAAATTAATTTTTACAAAGCTACAGAAATATATAGCTTTACGAAAAAAACTATTAAAATTACAGAAACCTTATTAAAATTGTATCTGTAATCCGGATATCAATTACATCACGGTTTTGTAAATCCTAGTAACCTTACTTTTTTTCAGTGCAGTGCAGTGCAAACGTGTATTTGTTACGTAATTTTTTTGTTCTTGCCGTTACATAAAAGTTCTAAGACTCTAAGTGTCCTAGAAAACTTTTAGTGACCATACAATTTTTTTTTACAGAGTATATATTTAAATCACATCCACATTACCTGTTTTTTTTCAATGCAAACGTGTATCTGTTACATGATTTTTTTGTTCTTGCCGTTTCATAAAAATTCTAAGGCTTTAAGTGTCCTAGAAAATTTTTAGTGACCCTACATTTTTTTTTTTTTGACAGAATATGAATTTTATTTATATCCACATTCCTTGCTGGAGTTTTTTATACTCGCAAGTTTACCTTTATTCTATACACCGACATACAATATCCAATAGTTTTCTTAATAGTTTAAATCTTTTAAAAGCAGATCTTAAAATTTTTATCAGTTATTCTACTAATAACATCATTTAATATATATTTTACCAAAATCAAAGCAAAACATGAATTCGAGAAGAATAACATCATTTTTCATTCAAACATCGAAAGGAATTTCCTGCAGAAATGAACATTTGAAAATAAGAATCGCTCTGAACAATTAATTCGTCATGTGTTTTTTACAGAAATTTAACCTTAAATACAAAGCAGCATTTTTTTTTCTCTATTGGCAAAAGAATAATATTTATGGTTCTCCACTTTACATTTTTTTTTAAATTTCAAATAGTATTAAATATATTTTTCAATATTTTTCTGTATAATTTTCAATAGTATCCGTTCTGAACTTTTTTCTAAAACTGTTTTATTAAAAGCAGTATAGTTCTTTGTGCAGAATTATGAACCTCTATTATATTGTTATATATAAATCTTACTCGTAACTGTATTTGTGTTGAGTGTTACTAACATTTTGAATAACCATGAATTAAGCCGTGTCATATTTTTTTATCAGTATGTTAAATAGCAGATAAGTTACAAAAATCTATTAAACCTATAGAATTTATACGAACTATTTCTAATTCAGATTGAAGTGAAGTTTTAAGCGATGTCAGAATCTCAAAAACAAGTATTACGTTTTAGTATCCGTAACATGTTTAACTGAAAATAACGTATAAATGATATTCAGAAATTTCTTATAACAACATTAAAAACTCGATAGCCGTTTTTGTGTTTATAATATTTGTTAAGGCTGTTATTTAGACTGAGAATGTTGGAGTGGAATTATATTATACTATATTGGTGGCGACTTCGATTGTAAGAGTCATGGCGCCGTTAGTTACATATACTAATTTTGCAATGTCGACAGTTTTGAGCATTACATAGCAAGTTTCAAATAGCGCTTAGTAGGATTTGGCTAACGATCAAATATGTAGGTTGTCATGGAAACTGTCTTTGAATGTCGTTAAAGTGATCCAGCCATCAATGATATTCAAATAACATCGTGTATGTCATTGCCGACTGTACTAAGAGACCGTATTCTCTTTCATAATCATCAATAAACATGTACAGAAAGTTCAGAATCGATATGACTGACTGTTAAATTCTGAATATCGTTTCCATTCATTAATGCCAGCCAAATGTATAATTTGTATTACAAACGTTTTATTAATTATAAAAGAAAATCCATTTTAAGTAGCTTGATTCTTTATATGGTTTATTCTGTTTTTTATAAGACTAAATTTGTAGTAGTGACAAACTTCGTCACACAGTCCAAACATGAAAGAAAAAGCACTTTTTTTACTTACCCATCATGCTTTGTATAAGGAAAGTCTCGGAATTGTTTCAAAGATCGAAAGAAACAAATTGACGGATTTAAGTGTTTCAGACACTGGAGATCCCGAAAAACACATTTTTAGAAAAAAAATTTGTCATCCGTCTGTCTGTGTGTCTACGTATCTGTGTGTATAAACGCTCTCTCCTGGACAAATTGAGATTCAGACTTGAAATTTGGTATGCACTTATTATGTAATAATGGGAAGAATCCTATCGATAATCATTAACCACGATTATCCAAAATTATTTTTAGGACTCTCGAAATATTAGTTCTGATAAAAGATGCATAACATTTTTCGAAAGTTTTTATTTTAAGGAGTAATTGGAAAAGACAATAGAAAAATATATAAATTTTGCATTAAATTCGAAATTGATCGGATAATTAGTTGCCGAGAAATTTTTTTTATTCAATTTTTACAATCTTCTATTTTCATGACTCTGTATATCACTCAGATTTCAATTCAAATAAATATTTTATTTGAAAATTTTACTTGAAAATTAGACTTTTAATCTGACTCAGTAAACTGTTAGTTAATGTGATTATCATTTTTGGAGTTACATGCATGTTATTTTCGCAGTTTGGTACTACTTGATTAATTTATAAACCAAAAAAATATTTCCAGACTATAAGATTAAATTCTAATATAAGTTTATCTTAAATGTCACAATCACTTGACATTAAACACGCTGCACGTGTTTGTTACGACAACAAGTAATTTTTAGTTCGACATTTTATTTGTTTTTTTTTTTAATTGATCTTTTACTAATTTATTTATTTTTCCGTTATTTAAAATTTAAATTATGCTAATTTGTAAAAAATTGCGAGTAGTTTGCCTATTTATATAATTTGTCAATGTTGGTTGACGGGATAATCAAGGAGTATACGCAATTCAGTAATGGAGCATTACTATGCATTAAAAAAATTTAACCTTTAAGTATACGTTTAAGTTTTAATTTTGAATTCCAAAGAATTTTATATATGGTTACGCATGCTTTTCCATATTTCAAATTTTGCATCTCCATGATGGATAAGTATTACGGTGACCCCAAAAGACTTGTTTTAATTAGGAGTAGGAAAAAATCCAGTTTGATGTTAAATGTTTAGCAAATAATCAGAAATTTGTAGGGAAACAATTGTAAAGCTTTTATAAAATCTCAAAAATGTCTATTACTCGAATAGGAAAATTATATTTTGATAAAACAAAAAAAGAGCTAAGAAATAAGTTTAAATTTATGCAATTTAGCAGATTTTACAATATCTTGTCTAGGGTCAACATCACTCAAGCAATTAATTGTTGTTCTAGTATAAAAAAGGAACAGTTTGTTCTCGGTTGATTTTCATCGTATGATTGTATGTTTTTGAATTCTGTAAAAATAGAGGTGATTATTTTTTGACAAAAGAATCATATCAAAAGATATTTGCATATTTGCTAATGCTTTTTACTAACTCGATTTTTTTAGAACAAGAAATACTTTTTATTAGTTTTTTAATTGACTAATAAGTGAAAAAGTTCGCAAGTGGAATTTTCTAGCTAACTATATCTTCTTCAACAGTATTAAGAGATTATGGAAATTAAGAGCATTAATAATGTATTCTATGCTATCAAATTACGTCAGCAGTCAGCGTCGTCCTAGCAAAAGCAGTACCAGGTACAAAAGCACTTGTGAGGCATCTGCTTCTAAACTGGCGAAGCTGCCGCTTTCGACAATGCAATCACCTGTCGAACATTCACGTAACATCTGTATATTAAGATATGAGTGAAACAGAGACAATCGTATGTGCTTACAGGTGAAACTTTATTAAAATATATGCTTCAGATGCTTTAATACGGAATGAAATTCATTTTCACATTGCTTGAAAATACTGCCTTTACTTTTAAACTCCAGAAATCATAAAACATTATTCATTAACGAAAACTTACATTTTCAATTATACAATGATTGTATGAAAATGACGTCATCTTTTTAACAACGATGTCAGTCATAAATTATTATTTGAAAAAATAAAAAAAAAGAACAAATGAGTTGCAGAAACTGTTCTCAAGTGTAATTTCATATATAATATAAATCATAGAAAATAATATCACTTAAACTAAAAAAAACTGAAACACATATATTATTTTACAAAATTACTTTACAAAAAAGAACTATAACTGCATTTTTATTAAATCAGTTGTAAAAACGTATATAAATTTCATATGACTATTATCTAAAGTTCCTAATATATCTTCAGACATCAAGAAAGATAATTATTTAAAGGCAACATTTTCTTGATTCATAATTAGGAGCGTAGAGTGTGAAGAATAGATTTAAGCCTAGAGACTTTAAATCTCTCCAATTTTTAAGCGAAATTTAGAAAGATGTTGTTAAATGAAAATTATTTAGAGTTCCAGTCGACTTTAAGTTTTCCTGACTAGGAAATGGGCACGAGATTTGAAAATAGCTAGAAGGTATATTACTCAAAATTCAAACATTATTTATTGAAAATCGAAAGTTGCGACAAACTTCAAGATTATTTTTAATTAATCTTGGAAATGCGAAATAACTCATTAAAGTACAAGTTTTAAATTCGAACATGTTTGATAGACGTCCCTCATTTAAACATTAAACTTGAGACTGACATTCAGTCGTTGTATTTTTAAATCTATCTTGTAAAAAAAATTAAAAATAAAATATTAAAATAAATAAGCCATCGTGTATTACAGATTTTTATTTTTAAATAATATTTTGTAAAATATATTTAAAGGAATTTTGTTTTGATTATTACTTTACTAAGCTGAATGACAGAAATATAATTGTAATCCGATTGTACGTCATTTGATAATTGTTTTATTACATGGAATTCTCAATTATTGTGAATTGCTATCAATATTTAATTAATTAGCTCATTAATGCTGTCAGGTTCTATCATTTATTAGCACATCAATTCACTTTTACGTAAAACTTATGCGCTTATAGCAGTGAAAATACACACACACATATATATATATATACATAGCAAGTTCAAAAGCAAAGAATAATGGCAAATAATATTTTTTGAAAAAATGTGAAGTATTGTTAGAGCGAGTTCTGATTCTGATCTGTTATATAAAAATTGCGTGCAGAAACAAAATGTCAGGTAACCGTACTTTGGCAAGCAAAAAGTTATACAGATGGACATTTTTCAAGAGACTTAAAAATGATACCCATATCATTAAGAACAAGCAATACATAATTGTATACATACATATATGTATATCCAAATCTATGAGCTATTAGGTAAATTATATATATACTGAATTACTTCAATGATGTTAAATCATTAATTCGACAATATTCATGACTATTTCAGAAATAATCCTATTATAAGGTAGAAACATGACCCATTTGTTTTTCTTAGCAAACAGTGTTTGAAATGCCGTTTTATTTTTTGGCAATTTGCTTATAATCGTTATTATAGCGAATAAAATTACAGATTTAACATCCCTTTTAATAGTATGCTTCTTTATATATCATAGCAAAATGCACATAAGAAAAAAATACAAGTTATCGTCATTACTTTACATAAACTACTATTAGGTAATTTCTATACATGTTTTTCGATAATGCAAAGTTTAACATGGTACTGGGTAATTCATAAATTATTATTCTTAAAAAAACTGAAATCAAGCTGTCATTGCATATATAATAGAAGGAAAAAACGAAATTGCATTTGTAAAAATTCATGTCGACTGATTGTTGACTTGTAGGAAATTACATTTTTTCTTCCAAAATGAATATCTTAAGTGCACAGTTTTAAAAACAAACAAACGTTTTTAAAACTGAAGCTCTTTTAATTTGGCTTTTCATAACGCAAACAGCACTAATTTAACACACTTTTTAACATTGCATGTATAATAGAAGGAAAAAAACAAAATTGCATTTATAAAAATTCATGTCGACCGATTGTTGACTTGTAGGCTATTATATTTTCTCTTTCGAAATGATTATTTTATGTGGACATTTTTTTGACTTTGTAAATGGTTATTTTAAGTGCACATCATCAACAGGAACTTGTTGAAAAAGAAATATAAAACAATTCTTCTCTGGTTAGAAGTCTTAAATTCAAAACAGAAATCAAAGCCGCAACTGTTTCACATTTTAATATTCATAAACAAAAAAATTGTCAAACAATCGTACATCACAAATTTTTTTCCACCATACATTAGCAAATAAATTTTGTAGAATGTGTTTTTAATTATTCTGATTTCTTTAAAGCATATACTTAATGTATAATGCTTAATAAATATTTTTTTAATTTCAATTGCTCTTTTCAATTGAGAAAAAAAAGTTAAAACCTAAACCCTTTTTATGCTTGGGAAGATAATCTGAACAGTCGCGAATGTTTTCGGTAACGTAATCCTAGTGAATGTTAACAAATTATTTTACAAAAAGGAGCTATAACTGCATCTTTATTAAATCAGATGCATGAAAAACGTATATAATTCTCATATGATTATTACCTAAAGTTCCTATAATATATCTTCAGACATCAAGAAAGATAATTATTGAAAGGCAACATTTTGTTGATTCATAACTATGAGCGTAGAGTGTTAAGTATGGATTTAAACCTAGAGACCTTAAATCTCTCCAATTTTTAAACAAAATATGGAAGATATTGCTAAATGAAAATTATGCAAAGAATTGCATTCGATTTTAGGTTTTCCTGATTATGAAACAAGTATAACATTAGAAAATGGCTAGAATTCTTGAACTTAAAATCCAAATCTTAATTATTGAAAATCGAAAGTTGGGACAAACTTCAACATTATTTTTAATTAATCATGCAATTTTGTAATAATTCATAAAAATAACAATTTTAAATTGGAACATGTTTGATAGGCTTTCCTCATTGAAACATTAAACTTGAGACTGACATTTTTTTGTCGTTGTATTTTTAGATCTATCTAGTAAGAAATTAAAAATTAAATATAAAAAACAATCCATTATGTGTTAATTAATTTAATTAACCTTATAAATATTTTACTTAAAAAAGAGCTATAATTGCAATTTTTTAATAAATCAGTTTTATAAAAACACCTATCTAAATTTTATACGTTTATAAACGAAATTTCCTGACATATCATTCGACATTAAGGAAGATAATTGTTAAAAGGCAATGATTTTGGATTCATAATTACGAGCGCAGGGTGTTAAGTATGAATTTAAGCCTAGAGATATTAAATCTCTCCATTTTTTTAGCGAAGTATAGAAGGATGTTTTAAAATTTTAATTATCTAACGAGTTGCAATCGACTTTAAATTTTCCTGATTTGGGAACGGGTAAGAGATTTGAAAATGGTTAGGAGGTATATTCACCATCTTAAATTTCAAATCCTCATTACTGAAAATCGAAAGTTGGGAGTAACTTGAAGATTATTTTTAATTTATCATGCAAATGTGAAATAATTCATTAAAATAAAAGTTTTACATTGAAATGTTTTTGAAAAACTACCATCATAGAAACATTAAAATTGAAACTGACATTCAGTCGTTTTAATTTTGAATCTATCGAGTAAGAAATTAAAAATTAAATACAAAAAATAAGCTATCATTTGTTAATTAATTTAGATAATCTTATAAATATTTTATAAAAAAGAGTTATAATTGCATATTTAAAAAACCACTTTTATGAAATCACCTATCTAAATTTCATATGATATCATATCATCAGACATCAAGGAAGATAATTGTTGAAAGGGAGCAATTTCTTGATTTAAAATTAGGAGCTTAGATGTTAAGTATGTGTTTAAGCCTAGAAAACTTAAATCGCTCCAATTTTTAAGCAAAATATAGAAGAATGTTTCTTCATAAAAATTATCTAAATAGTTGCATTCGACTTTAAGTTTTCCTGATTAGGGAAGGGGTACCAGATTTGAAAATGACTAGAAGGTATATATTCATGAACATAAAATTCAAATCTTAATTATTGAAAATCGAAAGTTGGAAGAAACTTCAAGATTATTTTTAATTAATCTTGCAATTGTGAAGTAATTCTTAAAAATACAAGCTTTAAATTAAAACTTGTTTTAATAGACTTTCCCCGTAGAAACATTAAAATTGAGATTGACATTTAGTCGTTGTATATTTAACTCTATCTAGTAAGAAATTAAAAATTAAATGTTAAAAAGAAAGCCATCATGTGTTAATAAATTTAATTATGCTTATAAATATTTTATAAAAAAAAAGTGTTGTAAATGCATATTTATTAAATCTGTTTTATGAAAAACATATCTAAATTTCTTACATTTATTAACTAAATTTCCTGACATATCTTCAGACATTAAGGAAGATAAATGTTAAAAGCCAAGGATTTTTTATTCATAATTACGAGCATAGAGTATCAAGTATGGATTTAAGCCTAGAGACCTTAAATCTCTCCAATTTTTAAGCAAAATAATGTTACTAAATGAAAATTATCTAAAAAGTAGCAGTCGAATTGAAGTTTTCCTGATGAGGGAAGAGGTGAGAGATTTGAAAATGTCTAGAATGTATATTCTTGAGCTTAAAATTCAAATCCTAATTATTGAAAATCGAAAATTGAAACAAACTTCAACATTATTTTTAATTAATCATGCAATTGTGAAATAATTCATTAAAATAAAAGTTTTAAATTGGAACATGTTTGACAGACTTTCTTTATAGAAATATTAAACTTGAGACTGACATTCTGTCGTTGTATTTTTAAATCTGTCTAGTAAAAAATTAAAAATTAAATAAAATAAAAAAAACCATCATGTGTCACACAACTTTATTTTTATACAATAATCCATAAAATGTATTTAAATTAATTGCTTTTAGACTATTACTTTACTAAGGTGAATGACAGAAAAATAATTGTAATCCGATTTTCTTGTCTTGATGGTTGTTTCATTATATGAAATTTGTAATCATTGTGAATTTTTATTAGAAAATATCAAGTTATTTATAAATGCTATAAGTGATCTATTAAAATAAAATAATATGGCAAATAATACCTTTTAATTCTTTTTCATGTTTCATCGTTCTGACGGTAACTTTTTCAAAAATAATAAATGGTAAAAAGCAAAATTTTCGCTAAAATAGCTTCAAATTAAAAATAAAACAGAAAAACATAAATCACGTGAACATAAGCATAGTGAAGTAGGTTGGAAAAAAATTAAAATGAACAAAAATAATTATGAACGTGAAATTATTAAAAATTATTGTCTTAAAAACCTTTGAAGCATTTCCTTCCAAATTTTAAGGAACTCCATGGATGCAACGTCATTGCAAATATTATCTTTACGTATGAAGATTTATATTGATTCTCGGATTATTGATGGAAAATGTGATCTAGAAGAGTATACTATTCTGCTATTTTAAAAAATTATTTGTAATGGTTTTTTGCTATATAATCTTGAGAGAGTTGTAGTTTTCCTACTGTGTTTGATGTTTGCTATATGCTCTTTAATCCTAGAATTTATTTTTAATTTGAAGCTATTTTAGTAGAAATTTTCCTTTTATCATTTATTGTTTTTGAAAAAGTTGCCGTCAGAGCAATGAAGCATGTAAAATTAAAAGGTATTATTTGCCATATTATTTTATTTTAATAGATCACTTATAGCATTTATAAATAATTTGATATTTTGAAAGTGATGTTTTATATTATATGTTTTTATTAGTGTTTAATAATCCAGCTCATCGATACTGTCGTGATCTATCATTTTATCTGCACGTTGGTCGGGTTATTTTTTATGTAAATCTGATGCGTTTATGGCCACGAAAAATAATATAATAAGCAAAGAATAATCTTAAATAATATTTTTGAGAAAATCTGAGCTATTGTTACAGCGTGTTCTGGTTCTGATAAACTATACAAAAATTGCGTGCAGAAACAAAATTTCAATTAAATGTATTTATTTATTTATTTATTTATTTATTTATTTACATACGGAATGTTTCAGATATGTACATAATGCAAGAAATTTAAAAATGACTCCGATATCATTAAGAACAAGCAAGTCATATTTGTATATATGTATATATATCACATCTATGATCTATTAGGTAAATTGTACACATACTGCAATTATTTAAACGATATTAAATCATTAATTCAACGCAATCTATGTATCTTTAAAAAAATATTATTAATGCATGTGGTAATAACATGATCCATTTGTTTTCTCTTAGCAAAGATTTTTTTCCAAATGCCCTTTTATTGATTGAGAATTTAGCAATAATGGTTATTATAGCAAATGAAACTACAATTTTAACACCCTTTTGAATAATATGCTTCTTTACATATCATCAGAAACGCACATAAGAAAATAAAAACGCAAGCAATTTTGTTTATTACATACGATACAAATAAGTCATTAGTTTAACTTAGTATTAGGTATTTTTTGTACCTGTTTTTTTATAATGTAAAATTTGGGATGGTACTGGGTAATACATAAATTATTATTCTTAAAAAACTGAAATCAAGTTGATTGCATATGTAGTAGAAGGAAATTGCATTTAGAAAAATTCATGTTGACCGATTGTTGATTTGTATGAAATTGCATTTTCTCTTTCAAAATGATTATTTTAAGTAGAAAGTTTTGAAACAAACAAACGAAAAGTTATTTTCATTTGATCCTTTATAACGAAGATTTCAGTTTTTTCAATATGCCTTAAATTAACTCTTTTAAAATATGATGATAATTGAGTTCATTGTTAATTTTTTAGTAATATGTGATAATTTAAATTAGTATTCAACAAATGTGTAAGAATTATTCCATTATAGAAATTCGTAGTCACCGTCCTGTGAGGGCACTTGCAATAATAATTATATAAACAATGTAAGTTTAAATTAATATAATTTTCAGAGGGTTCTAAAAAATTTGCAAGGTTGGTAGCTTGTTCTGCTAAAAAAGATTTTAAATATAAAATCTTTTAAAAAAAATCGCTTGAAATGGAATTCGGGATCATGTTTACAATAGAGATATCGGCACCTTTTTATAACTAAAACGATTCGGGGATTAGGAAATGTGATTTGTTTCCAAATAGTAAAAACTGTTATAAAAAATATATCGAACTTTTATGCTCGTATATATAAAATGCTGGCCAAAATTGTGGACACTTTTAGGTAGCTTTCATTCCAAGAAGTAAAAAACTACTTTTTTCATACATCCGGAAGAAAGCACTTCGGGAAATTTTGCTATATTTTCGTCGATCGTGACCCCTAGATCCCAAAACCACTTTTTGTAGACGCACAGCCTCGAAAAATATTTTGTTGTCTAAATCACAAACATAAACTAAACTGAAATAATAATAATACTGTGCAAAAATTAACATGCATTTTTTTTCAAATTTAAGGCGTCTCTTCTCATTATTTAAATAATTAGTTTTAATCTCATGTTCTTTGTTTGTTTTCAGGTCATGTTTGTTTTGTTTTAAAGACACACTGTTTTGTGAAAAATTTACACTACATCATTGTACTAAAATTAACATAGAACATTGAGATTAAAAAATAAATGATTCAATACTAACAAAATTGGCCTCAAATTGAAACGAAAATATGTTTTTTTTTAATTTAAGAAAAGGAGTCAATTAAAAAAAATCTATAATAACGTTAATTTTCTTTCAGTTTTGAGTATCAACATTGCTAATCTATCAATTTAGATTATGTCTGTAATTTGAATTATGTTTGTATTTTAGTATACAAAATATTTTTTAGGTTTTTGCGATGTTTCAATCACTTTATAATCCAGCATGTTACATAAAAATATATTTGAATCGTATACCTTTTTTTAGAATTAATTTTATCAAAAAACGTGCGTAAAAATTTTTTAATGGAAGATTTTAACCTTCCATTAATTTAAGATAAATTTTAAACTAAATAATGGAAGACAATACTTATTTGTTAGAATAATTTATTTCAAAAATGGAATTTCATCAAAACATATTGCAGTAAGTAAAGTAAAAATGTCAATAAAATTTACTATATTTGGAAAAAAAAATATATCTCGAGAAACATATTATCAACCTGCATAATTAGGTATTTCATAAAAATAACAATTTATCACTTTAAAGAATAAACATCAAACATATACCCATCAAGAAGAACCATAACACTAGAAAAAACAAAGGAAAATCAAGTTAGTAATTTATTTTTAAAGAACAGATTTTTTCGTCTGAAAATAGCCTTTAGGCAAGTTAAATGCTGTAAAAGATCCTTTTGACTTTTTTTGAAGCTAACTTGCATTTTATAATTAAAGGTTTTCTTTTGAAGGGATCAAATACATGTTAAAAAGCAGCATAAACATGCAAGATAATGATACTGACGGGTATAAGTTTTATAATATTTTGCTGGAGAGGTTATTCAAAGATTTTGGAAAGGTGAAGTTTGTTTTTGTTTTCATGGAAAATAATTAAAAAAATGTGAAAAGAATTAAAAATTTTTGAATTTAAACTTCTTTTTTTAGCAACATTATGATTAAAGAATTTTATCATCAGTTCACGATAAGGAATATTTGAATAAAAAATATTAAAAAAAAGTTAGAAAAGGAATAAAATGAAAAGATTTATTTATATATATTTTTTAACAGTATACATCTGAGTTGTATGCTTGACATGAAAGCCAAAGTCATTGTTAATATACAGGAACGCGGTATCGAAAAAAAATTTTACAACACGAGAAATATATAACAGAGAGTTTTACGCAAAACGTGTGTGCAATATAGCCAGCAGGAATCGAATTTACAACAACCGACCGACGTTTGCAAGCGATTAGCGGCGTGGCGTCTTAACTACTCGGCCACGGAGGCCTCAAATGGAAAGATATAACAATTGATTTTTTTTAAACTACAATGCCAGAAAATGTATGTAGAATCATCTTTATACCAGAAAAGTACAATGTTTATAAATAACGTCCAATAATAATGAAACATATAATTAAAGTAATTTATAGCCGTTAGTTCGGTATAAGAAAATTATAAATATCTTAAAATCCATCGTATAACAAAGAATTTCAGTATAAGAAATTAGATCGAAATTTATGGTTGCCTGTTATAAGCTGAATATAAAAATAATATATTTAAAAATAAGAAAAATATGAGCATAGAAAAATCAGATTTCTACATGTACCGCAGATTCTTTTTATTTTAAAATAATTATATCACACTTATGAACTTAAAAATTCTCATTTTTGGGTAACATGAAATATTCTTCATATTCGTCTTCTGTTATATTTCCAGACACCATCGTATTGTGTTTCAACTTCACCATCACTGTCTCTCTTATCAATAATTAAGTATTCATCTTTTTTTTCTATCTACATTAATAAATATACTGCTTCTGTTAAATGACTTTTGAACTACGTCAAGTTTCCTTCATTCCATGCTTTTAAAATCATCTATCACATATAGGTTGGCATGATACATTCGGTCTATATTTTTGATTGTTTTGTAATCTTCTAACATAGACGTATTGTTTGTCACTTCAGTATACCATTGTTCAAAAACAAATAAAAATCCTTGGAACGAATGACTTCAGCAGAAAAGTAAAGTTTTTAGGTGCGTTCATAATTTGATAATTTCCATTGCACCTACAGTCGTCATTCAGTCCGTCCGATCATCTGTACGTCCGTTTGTCTGTTCGCCTGCATATAACACCGCTAAAAATATTTAACTGAATCCTTTGTAATTTAAAATACTTAATTGTTGCACAATTTTGTCGAGTCTTTTTAAGTTTTTCGTTAAAAATTTACAGCATCTCTCAAAAATATTCCATTAAACAGTAGTATTAGGGAAAACATTATTTGGACATAGTTTTAATAATAATAATGTACTTCACGTTTTATGATATTAATATACGTTGCTTAGGTTTACTAACTATTACATCCTGCGTAATCGAAAACAGATAGTATTTACAGGGACATACAAAAGATTTCGGCTACTATACTGTATCCTAAGTACCGTATATTATTACACCAAGATCTGAATAGATTTGAAATTTCGTTATTTTACAAATGCTTCTTCTTGCTACGTTTGACGTGCAATTTTGATGCTTTTGACGTGCTCTTTGTTCAATTTCCACTGATTACATGCGAAGACTTTCGATTTTTTTTATTTTCTCTTGTAAATAATGTCGAGTGTACCGATTTAGTGGTTCATTTTTTAATAAGAAATTTAGGCAGTGTTAGCTATATCTATAACTATATATTTATATAAGCAAAGCATATAAGGATGTGAGTTTCAGAACTCATCTTATCTAGAATATAAAATTTTGGGAAGTCGCAAAAATCTCTAACAGCGTGTTTTGATTTTCATTGTAAACCAGTATTTTATAATGGCAGATACATGATAAAAAAAAATATGAGATTATTGAGTTTTTTTTTTCAATGTAGGTTCATTAATAGAATAGTTTGATAGAGAAAAGTCGATTATTTAAAATTTGGATTAAGGCGAGTATTAAAATAACTCACATCCTCATAGATACAGAGCGTCCCAAAAATAACGTTTCATTTCTATGGGAAAAATTAATAGAACTGGATTTTTTTTTAAAATAGGAATGGACCGTCATTTTTGGAACACCCTCCATAAATGCACACACACACACATATATATATATAAGTATACTGGGCGAAAGCCTTAATAATAAGATTCTTAAAGCAGCTATAAATCAAAATACGTAGTGATAATTTAAAATATCAATAATAGACAACTCGCATCCAAACTGCAGAAACAATGAGATGAAGATGCATTACTTTCTCAGGAAAACAGACAACTTGGCTGAGACAAGAAAGATCACGCCCTCTTCATGAAATAAATATTTCCTCTGAATACGAAATATGAATGATATTTCCAGATAAATCTACTCCTTCAATGCTGTCACGTGCTAATGTATTATTAAATAACTTCAAAATTTTTGTTTCATTTACACAAGATGTTTGATCCTGAATACTTTTATGAAAATAAGCATTTTAAACTGTTTTATGTTTTCCAATATATCCCTTTTTTGCAAATAAATGATTGTTATTTCACACATTTAAGTTTCTGATTTGCTAAGCTATTAAACTGAAAACATTACCTTTTCTTTAGTTTGAAGAAAATGATCTGAAAATTGTTGCTTGTTTTTACCACTTATTAAAAATACAGATGCATTTCTACGAGTTTAAAACAATTGCTATAATAAATCTTAGGAAAATGTTGATTTTCAAAATTTTCATGTCTGTTTTTTTTCTTTGTTTGCTTGTTATTTTTTTTCATTTGATATATCCTTACTTCTAATCTCATTTAAAGTCAACTTAATTTTCAATCACATAAAAAAATTAAACTACATGTACACACACACAGACACACACACAAAATATATATATATATAATATATATGTTTTAATGCTATTAGCTCCGGCTTTTACACAAATTCTATTCAGTTTGTAGCACTTTTTTCAAGATAAATTACTTTAAATTACACAATAAAAATGCTTTAATTAAATAAGGCATTTTTTTTTTCGCTTATTACTGACATAAAAAAATCGAAATATATATATATATATATACCCAGTCAGGGTAGAGTACAAGTGCAACGGGCTAAAACAGAATGAATTTTCTTCTACACACTTTTTTAGACAAATTATTTTTCAATTTTTACTGTAACTTTTTTTCTGGTCTGCATTCCCGCTCAGAATGGAACATTCTTAGAAAAGGACACTAGAAAATGACGTCATATCTTGCAAACTAATTTTTTTATTATATTTTTCCTAAATTATCCCTTTGAAATTGAAATATCTGTATTATAATAGCTGTTTTGACTTCAAAATTCTTCAAATAAATGTACGATGTTATTTTAATACACAAATAATTGCAATTTATACATGTATATTTATGAAAAATATGTATTTTCAGTTTGGAATGACGTCGATTCCAAAAAACGCAAAAATACATCAGGAAAATCTAAATTTCGCAAACTTTGAAGTTTAGAGTAGGACCGTTCACATTTTAAATTTTTTCGAGTTTTAAAAATTGGGTTCAAAGTTCTTAAGGAGTGAACTTTAGGCTTTAATGTTAAATATGCATCTGAATTCTACTAAACAAAACTATAATACTTTCCGACAACTGAAAATTTCATTTTGAAAATTTAATGTAATCAATATATGTAATGTAAATAAATGTGTTAATTATTAAACTTAGTAAAACTGAAATTAAAATTAATATTTTTTAAAACTTTTAACAAAAATAATTTATAATTTAAAACACATTAAGAGAAAAACTTTAAATGTGACATAAATTTTCAAATTTAGCAACAACAATAGATGAATCAGAATTAATTCGCCCGCATTTTAGGATTTTCTTTTCATATAAATATTCTATTTTACATATATGATGTGCTTTATAATGCAATTTCTAGCACCTAATGTGAAAAAGAAAACTTTTTCTGTTTAATTTGTAGTTACAAGAAATTTATTGTTATTCAGTTTAATTGCTGGAGATCTGGTATTGTACACACAATTTCATGAAACAATGAATATCATTTGGGAATCAAGCACCTAAAACTGAGTGTATCTAAATGATTACCTGTTTTAAACGCTTGGTAATATTTATCACATAAAATTTAAAATTATAATTGATACATAAAATGAGAAGGGAACTCAAACAGTTTTACCTACAAGCTTACAAGTTTTCTGTGTGAGCATCTTTAGTCACACGGCACACATCAAGTCGATAACTCACTTCTTTACAAACATTAAATTAACGTTTGTCAAGAAGGAAAGAAGTTACTTTCAGGCGTTCACCCAAACTGACGCCATGAGATTTCTACCTTTGGGGTTCATAAAGAATCGTGTGCGTGTACCTCCACTACCAGCTGACCATGCACATGTTTCTACAATGACCCCCCCCCCCCCGAAGTACTAATATAATAACGGAAAAAACTAAACTATGGAGTTATAAAAAGTCCAAACATTGAACATTTGTAAGCTTGTAAAGTTTTGTGTTGCTTTTTCATTTTTTGTATTTATTATAAGTTTTATGTTAGAAATATTAAAAACATTTAAAACTTCGATATTCTTTTAGAAATATCCCTTACTTAACAATGATTGTTTATCTTATAAATTATCTTTAACTCTACTTTTTCAAAAGTAGCTATTTTCTGTTACACAATACTAAAAATGGCCTCATTTAACCATGCATGTTTTATTTTTCTTTATTTGGGGTGCCAAAGTAAATTTTGCAAAGAAAAATGTTGCCTAGTCAGTCTGAACTTACGAATGCAAATTGCTAATAACTGTAGTAAATACAGAGAAATCTAGGATTAAATTACCTAGAGAAATCTAGGACTTTTACCCGTTTAGGTCTGATGAATATGACGCTTTAAGCCCAGTGATAGTACATGTGAATTAACTACAATTTACTTTCGTTTAATTGATAATATTAATTTTTTGTTGAGCATAATATGAAATTTTTTTGCTTTAGCTGTTGTTTATGATATGAAGCATTTTCTTTTTCCTTTTTACAAAACACAAAAGATGAAGAAAACATCAAAAGCTAAATTTTTTTTTCTGTTTTAGAAAATGTCAAATGATAAGTATTAAATGGAAAATTGTGGAGAAATAATAATAATAATGAAAAAAAAAACATCAATCAGCCATTCAAATAAACGTTCCACATAAAAGTTGGTTAAAAGTTTTTATTTGGTTTGATTCATTAGTTTTTATTTTCTAATTGCATTACCATTTTCTAGTTCTTTAATGAAATATAATTTACTATTTTCAGAATCAGTTAAAAACTGCATAAAATGAAAAATTCTTTTGCAACGTTTTAAATATGACTTGTAGTTAGATTCTCTAAATTTGTATGTAATCACTTCACTTAACATTCTAAAGCGAATTTTTAACACCTTCCAAGAAAGTTAAAAATGGTTATGTATTCGGTTTGTCTGTCCACAATGTAACTAACATAAATATCTTCAAATTTTCACGCAACTTAAATACATTAATTATCTTTAATATTGGACTTGTGTATGAAACGTATCGGATTAGTAATTCATTTGCAGAGACACTGAAAAGAATTCCATTAAATTATGGTATATGGAGTAAAATCATTTGCAGAGTGATTTAATGACATTTCGCTATTTAAAATACATTGAAATTGTTTTAAATCTCTGAATTTTATTACGATATTATTGCTATAGAATGGACCCCTCATTGCGTTTATCGTTCATTTACAGGTACACACGATAGAAACTGACTTCAATACTGCCTTTGAGCAATAATTACTGAAAGCGTGTTTCCAAATTCTGTAGTCCCTTTGAATAACTATTTTTTTGCTTGCTACTCTTTGTGTATAAATTTTATACCTTGTATTCAGGGCTGCACAAAAGAGTTTATGTACTCACGTTTTTCTTAGCGGAAGTTGCTGAAAGGAAATTTTGAACTGCGACTTATGTATTCTCAACTGAACACGTAGTTGATAGATACAAACCTATATATCACATACAGGGCTACTCGGATAATTTTCCTATTGTAGATAGTAATAACTGAAATTGGTTTTTAAAATGTGTTATGCGTTTCTATATGGTTGAATTAGATGTGCTATTTTGATTCATTATACAATGCAATTTGTGAAATTATTTTAAATGTGTTGGAAAGTGTTTTATAATCTATGTTTGGTGCATGCTTTTTTTTTCTTTCCAGTTGTTACTTCTGTCGTTTGCAGTAAAAAAAAATCGTAATCAAAATGCGAAAACCTAAACAATCGCGAAAATTGTAATACAAATGAGGTTATATAGTGCCATAATATTTTAATAAATATATTATTAATATTTTTAATGCTGTTTCTTAATCTTATTTTCAGGCACTTAAAAAAATGATTTTATGCACTGGGTGACGTTTCAAGCGATTAACAATTTAACTAACTATTACTACAACATACTTTTCTTTACCAAAGATAATTTGATTTTATAATTAATTTTTAGTCGAATAAAAAAACACTGCCTTCAAAGCGAATTTTTCAATGCTGACCTCCTTCTGCTATCGATTTACTTTTCTTTTTTATTTAATATCGCAGCTAACAATTTTCAAAGTCCAACATTAATCCTCCTGAGCCGTAAACTTTGCTATCTTTAAACATAAAACAAAAGTTCCACCTGAGTCCATAAATATAATTTCCTTCTTTTGGAAGAAGAAGGATAACTAAGGTATTTTCCAGGACAACAATTTGGCAACAATGATCGCCTCTATTATTCTTTGTCTAGTCCCGCCTAGTGTTGGAGTTGCTTGGTTTGAAGTCGACCGGATAAACCTGGCAATTACAGCAGAGAGAAAAGTTTTTGAAAGAACAAAAGCCTGCCATGTTGCTCTCGTTAGATAGAACTCCATGTAATTATCGACTAGCGCCTCCTACGGCCAGTTGTTTGTTGACTTAATACACGGATGTGAGATTAGTTTAAAGGATGGCACTTCATATAAAGTGTCGATATAAAGTATCTCTGTTTTTAACTGCATATTACATATTGTAGCAAGATATTTATAACGAGTAATTACTTGGACTTTTTAGAATAATAATTAGATTTTCTTTCTATTGGAGTTAATAAATAAAAGAGGAAAAAAAAACACTTTTATTAGATTTTATGTAGTTTTTATTGTAAATTAGATTTAGAAATCTCAGTGTCTTATATTTAAAACTATTCAGAAATCTCACAAACTGAGTGAGTTTTTGTAGAGTTATTTAAATTTATATTTTGCATTAGCATTATCAACTTTCTATTTTTCATAACATATTCCAATAAATCCGTAAACCAGAGAATCTTTGTTCATACCAGAAAATTTCAATAACAAATTTTGGCTTTTATAAGAGCGGAATATCTGATATCAAAAAAAGGCAAATATTGCTACTTTAAATTTCTGGCATGAATTTACAATATCTGAATAAAAAAATCATTTAACTCAAAATATTGTTGGTAGCTAATAAACTACCGCAGTCATTAAAAGTTTAATAAGCTGAAGCATTTATCCTTCGTCTTGAAACAAACCAACTTTCGAATCGCAAATCTAAACAAATTTTAAATGAAGTAAATAAATTACACTGGCATTTTGATAGGTAGATTAATTTCCGGAGATAAAGGAAACACGTCATAATTTCGGTTCCTGTAATAGGTTACCATACTTAACCAACCAAACTTAATTCCCGAAAAATGTTAAGTATGATAAATAAACTAAAAAACTTTGTAAAATCACCATAAAATGAAAAATTAAGCAGGACGCGTTTCGAGCTACAACAATAACAGCTCGTCATCAGCTAAAGTTTAGCTGATGACTAGCTGTTATTGTTGTAGCTCGATACGCGTCCTGCTTAATTTTTCATTTTATGGTGATTTTACAAAGTTTTTTAGTTTATTTATCAATTTATCGCCAGTGATTATAGTGTTTTTCACGGTGTTAAGTATGGTTTACATTCTGGTTAAATTTTCCAATCAGACAGAAGCTTGTGAAAGTTTCATGTTTTTTCACTTGCATAATGCATTTTTTTAAGTAAACCTTTAAAAATATGATTTTAAACAAAGAAATTAAAGAATTCCTCTCTTTTAGTTATTTTGGGGAATCCTTTTAAATTTAAGAGAGTAAGTTAATACTTTCCGTGACACTTCTGTAAACCCGATAGTACATACTTCGCTACTAGACCATTCGTGCATATTGTTACAGATTTTTGAATTCAAATTGGAATTATGAGTGCTTACTGCGGAGCCAATGTATGTGATACACGACATACGAGATAATAAATTTGGTTGATTGAGATGATTTTGGATAAAAACAGATCGTCAAGGCTCCTTTCCAAACCTATCATTGGAGCCTGAGTATTATTTGTTACTTTGGCTTACTCTATTATCCAAACCTGCCTGGTAAATATCGCCAAATTAAGGAACAGAAAATGCCAACGATTGCTATAATTTGAACTAACGTGTTTGTCTAACAGTATAGTCTATTCAAAGCATGTTCCATCTGTCATATCTATGCTTCCTAATACTTACTTTAGAGAGGTTTTTTTCTTCTTGATGATCGCTAATTTAGATTTGTTGGCATGCGATAAAAATAATTACAGTATTGTCTCTGAATCTCATAATCTTGCATCCGAATCTAGAAAATTCTGAATAAAAAACATCCATCAGTTGTGATATGTAAGCGTTTGATTGAAAGTTCGAGATCTATTTTGGAGTATTTGTTTTCCTATGATTTCCCCTGATTTTGAAGAATGTAGTTGCTTAGTTGCAAAAATGAGATATTTTCCTTTAGCAAAACAGAGTTTTTTATCTATTTGACTTTTTTTCTATAATATTCATAAAAATACAGCGCGACGCTCATTAGTCTGTTTTGTATTGGCAATCAATCATGCGAAATATATGTCGTAAGAAAATGATGTATATCTAATGACGCGCATGTTAGTTTTGTGTAACTATTTCATTCGCTCCTTTTTATGACATGTTTATGGTTATGAAAACAGCAAAACAATTTACTATCCTGTTTCTATTTATCTAAATATTTGCTTATCCAAACAAAATAAAGATTTGCTTTTCTGTTATTATTTCAGAGTATAGAAAATTTATTTAGTATTAAACAAAATTATGTAATCACCAGTGCGAAATTTTCTGTTTATTAAAGTGTTATTTAAACAAATAACACTTTATTGTACATTAAAAAAATTATTTCCACTTTTTTAAACATATTCTTTTTTATACTATTATTCGATAAGTAAACTCTAGTTTTAAATAAAATGTATATCATTCTTTATTAAACAATTTAGTTTATAAATAAAGTAGATTTATACATGACGTTAGAAGTACAAAAAAATCTTATACATAAGCTAATTTTAATTAATGTTAAGTACAAAAAAATAAATAAATAAATAAATAAAACAGAAGAAATATTTGTGATTCTCCATGAAAGTATGCAGTTAATAAAAATGTATAAAATATTTTTTAAGTGAGTCAAATCACTGTATTACAACCAGTGGCTTGATGGAATTTTACACGTTGTTATTAATTTTAAAATATACAAATAAATCCTTAAAAAGTGTTGCAAAAATAGATATTATTCATTTATTATTTACCTTAGATCTTTCGGATGCCCTCGCATCCATTTTCAAAGGAATATAACAAAAAAATAATTGATTAGAAAAAAAAATACGTTTTTTATTTCTAACCAATTATCTTCTTTTATATTCTTTTGAAAAAGGATGCGAGGACATCCGAAAGATCTAAAGTAAACAATAAATAAATAATATCTATTTTTGCAACACCTTTTGAGTATGTTTTTGTATACTTTATAATTTGTTGATTTTTTTTCTCTAGTGTTTATTGGAATAAAAATATCAATTTCAGAAAAACATATTCCTTTTAACGTATGAGAAACAACAAAACACTGTTTACATTTAACACATTTCAAAATGAAAACAAGAACGAAACATTACGTAACACACATACATTATGAAACACTTTTAAAAACTAACAGAACGTTATTAAAAATTTCACTTTAAACACTTTTTAAGACAGATGAGAAGTGTTTTTGGATTAAGTTTTTCTGTCTGCCAGTCCTTACTTTAACTGTTAATGACATGTAAGTATCTGTACTAATGAGGTTCATTGTAGAATTTTCACTTATAAAAATGAAGCCGGCAGAATTTGCACTTTGTACACAGAGAAACATAGAAATATAAAATGAAAAATTACTCACTGTAAAACATTTGTTTAATGTTACTCCATAAAATTGGGGTCAGCCTTTTTTGCCTCTAATTTTATGGAGTATTTTAATCAATATAACTTGTGTAACATTGGAAAGTTATATCAATATTAAATGTTTAAATTACCCCATTATATTAAAAGAAAAATAATTAATCCAATTATTGCTGGCAGCAACTGACATTAATTGTATGGAGTAACTTTACATATTTTTTATAGTGTTTGTCGCAATACAATATAAATAAATTGAAAAAAAAAATGTTTAAAGCATCAAAACATTTTATTTCTTGTTGCACTTTATTTTTTGAATAATGTTTCAAACTAATAGCTGTATTCTATGGCAACCGAAGCAGTGTTTTGGTGTTTAAAAAAGTTGTTTATGTATTTATTTACTGAGAAATGTTGTTACATTATGTACTAAGACGAAAATTGTTTGCAGCGTATTTGACTCAAATTGCATTCTTAGCATCTCATTCCATTGTAAGAAAAATTAAAGTATTCCTGAAACATCGAGTTAGTGTTGAACAATGTTTACTGATTTATGTTTCATGCATATTTTTTTTTCATTTTTGTTTTATTCTGCGAAAGGCTTTTCGTAAATCTCATTAACGTAAAAAAATCGGACGGCCGTTCAAGTATATTCACGTAAGTTAGAGCACGAGTACACCATCCGTCAAGGCAAACAGACCGAGTTGATATACACTTTTTAATTATGTTGGAAAATATTGAAAATATGCATGTGTTGCTCGAAATCATTTTTTTCCTTATTTTAAATTACTCAGAAGTACAACAAATTTGTTTAACTTTCAGTATAGATTAAAAGAAAGAGTTTAAAATAATATTTCTTAAATTGCTCCAAACTTTAACGAGAACCGTATTCGGAAAAGCAAAAGAAGCTTTGCCAAAAAATAAACGTACCATTTTATAATACCGTGGGAAAAAAGGGGGAAAAGGAGAATTACAATAGCTTTGGGACAAGAAAATTTTTCTTCGTGAAACGAATGTTTTATACATTCTTTTATCTTGCATTAAATCTATAGCAACCCAAACTACTAAAACATAAAATTAGACAAGGTTTATTTTTTTACTGTTTATCTTTTGGGAGAAAAACGAATAAAATCAAAGTTTTTTTTTTCTTTTTTTCTTTTATAAGCTTTACATTAGGTGGAGCATTTTTAGAGAAAGTTGAATTACTGCAAATTAAAAAGAATCATAAATGAATGGTTTTAGATTTTTAGAGTTAAACATTATTATTATATTAGCCTCTTCAAACCTGAGGTACACAAATGTGTACCTCCATTCTTTTTCTTATAAAAACTAAACTGTTCGAATTTTTTGCATTTTTACTTCTGTATTTCTTTCCTTCTATACAGTTGAATGTGTTTTGCTTTAAAACAAAACCAGTAAATGTCAGCACTAATGAATTTTACATCATAAAACAAATATTATTTTCATCAGAGTTTCGAAAATACCTTTAAGTCAAGAATGTAATGAAGAAGTCATTGCCGTCAAGAATGTAAGAAATATTCATGATTACTTAACTTAAATGCTTTACAATAAAATAATTTGAGGATTTGGTGATCATTTAGTGGTTTAAAGACCATAATTTTGATATTATGTAAATTTATATTACTGATAGTGAAACGGATTTTTTAAAGGGATTAGTACTTTTATATCCATATTTCTAAACCTAATTTACCAGTCCCCTAAAGTACAGATTTCATAAAAATGACTCTTTCTGTCCTTTATAGTGTCATTTCAATTAAGGATAAGCAATAAATATATATTTGTAGAGTTATTTTATGCTCAGGTCTGAAGAGGATAGTCTTACAAAGTTACTGAAAAAAATTAAAGAATAATATCCATAATCGCACTAGATGATGATATTTATTTTCTACTTTGTTTAATTCAGTATAAATAATTATTTCAATTCATTTCGGGTGCCTTAAGTGCTTTTGCATAAATACTAGAATTGGAGATTTTCAACATAATCTCACAATAAATGAAGTTTCGTTTCATGTAAAATAAAAGCCATTAACCTTCATTACAATTGTTTGACCTTGATAAAAAATGGTGCTGATTGCTTTTTGATGTTATAACCTAAGAGGTAAAGCTGCTGTGCTGCATTATTCACGATTTTCATGATATCATTATTTAAAGAGCTAATTTACGAATTTTTATAAAATTTGAGATTTAGTTATTCCTTGTCATTGCAGTACGGTTTTGATTATTTTTTGGTGTAATTCGGCCGACAAGTGGTATTGCTATGCTGCATTATTCCTCATTATAGCAATAACTCTATCCCAAGATATAATGCAGATTTTTTATCAAACTTCAGATTCAGTTTGTTCTGAAATGCATCAGCGCTGATTAGTTTTTGGTGTAAATCGCCCCACAGTTGTCGCTGTGATGGTGCATTTTTTATGATTTTGTAATAGTAATTTCTCCAGGGCTTATAGATGGATTTTCATCAAATTTCACATTCCCTGATAAAAATTAATCGTGATTAACACATTCGATGCCAATCACGCGCCAGCGTGTGATATGGCGCCAACGTTAAGGGGCCATTCACGTGCCAGTGTGTTTTGTAGGGTGATGTCTCGATGGCCAGTCACGCGCTGGCGCGGGAAAATATTTCGCTGATTCTTTGTTATCTACAGTAAATCGGCTTCTAGGAAAAACCCACTTCTACAGTGCGGCATTAACTATCATCACATCTTCACGTAAGCGGCAGCGAACGTGTTAATTTTGTACGTACATTATCCAACAGGTGGAACTGTTATGCAGAATTTTTTTCAATTTCTCCAATAACTTTATCGCAGAAAACGAAAAACGGATTTTCATCAAACTTCAGATGTGGGTAAAAATTGATGTAAGTTGTTGGATATTATATTTTGTTGTAAATTACCAAACTATTGGCACTGCATGCTACATTTTTCAGGAAATGTTAAAATGTATGAGATAGAAGAAAATTTTGGGATTGCTACATCCGACTAGGTTTAAAAATTTTTTGAGAAAAGTAAAATAATTCTGTACGCATTTAGATAGATATCAAATTAAAATAAGACAAATCATTTGAATAATCTTAAGATAGTAAAAAATTAGATAAACTAGTCTTATAAAATTTGGTTACACCGAAAAATAATTATAGAATATTTTTAATGTAGAACAGAAATATAAATTTCGTCATACAATATACACAAAACTCCGTTGATACAAAATGCAAATTAAAAGGGACATCTTTATCTAAATCTTATTTCCTCCAAAGTCAAATTACTAAAGAATATGCATTAAATTCTTAAACATCCAGAACAATTCAAAATGAACAAATTTTCGTGACTTTAAACGAATTTTACTCGGTTTTCTCTCTGAATTAAAGATAATCATATTTAAGGAAGGTAAAAGAGAGTTTAGATAAAATTGAATGTTACAGTTTCTATCACAAAAATAAACAAAGTTATGAGACTTAGAAAGAAAAAAGTATTTTGGAATGCTGTATAAGTTTTGTTACTATGCATTAAATCTACAGCGTTGTGAATTGTTGGAGCATACAGATAGACTAGAACTATTTTGTTTATCGTTTGGAAATTAATAAAAAAAGTGCGGTTTTGTTGTGAGGTATTTTTGAAAGCTTTGCATTACATGATATTTATTTTAATGCAAGCATTATGCTGTGCTATATTTTTTTATGCTTTACTCTATGCTTTAGCATAACTATTTTTTTCTTTACTTTGTTTTGCTTTCTTTCTTCTTATTTTATTTATTCTATATGCTTTAATAAACAGTATTTTATGCTTCATTACACATTTAAAAAAAAAAAAAACAATTAAAGTTTCATATTTTTATCTCTTGTAACACGGCAAAAATTTGAAGAATTCATTTGTGATATTCAAAATAGACAAGAAAAAAACGAAAGATTTTATCTTTAATTTTTTTAGTACCTGTAATTACAATTATACATTTGTTTATTTAACAATCACATCAGATATTATAGTAGATTTGAAATGGGGTGGTTTTCTACGTTCATTTACCTAAAAAAATTAAAATATAAATATATAATATTACCTGTAAATTTCAACAACTAGGTGGGGCTTGATGTGCTTAAGCCACTTGATAGGCCTCCACACAACCGAAACTGAAACTATTTCAACAAATTTATTGATACTTCTTCAGTTATTAATATAGCGTTTCGTATAATTTTATTAAAAACAATAAATCCAATTCATATTTTCTTAAAAAGAAAATATATTGCATGGAGTATTTAAGATTTTTAAAATGATAATAATTCTTCAACAAGCTCAAATTAAAAATGTATTAATTTGTCCACAAAATTCATCCTTCAATTTGGACATATTTAAATATAAGTATTTTTGAAAAAAAAAATTCAATCTTGATTTATTTTAAATAGTTCAATTTTTCAGATAGTTTCAGAATTAAAATATATAACAGTTCACATAAGATTGTGATAATTAAATTTTGAATTTATTTTGGTACAGATAATTAAATGAAGTAAGGCCTAAAATTCGAATACCCTAATGGGAATTCTGAAATGTTACATGCTATTGAACATAGCAAACAATTTTTACCTGGAAAATTTCCGATATGATGCGAACTATTACTTACCATTGCATATGTACTTGCTGGTCCGATAATTATTAAAAATAGGCTTATAATAGAATATTTAATTTTAAATTAAATGGTTCGTTTTTAAATCAAAGTTTTGGACTTTATTACATGTTTTCTAAACAATCAAAACTTTATGGAACTTTACCTGTCGAATTATGGAAATTTGATAAATTAATAAAAAATAGTTGAAATTTGAATGAATATATAATGTAAGGTGAATAACATGATGTACGGACTAATGCCTGATTCTCTAAATAAATAAAACTGAAACATTATGCATTAATTGGGTATACCAATTGGGCAAAAAATTTCCAAAGTAATGAAAACTAGTACTTACCAGTGCAGCAGTGCTTGCTAGTCTAATAATTATTAGAAAATGAGTATATAAGAGAATATCTTATTTTTAAATTAAAAATGAGTCGTTTTTAAATCGTAGTTTTGGACATTATTACATGCTTTTCTAAACAATTAAAACTTTATGAAAATTATTATTCGTCGAATGACAAAAGATTTGATAAATTACTTTGAAAGAATTGAATTTTGAAATAATTTAAGTTCAGTGACTATTATAAAGTGTATGGACTAATATGTGAATCTCTTAATAAATAAAACTAAAACATTACACACAAATTGGATGTAACAAATAGATTTTGTGAGAAAAATTGTCAATGTGATGAGAACTAGCATTTACCATTACAGCAGTACTTGCTAGTCCAATAATTTTTTCACAGATCACAGAAAATCCTAAACTTAAATTAAAAAGGATCATATTTTTAAATTATATTTTTCTTTATTCAAACTATTAATGTGCATGTAGAACCATTATACAATACTACAATTTAACATATATATATATATATATATACATTTTTATATTGTTCAATATTGTTATTTTAATGTTCACTGTTTTTAATAATGTTTATACATTATGCACCTGGTGCTTAATAAATATTTTCATGAAATTGGGATTGTATATATATGTTTGTTGCAATTGATAAGTGCTCCAATGGCGCCTACGGTAGGCAATAATCTACATACTGTTAGCAAACATATATATATATACTAGCGGCCTTCGCCCGCTACGCTGGTCGGTTTATCTAAAGAAATCTTGAAGAAGTAGTTAGATAAGGTTCAGACATACATTAAAAAAAAAAAAAGCAAGTCGATCATTCAAAAAACGTTGGGAAATATCAAATATTTGCTGTATTTTTTTAAGAAAAACAAAGTTTCGAAAAAAAAAATTTAATCGAAAAAAAAATTACACTGACATATTAATGCAAGGAAATTTTCCCAGAGAGAAAATTCGCCTTGAATACAATATTTCAAATTCTTTTAATTGCTTATAGGCGTTAATGCCAACATAGTGAAAAAAAATTCCATGCTGGGAATCGAACCCGGGCCATCAGTATGGCGCACTGACGTTCTACCGACTAAACCACATGGAACGACAGCCAGCTTGAAACTTTCTCATACTTAAGTAGACTGGCGAAAACATAACGATAGCGCGTTTTAAAATTGCACAGTGACATCTATTGGATTTTATATGTACTAAAAAACGTTATGTACTAAAAAACGTGAGCAGCGCACCTAATAGTTTCTTTTGTTTCTTTTTGTTACTTTTTTGTCTGTTGTCCGATTTTGATGAAACAAAGCCTATACACTGCCCGGGAGTGTGCATTCTTCATTAGTGAAAACCGCATAAAAATCCATTCAGTAGTTACGAAGATAACCTCGAACAAACAGACAGACAGACAGACAGACAGACAGACAGACAAAAAATTCAAAAATTTTTTTTTTGTGTTTCATTGGTTTTCTTTTATCGCCCTGACTCCATTTTTGTCAATTATCTTCAATGTACAGACACACCGGGTCCTACTGTTTTATTATATGTATATATATATATATATATATATATATATATACCGGGTGTCCCAAAAATGACTGATGGATTTTAAAATTCAATAACTTGCAAAGGGTGACAGCTATTTAAAAAAAAATTGCAGGAGGGTTATGTATAATGTCATGAGGTTTTTACCGAAATTTTTTATTCTAGTTTGAATTTCAAACAATAGGTGGCGCTGACAGCGATTGAAGGACAGGTGATCAGTGCTGAGTGAGGCGTCGACCTGGCCTTAAATTGCCGTCAGCGCTACCTATTTTTTGAAATTCGAACTAAAATAAACAATTACAGTAAAAAAGTTCCTGACATTATATATAAATGCAAGCCATGGATCCCAAACACTTTCCAAAGGAGATAACCGCCATTAAAGTTTAGTGTCCAAAATTTCAAATAAACATAAAAAATGGAAAAATCGGTCGTCTGATTTGTGGTTTTCACTAAAATTATTCCTTATGTCGGCTTTTTCTTGAAATTAAATTATAAATATAAAATTTTAAGAATGCCGATAGATGGCGCTTTAGACTTTGGAGCAACGAACAACTATTTTTTGCCGGTATTTTTTACATTTCATTAAATCTTTCCGTAAGTTTAGACTCAAACTTAAATTTTGAGCTCAAAATCTGAATAGTGGGGAGTTCTCAAGTAGCCCAAACTGAGCTGTGTTCAGAGAGTTCAAATTTCAAATGATTATAAAAAGCGCAAAAATCGGTCCATTGATTTGCGGTTTTCACTAAAACTATTCTTTATGTAGGCATTTTCGTGAAAATAAATTATAAAGATAAATTTCGAAAAATACCGATAGAGGGCGCTGTAGACTTTGGAGTAACGAACAACTCTTTTTTGGCGTTATTTTTTGCATTTTATTACATGCTTTCGTAAGCTTAGACTTAAACTTAAATTTTGAGCTCAGAATCTCAATAGTTGGGAGTGGTTAAGTAGACAAACTGAACTGTGTTCAGAGGGTTCAAATTCCAAATGATTATAAAAAACACAAAAATTGGTCGATTCGTTTGCGGTTTTCGCTAAAACTAATTTTTAAATCAGCATTTTCTTGAAAATAAATTTTAAAGATAAATTTCAGAAAATGCTGATAGAGGGCACCTTAGGCTTTGGAGTAGCGTACAACTATTTTTAACCGTTTTTTTTTTAAATCTCATTAGATGCTTTTTAAAGCATAGACTTAAATTTTGGGCTCAAATTCTGAATCGTTGGGATTGTTTAAGTAGCGAAAAATTGAATTGTGTTCGAGGAGGGGGAGGGTTAAATTTCAACTCCTGGTAACACTTCAGTTTGCGCTTCTTAACTCCTCCCTATGATTCAGAATTTGAGCCCACACTTTCAGTCTATGCATTTGAAAGCATTTAATGAGATTAAGCAAATAACGGTTAAAAATAGTTGTACGCTACTCCAAAGCCTAAGACACCCTCTATCGGCATTTTGTAATATTTATCTTTAAAATTTATTTTCAAGAAAATGCTGATTTAAAAATTAGTTTGAGCGAAAACCGCAAACGAATGGATCAATATTTGTGTTTTTTATAATCATTTGAAATTTGAACCCTCTGAACACAGTTGAGTTTGTCTACTTAACCACTTCCAACTATTTAAATTTTGAGTTCAAAATTTAAGTTTAAGTCTAAGCTTATAAAGCATTTAATAAGATGCAAAAAATAACGCCAAAAAAGAATTGTTCGTTACTCTAAAGTCTAAAGCGCCATCTATCGGCATTTTTTGAAATTTATCTTTATAATTTATTTTCACGAATATACCTACATAAAGAATAGTTTTAGTGAAAACCGCAAATCAATCGACCAATTTTTCTGCTTTTTATAATCATTTGAAATTTGAATCCTCTGAAAACAGCTCAGTTTGTGCTACTTAAACACTCCCCACTATTCAGATTTTGAGATCAAAATTTAAGTTTGAGTCTAAGCTTACGAAAACATTTAATGATATGTAAAAAATACCGGCAAAAAATAGTTGTTCGTTGCTCCAAAGTCTAAAGTGCCCTCTATCGGCATTTTTTAAAATTTATCTTTATAATTTAATTTCAAGAAAATGCTGACATAAAGAATAATTTTAGTGAAAACCGTAAATCAATCTACCGATTTTTCCGTTTTTTATGTTTATTTGAAATTTTGGTCCCTAAACTTTAATGGCGGCTATCTCCTTTGGAAAACGTTTGGGACCCCTGGTCTCCTGTTTAATATTGTTTGCCTTGATGTGTACTATCACTCCTCTTTTATTGTAAAAAAAAAAAAATTGGAATCACCCTGTATATGTATATATATATTAACCCCTTCGCGACGGAAACTACGAAATTTTTAATGCTTTGACACCGGTTTTTAAAAAACAGAAATTTGTATCGTATTAAATCGAGAAAACACCCCGATTAAATAAGGCAAATTTTACTGTAAAATTTTACAGATGGAAATAAACAAGAATTCTTAAGCCTTTTCGTGCACGTATACGTGTTGCTCTTCCCCAAGGGTTAATAACTCGATATTAATTACTTATTTTCTAAACATTCAGAATTATTTAAAGTTTAAAGATTTTTCAATATTTTTTTTAATGTAAATTGACATTTTTTAATGTGGATGATAAGGTGTACGGACTAGGATTAGAATTTAAGACCAGTGGCTTAAAATATCACTACTCTGCCTATCAGGTGCTCAACAAGTAGTGACTCCCAGGCGTACCGTAGCCATACCCGGTGTTGAATTCAGACACTTTTCTCCTGGAAAGACATTTCTGGCACCAGGGGGGGGGGAAGGACATTGTAGAGTTCCGCGGGGGGGGGGGTTGTCCATTTTGATCATTGAAATCACAAAATCTCAAAATTTCCTGGGGGGACATTTCAATGTTCCCCCCAGGCCACCCCTGAATTAAACACTGGCCATAGCCTTTCAATGATTTGAGCAATGCATTTACGTGCAGATAACATGACTTCGAATTCAACGTCTTTTTTTACTCAAAACTTTTCTTCTTGTTCTTTTTTAAAATGTTTTATTGATAAAAATGTTACAACTGATTTTTTATATATAGATTACCTTTTGGTGTAAAATTCTATTTCAATTTTATTTTCAAGTTTTTTTATTTAAAAAAACATTTTACTGATTGTTTCGTTCAATCGTGATGTATGGAATACTTTAATTAAAAGTAAATCTTGATGTTAATAGCAGTAAACGATTTATTTTTAAATTAAAAACAAAAATACTTACTGAAACATTCTATTAAAAAAACTCGTACTTTTAGAATGTAAAATGTCGTTTATAGTATATTTTTAAAAGAAAGTAGTTTTGGTTATTAATAGCAATTAATTTTATTTTTATTAATAAAATCAAATACTTAATTAAATACTACAAAAGTGCTTAAAAATTTAAATTAAACTGCTTTTTAATATTTAGATTTCCATTACAAGGCAATGGTATCTTTCCTTTAAGGAAAACATAATTAAATATAATAGCTCAAAAATTCAGAGTAAACCGCCTTTTAATATTTAAGGGGACACAGGACATTGAAAAACAAATCGTTTAATTTTCAACAGATTCATTTGAAAATTGGTGGACTTGTTAATGAGAAATTCAAACAATCAAATTCACAATTTGGTTTTAAAATAATAAAAAGATTTTTAATTATAATTTTTTTAAAATTTTAAGATACGTAATTTGGAACTTCCCTATGTGCATTTCTTTTGAATGTAACATGACTTTTTCTTTTGAGTTAAGTACTTTTCGTTTATTAGAAAAAATGAAATTCTAAAGTTCTGAATATGCTACTGAACAAGTCAAAAAAAAAAAAAAAAAAAAAAAAAAAAAGTAATTATACAACTTTTTTTCTTTTAAAATAACGATAGTTTTTGTATTTTACAGGAAACTTTAGACGTTCCTAGACGGATCTATTTATGCCAACTTTTTTTCTAATAACTAAAATGCAGCTGATCCTAAAAATAGTGATGTTATATTCAAATGAAATGCGCATGTGGCATTTTAATATGCAAATTTTTTATTCAATTATTATTATTCTGTATTTTAATAATTAATAATAATAATAATTTAACTTTTTAATATTTTAACACCCAAATTTTGACTTTAACTGTTACTCATAATTTATACTTTAAAGTAACCATTAATAAGTCTGCCAATTTTCAAAAGAATAGGTTGAAACTCACAAAATTTTGCTGTTTAATGTCCCTTGTACCCTTTAAGTTTCATACCTTGCAATATTATCATTATTTAAAAGAAAACATGGTTATATATAAAATGACAACAATCTAAATATGGTCTGTTACGAAACGCTAGTCTTGCATTCTGTCTGTTGAGAAACAAACAGGCAAAGTACTGACATTTTAATCTAGAGGCTTGGTATCGACTTCTGATCTGAATATTTTTTCATCAGTTAAAAAAGAAAAAAAATAATTTGCCTTAATTTTGAGAATCAATATAATTCAGTAAAACTTAAAAAAAAAAAAAAAGTTTAAGCAAAATTTTTTTATTTTATTCCAAAAAAGTAATGAAAAATCATATTCAGGAAGCAGAAAAAAATACTCTTCCAAGAATAAATATTGCGTTTTATAATACCATGAAAAGAATTACAGTGGCTTTGAAACTAGAAAATATTTCTTGAAAAAAACGAATTCTTTAGAAGTTCTTTTACTTCGCATTAAATCTCCAGCATTCTAAACTACTGGAGCATAGAAATAGACAAGAATACTTTTTCTACTTATCTCTTGAGAAAGAAAGGAATGAAATCACGTTTTTCTAGTTACACTGTTTTAAACGTCTTTACATTAGATGAAATGTTTTTAAATGCAAGTCATATCAGTGCAAGTTAAAAATATTGCAGTGAATTAATGCTATTTAATGTATTAAATAAAAAATAATAATAATATTAATTTTCATTAATAGTAATTTTGGAGCAAGATTTCAGAAACGGTATTTGTGTTAGTGTTGTTCAATGTTATTTACCCAGTTTAGTGAGTTAAATATGAATTATCATTTTAACTCAGCTTAAATTCTTCGGTTCCGGTCAGCTTAACCACTTTGCCTCACCTCCCCTCCACATCATCCGGGGATCTCTGTTCATTTACTTTAAAGAATTTGATTTTTTAAAAAAATTTTACATCACTTCTTAATCTCTGAATGTTTCTGCATTGAAAACAAACGAATAAATACCTGCATCTAAGCTGAATTCCTCATAAAATACATGTTATTTACTTCTGAGTTTGCAAAATGCCTAAAAATATCCAAAAGACTGTGTGACCAAGAAAGTGATAAATTTTCATAAACATTTAACTTAAATATTCTTCAGTATTTTTATTTATTTATTTATTTATTTATTTATTTATTTGAGGATTGGTGGCTGATTTACTTGCTTAAAGCTCTTAAATTTGGGATGGCGTTAATTAAATAGTATGGTTAATTTAATGGGTTAATGGTTATTAAATAGATGTTTTAAGGGGAGTTTGTAGTTTTAGATCCATATTTTTTTAATTAATTGTTTTTAAAATTAAGGTTTTTATATATTGTATAAAAAAAAATAAAAACCTTTTATTTCTGCAATTTTTAAGTATTGCCCAAGTTTAATTATTTTCAAGTAAAAATCAGATGAGTCTTCCGTTTTTTGTGAGAGAACTTTCATAATTATTATATCTAAATATTAAAATGTCATTCAAAATGTGAAATTTAATAATGCTTGAGAGAAAGAATTCATATTTAAAATATCTAACACTGAGTATACAATTAATGCATGAAAGTTAAAGCTATTATAGCCATAGATTTATTATTTAATATTTATTATTTTATTCCTCATATATATATATATATAATTCATTCGTAAATATGCGGTTGTATCGGATGATAAACAAAATTTTTGAAAGATTTAAAAATACATTAATTTAAATTAAAAAAAAACGAGTTCTACAGTAAAACAGCTTATTTTAAAATCGTTTTAAATATTTAGTCTTTGAGCCTGTGTGATAATATCTATTTTTTCAATATAAAAATGTTACTAATACAGCCTTTTACATAAACAAAAATACTTAAAAATTACATTTTGAATGATTAAAAATACTTTTAATAATAAATCTATGTAGATAACCAACATTTACGCAGAGAATTACTATACGTAGAGTAGACTATACATATTACGTAGAGAATTACTATGCTTTCAAAAGCTAATGGAAAAACTCATACAATTGAACATAAAAGCAATAAAGAGATAACATTTAAAACATAATATAAAGTCACTTTCAATATAAAGTCTCTGGTCACTTATTTTCCTAAAAGTCTCCACCTTATTATCACAATTCAGCCTCTGTAATGACCGTGAGAACGAAATCCTTCCCACATCCTTTTCTTAACAGCATAAGTATGTAAGAATCCTAAAAGTATTAATTTATTTGGACAAATAAAAGCCTAAATGCACAACAGACTATATATTCTAAAAGCTAATGAGCCTAAATGCCCCCTTTCGACCTCATGCGAAGACCGTTAAAGGATTTACTGAAAGGGCATTAACACAGGATCATATAGATGACTGGACGCTAATGCATCACGTCCGTCGGAAGTGCTTTTGACACCACAGAAAGTTCGCACCATTTGATTTGAGTAGAATCCCACTATCGAAGATGAATGGTGGATCAGAAGATGCTTTCCTAATATAAGTCCAAGTCATTATTCCTTGAATATGTATTTATAGACTGGCGCAAGAGTTACGCCAAATTAAAAATTACAAGAAACACGGATTAAAAATACAAATATAATACTTATATCCAACTTTTTATATATTTTTGAGAAAATTAATGCGTTCAAAAATTTAAAAGTTTTAAAATATTTTTTTTTTTTTTAAATATTGGCCTGGTAGAAAATTTTCACAGCTTTATTAAAATTCAGATTTGTGGGAAATATGCAGCAATACCCTCTAAAATTTTGGAAAATTACCAAAAAAAAAAAAAAAAAAAAAAAAATTAGTAGAATTATATTTTAAGAACTTTTTATGCAATGGCAATAATAAAAATTCATGTTACAGATACAGATTTGCAGTTTGAATTAAAAAAAAAAAAATGGTTACTAAGAAATTTTTTGGAAAATCGGATTCTCAGATTTTTTTTAAGCAATGGTAACGAGGATTACAGATTAAATTTTAGTAAAATTACCAAATTTTAGCAGATTTTTTTGTAAAGTTGCAGATGTCTTTAGTTTTGCTTACAAGTTTTATAGATTGGCATCATTTTTTTTGTACAGTGTACATTAGAAAACATGACAGATTTCGGTAAATTTCAATTACTAAGATTAATTTTTTTTTTTCAGTGTATTTAATAATGATCTAAGATAAATCGGTTATGAAAGGCTGTATTTATAAAACCTGGCCAAGTCGTTTTTCATTGAATGTATGTTTATAATTTCATGCAAGAGTTATGTCAAATATTAATTACAAGAAACACGGATTAAAAAAATAAAAATACAATGCGTAAATCCAATTTTCATTTATTTTAATGAAATTTAATGCATAAAAAAACTTAAAAGTGTTTTTTTTTTAATATAAAATATTGTTTGGGTAGAAAATCTTCTTAGCGTTAACAAACTTTAAATTTGTGGAAAATATGCAGCAATATATAAAAGAGATCGAAAATGAATGGGTTATGAGAAGCCGTATTTATAATGCATGGCCAAGTCATTATTCATTGAATGCATGATTCTTTTCTGATGCAAGAGTTATGTTAAATTATAAATTACAAGAAACACGGATTAAAATAATGAAAATACAATGCTTAAATTCAATTTTCTTTTATTTATATGAAATTTAATGCAGACAAAAATTTAAAAGTTCTAAAATATTTTTTATATAAAAATGTGGCTGGATAGAAAACTTTCTTAGCAATAACCAACTTCAAATTTGTGGATAATATGTAGCAATATATAAAAGAGATCGAAAATGAATGGAACATGATAAGACGTAATTATAATGTATTACCAAGTCATTATTTGTTGAATGTATGTTTATAGTTTTATGCAAGATTTATGTAAAATATTAATTACAAAAAACACGGATTAAAAGAATAAAAATACAATACGTAAATCCAATTTTCATTTATTTTTATGAAATTTAGTGCATACAAAAATTTAAAGGGTTATAGATAATTTTTTATATAAAACTACTCACTGGTTCAAAAACATTCTTAGCATTAACCAACTTCAGATTTGTGAAAAATATGCAATGATATATAAAAGATATCATAGATAAATGGAATATGAGAAGACGCCCTTATAATGTAATACCAAAATATTATTCGTAGAATACATGTTTAGAGAGTTTAGAGAGAGTTTTATTATTTATAACAAATATTAATAAAAAAAAAAAAAAAAAAAAAAAAAAAAAAAAAAAAAAAAAAAGAATATTTTACACACACATTTTAAATTTTTTATATTTTATTTAAATCCTAGTTTCATACATGTAGCATAAAAACATTCTTAGCGTTAACGAACGCTAACGTCAGCCTTTTGACTTATAAACTATGTGTAACATTTAAAATAGATTAAGAGATTTCTCAAATTTTTATGCAAGAGCATTTCGTTAAATTAGCTTTTATTACTGTTTTTTAATAGCTTTTCTAATTGTAAAAAAAAAAAAAAAAAAAAAAAAAAAAATCAACGTTCAGGAACTCACATGCTTTAATATTTAATGTAAAGCAATTTATATTAATTTTGTGAATACAACAGATAATAAAGGTTAGCATAAATTACACATAAAATATAGAATTGCCATATAAAATGCCCTTACATTTTAATATTTAGGTACAACATTTCTTTTATCAAAATATATAAACAACGTTGATCTAATTAACATACACATAACGATATATCGTTTTAACAAATAAGCAGTGTACAATATTTAACATATAAATAAAATAATTCTATGAGTTTTATGAATTACAATTTTATAAAATTAACATTTATTTTTTTTAATATGTTTCAATTTATTCAGCATTAAAGAGAACTTTGAAGAAAACAAATGTTCTAACATTTCTTAAAAAAAAAAAAAAAAAAAAAAAAAAAAAAAAAAAAAAACTATTTTTTGTGAATTTAAAATATAAAAAAAATTCACGTAAGCAACATAAATTGTAATATCGCTATAAAATGTATCTTTTTTAAGATTTAGATGCAACATATCTTTTATCAAACTATAGAAAATAATTTGATTTAGAGTTAGTGAATCCCCAGATGAAGAATATAATAAAAGAAAATGTCATTATTTATTTTTGCAAAAGACAGTAAAAGTAACATGACTATAAAAAGAATAAACACTACATGTCATTAGCATACACCGTACGGCATTTTGAATTGTAAAATTGTATAACATTTAAAGTATAAACAAAAAAAAAAATCCGGGAATTTTATATAAGAATATTTTTAAGTTCGCTTTCTTTTTTAATATATTTTTTCAATTTATGTGAAAAACTAGAATAAACATTTCTCAAAATGAATGGTTTTATTATTTACTAAAGAAAAAGTGTACTGATTTTGAGAATTTATCAGGAATAAAGATTCACATAAACTAAACATAAAATGTATAATTTTCATAAAAGATTTTTCATAAAAGATCTTTTTCTTCTAAGATTTAGATACAACATATCCGTTATCAAAATGTATAAAATAATTTAATCTATTTAGCATACACGTAAACGTCGTTCTGAGCTATAAACCTCGGGCAATATTTAAAATATGCGAATTTTATGCAAAAAAATTTCATAAGATTTTCCTATAATTTTTAAAATAATTTTTCAATTTATGAAACAATAAAACGAACATTTTTGAAAATCAAGTATTTTAAAGCTACATAAAAAATTGTATTGATTTTGTAAATACAACAGGTAATAAAGATTCCCATAAACTACACATAAAATACAGAAATTTCCATATAAGGTCTATAATAAAAGAAAAGGCAATTATTTATGTATGCAAGAGAGTACCATAAAACTAACATGATTAAAAAAAATTAAACATATATAATTTTTTTCATCATAAGGGGAAAAAATCACATTTCAACATCTAGTTACATAAAGTTTATTATTAAAAACCTTCCAAAATAATTTTTTCTTTGATGAGATTTTGTAAGAATATTTCTTATGGCCTCGGCGGTTATGGTTTAGTTGTATGCAAAGATGACAAAACAGGAACGATATATGCGTTGTTTATTCAGAGACTGTAGACTCATTCACGAAGTTATGGCCATAATAAATTTCAAGAATATGCGGAAGCCTGAATTTTATAACCCTGTGTAAGTCATTGGGAAAGAGAATATGAGGAGATTAAAGATCTACAAATATAGTGTATATTGAAAAAGGTTTCCTGCTCACGTAAAATGGTGGAGGGGCTTTTATTTTTTTTCTTAGTTGTTAAAAAAAGGATCTCTCTTTAAAAAAATTTTATTTTTTTTCTCAAGAACAGCTATATATTTTCTCTAAAATGCGCTAATTAAATAATATGCATTAGCTAAAGATATTTAAGGTAAAAGGAAAATATTTTATTATACATACATACATACATACACACACACACACACACACACACACACACACACACACACACATATATATATACATATATATATATCATTATGCATTATGAAGTACATCAGATCAATACATGAGTATATTGTATAGTATGAGAGATATTAAAGATAAATAAAATATTGAAAAAAAAAAAGAAAGAAAGAAAAAAAAATTACTAACACAAAACTGTGCTCGTTTATTGTTATTATTATTAGTAGTAGTAGTAGATATTATTATTATTAGTAGTAGTCGAAGTATGTTGTTCATGTTGTCTTAGCAAAAATCATTATTGGCAGTTTTTAATAAATCAACTAGTGTGCGCTCTCTACAAAGCGTTAAAAAAATAAATTATCGGATTCGATTTTTACACCAATTAAAATTTATAGTTTATTATTATTATTATTATTATTATTATTATTATTATTATTATTATTATTATTATTTGTGAACTTAATAATTGCATTCATAGAATTAGGCTGTAATTTCAAAATGAAAAAAAAAAATGAATGGCTATAAAAGAGAGTATTTAAATTACAAAAAACAATTTTTACTTTTCTACATATTTCTAAGTTACAATGTACACTGCAACATACCAGTATCTAAATTAATACTCTTGTCTGTTATTGAATCTCTAATGTAACATAAAACTAGATAAATTGAACGTACTTCATAAATGCTTTCTAAAATATGTTACCAGAACAAAACAGCAATAAATCAAGAACTTTGACTTTGGCAATTATGTTCAAATTTGCATAGTATAGAGTTACTAGATTTCTGACGTCACTTGACAAACCTAATTGATAAACAGGGCTCTAAATATGTCCAAACAGTAAATTCTCATTTCACATTAAGTATTTTTTGGCCATAAACGATGAAATCTTATAGAATTCGAACTTGTTTATAACCTATACTAATTTGTATGATATTTATATGAACAGACTTTCAAACTAACGTTTTGTGACATTATGAGGAGACTTTTAAGACAGTTAAAGAAGTAGTAGGCGAATTTCTTTGGCTAGCATTTCACAAGTTATAATCATGTTGAACTCGGTTATTATTGGAAGAAGATGAATGTCTACGAAACATCTATAACAAAAGCCGGAATCCAATTGAATATAAAATAAACAAAAGAAACCAAAATGATAATACTTGAAATAAATTGTTGAAAGATTTTTAATGAAATTAACAATATTAATTTTTAAACACCCAAGATATGGTAAAGATGAAATGAAATAAAATCGTTGTCATTTTTAGTAAAATCTAGTAATACATATAGAAATATTAGAAGAAATAAATAAATAGTTGAACACTGGACACTCACACACACAAAAAAAAAAAGATATTTTAGTGTAAAATTAAATTATGTTTCATGTACACACGACATACACATACACACAGTGAAACAGGTAGAATAATTTAAAAACTGCACCCAGAATATATATATAAATTTTTCATAAATTTTTGAACTCTCTCATGTTTTCAAAACATTAAGCATTTATGATGTATGTTATTAATCACATTTATAATTGAAAGTTTTTATTACGTTATTCATGTAAAAATGAGTTATTCTGAATAAGCTGACTTTAAAATATAACAATTTTTGCATAAAAGGGTCATGTGAGATTCTGGAAAAAAATGCTCTTGATAAAATGTTTTGTGTTTTAAAACTTTTTGTTTTATTTTCACTTTTTTTATTAATGTTATATAATGTTCTCATAATAATATATCAACCTGTTGAAAATTAATCTCGCTATACATCGTAATGGTCGAACTTTGTTAAACCTTTCAGACAATGCCTTGTGCTATAATTTAACATAACTTTTTACTACTCTCTAAATTTATAAAATATATATATATATTTTTTTTAAATAAAAAATGTCCGATTTTGTGAAATTACTAAAAGGTTATTTACAGTTATACCGATATTTCTAGAGGTGAAGTAAAGCTCATATGTTATAATATCTGCATATATGTTCGGAATATAGGTTGGGGTGATCGTTCGTTTCATCGCCCCACCGACATACTAACAGTTTTTCTGTGTCTTTAATTTGTCTACTTTTTCTGTTAAATTTGTGTGGTTTCAATTTATCTTATTTTTTCCTTTTCCATGTGGAGTCCAAGGCATTCGGGTCATATGTAGAGAGTTTTGACGCTATTTGTGGACGGGATTTAAAATATTTGTACCACTTATACATTCTTGTTCAAACCTCAGCATCGACCGAAACATATTATTCCTTTCATCCATACGAACATCATATGAGGACATATAAGTATTCCCTATAAAGCAAAGTAATAATATTAATAATAATAAAAATTAAAAAAAAAATTTATTTATGGATATCTGTTTTTTACACAAATAATAGTTATCATTCAGCTCAATAATAATGAAAAAATCATAATGGCTTCGCATTAGAAACAATTTTTATTATTATTATTATTATCTTTTTATTTATCTTTTTTTTTAATTTAACAATGAAAAATAATTTATGCTTGGAAGTTTTCACGTACTTTGAAATACCGATCGACTACATTCAAATAGCGAACCTATTTGAACTGCCTAGAACACTTTAAAAAACTTAGAATATAATAATTAACAAATAAGAAGCTCAATTTAATCAATGATATTACCAATGATGATGAGAGCTTCTTAATGCACACTACTGAATGTTTTTAATATTTTATTTAAACGCTTCTAGGAAGATAGAGAATATTAATATAATTAAAACATTAAATAGTAAAACGCATACTGTGAGAATTCACATAATAAATTACAAACAGAAATAGCGTTAGCATGGAGAAAAGTACAACATTTTCCGACAGCGAAAAGTGAACAACATTTATTCAGCTACAACCTACTCAGTTGGAGCGACGGTATGGGAGGAGTTCTTGCCTGACATTTTTTCTACAAAGGAAGGGGAATAAATATGATGTTTTAATGTGTCAGGAACAGGCTTACCGGTGCTGAGGGTGGGACTTTTAACACCCTCCCTCGCTCTCTAGCCCTGTACTGTGCGATATAAAATTGGTATAAATGGCTGAGGTATACTCCAAGTGGGATGACTCATCTCTATGATGATCGCACTGAATTTCAGGCAGCATCTGGATTAAATGGAATCCCATTTATATGCAGGCAGGTAACACTGCCCGCTGTATATTAAGATTAATGCTATTAATAAAAAGATTTTTTGATTCCGCACGCTTTGTTGAACCTTAAGAAATGGGATGCGTTCAGATCAAAATGCCGTGTTTGAATTGAATCGCCTGACTTCACAGTTCAGGAGTGAAAAGGCTAACTTTTTGTGTGAGTCATAATTGTTTTAACGGGGTGAGCGACTGATTTATATCGAACTGTATATTAAACTGTCAAAAAAAAAAAAAAAAAAAAAAAAAAAAAAAAAAAAAAAAACGAAATACTAAAGATATGAAGAATAATTTAAAAATTTTTGATATTAAGAATTATTTTTTCCCGTTTTAACCACTTTTTTTTTTTTTTTTGCTCCTTTTAGTCCTCTTTTTGTTTTTCTATAATATGCTTGTTGCGAAAAAAAGTTATTTAGCAATATTTTACAAGTATTTATGTAGTTTGCCATTTCCTTAAATTTAAAGATTTTTTTTTTAATAATTTGTTTTAACGGGGTAAGACGACTGATTTATATCAAACTGTATATTAAACTGTCAAAAAAAATTAAAGATAAGAAAAATAATTTTAGCATTTTTGATATTAAGAATTATTTTTTCCCCGTTTTAACCACTCTCTTTTTTTTACTCCTTTTATTTTTATTTTTATTTTTCTAAAATATGTTTGTTGCAAAAGAAAAAAAAAGTTATTTAGCAATATTTTACAAGTATTTATGTAGTTTGCCATTTCCTTAAATTAAAAGATTTTTCTTTTGAATAATTTGATTAATTTATGAAATAAACTGTTTAAGGAAAAGAAATAATAATTAATATTTCATAAATACATATTTAATAATGCTATTAATAAAAAGATTTTCTGATTGCAAACGCTTTGTTGAACCTTAAGAAATGGGATGCGTTCAGATCAAAATGCCGTGTTTGAATTGAATCGCCTGACTTCACAGTTCAGGAGTGAAATGGCTAACGTTTTTGTGTGAGTCATAATAGTTTTAACGGGGTAAGACGACTGATTTATATCGAACTGTAAAAAAAATTGAAATGTTAAAGATATAAAGAATAATTTTAAAAAAAATTTATATTAAGAATTATTTTTTCCCGTTTTAACCTCTCTCTTTTTTTACTCCTTCTATCCCTCTTTTTATTTTTCTAAAATATGTTTGTTGCAAAAAAAAGTTATTTAGCAATATTTTACAAGTATTTATGTAGTTTGCCATTTCCTTAAATTAAAAGATTTTTTTTTTAATAATTTGATTAGTCTATGAAATAAACTGTTTAAGGAAAATAAATAATAATTAATATTTCATAATTAATATTTCATAAATACATATTTAATAATGCTATTAAGAAGAAGATTTTCTGATTCCACACGCTTTGTTGAACCTTGAGAAATGAGATGCGTTCAGATCAAAATGCTGTGTTTGTATTGAATCGCCTGACTTCACAGTTCAGGAGTGAAAAGGCTAACGTTTTCGTGTGAGTCATAATTGTTTAAACGAAGTAAGCCGACTGATTTATATCGAACTGTATATTAAACTGTTCAAAAACGAAAAAAAAAACGAAATGTTAAAGATTTGAAGCATAATTTTAACATTTTCGAAATAAAGATTTTTTTTTTTCCATTTTAACCACTTTCCTTTATTTTTACTCCCTTTATTTATCTTTTTATTTTTCTAAAATATGTTTGTTGCAAAAAAATAAATAATTAAATAAATAAATAAATAAATAAATAAATAAATAAATAAGTAAAAATAATATATATATATATATATATATATATATATATATATATATATATATGTATATATATATATATATATATATATATATATATATATATATATATTATTTAGTAATATTTTACAAGTATTTATGTAGTTTCCCATTTTCTAAAATTAAAAGTTTCTTTTTATTAATTTGATTAATTTCTGAAATAAACTGTTTAAGGAAAATAAATCAAAATTAACATTTCTTAAATGTTTCGTACAGTATAATTCGGTTATTGAATGAGATAGCAAATTTACTTTAAAACTTTTTAAGAGACCTAACATACCTGCCCCCTTTCCACTCTAAAATAAAGTTTATTTTTTGTTTGTTTGTTTCAGTTATTTTAAAATTTCTGAAAAAACTCTCATCATTCCTTAAACAGAGATTCTAGTTTTACTTCAAGATAGTCACCTATTATAAAAGTTGGAAACTTAATTATGTTTTAAAAAGAATTCAGTGGTTTTATTTTTTCTACTTATTTGTTACTAGCATAAAAATATTTTATATTATTTCTCATTGAAATACTGACTATTGTTTTTATATTAATCTTTTATATTGAAACTAAATATCTTAATTATGAGTGAGACAAATTAAAAATATTAATGTTTAGCTATATTTTTTAAAGTCTATTTTTTCTTTAAGTAAAAAATCAACTCTAAAAGAAAAAAATGATTTAAAAATTCTGAAGAAGTGTACCTTCCAGCCTGTTATTTATGAAGTCACTTACCCGTTATTCAGAAGTGTATGTGCGTACAAAAATTCTCACAGAAAGAATTCCTGTCTTATTTATTCAGTTTGGGATATTTATGTACTTTTGCTCAGCAGTATTTCTCTGTCTGTATCGCTGAATATGTCTGAATATATAAATAAACGTATATATATATATGAGTGTGGGGAACTTAAGATCTTTTCATCTTTCGTTGTCAAAATTAATTATTTTTTTTCCCCTGTTAGAAAAATTATTAGAGAGAGAGAAAGGGAGAGTATGTGTGTGTGTGTGGGGGGGGGGGATTACAGATAATTTACAGATATTTTATTTTATTTATTTATATTTTAATCTTCTGGATATAGTTGATAGGGTTGTTTGCTAATTAGCCTTCGATGTTAAGCTTCCTATTACCAATCAGGAATCATCCATGTTTTACTTATTTTGTGAAATATTGCCTATTTGAAGTAATGTGCAGTAAATTACAGTAAAGTAATTACAATGAAAGTTTTAATTTTTATTCATTTTTTACATTTATTTTTTAAATTTTTTAATTAAATATTTATTTATTCTACTATAATATACAGCACCACAAATTTTTACCCATCATAATTGATTTAATTATTCTATTCAGTGTTTCATTTCTTAGAAGAATTTATAGTTAGTAAAAAATTGATTATATTTATGTATAAATACATTTTTACTTTTTTACTTTTTTAATAAAAAAAAATCGTTATTTTAATATTTATATATTTTTAAAATTTATTTTTCTATTCATTAAAAATTATAACTTGCATATTCCTTGCTATGTAGGCATATATAACCCTTAACATTCATGCTTTTATTCATTTATAAATACTCTTTAATTTTTCAAAAAAAAAAAAAAAATGAAATTCTTCGTTTACAGTGAAAGTATTTAAGAATAATAATATTCCAAAACAGTTTATTTAATTTCTTAAATAAAAAACATCTGAAAAAATTATATCAAAGAAAAATATATCATTGTTTGACTTTATTTTCTTAAGTCTTCGTTTTTACTATCGTTCAGTTATTTAGTGGAAAAAAGTCAAAATGCAAGAGAAAAATAATACCTTTTTCTTGCTAAAAGAGTACTATAAGAAGCTTTCCCTAAAGAGTAGTTCTTGAACGTATTTAAAAAGTGTTTCAAATTTTCTGAGAAAAAGTGTATCATTCCTTAAAAGTAGATTTTAGACATAAAAGTTTATCTGTTAACATTGTTCACACACCGTTATAAAAGAAAAAAAGAAAAAAAAACAATCCTTAATGCTGTTTTAAAGTTTTTGTTAAGTGGCGATATTTGAGAAGTTATATGAAGTTTATTCTGTTTTCTCTAACACAATGTAAAATAGATAGATTATGTAAATTCAAAAAATAATATAACGAATTTTCTCTTTTTAGCTGAAATTTTGATACTGAAATTGGATTTATTTAATATGAAAGAAGCTAGGCAACTTATGTAAAATATATCGATCATAATATTGGCGTAAATTTTCGACATTTGAAAAAGAAGTTTGCGTAAAATTCAATGGAGATTGGATGGGAATAAAGGCAAAATAAAACAGAACATTTTAAAATAAACTTTTTAAATTTCGTTTTAAATAATGAATTTTCGTTAAGAGTTAAATGAATTAAATTCATATAAATTATTGTGTATATGTTGTGTATAATGTCACATTCAGGGCTTTGTAATCGTTCAAGTATAACGTAAGCAGTAATGGGGGGAGGAGGGTCCAGTGTTTATTTTTGTTAACAAGTCGAGGAAGGGGCAGGAGAATTCCTACGTAAGCATACGCAAGGAAGAAAGTATAGTTTAACAACATAAAACGAAACAATAATGATATGGATTAGCGTTCTGCGGATGTTGAACGACTAGAGAAAACATATATGAAGTGAGCAAACAAGGAAAACTTCAGTTGGCTACTACATTGAAAACGAAATAATAGACAATGCAGAAATATGGATTCAAAGATCTTGGACACCAGAGTAGAAATTTGAACGTCGAATACATAACATTCTCATGATTCTTGTTAAAAATTTTTAGTTATGTATCTAAATAATTCAGAGACTGTTCTATTTCTTATTTATTTATTTATTTTTTTTTTGTTGTTGTTCAAGCGCTGTTAAATAACACTATATTAAAAACTATTATGTATTCTATGAATTGTTTAATACAATAAGTAACAACGTATTAAACCGAATTTTTTCCTTCGTACAGTAACCCTTATATATCTACGTATTTATGTAAATTCCGTGGAATAAAAATCTAAACGTGTCCCAAACTGAAATTTTTTATGGCGAACAATTTTGATAAAAGAATGTCACGAAATGTTATTTAAGCAAAAGGGGGAGGAGTCTAGCATTAGCTTATTTTCCCTTACAAGAGGAAAGGAGGGGTACAAAATAACTAAAAATATACTTTTGTAATACTTGAATGCCCCCTTTGGACATATGATTTAAGTTTTAATTGCTGCAAATGTGACAATCAGATATTGTGGGATTATATTAGAGATGTGGATTTCATTTTCTACTAAACAAGATGGTTTTGAACTTGTATTCAATAATTGTTTGTGTAATAAAATATATATTTATTTAATAAAGTACGAAATATACCCTAAGTACGACAAAACTATCAAGAATCATGTCTCATTTAGGCACAATGACTTTACATAAAATTTCATGTATGGAATAAAAAACTAAATGAATGATCCTTCCTTGCCTAAAATTTATGAAGTACTAGAAATTGTGGACATTTGGACATTGGCAACAAAAATTTAACTGTGTTTATTTTAGTTACAAATTTACAATTAGTTACAAATAAAAAAAGTAAAAAAAAAAAAAAAATTAAATGCAAGGTTTTTTTTTTTTTTTTTTTTTTTTTTTAACAGTAAAATTAAGAAAGTGACTGAATGCTTTATGTAAATATAATAGAAATTTAAAATATAATCCCTGCTGATAAAGAACTTGAACTAGGACTTTTTATAATTTTTAAATGAATGCTGTTTAACAATAATTTCAGCAATAATAAATTTTAATAACAATATTAAAACAAAATCATTTTAATAATAATTTTAACAACAACATTTTTAATAATAATTAAATAACAATTTTAAATATTATTTTTCGAAAAGTAACTTTTTTTTAAATTTTATTTTATTGTATAAAGTAATAGAACTTTTATTTCTTATTTATTTTTATATTTAGTTATATCAATAAGAATGCATTTTGTGGCTTCAACTAAAATTAATACACTATCAATCCACGATATATATTATTAATTTATAGTGAGTACTAAAAATTACAACATTATTTTGATCAGAAAAAAGCATGTCTCATTAATTCAAGTTAGAGAATTTTGTTTAAAAAATTTAGTTAATAACTTAGATAAAAGTTCTAATAAAATTAAAATTATTTTAAAAGAAAATTGACGCATCGTTTAACTTCCTATTCATAAGTCTAATATATTATTATCGTTCAGTTTTATAGTAGAAGAGCAAATTAACTGCGATAACTTTTCTATCATTTTTTTCTTCTGCACAAATTTTTCCTAAAAACAGTTCATCGTCATATTTAAAAATGTTTCGAAGATTCTGAAATTAAATTTATCATCCCATTGTTTTATGTATAAAATTATTTTTTAATATCTTACACATGCTGTAAAAGAAGATTTCTGTATATAAATCATTCGCTATCTGCCTACGCTTTAGTGCACTTTAAAAAAATAATAAAAAGGTTATCATATTAAAAACTGCAATATGAAATGCATATTTCAGTTGTAATACATGACTAAAAAAATATAAAATACTAACAATGTATTCAGAATATTTTTAAAAAATTCTGTTTGTTTTTGCAATTTATTCAGCAAAATTATATACCTACACCGGACAGCGTACACTCAATTCAACTAAATGTATCTTAATGCATTTTGTACTACATACTATTATTGCATTTAACCGTATACTGAAATATGTTTTTTTAATATCTGTAAAATTAACTGAAATTTTCAAAATATAGCAAAAAATAAATTTTTTTTAATAAAAAAATTACCATTTCTTTCATGTTTGAGTATTTATAAATTATTTACATTATTAAACAGAGCTTAAATTCTCATAGTACAGAAATTACTGATTAATATAGAAAGCATAATGATAAAAATTTATTGAAATATGTCTAAAATATTTTATGTAAAAAAATTTATCGAATATGGAAAAAACGGAAAAATGATTTTCGAGAGATGTCGGTGAATTTTTTATTTTTATATTTATTGTTTATTTACAAAATGGAACTAGAAATCTCAATGAAGATTTATTAGTGTTTTTATAAGAAAATCACGTATAGAAAAGCCGTTTACATTTTTCCTGGGTCTCTTTTTCACTGTCATCATTCGATTAATTTGTCCATAATAATCGTCGGAATACAATTAAAGCATAATTGTGATAGTAACAGATTATTTTTTCGAATAAAATAATAAAACAAAATCATATTCCACCATAACGACAATTATATTGAAGGCATACACCTTAAGTCAATGTTTCTGAAATTCATTGCTCTTATTATTATTATTATTATTATTATTATTATTATTATTATTATTATTATTATTTTACAAAGGTATAAAATAATTTAGCGTTTTTACGCTAAGACATGTAGTAACGCGATATTGTGCGGTATTATAATATTAGCGTATTTATTATAAATAAATAGTAATGTCTCATTTTTTTAAGAGTATGTTTATGGTAATCTTTCAGTTATTTAAAAGACGAAATTCTGCGTTAAGGTTTTCAGTTGTAAGTCCTTGTGAATATGTTTTGCAATATATCCTGTCTATATATATATAAGGACAAAATACACATATAAATAAACACAAAAGAAGAAAAAAATTTAAACAAAATGCTGAAATAAAAAAAATGAGCGAAAGTTTAAAAACATTTAAAATTTCTCTATTTCTCAGAAAATAATTTTGGCCTTAAAAAAGTTATTAAAATTAAATTTATCGGATAGCAAAAACTTATTTTTTTTTCAAATAAAGGGTAAAGCACTATCATGGAGTCATCTAGACTTTGCGAGAAAGATTGAAATTAAGATACAATTTTTAAATCTAAATCGCAGATATGGTGGGATATTAATAACTTTTTTTATTCTTTAAACAAAATAAATTAAGTTTTTTTTTTTTATTTTCTGATTTGTCATGTGATCGGAGGTATTTAGTTATATGAAATGTCAAATGTCTAACTTCTAGAGATTTCGAGAAAAACTCTGAGACAAACAAACAGGAAATACATTTTGGTCAGAGAAAGAAAATCCTACAATGAAAATAATAATAATATATAAATAGCATTTTTTAATAAAATAAGCATTTTCAAACTAGAATGATATCAAGTAGTTTAAATACTTTATTTCACTACAAAAAAAAAAAAAAAATAAAAAAAAATAAAAAAAAAATAAAAAAGATTCATTTTCAAAATACAGAAGAATCAAAATTAAAAGAAAATATTTGCAGGAATAGCTCTTTCACTTTATATTTTTCATTGTATTTCGTCATAAACAAAAATACAATTCTAATTTTCTACAATAATACGATAACGTAATTGAATTTCTTTTAACAACTTAACTTATTATATTATTACTTCTTTTTAAGTTTTCCGAATTACTTATTTTTCTTTTAAAAAAAACGAGTTTTTGAAATTAACTAAAATCATTACTCTATTATGCACTTTTATTCAATTATAGCGGGTATTAATTTTTTTGGCGTATTTCCCACATAAAATTAAGAGTTCGTGAAGGATATTTTTCAACAATTAAGTTAATATCTTGAACAAAAAATCTGAGAGAAAAAAAATGCTAAAGAACAAGAACCACAAATTTTATCTATATTATAATATGAAACATTTTTTTCATTGGGGGGTGGGTAATTACTAATATTTTCTGTGTATATAGTTCTACTTATATAGTTCTACTTATATAGTTCTGTGCAATTTATCCAGTTTTCTTACATACAATAAATTTTGTTTTTTGAATAAGCTATTAAAGTAATATCTATTATTTCTTCATATTTCCAAAGATTTGCTATTTAAACTGGATTTTTTTTTTAAATCAAAAATAATCTTTTCGGACAATATCGTGATGAAAAAGTAATTACCACATGTTTTATTCTTAAGAGCTCAGTTCATCTTATTCAAAAACAGAAAACTAAAATATGTTTTAAACTATTACAAAGACATCTTGAATTCGTAATTATCACTTTTTAAAAAACTTGTTATCTATCGCTATTTTTGTTTTAGTCTCAGTAAAATAGATTTGTCGCAAAATCTGGCGATATTTCAACAAGCGTCGTCAAGCTTGAAAATTTGAAAATTTGACTGTATAATTCATTTCAATATAATTGATTAAAAAAAAAAATAACCGAAGAAAATATTTGTAAGTATATTCTCTCTTACATTATTTTTCATTATATTAATACCTAAATATATATATATATATATGTTGCGGCCAAAACCCGAAATCGGCCAATTCTAGAACTGGCCGGCCAATTCCCGAACTGGCCAGTAACGTTTAAAAATGACTGGCCAATTCGCGAACTGGCCAGATACGATTAGCCAATTCGCGAACTGGCCAGATGTGATTGGCCAATTCCCGAAATAGATAGAGGCACTCGGTTTAATCATTTCTAACACAGTTGAAAGTGTCTATGAATTCAAATAGTGTAGTCGTCTACCTGGCCGTTCTCTAACTCGAGTAAAGGCTCGGGATGACTTGTATTTGTTATCTTATTTCGTTTATAAATTTATTTTGGCACTGATAGGGAATTGTGTACTGTTTTTTGTTAATTTACTGGGATATACAAAAATATTTCGTTTCAATATAATCAATAAGAATCGTTTTTACGGTACATTTTAATGTTGTTACATTACAATAAAATTGGTACCTATGTATCATTAATAAAGACGACAAACATTTATTTATTACAGCGCATGAAATATAGCAATTCTAGATTTTTTCAGAAACACTGAAAATTTTATTACTAAGAAAATGATGAAAGAATTTTTTAGTGCCTTTTAATGATGTTACACTATTTCAAATTTAATGAAAATCACATGCTTCTCTAGTGTAGAAGAACTTTTTTTATAGAGTATATTCATTAAGTAGCCATTTTAGTTCGTTTATTGGGACGCCAAAATGAATTCCGATAAAGATTATGATATTGCCAAAAAATCCTTTTTAGGGCATTTTTATAATGTTACATTATTTGAAACATAATGCAATTTACAACCCTAGCTTATGTAGGAAGCAATATATATTTTGTAGAGTATTGGTTAATTAGTAATCATAGTTCGTTAATAGAAACATCAAAAATGACTCCAATGAAGAATTATGATACATTTCATACATAATGAAGTTTATATGCCCTTCTCATGTGGAAAGCAATGCTTTTTTGTAGAGTATTGATTATGTAGTCAATATAGCTCATTTGTAGGGACGCAAAAAGTATTCCGATAAAGAATTATGATAAATGCAAGGAATCTTTCATAAAGTATTTTAATGATGTTACACTATTTCAACATAATGCATATGTGGGATGTAAATTTTTTGTAGCATATTGAATAAGTAGCCATTCTAATGTACGTTTATAAGAACGCCAAAAAGAATTCCGATGAAGAATAATGATGTATGCCAAAATACCTTTTATAGGGTATTTTAATGATGTTGCACTATTTCAAACATAATGCAATTTACAAGCCTGTCTCATGTGAGTAGCAATATTTTTTTTAGAATATTGATTAAGTAGCCATTATAAGGAAATATAATACATGCGAACAAATCTTTTATAAGGCATTTTAATGATGTTACACGATTTCGAACATAATGCACATGTGATACTTTTTTTGTAAAGTATTGATTAAATAGCCGTTACAGTTCGTTTACAGGAACGCCAAAAATAATTCCGGTATAGAATTATGATGTATGCCAAAAAATCTGTTATAGGTTATTTTAATGATATTACACTATTTCAAACATAATGCAATTCATGAGCCTCACTGATGTGAGAAACAATGTCTTTTGTTGCGTATTGATTAAGTAGCATTTGTAGATCATTTATAGGGGCGCCAAAACAATTCCAATAAAGAATTATGGCATATTTCAAACATAGTAAAATTTATATGCCTCACTCATGAGGGAAGCAGTAGGTTTCTTTGTAGAATATTGATTAAGAAATCATTATAAATCGTTAATAGGGACTCCAAAAAAGTATTCCGATAAGGAATTATGATATATGCGAGAAATACTTTTACAGAGTATTTTTTTTTTGATATTTCACAACTTCAAACATAATAAACCCTTTATACATTTCTAATATGCTCTACAACATGTTTTCTATAGATTATTGAGTAGGTGGAATTTACCATTTATATTCCGATTGTTTTTCATGTGCATTTCCAGCTGCGATAAACTTTTAATATTTATTTGTAAAGCAATTTGTAGATCATAGAAAGCTTTAATGAAAGATAAAATAAATAGATTACTAGTTGCGGAAACCTATTGCTGAAATGAAATTTTACTTTTTTTTTATGCTTATGTGGATATCTCTTTACATAAAAAGAACCTGAGTAAATTCTCTTAACAACATTGCGGTAGAGTTGCATGATATTTTGTAATCTACACAGTGATTCATTTCCTTTCTTGTTTTAAGTTTAAAATTGCATATTTGTCGATGAGTTACGTTTATTACTTTAAAAAAATCCCCCTTCATGTTTATTTTAATTTGTAAAGAATCTTCTGCAGAATGTAGTTAATCAGGTTCAAAAGAATTGGAAATAATGCGAAATACTATAAATTTACTGAGACCATTTTTATACAAATAAAAAATAATATTTTTATTAGAAAAAATGGCAATTTAGACCACTAAGGTGGCATATCAGAATATCCTTTTCTGTCACGTGTGCATATCAGTGCCATCAAACGGAACCGTCGCAAATTACGTTCTTCTTTGAATAAGAAACAATTTCTAAAAGAATTTCATGACGGCGCCGCATCTACTGGGTAGCCTTAAATCCCCAATTCGGGTGTTGGCCAAGGCTTCTCGGCCAGTTCGCGAATTGGCCGGCCAAAACCCGAAATACGCTATTCATTTCATGTATTTCGGGTATTGGCCGGGAAGCTTGGCCAGTTCGGGTATTGGCCGGCCAGTTCTAGAATTGGCCAGGCTCCGGGTTTTGGCCGCAACATATATAATTGTAACTTCCCACATTAATACGATAACGTAATTGTATTTATTTTAACAGCTTAATTTTTTTTTAAGTTTTCTGAAATACTTATTTTTCTGTGACAAAAAATGTGTTTGAAATTAACTAAAGGCATTACACTATTACGCTCTTTTATTATACTATAGCGGGTATTATTTTTTTTTGATGAATTTCCATCATAAAATGAAGAATTTGTGAGGGATTTTTTTTTCAACAATTTAGTTAATTTCTTCACAAAAAAAAAAAATCTACCGCGAAAAAATTATGCTAAAGAATAAGGCAACATTCTTTAACTTCATTTTCTCAATTCTAATTTTTTATCGTCGTTCAGTTACTTAGTGGAGGAGAAAGTTAAATGAGAGAAAGAAAGAGGAAAAAAACCCAGACACTAGAGACTTTATGGCAAACTATCCTTTAAGAATAGTTCTTTGGATTATTTAAAAATTGGTTTCTAAAATTCTAAGATAAAATTTATATTTTCTTTATATTTTAGAGATAAAAATTTATCTTTTAAGATTATACATCCACCGCACATTTCATCCATTTTATCAAATGAAACAAAAAATATGTTTCCGGTTAATTACTAATATTTTAAACGTTCTCAGCCTTCTGTTCAGTTTTATTATAAAACAGTGAAATATTGTTAATTGAATTGGTTATTATAATAATAGCTCTTATTTTCTTCATATTATTAAGGGGGTAGTAAGGTTAATTCGAGGAAAAAAAAAAGCATATTTTCTATCATTATTTGTAAGGATACAAATAATATTTATTTATTTGTATAATTATAGTATAATTATATGTATTTAAAGAGTATTCTGTGAAATTTTCATTAAGAAATATTAAAAAATGAGCCGATGACAGCGAATCTTCGAAGACGTCCCAAAAAGATGTTGATTCGCGGTGAACCGCATAACTTATGACTGGATCAACTGAAATTAAAAAGCCAAATTGATTTAATTAGTTGATAAGTTTCCTCGGGGAACGCTGTCGAGTTTTTTTTTATTATTGATTTTTCAATTTTTTACAAGCTTCGGAAGTCAAAATACTGATTTTTCATCAAAAAAATCTGATATTTTGTTTTTTAAAAGTAAGTTAAAATTAAAAAAAAAAAAAAAAAAAAAAAAACTCGACAGCGTTATCTCGTAATTTATATAAAGAAAGAGTGAGTAAAATTTTAAAAAGATCGGTTCAGTAGATTTTGAGCTACGGAGTTCACCGGCTTCGAAAAAGCGAAGTGTTAGAAAAACATATTTAAAGTTTCACAGACGTTTTTGTCGAAATAGATATTTGTAAATTACTGCTTTGTTCATATACTTACACAGAATCATCAATGCACCGTGTACACACGTGTATGTGTACCTTCGGAAAGGTCCATTTTTTTGGCAGTATGCCAGGACAGGCCTTTGAAACCTGGTCAAGCAGTAGCAGCTACTTGGTAGCTGATTGTTGCGGCCACATTCCTCAGTGTGAAATCGGGGGGCGGAGACCTACAAGTGTATATCTCCGTCAGTTTTACTTCAATTGCTTTCAAATTTTCACAGAATAATCTTAAGATGTTGTGCATTAATATAAAATAAAAATAAAAAAATGCAAAAAAAGAAAAAAAAAATACCTTACTACCCCCTTAAAGTCTTGATGTTAAAACTGGATTTTTTTTAAATTTTAACAAAAATAATCCTTCTGGACAGTGACGAAAAAGCAATCCCCATATTTCTTGTTTTCAAGAGCTCAGTTAATGTTACTCAAACACACAAAACTAAAATTTGTTTAACCATAAATTTTTAGATTTCGTATTTATAGAATTTTTTAAAAACTTGTTATCTATCGCTATTTTGATTTTAATTTTTGTAAACTTAGATTTGTCGCTAAATCTAGGGGAATTTTAGCAAGGTTAGTCAAGATTAGTAGCAGTTTCAGAATTTGAATGTGTAGTTGTGGCAAAATAAGGGGTTAAACAATTATTTTTGCCGAAAGAAAATATTTGTTAGTACATCATCTCTTACATTATTTTTCAGCACATTCTACATAATACAATTGTAACTTTCCACAATAATACTATGACGTAATTTTATTTCTTTTAACAATTTATTTTTTTCAAGTTTTCCGAATAGCTAAAATCATTACTCCATTAATGAAATTAACTAAAATCATTACTCTATTATACATTTTTATTCAATTATAGTCGGTATTAATTTTTTTCAGGAATTTCCTACATAAATTTAAGAGTTTGTGAGGGATTTTTTTTCAACAATTTAGTTAATTTTTTGAAAAAAAAATCTACCGCAAGAAAGTTATGCTAAAGAATAAGGCAACATTCTTTATCTTCATTTTCTTAATTCTAATTTTTTATCGCCGTTCAGTTATTTAGTGGAGGAGAAAATTAAACGAGAGAAAGCGAGAAAAAAATCCAGGCACTAGAGGCTTTATAAAAAACTATCCCTCAATAATAGTTCTTCACATTTTTTAAAAAGCGGACTTCTAAAATACTAAGACAACATTTATATTTAACTAATTACATATATATACTTTATATTAGTCGTTACATTTTAGACATAAAAAATTATCTTTTAACATTATGCATCCACCATGCATTTCATCCATTTTATTAATTGAAAGAAAAAATATTTTCAGTTAATTACTAGTACTACCTCTGACAATAAAGTTCAGTGAATAGTTCTGTAAAATTAATGTAGATAAAATATTAACGAAATTTACCATACCATCCTTCGAAATAGTCACCTCACATGGCTATGCACTTCTGAGATCTGCTATACATGTCCTGGGAAATTTGCAGGAAGTTTTCTTTTGAGATGGAGTTCAAAAGCTTCGTAACATTTCGTTGCATGTCAGCAATAAGGTAAAATCTCTTTCAAAGAGAGTTTGAGTCGTGGAAATAGGAAGAAGTCCAGAGGATTGAGATCTGGCGAGTATGGTGGATGTTTAATTTGCACCACCCTACATAAATTTCTTTTGGTGTCTTGCAAAGCTTAAAATCAAACTTTAAATTGATCTTTTCTTCGTTCATTTTCCTGTTCTCAGTTAAGAACCAACACACTGAACAAGCACTTAGTAAATCACGTCTTACACAGAACATAAATGACGCTCACTGAACAACTGTGGGGGGAGATGGTCAACACATGCCTCTATATAGGGGCAGCGTTTTGTTTCCCCAGTGTTACCAGATCGGCCGTTCTGAATTCATTCACCGAACTTTATTGTCAGAGGTAGTATTTTAGAAGTCCTCAGTCTTTTAATCAGTATTCTTATAAAAGAGTGAAATATTGTTAATTGAATAGCTTTTTATAGCAATAGCTATATTTTCTTCATATTTTTAAAGTCTCGATATTAAAACTGGATTTTTTTAATAAAAAATAATCCTTCCGGACTGCGATGATAAAGCAATTTCCATATTTTTTGTTTCTAAGAGTTCAGTAAATCTTACTCAAATACACAAAACTAAAATTTCTTAAACCCTATTACAGAGATTTTCAGATTTCAAATTTATAGATTTTTCTAAAAACTTGTTATCTATCAATATTTTGATTTTAATTTTTGTACGCATACATTTGTCGCTAAATCTAGCGGTATTTTATCAACTGTCGTTAAGTTTCGTAGCAGTTACAGAATTTGACTGTGTAGTTTATGGAAAAATACTGGGTTAAACGAATTTCTTTACCGAAAGAAAATATTTGTAGGTATATCCTCCCTTACATTATTTTTCATCACATTTCTGCATAATACAATTGTTACTTTCCACAATAATACTATAACGTAATTCTATTTCTTTTAACAGCCTAATCTTTTTAAAGTTTTCCGAATTACTTATTTTTCTTTAATAAGAAATGAGTTTTTGAAATTAACTAAAATCATTATGCTATTATGCACTTTTATTCAATTATAGCCGGTATTAATGTTCATGAATTTCCTACATAAAATTAAGAGTTTGTGAGGTATTTTTTTTTCAACAATTTAGATAATTTCTTGAAAAAAGAAATCTACCGCAAGAAAAATTATGCTATAGAATATGGCAAAATTCTTTAACTTCATTTTCTTAAGTCTAATTTTTTATCGTCGTCCAGTTATTTAGTGGAGGAGAAAATTAAACGAAAGGGAGAAAAAAAAAAAAAAAACGAGACACTAGAGGCTTCATAAAAAACTATGCCTCAAGAATAGTTCTTCAGATTATTTAAAAAGTAGGTTTTAAAATTCTAAGATAAAATTTATATTTTCTTTAGATTGTAGACATAAAAATTTATCTTTTAACATTATGCATCCACCACACATTTCATCCTTTTTATAAAATGAAAAAAAAAATATTTTTTCTGTTAATTACTAATATTTTAGAAGTTCTCAGCCTTTTATTCAGTTTTCTTATAGAAAGTGAAATAGTTTTAATTGGATAAACTATTATACTTTTAGCTATTATTTCCTTTATATTTCTGAAGTCTTGATATTAAAACTAGATTTTTTAATAAAAAAAATTAATAATTCCCATCGTACTCAAACACATAAAACTGAAATATGTTCTTACGTTCTTATTTACAGATTTCGTATTTATCGTAATTTTTTAAAACCTGTTATATATCGCTATATTGATTTTAGTTTTCGTTTCAGCTAAAGAATTAAAATATTCCGAGGAACCACATTTTATAAAACCTGTATATGGCAGATTCCGTTATTTTTAATTCGTTGTTTCTTTTCAAAACGTCAGCCATCCTAAAATTTCAAAACAATATACATCAGCTAAAATCAGGCTATGTGACATTAAAAAAAAAAAAAAAAAAAAAAAAAAAAAAAAAAAAAAAAAAAAATTGGCCATGAATGATTGCATCAGGGACGAAAATTAGATCAGATATTTTATATTTATATATATATATATTTTTTTTTTGTTACACTTTTTGAAATAGAAATCATTACGTAGTCACAATCGTGAACCAAGATACCATTGAAACTTGCTATCAAAGTTGGTCGTGTCTTGAAAACACCCGTAGATTTGATGAAATCACCTTTAACAGGTGATTGCTTTGAGACCTATAGCAACCATGGCTTTCGCCTCGAATGATCCGTAATTTACACAGAAATAAGGACAAGTCAGTATAATTTTTATTTCTTGTGTCTATTACATATATATAATTACAAAGAGGCATCACAACAACATCCATGGTCTTACCAGGATTCGAACTCGATCCCTCAGGGTGGCAGCATCTGCCGATACTGATCACGCCACTGGGGCGACAAAACACTTGTAATTACGAAGAAATAAATCAACAGATACGAGTGTTAAAAAGAACCAGATATTTATCAGTCCATCTATTTATTTGTATTCTATCTACATTTCTTCTATCTATCTCTATCTATACACGAAATGAAGGTGCTTTTGTGATCTGGAAGCCCTTATTGTTGGATTAAATGTACGAAATTCTATAAACGTAGTTGTATTTCTTTTACCAGGTTATTTTTTATTCTTTTTCGTTTTAAGATTTCCGAATTACATGTTTTTCTTTAATAAAAAATAAGTTTTGAAACTAACTAAGATCATTATTCTATTATGCACTTTCATTCAATTATAGCTTGTATTAATTTTTTGATGAATTTCCTACATAAAATTAATATTACATAAAACTAAAGAGTTTGTGAAGAGAGGGAATTTTTTTCAACAACTTAGTTAATTTCATGAAAAAAAAAAAAAAATCAACCGAATGAAAAATTATGCTAAAGAACAAGGCAACATTGTTTAACTTCATTTTCTTAATTCTAATTTTTTATCGTCGTTCAGCTATTTAGTAGAGGAGAAAATTAACCGAGAGAGAAAAAAACAGACTCCAGAGGCTTTATAAGAAACCATCCCTGAAGAATAGTTCTTGAGATTATTTAAAAAGTGGTTTTTAAAATTCTAAAATTAAATTTATCTTTTCTTTACATTTTAGACATAAAAATTTACATTTTAACATTATGTTTAAACCGCACATTTCAGCCATATTATAAAAGATTTTTAAAAAAATTGGTTGATTACAAATATTTTAGAAGTTGTCTGTCGTTTATTCAGTTATCTTACAAAGAATGAAATATTGTTGATTCAATGAACATTTATTATTTTCTTCATATTTCTAAAGTTTTGATATTAAAAATAGATTTTCTAATCAAAATCAATCCTTCTGGACTATACGTGATGGAAAAGTAATTTCCATATTTCTATTTTTAAGAGCTCAGTTCATTTTACTAAAACATAAAACTAAAATATGTTTAACCTTATAAATGAAATTTTCAGATTTCGTATACATAGCATTTTATAAAAACTTGTTATATATAGCTGTATTTTTTTTTTTTTTTATAGTTTTGGTAAACGTAGATTTTTCGCTAAATCTGGATATGTTTTAGCAAATATCGTCAAGCTTAATGGTAATTGGAGAATTTGAATGCGTAGTTCGTGGCGAAATAATCGGTTAAGCAATTTTCTTAACCAAAAGAAAATATTTGTAGGTATATCTTTTCTTACATTATTTTTCATTACATTTCTGCATAATACAATTGTAATTTTTCACAATAATACGATAACATAATTGTATTTCTTTCAACAGATATTTTTCAGTTTTTCGAATTACTTATTAATTTCTTTAATAAAAAATGCGTTTTTGAAATTAACTAACATCATTACCGTATTATTCGCTTTTATTCAGTTATAGCGAGTATTAATTTTCTTGGTGAATTTCCTACATAAAATTAATTGTTTGCGAGGGATTTTTTTCAAAAATTTAGTTAATTTCTTTTAAAAAAATCTACCGGAAGAAAAATTATGTTAATGATCACGGCAACATTGTTTATTTTAAATTTCTTAAGTCTAATTTTTTATCTTTGGTCAGTTATTTAGTGAAGGAGGTAATTAACCGAGAAGGGAAAAAAAACGACTCGAAAAACTTTATAAGAAATTACCTCTGAAGAATACTTGAGAATATTAAAAAAGTGGTTTTTAAAACTCTAAGATAAAATTTACTTTTTCTGAACAATAGAATTTAGACATTTAGACATAAAGTTTTATCTTTTAACATTAAGCATCCACCACACATTTCATCCATAAAAAAAAAAAAAAAATAAAAATAAAAATAAATAAATAATAAAAAAAAAACATTTTTTTTTGTTAATTACTAATATTTATGAAGTTCTCAGCCTTTTATACAGTTTTCTTACAAATAGTGAAATACTGTTAGTTGAACAAGCAATTAAAGTAATAGCTAAGATTTTCTTCATATTTGTCAAGTTTTAATATTATAAATGCATTTTTAATAAAAAATAATCTTTCCGGGTGAAAAAGAATTTCCATATTTCTTGTTTTTAAGAGCTCATTTCATCGTATTCAAATACACAAAACTAAAATATGTTTTGAACTATTACAAATATTTCAAGATTTGTAAGTATCAATTTTTAAAAACTTTTTACCTATCGCTATTTTGGTTTTAGTTTCGGCAAGCATAGATTTGTCACCAAATCTGGCGATATTTTAGCAAGTGTCGTCAAGCTTAGTGGTAATTTGAGAATTTGACTGTGCCCTTCGCGGCAATGTAATGGGTTAAACTATTTTCTTAACCGATAGAAAATACTTGTAGGTGTATTTTCTCTTACATTATTTTTCAATATATTTGTACATAAACAAATATATGATTTTAACTTGCTACAGTATTATGATAACGTTCTAATATTTCTTTTAACAGCTTAATTTTTTCTTCTAAGTTTGCCGAAATACTTATTTTTCCTTAATAAAAAAATGAGTTTTTCAAATTAACTAAAATCATTATTTTATTATGCATTATTATTTAATTATAGCGGGTATTATTTTTTTGATGAATTTCGTACATAAAATTAAGAGTTTGTGAAAGAATTTTTTCAACAGTTTAGTTAATTTAAAAAAAATCTACCGAAAAAAAAGTTATGCTGAAGAACAAGGCAACATTGTTTAACTTCATTTTATTATGTCTATTTTTTTTGTTCAGATATTTAGTGGAGTGGAAAATTGACCGAGAAAGAAAAAAAAAATCCCATACTCTAGAGGCTTAAGGAGAAAATATCCCTGATGAATAGTTCTTGAAATTATTTTAAAAGTATCTAAAATTATAAGACAAAATTTATCGTTTCTGAACAATAGACTTTAGACATGAAACTTTATCTTTTAGCATCATGCATCCACCACACTTTTCATTTATATTATAAAAGGGAAAAAAAAATTTTTTGGTAAATTACTAATATTCTACATATTCTCTACCATTTATCTAGTTTTCTTAGAAACAAGATAATATTGTTAATTAAACAAGCTATTAAAGTACAATCTATTATTTTCTTCATATTTCAAAAGCAGGCATGTCAAACTCGTCTACCACCACGGGCCAGTTTTAGTATTGCACACAAAACCGCAAGCCACATTATCGAAAATAAAGAAGCAGATTAATTTGACTTTCACACAAAATCAAAACGGTACATTAAGAATACAGCATTGTTTTAAAAAACAAACAAACAAAAATGCATACGAAAATTTTAACACTATTTATTGAAAAAATTAAAAACGCGCACCAGAAAATGTTTTAAAATATTTATTTAGTGAAAACAAATCTGTAGTAAAAGAATCCTACAAGAGTGTACTGTCAAATGTAATGAAAAGTAAGTTAAAATAAAAATACAAACATGCTTAAACAGATTTTGAACATTTTAAAATTTAAATCGCAGTCAAAATTATATAAAAATGTGTTACTATTAATTTTGTAATCCTAATATCTGCATTTTCTTTTATGTTGTAATTACTACTTTTTATAAAACCAATCATTGTTAAACACAATTGTTCACAATATAGTATTATTAAAAAAAATCAGAATTGATTAAATATATTAGGTATGGTTATTGACCCGGCATAGGAATAATTTCCTGATTCTGCTCCCTTATTTTTAAGTACATATCGTGTCTGCGAAAAAAGAAAAAAAAAACTGCCCACAAAGTAACATTTCTTGAAGCTATATTTTCAAGAATTTTAAAGTTAAACAGCAAAATTAATGCTAGCCACCGGCCACGAGGCCACTAAATGAGAAAAAGTGGCTATTAAAAAATATTTGTAGGTGGCTACAGATGGCTATCGTCTACTAATAAAAATTTGTTAATTTAATAAAATATTTCAATTATAGCAACACATATTGAAATTATGGATTTAATGAGATTACTGAAATATCTGGGTACATTATTAATATTTATAGAAATGACCCGGCATATTTTTAAATTTATTGAACTATTCTGAACATCCTTTATTCTACCTTGAGCGATTTCGAGTTGTGTGCATTTGCATCCAATCATTATTTTTAAAAGCAGATGGGTTACTTTTAATATGTTTCACAAACACACCTTTTTCAACTAAGTTTCAGTTCAAAATCTATTTATTTTTCGAAATTATTTCCATTTATTTGTGGGGTTTTCGAAACATTTGTGAGTAAATTCTTAACAAACTTCAACAAAGTTACTACATATTAAACACAATTTTTCAGTTTTTGTTTGAATATTAAAAATTATTTCAAATTGACTTTTATGAATCTCCGATGCTATATATTCATCACAAGAAAGATAAAGGTCACACAGGGGTAATTTTCAATGATACGTTTACTCACTTTTGAAAATGAAATTAATTAATGAGCTTATGTCCAAAATGCTCACTTTCGAATATGCATGCAGCCAAATTATAAAAACAGGGTAACATTTGATTATTATTATTATTATTATTATTATTATTATTATTATTATTATTATTATTATTATTATTGTTGTTGTTGTTGTTGTTTTACAAGATGAGAAATCCTGTCACTTTCTCTTTTAAAGCTATTTATTTCTCTTGATTTTTTAGAAACATGAGAAATTAGCGTCATATTTTAATGGATCTCGATGCATTTTTAATGCCTAACAAATATCAAGCGTTATTTTGTAATGTCATAGTGAATCAAAGAGAGCGGTAAAAGTTCATTTTAACATAAAACACATAATGAATTATTATAAAAAATTAAATTTTTAAATTTTTAGATTAAGATATGCTCTTCTTAACTTTCTTCTTGATAACTTTTGCATACCCTATCTCCTGGAAACGAAATTTTAAAATGAGTTAGATTTGATCATATTCATGACATTATGTTTGCATCTTTTATGCCACAGTGTTGTTGAATCTGTGTTGTTTCCATCTCCTATCTAGCGCTATTTTTTGTTTTAGTTTTAGTAACCTAGATTTGTCTTAGAATTTCTCGATATTTATGAAAGTGTTGTCAAGCTTAGTACTAATTTAGACATTGACTGCACAGTTCGTGGCAAAATAATGGGTTAAGCAATTTTCTTAACAGGAAATAAATATCCGTAGGTATATCCTCTCTTACTTTATTTTTCAACGTATTTCTACATAAACAAATTACAAATATAACTTTCCAGAATTATACGGTAACGTAATTGTATTTCTTTTAACAACTTTTCTTTTTTTTAAAGTTTTCCGAATTACTTATTTTTACTTAATAAAAATGAGTTTTTCAAATGAACTAAAATCATTATTCTATTATGACTTGTATTCAATTATAGCGTGTATTAATTTTTTTTGATGAATTTCCTATATAAAATTAAGAGTTAGTAAGGGATTTTTCCCCAACAATTTAGTTAATTTCTAAAAAAATATTCCAGAAGTAAGATTATGCTAAAGAACAAGACAACACTGTTTAACTTCGTTTTATTAAGTCTAATTTTTTTTTTATCGTAGTTCAGTTATTTAGTGGAGGAGAAAATCAATCAAGAGAGAAAAAACCCAGACTCTAGAGGCTTTATGAGAAACTATCCCTTAAGAATAGTTCTCGAGATTATTTAAAAAGTGAATTCTAAAATTCTAAGATAAAATTTATCTTTTCTTTAGATTTTGGACAAAAAAAATTATCTTTTAACATTATGTATCCACCATACATTTCATCCATATTATAAAATGGGAAAAAAGAAAAAAAAAATGGTTAATTAATGATATTTTAGAAGGGGGGGGGGTTCTCAGAATTTTATTCAATTTTCTTATAAAACAGTGAAAATTGTAAAATGAATAGATTATTTTAGTAATAGCTAATATTTTCTTCATATTACTAAAATTGTGATATTAAACTAGATTTTTCAATAAGAGGTAATACTTGATTTTTTAATAAAAAGAAATAATTTCTTCTTAAAATTGCTATTTGAGCAACTTATGTTTAATTAAATTATTAGTTTTTTTATATTATTACTGTTGCATTTGTTAAACTGCTTCACAGGATCGATTCGATCCAAAGTTCATACTCGAAGCAGCCCTACTGGTCTATTTTTAATTGATTTCCTCCCATTATAGACTTGGACCTAACAAGACTGGGATAATTTTTTCCTTGTGCACTACGATCGGGCTGGAATCGAACAATGTTTGACTATGTCTCATATCAGTTCCAATCATTCATAATACTTATTTCTTTATACTTATCATTAAATTTTAAAATGTTATTTAAATTAAATTTTGAACATAAAAAATGTTCTGTTACATCAGCTTAAAGAAATTTTTCCTAGCAATTTAGTTACTTAAAGATGGTGAAAAAACAAAAATAAATAAATAAATGCTAAAATAAAAGAAAAACATTGAATTTTTTTTTTGTTGTAGTCTATTTTTTTTCATTATCGATTAATTATTTAGTAGAGTGGAAAATTAACTACATTAAAAAAAGAAGACGATTAGATTTTTTATTCTAATATGCAGTTTTAACTAATCTCATATCATATGTTATTTACATTAACTAACACACCATATAAAAATAGCGCATTATTCAATTATAAAGTATTATAGAATAATTAAATCATTTCAGAGCATTTTATTATAATTAAGTATTAAAATTAATTAACTGCATTCTTAATTCTTATTTTGATTGTGCAACATAGATAATTCAAACATCTAAAAGACGATTTAGATAGAAGAACTAGAAGATAGAAGAATTGCCTTTATGAATCTTATTTAATTAAGCAATTAAGCTAAATAGAACAAAAAAAAACATGTAATTAAATTTTTTGTAAGATTACTTGTTTAGATCAAGTTTAATTTTAATGCTATTCAACTGACTAAAATAAGTTTTTCCTTCCTTGTTAAGCTATTTTTTTTTAATATATTAATGTTTTTTAAAATAAATCTTATTAAAGATTTTTGATCTAGCATTTTGTATCTATGAAAACTACTCTTATTTTAGCAAGTAAAAATAAAAAGTAATACTCCTTTATAAGGACTTAACGAGTTTTTCATTGAGCTCTATGGCATAAGATCTATAATCATGAAAATAAATTTTAGTTAAATATTTGAAAGATTTAAATACTGTTAGGCTTTGTGACCAACTAACGCACTGACTACTTTTTAATCTACAAGTTTAACCTGCTCTTCTCTTATCGTATAATTTTGATATTAGACAATGAAATTATTTTTTCGAAAAAATGTAAAAGTCTATTTTTAGTAAGAAAGGACAACAGGAACTATAAATAAATTTAAAAAAAACTAATTTAACATTAGTATAATATCACAAATGTACAAAGAATTCACAGTTAACCAATTAAATTTAAAATTTTTAAATTAAAATTGATATTTAAAATTTTATTTACATAATAGCAATAACTTTTTTGCATATTTTAATGTATATTTGATACTTAGTCTTTCATTGTTTAGAAAATTAATATTATCTCAAAAATTGTTACGGTTTAAATACTCTGTTCATACAGTCCAGATATTATTTTCGAGGCCGTTATCATAATTTTTTATAGAAAAAGAAATCTAAATTAAACAGACAAGATTTTGCTTTCTTTTAATGTGAGATTTTTTATGTGAAAATAATGACGGCGAAAAAGTGTCTGGATTTTAACTTCCAGGAGGCGTATAAACCCCGTTAAAAATTACCAAATTTCTTTATCGAAATATGCTTTTAAAATAATTTCTTGATTAATATCTATCCCTAAATAAAAGAAGAAAATATAATTCATATGAAGTAGAGTTTACATTAAAATATAATTTATATCTATACAATTTTTGTAATCAGATCAGTTTTAAATATTATTCAGTAATGAATACAATTTTTTATATGTACATTTTGATATAATCTGAAATCTATGATTTTTTTTTCTTTGGATAAAATATGAAATTTAATCTAATCATGACAAAACATGAAAATTGAGTTATATTGGTCTGTTTTTTAAAATTCGCCTTTAAATTGGGTAGATCATTTTAGAATAAATTTTCAAAATAGAAATTACGTATATATATTTTTTAAATCTTTCTTTGAGTCTAAAATGCGTACTTCGAATTATTCTAAAAAATATTCAAAAACTAATTGAACGATAAAACTAGAAAAAAGCAGATTTGCATTCGTGTTAGCAATATTTAGATATTAGAATAAAGCATTTTTTTTATGTCCAAAAGGAAGTTGAAAGAAAAAAAAAATTCTGAAAATAATAATATTGAAAAGAAAAAATTTCTGAAAAAAATAATATTGAGAAAAAGAAACTTATGACCCACCAAAGAAGATAAATTCAAAACCCATTTTCGCACTTTTACTCTTTCCCCACATAACAGATTTTATTTTCTTTCAATTTTTTCCCTTCCGAATAATTGGTCTTCTTTTATTGCAGTAGCCTCATCCTCTATTTTTCCAACTGTGTACACGAACCCTCTTCTTCCGTCATCATTAGCATAGGTCTTTATTCATGTCATGCATTTTTTTCGATGGATAAGGAACTTGATAGATTTAAATAGGATACTTCATTGCTATTGATTTAAATTTTTATGGTTAATTGTTACTTTATTTTTAATTAAATAAAGCCTCGATTCCTGAAACTAGATCAATTATAGACCTTTCTATTACACTCTTGCTTTTTCTCTAAATAACAGATTTCGTCTTTTCACTTTTCCCCAGCTGAATAATTGTTTTTTTCTTTTATTTCAGTAGCATCATCCTTTATTTTTCCAACCGTTTTTAACACGAACCTCTTCTCCCGTCTTCATTAGCATCAGTGTTTATTCATGTCATGTCTTTTTTCAATACATAAGGAACATGATAAATTTAAATCAAGTATTTGCTTGCTTTTGATTTAAACTTTGAAGTTATTTCATTGATATTTTATTTTTAATTAAGTAAAACCTCGATTCCTGAAACTGGATCAATTATAGACCTTTTTTTTACACTTTTGCTTTTTCTCTGAATAACAGATTTCGTCATTTTTCTTTTCCCCTACTGAATAATTGTTTTTCTTCTTTCATTTCAGTACCACTATCCTTTATTTTTCCAGCCATTTGTAACTGGAACTTGTTCTTCCGTCCTCATTAGCATCGGTCTGATATTCATGTCTTATACTTTTTTCGTGTGATAAAGAACTTGATAGATTTAAATCGGATACTTCATTGCTATTGATTTAAATTTTTATGGTTAATTGTCATTTTATTTTTAATTAAATAAAACTTCAATTCATGAAAGAAGATCAATTAAAAGCCCTTTTCACAGTTTTAATCTTTCTTTAAATAAGAAATTTCGTCTTTTCACTTTCCCCCTACTGAATAATTTTGTTTCTTTTTTTTTTATTTCAGTAGCACTATCTTTTATTTTTCCTGGCATTTGTAACTGGAACATCTTCATTTTTTTTTGTCTGATAAAGAGCATGATAGATTCAAATCAGATATATTATTGCTATTGATTTAAATTTTGATTATTATTTTATTTTAGTATTTATTTTACTTTTCATTAAGTAAAACTTCGATTCTTGAAACAAGGTAAATTAAAAACCCATTTTCATTCTTTTACCCTTTCCCTTAGTAACAAATTTTGGCTTATCACTTTTCCCCTTTCGAATAATTGGTCTTCTTCCTTTATTTCAGTAGCATCATCCTTTATTTTTACAAACGTTTTTAACACGAAATCCTTCTTTCTTCTTCATTAGCATCGGTGTTTATTCATGTCATGCATTTTTTCAATAGATAAGGAACATGATAAGTTTAAATCAAGTATTGGCTTGCTTTTGATTTAAACTTTGAAGTTATTTTATTGATATTTTATTTTAAATTAAATAAAACCTGGACTCCTGAATGTAGATCAATTATAGAGCATATTTAACATCTTTACTCTTTCTCTAAATAAAAAATTTCGTCTTTTCACTTTTCCCATACTGAATAATTGTTTTTCTTCTTTTATTTCATCACCACCATCCTTCATTTTCCCAAAAATTTGTAACTGGAACTTGTTCTTTCGTCTTCATTAGCATCGGCCTGCTATTCATGTCCTGTACTTTTTTCTTATCTTATAAAGAACTTGATAGATTTAAATCAGATACTTCATTGCTGTTGATTTAATATTTTATTGTTATTTGTTATCGTTATTTTTAATTAAATAAAACTTCAACTCATAAAATAAGATCAATTAAAGATCCTTTTTTGCACTTTCACTCTTTCCCTAAATAACAGATTTCGTCTTTTCACTTTTCCTCTACTGAATAATTGGTTTTATTCATTTATTTCAATAGCACCATCCTTTATTTATCCAGGCCTTTATAACTGGAACTTGCTCTTTCGTCTTCATTACCAACCTTCTGTCACTCATGTCTTGTAGTTTTTCATCTGATAAAGAACTTGATAGATTTCTATCTGATATTTAAATTTCTATTGATTTACATTTAAATTTTCTTTTTATTTTTGTAATCATTTTATTTTTAAGTAAATAAAACTCTGACTCATGAAAGAAGATCAATTAAAGATCTATTTTCAAACTTTAACTCTTTCTCTAAATAACACATTTTGTATTTTCACTTTCCTTCTACCGAATAATTGGTCTTCATCTTTTATTTCAGTAGTATCATCCTTTATTTTTCAAACCGAATTTAACACGAACTCCTTCTTCCGTTTTCATTAGCATCGGTCTTTATCAATGTCATGTATTTTTTCAAAGGATAAGGAACATGATAAATTTAAACCAAGTATTGCTTTTGATTTAAATTTTTACGTTATTTTTTGTTATTCTATTTTTATTTAAATAAAACTTTGACTCAAGAGAGAAGATCAATTAAAAACCCTTTTTCGCACTTTTACTCTTTCTCTAAATAACAGATTTCGTCTTTTCACTTTTCCTCTACTAAATAATTGGTTTTCTTCTTTTATTTCTGTAGCATTATCCTTTATTTTTCCAGCCATTTGTAACTAGAACTTGCTCTTCCGTCTTCATTAGCATAGGTCTGTTATTCATGTCCCTTACTTTTTCATCTGATAAAGAACTTGATAAAGTTAAATCAGATATTGCATTGCTATTGATTTAAATTTGTATCTTTATTTTATTTCTGTATTCATTTTACTTTTAATTAAATAAAACTTCCACTCATGAAAGAAGATCAATTATAAATCCATTTTCACACTTTTATCCATACATTTAATGATGTATGGGTATTACCCCTAAATAACAGATTTTATTTTTTCACTTCTAACTTTTGAATAATTAATTTTCTTCTGTTATTTTATTGTCATAATTTTTTATTTTCAGGTGTTTTGACTCGAACCTCTTCCTCTGTCTTAATTATCATTGGTATGTATCAGTAATTTAACGATAATGTTAGCTAAATGCAGATTTGTAATCATGTTAGTAATATTTAGATACTGGAATAATGTATTTTTTATAACCAAAAGCAAATTGAAAGAAAAACAAGTAAAATCTAATAATAATTATGAAAAAAATTTTCAATTTGTGAAAGAAGATCAATTAAAGACTCTTTTCACACTTTTACTCTTTCTGTAAATAACAAATTTCGTCTTTTCACTTTTCCCCTACTGAATAATTGGTTTTCTTCTTTTATTTCAATAGCACCATACTTTTTTTCCCAGCGATTTGTAACTGGAACTTGTTCTTCCGTCTTAATTAGCATCGGTCTGTTATTCATGTCCTGTACTTTTTCATCTCATAAAGAACTTGATAATTTGTATCTGATATTTCATTGCTATTGATTAAAATTTTTATTGTTATTTTATTTAAGTAATACTTTTACTTTTAATTAAATAAAACTTTGACGCATGCAAGAAGATCAATTAAAGACCCATTTTAACACTTTTACCCTTTTCCTAAATAACAGATTTTTTTAATGTTCCCTTTTGAATAATTACTTTTCCTCTTTTATTTCAGCAGCATTCTTTACTTTTCCAGCTGTTTGTAACATGAACACCTTCTCCCATCTTCATTAGCATTTCTCTGTTATTCATGTTTTGTACTTTTTCATTTGATAAAGTGCTTTATAAATTTAAATTCGACATTGGTTTGCTATTGATTAAAATTTTTGGTACATCTTGACTATCACTTCGACCAATTACGCCAAATTACACAAATCATCAAACACTTCGCATAATTATACACATTGACTTAGTTCTTATTTTAAATAATGAAAGTGCAAATAAATTAGTAAAATACCACTGTAAAACATTTGTGTAGCTTTACTCCATAAAATTGGTGGCAGACTTGCTGCCTCCAATCTTGCGGAGTACTTTAACCGATATAACTGGTGTAACATTAAGAAGTTGCACCAGTAATAATGTTTAAATTACGCCATTGTATAAGTGAAAAATTACTCTGTAAAATGGAAGTCGTATCTGCCACAAATTTTATGACTAACGTAACACAAATGTTTTACAATGATTATTAGAAGTATGAATTTTTTTTAAATTAGAAACTTTGTAATAAAGAAGAATTATAAATATACTATAACAAACACATGCAACGTATTTAATGTAAAATGAATGTAACATTCATGAATGGATACGATTATCCATTAATGGCATTTAATCTTATAGTTAGGTGATAGTTTTTTTTTCGGCTGGACAATCAAGTAATATCAATGATAGTAAAGATTTTAAAAAAAGCCATTAATTATATGTGATATTAGCCCATAAAAGCACATGCGACGTGCTTTAAGCGCTATCGTTTTTAAAGACTTGATAAAACATATATATTTGTGCACATGATATATTTGTAAACATGATACATTTGTGTAATGCTCAGTTACTATTTTCATGTTTTCATTTTTTTTATTATTTTGTAACTTTAAAATGTAAGATTAAGAATTGTTCGACCTATCTACTAGACATTAAATACCATACCAATATCTAAAAAAGTAAGCATGCACCACTATTTCCGAATAAAAACCATGCATCACTATTCGGAATAAAACTTTTGTTTTATTTACATGCATTTTTTTCATCCAAAAAGAAAACACTTTTATTCAAAAATATTGGCACTCAAACTCAAAGTTTAGGCAGATATGAACCCTGTTGTTTCGTATATGCCGGATTATTTAATTTATCCTCTTCACTCCTCATGTCGCCTCTGGTATACACTAAACAACACTTTTGAAACTAATTTAATTGCTTCTAAAATTGTTTAAGTTACTTGTACATTACTTCATTATCAATGAGTGCATGTAATAATTATTGATTTATAGCCTGATACTTCTTTCGAGATATTTTAAACTTTTTTTAAACTGATTTTTGTGGTCTAAAGTGATGTTTGTGTCAGGGCTGAGGAGCATATTAACTCAATAACTCTAAATATAGAACCCTTAATATATCAGTTCGTATTATTATACTTCTGTGGGATGGATTACCAATCCGTATTTAAGTCAATTAGAAAACAGACTGGAATTCTCTATATATCGATCTGTGCTAATAGACTTATCTGCATATAATCAAACTTTCTCACTTCCATAACTTTTGAAAATGAATTTTAGAGTAAAATCTTTCGTAATAAAAAAGATTACTCGAAATTGAGTAAAAGGTACTAAATTTTAAATACGTCTCATGCTCAAAATAATACACATCCAACTGTACACAAAATTGAGAAAGATATGTACTCATTTTTTTATTTCAAGGTTGTGTTGAAATAGGAATCTTTATGTAACCCTCCCCCCCCCCCTTTTGCCCCTGAACCTACACATTAAAGTAAAAATTATTGGCATTTATTTTCTGTTAAAAAGTTTTTACAAGAAACATTTAATTGATTATTATTTATTTAAAAAATATCTATATACTTTTCAAGACAAAATCATCATTTGTAAGCATTTTTTAATCATCTTTAAATGCTAATCATAAAACAATATTATTTATAATAAGCATTTTTTATTTCACCATGAATGAAATAAACCATTACAGAGTACAAAAATATCGTTTTATTTGGGTTTGACAACATGTAATTTTTCAAAATTGAGAAACCATTGATTGATTTTTTATCCAAACATACACAATTCGGCATGAATTATATTATTATATATATATATATATACTCATTTTTGAGTACTTAATTTCTTTGCAGTATTTAAAAATTCATTTAAAGATATTGCTTTGCAGCCACACAAACGTACATTTCAATTGTAGTTGTAACATTTAATTTGATTCGAAGAAATTGAATGAATGAAAAAAAGTAACGTCTTCATTTTTCATTAGAAAAATTGGAAATAGAAATCAGGAACACAATAAGACATTTTAGATATTAATTTAACGCATGTGTTTAAAAAAAGAGAAGTATTCCGTAATCTTCAACAAGAAAAAGAATAAAGGATATCCTTCAATTGTTATATAGTAAGAAAGTTTCTGTCAGAATTAAAGAATTATTTTTTTATTGCTCAATATATCTATTAAGTTATTCGATAAATCTTTAGTTTTAGTTTGTTTTTAAAGAAGAAAATGTAAGAAGCAATTTTTAATACATCTTTCAATTTTCTTATTTCAATCATTGAACAGTTTTCAATAAAAAATTGTAAATAATTTAAGAAAAAACTACATTTTAGGGTTTCGTTATCTGATGAAACCCTATTCGTCTCAGTCTGTATATTCTAGTCCTCAGTCTATATATTCGTACACAAAAACTGTATACGTAATAGACTTCAAATTCTGTTTACTGATATCTAAATAGCTCGTGTCGTACAAAAAATCATGTATGTTTGTTTTAAGCAATATACATATATTGAGTTTTCTGAGTTTTCATTGAAGGGTATAAAGACTGTACAGTAAATTACGCTAAACTTTAAACCTGGCTATGAGGGAAGGCTTGACCTAATGGTCAAAGGTCTCTTATTTAAGTGATTTTGGAAATCTGTTTTTATACATTGTACATAATGAAAAGTTGACGGATGTATTTCTAAAATAATGTAAATTTGTTCTGCAAAGCTGCAATAAAAGTAGGTGATCGAAAGGAAAATTCTTAAAATGATGAAATGTTGATGGGTGTACTTCTAAAATAATGTAAATTTGTTCTGCAAAGTTACAATAAAAGTAGGTGATAAAAAGGGGAAATCTTAAAATGAATTAAAGGAAAATTTGTTAAGACATTACTTTTTATTGCTGAATAGAAAAGCATTGACCCATAATTCAGTTTTCTTATTTAAAAGAATTTCAAGGTTTTGCAAGTAGGTGACAACGAAAGCTATTCAAAAGCTTTGTTTAACAGTCTTTGTTTCATTCAGATAACTGATAAAAGAGTGCAAAAACATTTATGCATAGTTTTCAGTTAAAACAAATATTTTTCACAAACATTTTGTAATATTTTCTCAGATAAATTATATCATAGAAGTTTAAATATGTAGGTTTCAAGTAATTCAGAAATATTGAACTTTCATCCCAGGCATAAAAATTGCACAGTAAATTATGCTATACTTTAAAGTTTGCTAGGCGGGGTGCTTGACCACGTGGTCAAATGTCTCTTACTTAAGTGTTGTTGGAAATATGTTTCTTAAATACTGTACATAATGAAGAATTAATAGATATATTTTTTAAATAATGTAATTTTCTTCTGCAAAGTTGTAGTAAAAATGGCTGACAGAGAGGAAAATGTTTAAAATAAATTAAAACAAGTTGTGAAAAATCTATATAGAAGCAAGAGAAAATTTAATGAAGTATAAATTGGTAAGAGGACAGGATTTTATTTTATTTAAATAGTATTCATAAAAGATAATCAAAAAGATTGAAAAAGACTAGAAAAGATTAAAGCAGCAGCCTTAAGAAATGTTAGGACTACATGCTTCTGCAAAAGAACATAAGATTAATCAAAACCCTTTAAGGTATGTACACAAATTTCACAAAGATAATATACCGAGAGGCGACTGCACAGAAAATTACCTCATCGAGTTCCTGGATGAAAATATACGATTATATCAATATCGATTCTCATATTAAAAGGCAATCGCTCTACCTATTCATATCTTGGTGGAAAACACCTGAAAACGACATTGTAGTTGTTGACTCATAGGTTTATCATTATGTTTTTCTGCTCCCAATCCTCCATCTTTTCATACTATTGGGTGCAGGAATACACAATGGCAAACCTACGAGTCAACTGCTAAAATTGGATTTTTAAGTGTTTTCTACCAAGATATGACTTGGCAGACCGATTGCATTTTAATATGAGAGTTATGATTTAACTAATGCTAGATTTTTATCCATGAACTCGATGAGGTAATTGCCCGTGTTGCCGTTTCCCGGTCTTTTAACAACAATGAGATGAAGCAAAATTATGTGACAACCAGTGTTGCCAGGTCGAGTGTCACAAAAAGTGGACGGTTTAAACGGAATTTTTCTTTGCGCCTCGAATTCCGTCTCAGCAGATTTATTTACACATCCCACTCTCTGAAATAACTTTTCATAATATTAAATGCATAAATGTTTCTGTCTATTTTAAAATTTATTTTATTTCTATTAGCAAATACATCAATATAAACTAAGGTGGGTCAAAGCATCATATGCGGAGAGCCTTGATCCATTATTTTCTAATGACTAAACTCACCTTTTTTAAATTTTTATATATTACTCTCATGTCTCAATATTATTTTGATAATTGATTGTATTACAAATAAACTGATACATAAAATTTATTATAGTTTCAATATTAAAAAAATCTTTTTGTAAAAATGGATCAAAATTTTCAGTTTTCCCGATGTTTTTAAAGCAGTCTTATGTTATTTCATTATTTTTTCTGAAATGGAGAAAATCAAAGTAGTAGACTTTATTACAGATTTCAGTTATTTTAGTAAAATACAGTTCACTCGAGTTAATTCGAAATTGGATAAATTGAATATTTGCATAGTTTGAGCTAATCATGGAGTCTCGAAAATTTAAAGAGCAGAATAACGTTAAAATTTTTCATTTATTCGAATTCATTTTCTCTTAACTTCGTTTGATTTCAACTAACGATAATTTTCATTTTCATTTTTCTTAACTTCACACGGACTTTGGTTCTTTGAAATAACTTTCTTTCTTTCATTTTTCTTTAAAATTGTTCTGAAACTAGAGCACATATAATTCTATTCATTTGATACCCGCTTTCTTAATGCCCCGTCTGTCCATCAATAACACCTCCAACCCTTCTTCCACTGTACTTGTTCCCAATCCCTTAGTTAGTTTATGCATTTATATCTGGTAATTTAATATTAAGTTATATTCTAATAATAGCGGCGAAATAAATTAAAAAAAATTCTATAATATTAATTCCTCTGTAACAGTACCCATTTAAACATGTTTTCCTCTCATACTGACATTATTCGAACTCTGGATAATTTGAACATTTCCTGTGATACCGACCAATTCAAATTAATGAGAACCGACTGTACCTTTAAACTGTAGTGTGAAAATTTTTTAATGATTTAAATAAGAAAACTTACTTTTAATTGATTACCGACCCTTATTTGATCAACCTTTGGTTGAACACTACTAGTATGAAAAGGTCAACGCATTTAAGTGTATACATTAACATTTTTCTATATGTTTAATTAAGGTTCCCCACATAAATACACGGCAGATTGTATTTTAAAAAATATATATTCTCGTCGAGAAATTCTTGTCAAATCAATATCAGTAACAAACTTCTCATCTTCAGTTATATCATTTATTTTGATAGAAAAAGGTAAAAGCATATACACATATACAATAAAAAAGGTCTACATTGTATCTCCGCAAAAACTGGGAAAATAAATCGCTGTAAAACATTTTTGATATTAGTTTCTTATGTAAGTAAAAAATAACTGTATTTCGCAATATATCACCGAGAAGAAGAATAAGGGCATCTTTCATTTCTTTCGAAAGTTTCAAACAGTTTTGAAGAATTTTGTTGAAAATTACATTATATATATATATAGCTATCCTGGGCTTATTTCTGCGTTTTCTGTAAAAAACGATAGTACTTGAAGTTGGCCTTCATATATCTTTTAATTTTGTTATTTAAATCTGTTAAAACATTCCTTTTAGAAGAAACTTTTATGATTTTAAATGTTTTAAAAAGAAAAATTACGTTCTACTATAATCTGTTTTTGATTATATTTATATAAATCATAAAGCACATTACTCCATACGCACACAACTACTTCGCGACGACAACCGTTTGGTTAATTTTCAATCTTTCATTGTCAGTTTTTCACATCAGGAAATTTTCTATAACCTCGAAAATGCTCTGATTAAATGCGTTAAATTTTATAATATCAAACAACTGGTGACAATAATCAAGGATTCTGAGTAACTTAAGGGGCCCGCATACTGGTCACTCGTCTCCAAAAGGTTAATATAGTATAATATAAATTTAGAAACCGGAAAAATAATCTTAAATGTTCCTCAAATGTGACCAAATAAAACTGCTAAACTGGGTTTATCTCTAATCATTTTTTTTTTGTTTTGTTATTGAAATGAGCACTTAACTCCAAAATTTACATCCGCTTATAGTCCAAGCCGACTAGGATTTTTTTTTAATATTATTATTATTACAAACAGAAATTTAGAGGATTTTCCCTGTTTGACAAATTTACATAAATGACTGTCGATGGCACTTTGCTAACATATTTCTTAGCTTTAATTGTAGCGTTTGTAGTGATTGGAAGAGATAAGAAACAAATATCATTTTCTTCTTTTACATTAAAGAAATGTGAAATTTATGATCATATGCATGCTACACATTTAAAAAAAATATGTTTGAAGGACCTCCACTAAGCAAAAATAAAAACTGCGTTCTATTCTTAAACCGTTCTGAAATTTTTTATAAAAAATTACTTTTTCTATTGCTCTGTATATGCTTTAAGCTGTCTTGTGAGAATGTCTTTATCTTTTATAAACTAAAAAAGGAAAAAAATATCTCGATTTTTTTTTATTTAATTTATATATATATATCAATAAAAAATTCTACGTATTGGTTCGTGCGAATTAATACATCGAAATTATGCTTAAAAAAGAAGGATTTATAGGATGTAGTTCTTACTTGATCTTTCACATTCCTTTTTAAATAATTTCAATTTTTAAATTTAAATCTTTTAAATGAATCGAATGGAAAATTTAAAGATAACTATAGTAATTTCGTTAAGAAATAATTCTATAAAACTCCTAAAAAATTTCGTCCATCCGTGCTTAAAATAATTATCTGTCATTAATTAGGTGTTTTTACTCTAAACCTTTAAAAATATATTTTAAGCAAAATCCCATGTTGAAAAATCCTTTTCAATGCAACCATACTAACGTATTTCACATTGACAATTGCATCATTTCTTTGAATTTTAAATATATGAGAATAAAAAAATAATAAAACGTCCTCGATTTATCATTAAAAAAACTAGAAATAGAAATCAGGTATTTGATAAGACATTTTCGATATTAGTTTTTGCGTTTAGGGGGGAAAAAGGAGCAATCGTTCTTCCTAATACTTTACTATGGGTAAGAAAAAAAGGAGGAGGAGGAATGACGTTCATTTACAATCTGGAACCCAAGTTTCAAACATTTAAAAAAAGTTATGAAAAATGTAATTGTTTTTAACTCTCTGCGTTTTTCTGAAGTTCATTATTTATTTTTTTTAAATATGGAAAAAAAAAATGTACCGTAAAATCGTCCGCGTATAACATGCACTTTTAATACGAAATGTAAGATCGAAATTTACGGGTGCGCGTTATACTTTGAATATAAAAATGATTCATTTAAAAATAAGAAAAATATGGGGATCTAAAAGTAGTTTAATAATTGATAAACTTTTTTTAAATAACAGCTTTAATAATTTTAATTGTAATGAATTAATTCGAATAGGATTTATGAGGTAAGTGAAAAATATGATGATAATGTTGTTTTAAAATATTATTCATTTTACACTTGTAATTTCATCATGTTTTTGTAATCGCTTGACATTTTTTATGACATTTATTAAAGGTGGAAAATTAGTAGAATGAATGACTTTTAAAACATAAAAGCAACCAATACATATGTACATTTTATATTACTTTGTAAAGAAAAGGGTGAGCTATCACCCTTTTCTTTACTATATTCTTTACTACTTTCTATACATCGAATATATCTAAAAAATAAAAATACAGTCTAAAATCATACGTGCACCTTATACTAATACGCGTGACGGTCTATATAAAAAAAGTAATAAAGTATTTATGACTTACTTGAAGAAAGAAAAACGAAAGGAAGTACAAAAAATCATTATTTTCCCTTTGTCGTTTAAATTTATAGAAATACGCCATTTTTGACAAACACTTGTTGAAATAAACAATTGTTGAAAAAATAGCAGAGATATTACCTTAGAAATTTAGACAAATATGCCGATTATGTGTGACGATCGTTATGTTTTCTTACTATTTTAGTAAATTTCGATGAGAACAATTGAAATATAATAATACACAAAATTAACTACCATACGAAGTATTTAAGTAAAAGAAAAAAACAAAGCTGTAGATATTGTTTTAGCAATGTCAACACTGGCAGTCCGTTCACTTTTTGAAAAATTGACCAATTACCCGCTTATTTAAGTCCATTGTGAACTTATTTAAAGTGAAATCCGTTGTTGCGACTGTTTTGTCAATTCAAGCACTATAATTCATATTTATATATCAGTATATACATTACAGCATTTTTCTACTGGTGAGAAAACAGTAATAAAAAAATTCAATGTAAAATAAAAAAGCAGAAAATAAAAATCCGGACAGGGAAAATATTTTAGATGAAGATCTAAACACAATTACAGCTTAAAAAACTGTTTTGAAATAAACTTAAATGAAATATACTTAAATGAAATATATTTAAACGAAATATTGTAGAAGCTATAGGCATCTGTATTTTCAGTCCTGAAGAAAGGTCAGTACATGGAGTATGTTACCTTTTGAAACACTAGTCAATTTAACCCGCACTCAAATTCGTTGTGAATTGCATCTGAAGTGAAATTCATTATGGATTACTTATTAATGCAATCCTTTGACAATCCGCCCTTTCAATTATGCCTTTTTTTATTGTTAAAAAATTACGAAAAAAAATTCATTGTTTAATTATAAAATGTGGGTAAGAAAAACTGCACTCGATAATACATTTTAGATTAAACCTAAATACATTTATTGCGCTCAAAGGTAGTTACTATAAGAAATAAATAGTGAAAAAAAAATCTGTAACTATCTTTATTCGCAATGCCTACATAGAAGTCAGAAAGTAAAATTTGTCATTTTTCGAAAATCTGACCAATTACCTCTTCGTTCAGTAACATTTTGAATATAAATGAAAATCTGGTGTTAAAAATTTCTTATGAATGCAAATACTATAATTTTCATATTCAATTATCGCATTTCTTTCTATTTCTGAAAAAATAATGTAAAAGTTTTCCATTATATCATTTGCAAATCTTTATATAAAAATCGGATAAGTGGTAGAAAAAAATTGTAATTCCAGTAATGTAAAGCTACAGAAATCTGTATTTTTACTAAAATTTTATCTGTACATAGTACAAAAAATATGTAAAATTAGCAAAACCAGTTTTTGTAAAGCTACAGATTCCTGTAGCTTTACAAAACATTTACTCAAATTACAGTAATCATATTAAAAAATTATCAGTGATTCGGGTTTCAATTACATAAAACTTATAGGCATTCCAGTTTCCTAAAAAATTCTTAGTAACCTTATTACAGATATTTTGATTTACAGTACAAACGTGTATCTGTTCAATGAATTTCTAATTCTATTGTATAAAAAGTTCCAGGAAATCTAGATTCCTAGAAAATCTTCAGTAAATCTAGAGATTTTTAAAAAAAAATCATTTTGGAAATGGTTATTTGTTTTGATCAAGAGATATCTGAATCCTTGTGATATTAAGTTTTTATTACACTTCTGATTAATCCATGTTTAAAGTCCTCAAATCAAATACTTCTGTTGCTACAGTGACAAAAAAGTGTTAAAAACTACAAAGAAATTAATAACTCAAAAAAAATTGAGGTACAGCAATAAAAAAATGCATTTAAAAGTAATTTTTTCCCTCTATACGACGGACGGTGTAAAAATTAAAAATGTGCAATGTATAGAAGTTTAAAATTTTGCAATACGCTCAAAATAACTAAACAAAATAATATATAATTCATAAAACTGAAAATAATAAAAAAATAATTCATAAAACTGAAATCTCATTTAAATTTTTTTTTATGAATTTCCCAGAGATATTAATGTTTAATCAATGGTGTACGTAATATAAGACTCTGTTATTAAGTAACCCACGTTTCAATCATCATGAAAATGATTTTTATTATTATTATATTTCAAAATGTGGAATTAATTTATAAATCTAAAATTTTAGTTTTTGAAAATATCGTTTTCCAAATGGTTGTTGTAATATGTTAAATTACATTTTTTTTCCGTCCAAGGCATTTTAGATTAAATCTAAATATATTTATCTGGCATAAAATTAGCTACCATATAAAATACATTAGTGTACAAAAAAATCGTATATGTTTTTATTTATAACGCCTATAGAGGAGCCAACGCGTGAAATTGATCACTTTTTGAAAGTTTGACCAATTTCCCTCTCAATCAGTTCCATAGAGTATATCTAGAGTAAAATTCGCTGTGGAGAATTCCTTATCGATGCAACCATACAAATGAACTTCTCATCTTCAGGTGCAACGGTTCTTTCAATTGAGAAGAAAAAATAATAAAAAAGTTTTTCATTGTATCATTACAAGAAACTGGAAATAGAAATCCGGACTCAGTAAGACATTTTAGATATTAGTTTCGCTCACGGGGAAAAAGTTGAAAAAATGGTGTTTCGCAATCTTTACTAAGAAGAAGAAAAAAAGGATATCGTTCATTTCTTATCTAGTAACAAAGTTTCAAACAGTTTTGAAAAATTTTATAGGAAATTAAATATTTTTTATTGCTCTGCGTATTTATTAAGTTGTTCAGAGTTCCTTTCTTTAAGGAAAGAAAAGAGGGGAAAATATTGAAAGTAATCAGTAATATATCTTTAAATTCTGGTTTTATTTTGGGATATCATAAGTCTTTATATCAATATATGTTTTTATACCTCTTTGTTATATTTTTTTATTTTTTAATTTATATCTTTTTATTATTTTTTTGTTTTTATTTTACCAAATGTATTTCAAATATTTCGCTTAATTATTTTTATGTAAAAAAAAATAAATAAAAATAGTCCTTTTTTGTTGTTTTTTAAACGTTTATTTTAACTTTATCATGATTTAAATAATTTAAAATGCTGAATTAGATATGCACATGTTATTCAAAGACATTTAGTGACTTAATTTCGATGACGGATCTTCATAACGTTTATACACATTCAAAAAAAAAAAAAAAAAAAAAAAAAAAAAAAAAAAAAAACCAATAAATTGTACAAATGAATTTTGCAATAAAAACCTCAAATAAAACAAAATGGTCGATATTATTTATAAAACAACTTGTTATATACGAGTGCGGTCTCTAAGACACTAAATATATAAGACTTGGGCGCAAGACTGATTAAAAACATTTCCTTAAGGAATGATAATGAATAGTGACTAAAATAAAGTAGCAATACAATTAAATCAACTTCTTACATGCATCATATAATTTGATAAATCTCAACACTTTACTTATATACTTTACTCTATAACATTCTTTCTTTCTTTTTTTTTTTTTCAAAAAAGTATAACATGTAATTTCCTGACACTTTTCTTATGAAAGTACTTGCAGCCGCCAATATAATAGAAGCGTATCTCAGGTTGATGCCGTTATATCATTTAATTTTTCGAATTACATCATGATTTCCACATTTTCATGATCTACGTATGAAATCATATTCATTTTATCATTTTATAATTTTATTCATCCTTTTAAATTTCTGATTTGGTAAAAGTAATACCAATTGATTAATTCTTTATAATATAATAAAGAGTAATATGCGATATCATTGATGCACTGAGTATGCGAAATTTTATCGCATCCACTGATGGATGCGATAAAATTTCTGGCTCATTATTAAGAAAACGAATGAAAATCATTATATGATTTTGAGAATATAAGGATAAAAGCAAATTATATCCACAATTTAAGGACCTTATCCAGAAATGTAATAGAATAAAAATGTATCTACTCTTATTGGCCTTCTATCACGTAATCTTTTAAATAATATCACAATGTTTACATTTTTATAATGGCCCTACGAAATTAATTTCATTTTATCATTGGTTCATTATTAAGAGACGTGTGAAAAACCTTATGCGTTTTCTACGCTTATAAGGATATAACAAATTTTATGCACGATTTACGAACTCTAAACTTTAAATCATGAAGCATTTGAAAAATCATAGAAGAAAAGAGTCCATATATGATACTTTGAGCTTTGATTGTTTCATGCGCAAAACAATTTCAATTAATTTATAAAAGTATAAATTTTAAAAACTTTCTGCTTTTTTCGTACTCTTTTATGCAGGTGCAGTTGACATACCCGGAAAGCCTAAATTCATGCCTATGTTCAAAACAAATACAACAGGTAGCTTACTCGTTCTCCCACACAATAGCTAGATTTGTACCAAACAAGCATAACACAAATTGTAAACAGCAATTTAAAGACTAAAATTTAAAAAAACAGACTTTTGTATATAATTAGTTAAGATTAGCAAGCCTACATAAAAATTAAAGTGCAATAAAATATGGGGCCGTTTCACAGGACAGTGTGTTACCCTATCAGTTCAATCATTTGTCTTCAATTCATGTAGAATAATATACAGAAACAACCATAAAAATGGTTTCCTGAACAGCTAACTGTTCAATAAAAATATATATTCACTTTATATTGTATTGGATGAATTCGATGTAAACTTTTCCAGATTCGAAAACCAACTTTTAAGAGAAACTCTGCTTTAGTAATTGTTGCACCCCATATTGACAATGCTGGCATTCGCTAATTACGAAGCATGGTCCGTTCCATTGCATATTGTTATTATTCCTTTTCAATTTTCATATACATGTTTATTAAGTCTAGTTTCAAATGATTTTCGAAATGCAACGATATAAATGCCGCAGAGAATCTCATTTCCTACAACTTGCACTTGAACTTGTCAAACTGAAATTTGCGATTCGCAAAAAATAAAACTGAATTAATTTACAATTTAGTAACGATATAAAGTGATTAAAAAAATCTTATATCTTTGAGACAAATTATTATAATAAGGCATTGAAATAAATATTGTAGGTGGGTCACCGTGATTGAATGGTTAAGAACCGCATTGTCAAACATTTGAGATCGTAGCTGGGCTTTGGATTCGAGTTGCACTGCATCCGTTATACGCTCCTTGTATAGTAGGGTGGGCCGAAAAAAACTTTTTTTCGATTTCCGATTATGGCGGGTGCGGAAAAGTGGCCACTGGTGGCACTCAGTTCACACAAAAAATTTGAGATTTTTTGAACATTTCCTTACCCTGCCGCAAACGGCTTGAAATTTTGCAAAAATGTTCATTTTTGAACTTTTTTCGAAAAAAATTAAAAAATGATAAATTAAGTTTATTTTGGTTGTATTTACTTGAAAAGGCATATTTAATGTACCAAATGTTTAAATAAGATCTGATCATGCATTATTTAATATCTATGTGTATTATAACTTAGGCTATTTTTGTAGCTTTTTCGCGTATAATAGGCAAAAGTTGTATTTGTTTGAATCAATCATAAGTTTCTATATTATTTATGTCCCTTGGTCTTCTTTATATTTTTTCTATGTGTCAAACGTCATATATTGAGGGAAAAGACAGCAGTATACTTCAAAAACAAATCTGGAAGGTGAGAAGGTGGTGAAGCAGGGCTCTAAGCGAGCGCAGTGACTCGTCGTAATACTCAGGGAGTGAATGACGAAATAGTTGAGAGCCAAAATGCGATAAAGAATTCTTAACGTTTCTCCGTGCTCAGTTACCTGTGACATTTGTGCAGTGTTAACGTGAAACCCTTTTTTAGTTTTATACAGTACTTTTTGGATCGTTTAATATGCCATTATAGTGTTTTGTACGTATTATTACGACGAGCTAAGAAACGGCTAGTATAAAGGGCCATGGCAATGCAAAGACACGCGATACCGTGAAAAGTAACTCTTTGGGGGCATCATGCATATTGAAAGAATTGTAATTGCCAACTAACGCTGATAATCATGCGCCACTACTACTGGTTGCTTTACCATGTAGAAGTTGTGACAGCAGAGGATACGAATCTCGTCATCGTTAAAAACAAAGTCAGAAGAGAGAAATAGAAACTTGGAAAGAAGATACAGGCAGAAGTTATTGAAAGAAGGAAAATTAAAAGCATATTTTTTGATGGTAGAAAGGATAAAAGTATATTCAGAGGAAGAAAAATAACAAGCGGCACCGTCGAGAGAAAGGCGAGGAACACATCACCGTGTTGTTTGAACCTGGTTAGGAATACTCGGGTCACTTGATACCTCGTTCCGTTACCTTGATACCTCGTCAGTTCAGAAAAGTCTAACTTGTGGTGACTTGGAAGATTGTATAATAATTTTCTATTTCTTTTCCGTGATCGGAACGCGGTGATGTGTTCCTCGCCTTTCTCTCGACGGTGTCGCTTGTTATTTTTCATCCTCTTAATATACTTTTATCCTTTCTACCATCAAAAAATATGCTTTTAATTTTCCTTCTTTCAATAACTTCTGCCTGTATCTTCTTTCCAAGTTTCTATTTCTCTCTTCTGACTTTGTTTTTAACGATGACGAGATTCGTATCCTCTGCTGTCACAACTTCTACATGGTGAAGCAACCAGTAGTAGTGGCAGATGATTATCAGCGTTAGTTGGCAATTACAATTCTTTCAATATGCATGATGCCCCCAAAGAGTTATTTTTCACGGTATCGCGTGTCTTTGCATTGTCATGGTCCTTTATACTAGCCGTTTCTTAGCTCGTCGTAATAAAACGTACAAAACACTATAATGGCATATTAAACGATCCAAAAAGTACTGTATAAAACTAAAAAAGGGTTTCACGTTAACACTGCAGAAATGTCACAGGTAACTTAGCACGGAGAAACATTAAGAATTCTTTATCGCATTTTGGCTCTCAACTATTTCGTCATTCACTCCCTGAGTATTACGACGAGTCACTGCGCTCGCTTAGAGCCCTGCTTCACCACCTTCTCACCTTCCAGATTTGTTTTTGAAGTATACTGCTGTCTTTTCCTTCAATATATGACGTTTGACACATAGAAAAAATATAAAGAAGACCAAGGGACATAAATAATATAGAAACTTATGATCGATTCAAACAAATACAACTTTTGCCTATTATACGCGAAAAAGCTACAAAAATAGCCTAATTTATAATACACATAGATATTAAATAATGCATGATCAGATCTTATTTAAACATTTGGTGCATTAAATATGCCTTTTCAAGTAAATACAACCAAAATAAACTTAATTTAACATTTTTTAATTTTTTTCGAAAAAAGTTCAAAAATGAACATTTTTGCAAAATTTCAAGCCGTTTGCGGCAGGGTAAGGAAATGTTCAAAAAATCTCAAATTTTTTGTGTGAACTGAGTGCCACCAGTGGCCACTTTTCCGCACCCGCCATAATCGGAAATCGAAAAAAAGTTTTTTTCGGCCCACCCTATTGTATAGCTTTCAATTGCAATTCTATGGCGAAGTAAAATTCCTTGTGGCTATCTCTTCCTTATAAATTGACGATGATTTTTAAGCAGATACCAGATTTTAAAGCCACAAATTAGAAGCATACGTGTTCATAAAATAACTAATAAATATCATTATTTTAATCGCAACCAGCGGCTTTCAATGCTGGTTGATGTTGCTTAAAACGACACGCAAAGTGAATCATCTTAACACGGTGAATGGTACAAAGTGGGGGTGTCATCATTTTGTGCCAATCGCTGTGTAAATATAACCCTCTTCGTGTGATCTCGTCAACTGGCATTCCATGTCGTTGGTCGCGGTTCAATTCAATTCAATGAAACGGAGATGGGATTGAAAAAATAAATCTCATATATTCTTGAGTAATTAGAAAGGCAGTTTTGTAAACTGAAAATCATTGAAGGATAAAATATATGATTATTCATTGAAGTATATAAAGTTAATTGTTTAGCAGATGATAAGAAAGCAAATCGAAACATCTAGATTTGGATTAAAAAATTCATTGAGTTACATTTATTATTTATACCTATCGAAGACAATTATTACAAGAATATAAAACAAGTGACAACATTAAAAGATAGAAACTTTCTTCGAAGTTAGTATAGTATAAATAATCTTTATAGAAACAAAACCGAACAGTTTTCTAAAAAATCTTCTCGTAAAAATAAATCGCATGCAGGCATACTCAAATATTCAGACATAATATATATCTCTCTTCGCCTTTTCATACAATTCAATCATGTATATATGCATATATGGGACGACAGATAAAAATTCTACAACATTCATCGAAATTTCTGAATTTGAAAAGAAAGTCAACGAAGAAAAAGAGTAAAATAAATTTTATATATAAAAAACTGTCTTAAGAATTTGTAAACCTCATGAGTTTTCTTTCATTATTATTTTGAAGTGCGCCTCACATCTTAAAATAAAAGAAAAGTAATACCGCTTTGTTTCTTCAAATCCACTAGAACGATGAAGGAAAAAAAAAAGGAGAGAGGTTCTTTTATCCCAACCCCATTAAAATAATGCATCAAACATTTCTTACTTTAAACTCTAGGCGAATATCCGAATGGGAACTTTTTTTTAAACAATAGAGAGATTTAAGTAACATTAATCTTAAAATAATTTTGCATCCAGTCAGTAACATTTCTTCCAAAAAGCATGTATTGTTTATTTTAGTTTAAATATTTTTTTTTCTCAAATGAGTATTTCAGCTTTTCATTATAGATAAAATGTTTAAAGTAAAAATAAATTTTTTAATGTCTTAGATTTCTTTTTGTCCTTGTTTTTTTTTCTTTTTTCTAAATCAGGTAAATGCAATCAAGTTCTTAAAATGTACAAATTTAAATGAGTCTGTTATATATACCCTTTCTTTCTACATTCAAATTCTGAAAAAGACTGAAAAATCTGTCCGACAATTTTCTCTTACATTTGGTTAATTTAAATGATTAATACAGGGCTTTCAGTAAAGAGTTTTTTAAAAGAAATATTTTAAAAACCGTATTCTTTTACGATGCTTGCTTTATATTTATATAAAAAAGAGCAAAGCTTATTCATTCTTGTATCATTCTATTATGCAATAAAGAGAGAAACGTTCTCGTGATTTAAAAATCACTGTACATTGATTGCATTCTTGTAGCTGAAAAGGACATTCAGAAGAAGTTTTCATAGATTTTAAGTATGAATAAGTACATTTCGCTCTAATGGCATGAAATGTTTTGTTGAAAAAAAAATTCATTTTAATGTTCATAATAAGTGTACATTTTAAAAATAATTCCACGCTCTTAAAAGGTTCTATTTAATGTGTCTATTATGCTTTTTTTAAACTTGGAATTTAAAGTAAATAGCGAAGTATTTATACAGTAATTTTAAACTAACATATGGTTTATTTAAGCAGTTAATTATAGTTTTTCTGGTCAAAAGTCGTTTAAATAAAACACCGAATAAAATTACAATTTTTACAAAGTGCTGAGAAAATGCGGATGAATCAGCTTTTATTCAAAGTGTTTTTTTTACATTTTTAAAACGAGAAAGATTTTTTTGTTGCGTTTTCTCATAGTGCTGTTTAAGTTTTACTCTTGGTAAAAAAGAGATTTGACATACGGTTTCCATTGATGTTTAGTATGGATTACTAAATTTAGATTAAAGAATGCAGGTATTTTGTATGAAAATAATTTTCAATGCTTATTGAGCTGAACATTTGCAAAAAATATTTTTCGGTTCACTAAACATAAAAAGAAAAGGCGAGCATATTTTAATGAGTCTGTTATGCATATTTAGTTTAAAATTGATAATGAAAGTATATGACGAATTATTTACGTGCGGTGATTCATTTTGCTTAAAGGATTAATGCTAGTTTGTTTTTATCAATAGAATTTGGATGAGTACTTTTAAACAAAATGCAGTTATTACTTTAAAATTTCTAATACAGAAAAAAAAATTGATTTTTGCATGAGATGATTTTGTGATTTATGAGAGGAAAGATTACACTGAAAATTGCAGTGTAATTATTATTATTTTTGTTTGGAGAAAAATACTACTTAAAAATTTTCATAAACATTTAGTATGAGTAACAAAAATTATCAGGAACAGTAAAATATATTCTTTAAAGTATATTTTAATGCTGATTAGCGTATATTAAAATTCCTTAATGAGTTTGTTGCGCATTAAAAAAATAAAAATAGAAGACATTTTATGAAGTACCTAATTTAAAAATGTTTTATTGCAGGTTCTACGATTTTGGGCCAATATTTAACGTGTTTTTTTACGATTTAACCCTTTCAAAATGTAAATAGTGTCTCTGTCAAATTTGTTGCTTTTTATTTATTAAATTTCAGCTATTCACTTAAACATTTACATGTAAAAAAGAGGAATAAAATACCTTCTGGTGCCGGGAAAACGTGCCGGGAAAACTCGAAACTCTAGTTTTTCTCTACATAAAAACATCTAAAACAATTTTACACAAATAATTAATAGAACTTATACCATTTCGACTAAAAAGTTGATTAATGACAAAATGGCTAAAATTTGAACCCAAAACGCCATTTTTATGTCTTTTGTTTAACCTTTTACAAGATGAAACAAATTTTAAATCTGTTATTGATTCAGTCATTGATTGTGGTGGTAAAAATTCCAGAAAAACAACATCAAACTTTTTTTTGTTTGTTTACTTATTTGCTTTTTTTTTTGGTAAAAAATTAAGATAAATTGTATTTCTCTAGGTAAACGTTCGCCCAGTTTGAAAAATAAATTTAAAATTTTACAAAATTTTTTTAATTTTCCTGCGGTGTTACGTTGAGACAGCAAACAGTGTAAAGAATTGGAATAATCCGAGACTGCTTTAGGACAACTATTTAGCCACTACTAGCATGCAAAAATGCAAAAAACAATGAAAGAAAAATAACTTTAAAGAATATATTTTATAAGGAGGCGTGGCACCATACCAACATCCAAATTTCGGGAAAATATGGATTTTCACAATTTTTATCTTATTACATAATTTCGACTACAATTTCACAAAGTTTTAGACAGATACATGTTAAGCTATAATTACGGGCAATATAAAAAACATACAATATTATATTCACACTTTAAGAGAGATGTTTTAAGATACTTTAGAAGAAATCATTTATTTTACTTCGTATATTTAGAAATTTTTTATGTCTCCAAAAAATGCAAATAAGACTTATCTAGATGAGAATAAATAAGCTTGAGTTTTTTTTTTTTTTTTTTTTTTTTTTTTTTTTTTTTTTTTAGTTAAACATCATACCATATATAAGAGGTTTAGGGATAAAATTTTTGATTTTGATAACTCTGGTTAAAAAGAAATTGAAATATACAAAAACTTGTCATTTTCTCTGTCATTTTCTTTTTTCTCTGTTGTATAATTTGGTATTATTTTTTGTTTAAAACAATAATTAATTAAAACAATTACATTAATTATATTAATTTTAAATCTGTCAAAAAATCATTACTGACCTGCAATAAGTAAAAAAATGGTGAAAAGTTTAAAAAATAAAATACTAGCAGTGATTTAAATTAAACAAATAAAGTTTTTTTTTTTTTTTTGAAAAAAAAATGTAAATTAATTTGGGTTAAAATATTTATATAATAGCACATAGAATTATTTTTAATTGATTAATTTATTTATTTTGCATGTCGATTTCCTACATGAATAGTATCCTTGATCTATTATTATATAATAATAATTATTATTACTATTATTATAAAAACATTTACCGTATATACTCGGGTATGAGCCGAAAATGTTTGATAAATATTGTCTTTAAAAAACGGGAAGGGGTCTGATTATTCACGGGTTAGAATTTGGGAGAAAAGTACTTTTGGAAGCAGTGATTTTTGACTTGCGTAAGAAAATGTATGGTAACAAATCTATTAAAGGATTGATAAAAATACGGATTGAATAAATGCGTTAGGCAGATACCCCCCCCCCCTCAAAAAAAAAGTAATTTGAAAAGAGCGAGAATAAACATCATCGCAACTTTTGTGAAATAATCACGAATTTGAATCCGAGGAGATGATTGCTAAATCACTTAAGGGAGATCGCGGTATTAGTAATGCTATGAATGGCACTGAGAATAACTTTATTAATGAAAGTGGTGATAAAATTTTATCAGATGCTTTGTCTGATTTATATGAAAAATAAGGAGTGGGACTAGACTAGATAGAACTGTTTGGAGATTCAGATCGTTATGCCGAGTTTGAAGGATCAGTCTGATGCTTCTTATTTTCAAAAAACAAATAATAGTAATAATAGTAACTTTTTCTTGTTTAGTACTTTATTAAGTATATGATTTTATCTATACATGATTTTTATCTAATAATGCATCTAATTCCGGCTTATACGCAGACCTCGAACTTTAAAAATACTTTTACATTCACGGCTGATATGCGCGTATATATGATAAACAAATTATGATTTCCATAAATTATTAAGAAAATAGAAATGAATTAAATTTACCCAGAATTTATTTTAAGATTTGAAAGAGGAAAGAATTTGTTTCAGTGGTCCCATTATATTGCTTTGATTATAAATTTTGATTTTGTTCATAAAAAAGCAGAATAATTATATACTTTTCATTTTTATTCATCATGCTGTATGGTTTTTAACTCGAAAAGAAAAAAATCTTATTCTAAAAATAACTTTCAATGCTCATCAAAATAGCAGATTTTTAAAATGTTTTTTCGTTCATTAATTACAGTATTTTAATGAATCTATTGTGTATATACTTTTTCTTCAAAACTCAAAACTGAAAGTAAATTACGAAAGCTTTATGTTAAGATATGTAAATAAAAATCAGTTTAATTATATAATTAGTGATATTTTTTGTCAAGACCTTTTCAAATAAAATTGTCATAATAATTACGATTTTTTGTATAACGTACATATACGTGTATAGTAATTGAGGATAAAATTAACTTTAGTTTAAAATACTTTTCATTTCACAAAAGGGTTTTTTTTAATTCTATTTTAAAAACACTACTCAATTTTCTTTAAAGATCCTCTTTTTACAACCATTTTTCTTTATAATAGTGCAATTAAGTAACGAGTGTAGTGTGTACGTTCAAAATTTACAGTTAGTGAAATATTTGTGCAGTTTTTCGGAACTGGAATTTAGTTTACTAAATAATCAATAGGTTAAATTTTTGGTAAATGGATTTTTGATGCAAATATTTTAAAGCAATTGGAATTTTTGTAAGATTCGAAGATAAATAAGGACATTAATTTTACCTTTATCTGAGTTTTTTTTCTTTACATTTTAAAAATGTGTGATATTCATTAAGAATTTTCCTATATTAAACAGCCACAATGCATACAGTACTTTATTGGTTGTTGGATAAAGGAAACCAACATGTAATTATCCTTTATTGTGAATATAAATTATTGCATTTGGACACATTTTCAAAGAACTGTTTTTTTTTTTAAATATTACTAGTTTAAAACCTAGGTTTATTAACTTCTTAAAATACTATATTGAAAATAATCAGGTAAATTAAAAAATATATATCATTTACTTTAATGAACGTAATATACACTTAAAAAATTAAGACAAATTAGATATATTTATGCAAGTATTTTGTACGAGTATTTGTTTCACGAGTGTTCTGTCGAGAGACTTATATACCAGAAAAACATGAAAGATTCTGTAAGATAATCTATAAAGAAATTTTCATTTTTTTATGTTACGCATATGGAAAATGGAATACATTAACTTTATTTAGTGATTCTTTTGTGTTTTTTAAGAAGAAAAGATTTCCTTGATTGTCAAACCAAAGTGTAATATCGATATTCTTAGTGTTGGGGAAAAGAATAAGCATACAGTTTTCATTAACTTTCAATGAGTATTATTACATTTGATTCTAATGGCACGAAATGCTTACTCTGAAAATTATTATGAATAGGCTTTTCTACTTATGATGTTTTCAACGAGACACATATTCTCTTAACATATTATGCTGGTGAATGGAAATGTCACGTCATTGCCTACAACAGATTGTCTGAGATGATGAGATAAAGAGATTTTTTTAAAATCACAATAGTTGATAGAAAAATTGAAGAGATTTTAAAGTAATCTATTCATTTTTGCTGTATTGAATAATTTATTGTACTAATAAGCAATAATGCAGAATTTTACGAAAGTCGTTTATAAATAGACAGAAAATGCAGAGTTCTTGATTTCATGGTATATATGAGTAGTTCTAAACAATAGTGGAACAAATCAATAAAAAAGTAGATAGATTTATTGTTATCATATATGTGCTTTATCAATTTAATGCACTTTCGAATTTATATCTAACTCCATTAATCTAAGATAATTATTCGAGCAATAAATTTATTAGTCCGACATTCCCAACTACCAATATTCATATTATATTTCAATTATTAAACTAATTTAAGTTTAAAATGAGATTTTTGAAACTTATAATCGTTGGTGACAATATCTTAGATTATATCGATATAAATTCAATCTTAAATTTACTACATTAAAAAAAAGAAAGAAAAAGAAAAAAAAAACTTTTTCGATATGTTTTTTCGAGTATCTCGCTTTTATTTAAGAAACTCCGTTAAAGAATTTCAAAACTATAAGAAGCATATTTATTTTATAATTTGTGTCATGAAAGAAAATAGTTCGGAATAATATATATATATAGTTACATGTCTTATCGAAATAAATATATAGCCTTTATACGCATCAGAGAAATAATACAGACTGATAAGTAGACAGAAAAATATATTGTTGGGTTAATAGGAATGTAATAACACAGGGGGATGTACTTCTGGTCTAGAGACTTAGTTACCAGGAATACATGAAAGAATTTGCAAGAAATTACATATAGATATTTTTATTTTTATAAATTGCGCAGATGGAAAAAAAGAATAAATTAATTTTATTTCTCGATTCTTTTGTATTTTTAAGGAAGAAAAGATTTCCTCGATTGTCGAATCACAGTGTAATGTTCATATTCTTACTGTTGAAGGAAAGTATATGCATACAGTTTTTATTAACTTTCAATGAGTATTAATGCATTTGACTCTAATGGCACGAAATGCTTACGCTAAAAGTTATTATGAATGGGCTTTTCTACTTATGATGTTTTCAACGAGACACATATTCTCTTAACATATTGTGCTGATGAATGGAAATGCCTAATCACTGCTCTGAACAGATTGTCTGAGATGATGAGATAAAAAGTTTTTTTTTTAATCACAATAGTTGAAAGAAAAATTGAAGAGAATTTAAAATAATCCATTCATTTTTACTGTATTGAATAACTTATTGTACTTATAAGCAAAAACACGTATTTTTAAGAGAGTCGTCTATAAATACACAGAGAAGGTGAAATTCATGTTATATAGGAAGTATTTTCAACAATAGTGGATCAAGAAATTCAGAAAAAGAGTAGATAGATTTATTGTTATAATATATGTGTTTTATCAATTTAATGTTTTTTGGAATTTTGATTTAACTTCATTAATCTAAGATAATTACTTGACACATTAATTTAGTAATCGGACATACCCAAGTATCAACATTCATATAATGTTTCAAAAAAATTAGTTTAAATGAAATTGAATTACTATTATTTTAACACAATCTAACAGATTGGTGAAGTTATCATACGAAGTAAAATTGAATTAGCTATGAAATTTTTAAAAATTTTAATCATTGGTGACCGTATTTTAGATTATATCAATATAAATTCAAATAAATTCAATCATAAATTTATATACATAAAAAAAATCTGTTAAATATGATTATTTGAGTATCTCGCTTTTATTGGAGAAACTCATTTAAACAATTTTAGAACTTTTAGAAGTATATTTATTTTATATTTTGGGCCATGAAAAATATATTTTGGAATAATAAATACATATAGTTGCATGTGTTATTGAAATAAATATATAGAGTTTATACTCACTAGAGAAATAATACAGACAGATAAATAGGCTAAAAAAAAGACATTGTTGAGTTAATAGAAATGTATTTCCACAGACAGCTGTAGTCACACAAACCACCTGTATAATTTCCTAAACATTTAAAATTGTTTTTACACATCAAAATGTATTGTATTTATAATATACAGCGCAATTTTCAAATGCCGATCTGAAAAATTTTAAACCGATTTAAAAGAAATGTGTAATAAACGGTTGTGACAAAGTAAGAAAAGTTTAACGCACTTAGACAATTTGTCATTACAACCTATTAATTACGAAAACAGACATTCTAATTGAAGTTTAAGTAGCAAGAAAAATGACCCTCCATCTTAAACGAATGTCTGCCTTCAACAAATTAAATGGCTGCCACTTTTGAGAAAATCAGTTTGGTCAGGTCAGGATGCTCTTGTAATATATTTTTTTTTATGTTTCTTCCACGAAGTATAACTGCTTTAAGATGAATTGTTTCATGCTTCAAGATTTATGATTGTGCGTGGTGTTTCATGTAACAGGGAAGTTTGTTTTTGTTTAACTAAATGATTTTTCTTTTCACGTACGCATTGTGACAAATGTACGCGTGATCTCCATTAATTTTACAAACAAAGTATATTAAACATTGCATATTTGCTATTTTCGGTAATTTCATTGTAGAGATTATATGGAATTTTAATCTACAAATATTAAGTTAAATAACTTTCATATTTATCTAAAAATTGCTCGGCACTGAATTTCATAAATGCTAATTAACGAAATAATTTAATTATATTTTTCGAATTCCAATTTGTGTCAGAATTTCTATTCAGATCTATTTATGCTTTTACTTACTACTAACTTAAAAAACGGCAATTTAAATAAAAAATCGTGTTTGTAAGTTAAAGATATGGTCTTTTAGCATTTTATGGTTCATCAGCGGACACAAAACCGGGTGGAGACTAAAAGATTCGGACACTACTGTACTAATAACACATGAAGATGTATATAACGATTTATTTTGTTTTATTTTTACTAAATAACGTTGCTAAATTCTCTTTGTACTTATGCTTTGGGACAAACAAGCGTTTGATTTCCATTAGTTTTACAAGTAATATCTTTATACAAATTGTACGTAGTTACTATTTTAGGAAAGAAGTTTTAAATCAATTCTTTGAAGAAATTATATGAATGTTCAAGCTTGAAATATTAACTTTATTGTCTCATACATTTAACTAAGAAAATGCTTTATATTGAACTTAATAAATTTTTAGTAACAAAATTATTACATTTTGCGAAATAATATTTGCGTTATAATTTATATTCTGAAGTTTTTCTGATTTCATAAAAATTTAATAAGACGGCGATTTTAAAAGAAATCAGTTTTGCCTGTTCAAAATATTCTTATAACATTTTTACATTTCCTCAGCGGTGTTAATCTGATTGAAGACAGAGATTTTCTTAATATTATTATTTCTTAATGTTATTATTTCTTATTTCTATATTATGAAAATAATTCTTGAGTATATATGCAATGGAAAATTTTATTTTCTTTAACTATACATGGTTGCTGAAATATCGTTATGCGCACGCATTGTGACAAATATATGTGTGTTTTCCGTACGTTTTCAAACACTACTAGTTTAGTAAATTTAGTATATTTCGTATTTTGGAAGGATGTTTTTAGATCGATTTTTTAGAGATTATATGAAAGTTCATAGCAAAAGTGTTATTTTTGATACATTAAATGTTTTATTTGAAAAAAAATGATGCACTGGATTTTTAAACTGTAACTGTCGAAATACTTTAAGAATATCTTGTGAAGTATGGTTTACTTCATGCTTTTTATCCTGAACTAATGTCTGCCATCAAACTTTTAAAAAGACGGCGATAAAAAAATTCAGTTATATGGTTCAAGACAGTCTTACAACAGTAGATATAGTATATCAGCATATAGTATATATACCGGGTGATCCAGAAGTCTCGGGAGTTTTGAAATGTTAATAATTAGAAAACTAAATACAATAGGAAGATGCGGTTTTCAGATATATGATCAGAAAAGCGTGGGATTTTCGTTCATAATGAATTTATAAAAAAATAAATAGTTAACATTTTTAGCAACAGGTGGCGTTAGTATACAACATCGAAAGTTTCATTACCATGCGTTATATAAGGAGACGAATTCATTGCGCAACATCTTTTCTGAGGTTATTGATCAGATTTCTCTTTAAGGATCCTTAATGTTCAAACTCTTTTTCGAAGGTTAAGGAAATTGCATTTAAAATCAATTTCTATACAAAATTTGATGTGTAACTGCTAAACAAAAATGCGTTCTTTGCATGACAAAGCTTTGTTAGTTACGCAGTCTAAAAAAAGGTTGAATCGGCAAGTTTAGCATTGCGTTCTTATCGTACAATGCGCGGAATCAAAACCGGTAAAGGATCGATGACATTACAAACCTAAAGGCTATGATAAAAAAGTTTGAGGAAACAAACTCATTGGAAGATCCTCCCCACATCGCTTCTCCTGTCATGACGATTCCGAGGACTACGTCTGGTCCTGAGTCGCAATTTTCAGTCCGAATGGCCTCCAAGATCTTCAGATCTTACTCCTTGTGACTTTTGGTTGTTGTCCTACTTGAAGCGTCCTGTGTACAGAGACTGGTCTACGTCACTGACCCAGCTGAAAGATGCTACACCAGAGCGTTTCAAAGCTATCTCCTGAATTCGTTTTAATGCTTTGCACACTGTTTTACATCACCTCATGGCGGTACTTATAAGTTACGGGCATTATAGAGAAAAGTTGTAACCCTTGAACACTGTTTCTTTATTTTTAATGAGCTGTATCATACCATAGCAATATTATTCTATCCAGTTCAGCGCCATCTGTTGGCAAAAATTGTAACTAAAATACATGTTTTTTTTCTTATTAAAAAACGAAATCCCACAAGTTTCTAAGAATTTCTGTGAAAACCACATCTTTCTATTGTTTAAATTTTACTAATTATTAGCTTTTCAAAACTCCCGAAACTTCTGGATCACCCGGTATTTATAGTTCATCAACAAAGATAAATTTATTGAAGATATACAGTTTTCTGGTCTATAATAATAGTAACACAAGCATATATATATATAACGATATATGTCGATATATATATATATATAACGACACAGTTCGTTTTTTTTTTATTAATTCATAAGCTGAATAATTTTATACTCATACGGATTATTATGAACGTTGATGAGATCGACGGGAATTCAGCAAATAACTTTTTACATATTAATAAATTAGATTTATTGTATTTACATATATATATATATCTAACATTATGAAATATTCATTCAGAAATGTTTTCAAGTAATTTTTCTGGTGTTTTAATCAGCTTTCTCAGACTGAATTATCGGAATTATTATTATGCAAATTTTCAGTTTTTAATGAAAGATTTAATGCAGTGTAAGTGAATTGCTAATTCAAGAGTAACAATATAATATTAATGTTAATGTTAAGGTTGTTAATTTTTAATGCAAATATGGGAATGTTTACTTGAGATTTAGTATAATCCATAGAGGCTTTATTGTGGGCACTGGACAGAAAACAGATTAATACAATATAAAGATTACTGAGAGACGTTACTAAAAATTAGTGGCAAAAAAAAGAAAGTAAAAAACAGCAACATTATTTGTATCTTTAAATCATGAAAATACATTGAATTTTGAGCTTTAAAAAAATGAAGAACACTTTTTAGATACGTGTCTAACTCGGGTAAGGTTACTTATATTTTAATTCAGTGTTTATAATACAGCGTGTACATGCATTAATATCCCAACTTTACAAGACTATTAACCCCTTGCGGCGTGGTGGTATACCTATAAAACCCTTTAATTTTAATTCCCGACCGCGACATTGGCACCGGAATTTTGGTAAAAAGATTTACGTTTCATTGAATGTATGAAATATAGCCTTTTTTCTTATTTACAAATAAAGTTATTTTCAAATTCCGGTGTGAGTCATTAATTTCAACACTTAAGCAATAAATTTGCTCTGCGCCGCAAAGAGTTAAAATATAAAGGGTAAAAAGTACGAATTTGTTGATGATTCACAGTCAAAAATAAGAGTTGAAAGCTTAAATTCAACATAGCTTTAAATATTCATTATGAGACCTTCGGAAAATACAAACGAAATCCAGTGATACAGTAATCTTTAGAAATTTAAAAAGTCACATAGAACATGTTCATTTTTTTTAACCCGTTTGTGTTTATGATAGCCAATTATGAACGCGTGGGATATGGGCGCTAAGGCTGGCTCGTATCCCAACGCTTGGGATATGGTGCCATCCGTCGGGGTCTGAAAAAACCACGGAAAACTCTGAACGATTAGGCCGACGGCGGCTATTAGATTCGAACCCACCCCAACTGTCGCAGTCTATCAGTTTCAAGAGCAGAATCTTTCGGCCACTGGCGGGGCTGTTGAAAAAATTGTGGAATAAATTATCATATTGCCTCTATATCGTTTGTGTTTCTGAGGTTGCGAACATTGACACTTTTAATTGCGTTGAATTTAAACACCTAACTGTTATTTCTGATTTCCGACGAACAACAAGAATTTATTGGATTTTAAATAGCCCTATAACGTTGGGATATTCCTTTATGTACTCGCTGTCCTCCCCCCTTCTATTTTACGAACTATTTGTCATTTTTTGCTATGAGGATGATTTTTGACAGCATCATAATTTAACTATTTTTTTTTATATCCCCAATAAATATAGAATTAAACAAGCCATTTTTTAAATTTATTAACATCTTTTATAAGCATAACATTGAAAAGAAAATACAACTCTTTTTAAAAATATGTGCAAAGTAATAGAGCTCGAAATTATTAATCTGTAAAATTTTTCCAAAAATCCTTTAAAGATATTTTTGTAGAAAACTAACTAAAATCTAAACTTTAAAACTGATCAAAATAAAATATATCAAAATATTTTAAAGTCATGAAATATAACAGTATTTTTTATTACTCACGTATCATATCTTGAACATCTAATGCATGTAAAAGTTGTCACTCACCTAGAAAAGACAAAAGACATTTTTTAGTACGAATAACATACTGTCACAGCATTACATAAGATGAACAAAATAGTATATTCAGTGTCATATCAGAATAAAAGTATTATATATGTATTTCCGAAGCAGCTGGATAATATTCCGTTTTTTCTTCTTTGTATGTATTATTCTACATGCTCTTCGGGACCCGTAGATAAAATAGCACTCAGAATACATATGTATGGATTTTTTACAAACAAAGCGACACCATAGATGACAAAATGATCCATTTTTCTGAAATTGATAATTTAGAGGGCTGGTCATTTACGGTTAGAAATGTAAATTTAAGATTAGTAATACCTTTATATATAAAATTAATCATAAATAAAATAAGTATAAATTCTCGCAGTAACAAACTGCTAGACTTTAATTCATTGAATGATCTGCTAATCCTCATTTTTAGGCGCATTCGTAATTATATAAATACGTAGCACCTATAGCCGTTCGTCCGTCTGTCTGCCCATCTATCCTTTTGTTTACATGTCAGTCTGTCCGTCTGTCCGTCTGTCCGTCGGCATATAACAACGCAAAAACTATCCAACCGAATCGTTTGAAATGTAAAATATATTATTTTTGCACAAATAACTCGAGTCTTTTAAAATTTTGTAAAAATCAGATGCATAGTTCTATTTTATGGACAATTAAATTTAATCTGTTACATTACAAAATAGTTTCAAGTGCATTTTAATGATGTTGTATTCTTTTAAACATATTAAAATTTATATAAATCTATGAAGTATACACCAAAATATGTATTCTGTACAATGTGTAGTGCAAAGAACAGTTTTATTAATTTACAGGGCCACACAAAAGTATCCATTAAATAATGTTATAGAAAAAACATTATTTGGAGCAAATTTGAATTAAAATAAACTTTGTCACATTTTATAAAATTGATATACGATGTTGAGGTTTACAAAAAGTTACTTTATGTGTAATAGAATGTAGATGATTTTTACAGGGACACACAGAAGATTATAATACGAACGCATCGCATTTGCTACGTTTGACGTGCAATCTCAGAATTGTTTTTAACTGTAAAGCGTTTAATTTGGCTTAATTATAGTTATGAACATTATTAATTATGAAAATTAGGAAGCATAAGTATTAGTAATCATGAAAAGTTGTAATTATAATTACTAGTTGTTGTGAAAATTAAAAATTATTAAAATTCCTTATTTTCTTGGACACATTGCCTGGAATGCGATTTGCAAAATAGATGAAAATAATGCTTATTTTATAAAGGGTGCTGCAATTAATCATGGGGGCTGCCATTTATTAGTAATAATTCAAGTTCAGAAACATTCAGCTACACTGTTAAATTACTATTTTTTTTTTCTAGAAAACTGGAGTTTCTAGAAGATTTCATGTAACGGCAACAGCGAAATTTCACGTAACAAAACTGGTTATATTTTGATTTGTTACTTTAACAAGTAACACAAGTTATAGTTTCGTTTAATATCTAAAACTGATTTTCATAAAATTTTCTCATAACTCACTTCGAGAAAATCTTTAATTTTTGTCACTCTAATACATTGGTGCGCGTAGCACTTTCCATCATACGTCACCTTTTATTTTACATTTATGGTAAAAATTACAAAAATACTACTCTATAAGTATTAATTTCCGTGCATATTCTGTTGCATACATGTTATTTTTTAAATTTCTCTGGCATTAGTATTATTTACGTAATGGATTATCATTTTTCAGCATTATTAATAACCCCATTTTCTCCGTTAAATTCTACATAATAACTGAATGTTAATCTTCACAGAAAAAAAAAATCATTTAAATGCTTTTCTCAAATAAAAAAGGCTTATGAACTTTCACATAAAAAGGAAATATGGAAGATTAAAAATAAAGTTTAGGAGGAAAATTATGAAGCATTTAAAACAATTTTAGGAAGCATTAGCGGTAAAGCCATTTATAATATTTTAGATGAGGGCTTTAAAAATTTAATTTGAAGAAATAATGGAAAGTAATAAAATTGTATTTTTTTAGACTGTAATGGTTTGTCATTTTTTTTATCACATAAGTATAATGTTTAATGGATATAAATGGAAAATTAATTGTTCTATTAAATGATAAGTTATCAGAATTTCGATTAAATTTTACAGCTTTAAAATAGAAATTAAAGTCAAATTATGGCAATCATTCATTTGTGTTGATTCACAATTAATTATTTTTCGTGTTTACGAATCATTCTCATAATCAATGAGGCATTTAAAAATATTTACTGAAGTTTTATCATTTTGATCATATACTTATATAATAATATAAATAAATAAATAATAATAAATAAAATAAAAAATAAACATGTAACACAATTTGATTGAAATTAAATTAAAGATTTAAGAATGAAAGGAAATCGATTTTATTATTATTATTATTACTATTATTATTCTTATTATGTTAAATGGATTCGGGATATTTTTAAAAATAATTTTTATTTAAAGAGTTTTTTTTTCTTCTGTTTTTTTTCTACATATTATTTTTAAACAAAATCCAATAATAAAACATCTTAGTTTTTTTAATTTAAATTTAAAATTTATTTAAACGAGTGGGGTTATTTAAAATCGGTATCATTCGAATTATTGTATGCGGATTTTCATTCTTTTTCAATTGCGTAAAAAAAAATACATAGAAGTTTTAATTTCAATTAATAAATAATAATTTATTATATTTTTTTTATAATAGTTTATAATAAATTAATAATTAAACTCAATTAATAGTAAGTTTGATTCAGTATTTAAAAAATAATTTAATTAAAAATTAAAAATCTTTCAATTAAACTTTTATTAATAAATGGTGTAACTTTATAAAACAAAAACAGTTTTCATAAATATTTTTTTTTCTAAATAGTTGAATAAAAATTTTAGTAAAATAATTGAAAAAGACATAATCCAAGTTTGAATCCTTTATCTCAAAAGGTTCTTGGCTTGTATAATTTAAGTGGGAGACATAGTGTTAAAACGCATTTCCACAACAAATAATTTCCATGAAATTTATTGCTTCAAAGACAGAATTTGAAAACAGACCCAAATAAAAAATATATATATATTCCTGTTTTAAGTAAGATTTAACCACGACTTAAACATAATTTTAAGGAGGAAAAAGCAGAGAAATTTGTAATGCAATAAATAATTTTTTTTTAAAAATTTGAAGATTTTTGTGTCCCGGCATCCTTAAGTGCTACGGAATTTCTTTCTCCTAAATATGAATTACGTTTTCCTTTTTTGTGTACTTGAAAATCATGTATATATACAGACCAATTTGACAAATTTGCCTCTGTATTATACAGATTTCTTTTAAATAATTTTAAGTAATCATAATAATTATTAAAAAATCCTATATCTGAATTAAATTCTTATAATAGAATCTTAGCATAAAAAGGTCTAACCAGATAAATATTTGATTTATACACGCCCGAATAATTGCTAAAAGAAAATCTTTCAACATCTAGTAATAGCAGACAAGCTATTATAGATGTATTCAGTTATCTGCCATTACACAGCCGTGTTAATCATCCGCTGCATTGCAATAGCACTCCAAATGCAGATACGGGAATCCATTCTGTATCTATTCATAAATTATACATGTGTATGCAAGAGTTCTAATGTAGCATGCTGTTTAGACACCATTTCCATAAAACGAGATTCAAAACAGCCATATAGTTCTGAACAGAAACGAGTCGGTTTTCCATCATGCATATGTGGCAGTCAGAGATTTCAACCTAAACTGCCGAATATGAAAATTTATGAAAATTTGTGTTTATAAACATGTTTAAGATTAATTGAAAAGAATGACGTTCTTCGGAGGAAATTGTTAATACTCTCCATTAGTTACTTACAAGTAGTATTAACTATGTAGATTATTAATAGGGTAACTAACGGTGTTAAAGCTATGTAGAGTTTTAACAATGTTAATACTCTACATAGTTAGATTATTATAGTAATCTAACTAGATATAATTATATGTATATATACATATATACATAATTTTCAAATCGAAATTAAAGTAAAACAATTGAAAAAGACATATTCCAAGGTTGAAACTTTAATTTCCAACGGATATTGACTTATATAATTTAAATGGGAGATATGGTGTAAAAACCCACCATAAAAAACAGATTTTCTCAATACTTAATTTCCATGAAGTTTATTGCTTAAAAATTAGATTTTGGAAACAGAGAAAAAAAACCTGTTTTAAGTACGATAGAAACAAGGCTTAAACGTCATTTAAATCAGAAAAAACAGAGTGATTTTTAAAGCAATAACAACTTTTTAGAAAATTTGAAGATATTTGAGTTCATGTTCCTCTTAAATCTTGGAAATCTTGGATCCGTTTCTTTAAAAAGTGGTTTACATTTTTTTATTTGCGTGTCCCTTATCATTCCTCTGACTCTGTTTACAGAATAAGTGAATGTCAAGCATACATACAGAAAGAGACGTATTTGAATGTTTATGCCTCTGTATTATACACATTTCTTAAAAAAATTAAGTTATCGTAGTAATTTCAATAATTCTGTCTTGAAATTAACTGTTTATAATAGAAATTTATTATAAAAAGATCTAACTAGCTAATTATTTCATTTATTACACGCCCGAACAATTGCTAAAAGATAATCTTTCAACATCTAGTAATAGCAGACAAGCTATTATAGATGTATTCAATTATCTGCCATTACACAGTCGTGTTAATCATCCGCTGCACTGCAATAGCTCTCCAAATGCAGATACGGGAATCCATTCTGTATGCACTCATGAATTATACATGTGTATGCCGATGTTCTAATGTAGCAGTGCTGTTTAAACCCTATTTCCATAAAACGAGATTCAAAACAGTCATATAGTTCTGAACAACAAGGAGTTCATGCATTATGTGGCAGTGAGAGATTTAAACCTAAAGGACAGAGTATGAAAATTTTTGTTCATAAACATGTTGAAATAAATTGAAAAGGCGGACTTTTTCGGAGGAAATTGCTAATAAAAACAGGAGAGTTATATCTAGTTATATTATTATATAATATTTTCAAATTTGCTGAATCAAAATTAAAGTAAAACAATTAAAAAAGACATGCTCAAAGTTTGAACTATTTATTTGTGACGATTCTTGAATTGTATAATTTATATAAAATACATAGCGTAAAAGCCAATCATAAAGAAAAACGCATTCTTTCAAGAAGTAATTTTCATGAAGTTTATTGCGTGAAAACAGAAAAAAGAGAAAAAACCGTGATTTATGCGTCATTTTAAGCAGGAAAAGCAATAAAGATTTTTAATTCAATAAAAATTTCTTAGTAAGTTTGGAAATTTTGTGTATCAGACTCCCTTAAGTCAATGGAATACCTTTCTTCGAAAAGTGGGACGGTTTTGTTTTTCTTCTATGGACTTTATTATTTCTCTGTTTTCAGAATAAGTCAAAATCATACATATATACAGGAATAGCCCAATTTGAATGTTAATGTCTCTATATAATACAGATTTCTTAAAAAAAAGTCTAGAATAATTTTGATAATTATTAAATAATCTTATGTCTGGACTAAATTCTTATAATAGAAATTCATCATAAAAAGGTCTAACTAACTAATTTTTTGATTTATTACATGCCCAAATAATTGCTAAAAGATTATGTTTCAACATCTAGTAATAGCAGACAAGCTATTATAGATGCATTCAGTTATCATCTGCCATTACACAGTCGTGTTAATCATCCGCTGCATTGCGATGGCTCTCCAAATGGAGATACGGGAATCCATTCTGTATGTATTCATGAATTACACATATGTATGCGTGGATTCTAATGTGCCAGTGCTGTTTAAACCCTATTTCCACAAAAGGAGATTCCGAACAGTCGTATAGCTCTGAACAACAAGGAGTAGGTTTTCGATCATGTATCAGTCAGAGATTTGAACCTAAATGACAGAATATGAAATTTTGTGTTCATAAACTGTTTTTTGATAAATTGAAAAGACTGAAATTTTCCACAGAAATTTGCTTTGGCAGAACTGTTATTTTTATTTACATTAGAAATGTTTTCAGATTCTTTTAAACAAAAGATGTTCGTTGCATGTTATATGTTGAATGTAATAAAGTTATTACATTATGAGTGAAAAATAATATTTTCATGCTGTAATATAATTTATCTGTTTCTTTTTTTGTATAAACATTGAAGAATTTAAATCGTTATTGTAAAACAATATTTTTATATTTGGACACAATTTATTAAGCCATTTATAACTCATTCCAACATAGTTGAAAAATATTTATGAGTTTAAATTATCTATCAATAACCTGTCTGTATAGTAACTCTGGAAAATATATTCGTATTGTCATGTATGTTATACATGTTGATATGGTTTACTGTGACGAATTTGTTTTATTAAATGGACCGTGTAATAAGTTTAGCTCATTTATAGGTACTTTAAAAGAATTCCCATTAATGTGCATTTCTGAAATCATACTTTCTGTGGAATATGAGCAAACCAATTATAAATAACTTACAGGGTCACACAAAAGAATTTCCTTTAATATACCTTTCTGAAATGACACTTTCTGTAGAATATGAGCAAATCAATTATAAATAATTTACAGTGTCAGACAACAGAACTTCAATTAACGCGCATTTATGTAACTAAGCAATCTGTAGAACATAAACAAATCAGCCATAACTAATTTACTGGCTCACACAAAAGAAATCTCTTATTTAATAATCTACAATGAAGAATATTTTGTAGCATATTTTTATGATGTTACTCTATCTGAAATAGAAGGAAATTTATGTATATTATTTAAGTGTATTATAAGTTTATTACTATAGAATTTACGTATGTACCAGTTATCATTCATTTACAGGGGTGCAGAAAATCTAAATTAGACTATTATCTATGAGCTATAAATGCTGAAAGTTAATTTTCGGTTGCAGTGCATAAATTTATCTCAGTATCTGCATACGATGAGATTTGCAAAAAGTCTATAGCTCATATACAGGGATAAAAAATGTAACTGAATATTGACATTTTATATGATGTTTTGTTTCGTGTAGTTGAAAAGTGTTAGCTTTTTTATACATATGTAAGATATTAAAGTAGTCGTGCAAATAAGTGTAAAGATCTGGAAAAAAAGTATAATTTCAATAGGATGACTAATCATGTTAAAGAAACAGCATAAGAATGAAATTAAACAATATAATATAATAATATAAAGAACATAATAAATATAAAATAAGATAATATAAAATAATTAAATATAAAAAGATATAATAGATAGTGACCTGCTAAAGCAAAAATCGGTCCATATTAGGAGGTTATACTGTAAAAATTATTACGCTTTATTATGTTATTGTTTTTATCAATTGAAAATTCATTATATATATATATATATATATATATATATATATATATTACAAAACATCTTTTGTTCGCGCTTAAAAACAGCTGAAAAATATATTGCTGGTTTTTTTTTTTTTAAGTTAAAGAAACTACCGGGTGATCCAGAAATTTCGGGAGTTTTAAAAAGTTAATAATTAGGAAACTATGTATAATACAAAGGTTCTGTTTTCAGATATATGCTCAGAAACATGTGGGATTTTTGTTTAGAATGATTTTTTAAAAATATATATAGTTACCATTTTTAGCAACAGGTGGCGCTGTTGTATAAGACTGAATGTATCTATACCATGCGTTATATAGACACATGAGTTCATTGCGAAACTTCTTTTCTATGATATTGATGAGATTTCGTTTTAAGGTTGGTTTATGTTCAAACATTTTTTGTAAGGTAAATGAAATTGCATTGTAAGGGAAATTTGATACAAAATTTCATGAGCAACTGCAGTGTTTAGACATTGTCTAGACTATGTTTAGACACATCTTTGCATGCCTCGTTGTTTTCATATCGTACAATACGTCAAGTTAAAACTGCAAAAGAATCGATGGCCATTGCAAATGTGAAATGAATGATATGGTAAGCAAGGTTTGAGAAAAAGGCTCATTGGAAGATCGTAATAGAAGCAAGAGATCCCAAATGTCTATTACAATCGTAAATTAGGTAGGATTCTATGCCAATACTCTGTAGAAATCACCAGTTCATGGTGAGTGCAGTAAACTTGTGATATCACGCTGAACTGAAATTTTCTGGAATTTCTTTCTGCTCTGAGGATACTGTGCACGCTGTTTTGCATCGGCTCACGGCGGTACTTATAAGCCATGAGCGTCATGATTAAACTTTGTAACCCTTGGACACTAATTCGTTCTTTTAAATGAGCTGTATCATACTATAAAAACGATACTATCAATTTTAGCGCCACCTGCTGTCAAAAAGTGCAACTAACATAGTATGGTTTTTTCATCGGAAAAACAAATCCCACAAGTTTCTCAGCATTTCTGTGAAAACCGCGTACTTCTATCGCTTATGGTTTTCTAATTATTAGCATTTCAAAAGTCCCGGGACTTCTGGATCACCCGGTACATTTTCTAAGAGTGTAGGATATGATGTAATGGTGTTTGTGATGAACTACTTGGAAAAAAAATTACTAATCATACATAAAAATAAAGGGCATTTTTAATTTATAATCACTATGTTTCATTGAAAAAAGCATTACGTATATGGAAGAAAATTGTATTTACTTTAATTCACAGAAGAGAAAGCATATATTTTATCATAATTAAACATATTTTAAATCTTTGTTAACGTTTTTCCTTGTTAAATATGTAAAACAAATCACAAGTTAGATTCAATTAAATTTAATTAACATATTTTCTTAATTAGAAAACATAACCAGAATTAAAAAAAGAAAAAGAAATTACATTTCCTTTATTAAAACACACACTGACAAAAAATGCAAATAATTAAATATATAAGACTTAGTGCAAATTTTCTCATGATACAATTTTCTCAAGCACAAGAAAATGAAAACTTTCAAAAAAGACTCTCTGATAACATAAGGAAAATATAATCTGATATTTTAAAGCTTTAATAAGTAAAATAAAAATAAAAAAAATCTGTGGACGCATTTTAACTTGAAAAATTCTTACGGTATATAGCGTACAATATTTTTAAATTCGTGGTACATGACAACTAAATTTAAAATTAATTAACATATTTTCCTCATTTAAAAGCATAAGCATGATCTTTAAAAGAAAAAAAAAATAAAATCATTCATAGTTTCTTAAAATCTAAAGAAAATATAGCTAATTAAATATTTAAGACTGCATGAAAAATTTCTTGCAAAACTATTTTCCAAGCAGAAGAAAATAATGATGATAATAATGATGATGATGATGATGGTAGTAATTATATTAATAATATTAATAATGATAATAATAATAATAATAATATAAAGTATCTGTCAAAATAATGAAAATAGAATTTGACACTTTAAAATTTATTAAGTAAAAAAAAAAATCTTTCAGCGACATTTTAAATAGTAAAAATCCTACAGTATATAACAGTACATTACAATTATGATAAATTACATTTAATATAATTTATCATGATTTTCAAATTTAAAAACAAAACCTCGACTTTAAAAGACAAAATAAAAATTCTTTATGTTTTTTTTTTCTTTTTCTTAAAATCTAACTCATCTAAAAAATAAATAATTAAATATTTAGGACTGCCTGAAAATTTTTTCTAAAACTATTTTCTCAAGCACAAGAAAATGAAAATGTTCAAAAACTACTAGCTGGCAAAATAACAGAAATGGAATTTGATATTTTTAAGCTTTAATAAGTAAAATAAACAGGAAAAAAAATCTGCTGAAGACATTTTAACTTTCTTGAAGTTTAAATGAATTTTGCTTAGTTTTTACCAATTGGGAGTTAGAAACAAGCATAGAAAAATACTTATTTTAGAAGGGAAACCCCATAAAAACCACACAACTATCATTTCTGCTTTGCTCCTTCTGTTTTTATTTGAAATTGGATCTGAGTTTGAAAAACAGAAAGAAAAAAATATATTAGAATATAAATTCAAATGCATCTAGGTTTCTTTTTCTTTTGCAGCTTCTACAATGAATTTCAGTTCTTTGGATGTAGAAAAACAAAAAGGTTTCATTTTCATTGATAAAACTAGTTTGCCATGTAATAAAAGTATGCTGCTAAATAAAATTTCTTCAAAAGGTATTGAAATTTGTAATGCTCTTTTTTTTCCTATCCGAATATTATTTTCATAAAAATATGAGGCATATGCTTTTATTTGCTAAAGGGGGAAAATAGATTTTTTTTTCATTTTATTTTTTTTCTCCCAAAAGCGTTGTTATTTGAGCACTGGAAAAGATCGCATATTTTGATGCATCTTATATTCTTTCCACAATTTTCCAATATTGATTTTAGGAAGCTTCATATGAAAATTCATTTTTGTTTAATAAAGAAGAACACTGAAGCATTATAAAGTTCAAAAGCAATCTCCGATATACAACCTGAAAAACGTATTTAATGCATTTAATAATTTGAAAGTTTTCAATATTTTATGTCATGCTGTATGTAGTCCTCTAAAGAATTTTCGGTTGATGTAATATGTAAGCAATTTAGCTTTGTATACAACTGTCAAAATTAAACAGATGAAAGAGATATTTGTAAAAATACATTCTACACCATTCTTTGGGTACACTTTTACATTTTTTGCGATTTAACTTAACATGAGTAATACATATATTACCAAAAAAATATTCTCTTACAGATAAAAATCAATATATTCACTAACTATTTACAAATTACATATATAAAAATGATGTACATCTGGAAAATCACATTATTTCATTTTATACAAAAAATATTTTTGCATTAAACATTATTTTCCATGAATACTTAATACGTGAATTTTTCACACTGTTACTGAGCGTAGAACAGACTGAGTGAAAAATGCCCAAGGCGGGGATAGAACCCGGAATCCTTGGAATAGCGCTCCACGTACTCTACCATTTAAGATACGAGGACGATGTCCAGCTTAGCATTTTTCACTTCATATGATGGCAAGGTTGCAATTCGTAGCACGGGATGGAACCGACTTCATGAGCACACAGTTATGCGGCGCAACATGAGATAAAAACATTCCCAGCATCAGTCAATCACATTTTTCTTCAATTAATTTTCAGCAGTGAAATTACACCTGGAATTCTTGAATATTTAATACGTGAATTTTTCACATTGCTTCTAAGCGTAGAACCAACTGAGAGAAAAATATTCATGCCAGGGATAGAACACGGAACCTTTGGAAATATATATATATATATGTATGTATATATTATATGTATATGTTTATATATATATATGTGTGTGTGTTTGTGTGTGTGTAATTTCCATATAAATATAGCATTTAATTAATCTTCAGCAGTAAAATTAAGCTAAAAAATTATTGAATTTTAAATAGATGAAAATTTTCACATTGCTAACTCAGCGCAAACTGACAGAGTTACAAATATCCAAACCAGGAATCGAAACAATGTTCTACCACTAAACTATGAGGACAATGCCCAGTTTGACACATCTCGCTCTTAAATGTAGATAAGGCTAGAAGATTTTGTGTGCTTATGATGACTAGTCTATCTTGCTTGCAGTTCCAGTTTAAAAATAACCAACCTACGTTTAATAATGAGAGATGCCAGTGGGTATACTCTTTGTTGTCCAAGGAACCGTATTTGATTTTGGCCTTGGCCATTTTTCACTCTAATCGTTTATGGTTAATTAGCAATGTGAAAAAATCACGTTTATAATATTCGTTACTTTTACTTTCATGCTCATATTTTAATTAGAATGTCTATAAAAAATAAAAATTTAAATGGTCATTCGTTTTTTATTGTTACTGAATTATTCACTGAAACTTAATTTTACATCTTTATTTGGTGTCACGCATTTAAGGAGTTGTTTTGAAAATGATTAATTTAAATATAATTTTGAAATCAAACTCTGAAGTCGATTCACTTATTGACCATGACATTAATAGCTTTTTCTTACTGTAAAATAAATATTTAATGTTATTTTACGAACATTCTTTTTTCCCAAAAGTTTTTCAATTTCTAATAATAGAATATATCAATTTCTAATAATAGAATTGTAACAATTTTATTTAAAATAGCACCAAATTATTAAGTAAAAGTTAATCAGATGTTATTTAAAACGGCCGAGATCTTTTTATTTAAAGATTAAAAAAAATATATCAAAATATGAAAATGAAATGAAAAAAGTTGTTAATTTTTGTAAAGTTTTATTTATTTCAGTATGATTATTTAGTTTTGCTTTTGTAACAATAAAATTAATTTAAAAAACATTAAAAATATATTTTGTCATGTCTCCATATTGTATCGTTTTATCAAAAGATAATTAAAGATAGAAATAAAGGTAATAATTTTCAATAATTTCACATCAGTATTTTCATTAACAAATTCAAATAATATTTATATTCGTTTAAATATTCATTTCACATGTTACAGTGGTTCTGAGATTAAATTGTCTAAGAATCGCTTGAAAAAGAAAAAAAAATAATCTTGTTTTAATCTGTCATCCGTGAAGCATCATCTTCCCACTTATATTATTTATTTTATTTTCTTAAACAAAACAGTTTCTTACGACACCCCATTGATTAAATAGTATACCTCAATGAATGACATTCTAAGAAAACCGCTGATATAATCCCTTAATAGAGTTTAACCCGCAGGACCAGAAACACAATTAAGTCTTTTCTGAAGTTTTCTCTCATTATTTTCATTTTCCTTAGCGACATGTCACCCTTAAAACAAACTTGACTGGCATTGCCAGTAAGTTTTTTTACACGGTATGTCGTTAAGTTATTAACAGCGTTGTCATATCTGCGAGAGATATTTAAAAGACAATTACTTCGAATATATTTTTAGATGTTAATCGGGAAAAAGCATTAATGTATTAGCTAATGTTTTTCAGAAACAAAGAATTGAATAAATAAAGATAAGCTCAATATTATTTCAATGTCATTTTCTGTATTTTTTGTTCATTTCACATATTCCAAATGTTTAATATATATTGAAAATAATGCAGAAAATTCAAATATTTTCAATAGCCCGAATATTTATTTATTTTTTTCAATTTTCTGTTCCAAAGATTGGAATTCATTTTATGAAAATATTTAAGCGAGTATTTTGTTTATTTGGGTCTGTTATATGAAATTTTACGACACTATGTAATAAGCAATTGATAATTAAAAATTAATGCAATAAATAATAACATAATTTATAATATTAGAAAATCTTTTAGGCAAATTTATTTTAAAGAAAACAGAATTTTTAAATCAATTACAAGAAGATCAAGAAAATCAAGGATATGTCTTTAAGTAAAGCTTCTTGAAAATTACATATTTAAAAGAAATGAAAATATGAAAATGAAAATTGAGTATAAGAATGAAACAATTAATAAAAGTTTTAAAAGTTTCATTTATTTCAATATGATTTTTTTTTAGTTTTGTTTTCCTAACAAAAGAAATTATTCGAAAACATTTAAAGAAAATATTTTTATATATTCCTATTGTATCATTTTATCCCTTTTAATATTTTTTTCAGTAGTTTTACATCAGTATTTTGTCTGTAAAATTCAAATGAAACTAAAAGTATTTTTCTATTATTCATTTCACATGATACATTGATTCTGAAATTCAAATGTGTAAGAATCACTTTTTTAAGTTTTTGTTTTCCTAGCAAAGGAATTAATTCAAAAACATTTAAAGAAATTATTTTTTATATCTTCCTATTGTATAGTTTTATAACTTCTAATATTTTTTCTGTAATTTTACAACATTATTTTGTATAAAAAATGAAATTAAATTAACGGTATTTTTTTATATACATTTCACATGATAAATTGATTCTGAAATTCAATTGTCTAAAAATCTGTCTTTAGAAAAAGTTATTCTTGTTTTAATCTGTCATCCATGTAGAGCGACATCTTCTCACTAATATATATTTTTTTATTTTATCTATTAAACAAAAACACTTTCTTAAGACACCCCACTGATTAAAAGAGTATGTCTCAATAAATGACGTTCGAAGGAAATCGCTGATATAATCTCTTAATCGAGTTTAACCCGCAGGACGAGAAAATCATTTAAGTCCATGCAAAAAGCAATCTCCCATTTTCTCTTTTTATTTTTATTTTTATTTTTAATAGCGACATGTCAAACGCAAAACAAACTTGACTGGCATTGTCAGGAAGATTTTTTTAACATGGTCTATCGTTAAGTTATTAACGGCAATGTCATATCTGCGAGTAATTACTTCGAATATATTTTCTGATCTTAATCGGGAAAGAAACATTAATGCAGTAGCAAATATTTAAAAAAAAACAATGAATATATAAAGATAAGCAAAAGATTGTTTCAATAATATTATCTGTAATTTATGTTATTTTCACATATATTTAAAATGGTCAAGATACTGAAAAAGAAATTCATTCAAAATTATTGTCTATTTTGATATTCCAAAGGATGGGATTCTTTTTATAAAACTGTTTTAGCGAATATTTTGTTTATTTGACAATATTATATATAAAGTTTTACAATATTAAGTAATAACGAATTAATAATAAAAAAAACCATAAATAATAACAGAATTTGAAATAACAGAATATCTTTTTACGAAATTTATTTTAAAGAAAATAAATTAAATAAAAGCTAACGCCGGGTATATATATATGCGTGTATATGTATATTTAGTACAGCCACTTTAAAATTAAAGCTTTTCAAATGCATATCAAAAATTTAAAATGAAAACGTGATATAAGGATGAAAAAAGTTGTAATTTTCTTTAATTTTATTTATTTCAATATCATTATTTAGTTTTGTTTTCTTCAATAGAATTAGTTTATAAAAAAAAAAAATTATTATATATATATATATTGGTATTGTACGCTTTATCCTTTCTAATTTTATTCAATAATTTTACATTGGTATTTGGATTAGAAAATTCAAATGAAATTAAAAGTACTTTTTTTAGTGAAATTCATTTTTTAGAAATCTCTCTTAATGAAAAAAAAAATCGGTCATCCGTGTGAAGCAGTCATATTCTCACGTTTATTATTATTATTTTTTTTAAGACACCCCATTGATTAAAAGAGTATGCCTAATGGATGATGCTCTAAGGAAACCGCTAATAAATTCGGTTAATCGAGTTTAACCCTTTAAGCGTCCTGCAGAATTTTGCATGCAAGTTTAATGATACAAAAAATAAGAGCTACCGAATATATTGATATGGGAATTTGCATTTTATAAACTTAGATATTTATTTATCATATGCAATTCAAAAAATTAACATTAATATAAATTTTGAGTTAAATAAGCCTTTGAATCCAAAAACTATGTGACGGAAAAACCCGGTTAGGCTGCTTAAAGGGTTGACCCACAGGACCAGAAATACAGTTAAGTCTATCCTAAAGCACTCACCCATTTTCTCTTTTTATTTTTATTTTTCTTAGAGACATATTAAACTCTAAACAAACTTGACTGGCATTGTCAGTAAGTTTTTAACACAATCTGTCGTTAAGTTATTAACAGCGTTGTCATATCAGGGAGAGATTTTTAAAAGACAATTACTTCGAATATTTTTAGATCTTAAGTGGGAAGAAGCATTAATGTATTAGCAAATATTTTTTTAGAAAAAATGAAATAAATAAATAAATAAAGTATAAATTTATTTCAATTCCTTTTTTTGTTATATTTATTCCTTTCACATATGCTTTAAATGATTAAAACACTGAACAAAATGCAAAAAATGTAGAAAGATTTTTAATATTTTAAATAGTTTGAATATTTAACTTTTCAGTTTGATATTCCAAAGCATGGGATTCATTTTATAAAACTATTTTAGAGAGTATTTTGTTTATTTGACAGTATTACATAACATTAAGAAATAAAAAATTAATAATTAGAAAATAAAACCGTAAGTAATAATAGAATTTGTAATAATAGACATTTTTTTAACAAGTTTGTTTTAAAGAAAAGAAAATTTTAATTAAAAAATTTATCAGGTATTTTTTTAGTGCACTCTGATTAAAGTTAAAGGTTTTCAAATAAATATGAAAATATAAATTTGACATAAGAATGAGAAATGTTGTAAATTTTTGTTTCCCTAGCAATACAATTAATTTAAAAGTCATTTAAAAAATTATTTTTTTATATATCGGAATTTGTATCGTTTTATCCTTTCTAATTTAATTAAATAATTCCACATCAGTATTTTGATTAAAAAACTCAAATAAAATTAAATGATTTTTTTTTAATATTCAATTTATATGTTACAGTGGTTCTGAGATGCAATTGTCTAAAAATCTCTTTAAAAAATAAAAATATGCTTTATCTTGCTTTAATTAATATCAGTTAGAAGTATCAACATCTTATTTATATTATTTATTTTATTTTCTTAAACAGAACCCTTTTCTAAGATACCCTTATTAAAGACTACACTACTTATTAAAGACTAATTCTTAATGAATGACGTCCTAAGGAAACCGCTGATATAATCTCTTAATCGAGTTTAACCCGCAGGACGACAAAAACATTTCAGTCTAAGGCAGAGCACTTTCTCATTTTCTCTTTATATTTTTATTGTTCTTAGCGACATGTCAAACACAATAAACTTGACTGGCATTGTCAGTAAGTTTTTTAACACGGTCGGCCGTTAAGGTATTAACGACATCGTCGTTTCAGCAAGATATTTTAAAAGGCAATTACTTTGAATACATTTTTAGAACTTAATTGGAACTTAACCGGTTTGTAAAGCATTAATGTAGTAAAAAATATATTTTTAGGAAAATGAAAAGTTTACATAAAGATGAGCATAAGATTATTTCAGTACCATTTTCTGTAATTTTTTCACATATATTTCAATAGATTAAAATACTGAAAGAAACACGCAGAAATATTTTAACATTTTAAATAGTTTGAATAGTTATTCATTCAGTTTCATATTCCAAAGCAAATAATTAATTTTATAAAAAAAATATCGAATATTTTTTTAGCATTATATGAAGTTTTTCAACATTAAGTAATTACTAATTAGTGATTGAAAAATAATATCCTGAAGAATTTCAAGACTTTTTTTCATTAAGAAGAATATAAAAAAATTTCTTTAATGGAAATTTAAAAAAAAATTAAATTGCTTACCAGATTATAAAATGTTCAAAATATTTTTACCCTTAGTTTATTATTTGAAATTTCATTAGAAATATTAATATAAATGTACTTTAAATAACTTCAAAACTTGCGCTATTTTAGATTTATTTCTGAATGAATCCTATTATAAATAAAAGAAAATTATTGTACTTTTAAAGTAATATAGTTGAATTAGATTTTGTTGTAAAAAATAAGTTTTGAAGATTTCCACTGTTAAAAGACTTGTCTTAAAAACATCGACAAAGAAAATTTTTATGCTAAGTCTCTATTGAATTTAAATCATAAAAATAAAAAAATAAACCCGCCTATGCAAAAACATTCACTGCGTCTTATTTTATTTTATTTATTTCATTTTTGCTTATTCAGCGTTGTAGCAAACTTACAACAAACTGAACGTGTATTGTAAATAATTTCTTTTATTACAATCAGTAGACATTTTATTTAAATGGTACATTGAAAAGTGATTACGTGTACGAATTAAGCTTCAGGGAATTTAAATTTTGTACAAAAAATTTACATTAAAATGTTAATTCCTAGTGTTTATGTATTTAAATTTATAAAATTATTACTATAAGACATTTTATAAAGTAATGTAGTTCGTCACGTTTTCGTGATTTTTCATGATAGTATATTTATAATAATTTTATTAGAATGCAATTTGAATTATTCAATTTAAATATTATTCTTAATCTGATTTTTAATATTTAATGCAGATCACATAAAAAATCTTTTATTTAACACGTCAAAGTATGTAATGGTTCTTATTTTCAAATGTTTAATGTAATTTTAGTTGGGAAATGAAAAGAAACTCTTCAGAGACTTTACTGATTAAAGACTTTATCTTAGTGAATGACGTGCTAAAAACTGCTGATATAATCTCTTAATCGAGTTTAACCCGCAAGACGAGAATGACATTTAAGTGAATGGGAAGGCACGTTGTAATTTTCTTCTAATTAATTTTCCTTATTGTTCAGAGATGTGTCAAATACGCGGCAATGTTGGCTGGCATTTTCTGTGAATTCTTAATAAACGTTGCGTCGATAAATTATTATGGACGCTGCCCGAATTGCAAGGCATGTGTAATATAATTAAAAAAAGACAGATAGTTACATTCTAGATACCTTTTCTAACTGTATGCTATACATAAAATCGCGTAACAAAGGGCTTTTAAAGGAAATAAATTTTATCAAAATAATGCACATGATTAATGACACTATTTTTTTTTTAATTTTTTATTTAATTTTTTATTACATAATCTTTGCATTCTTTTCCTGTTAAAGCGTTTGTACAAAAAAAAAAAAAAAAAAAAAAAATAGCAGCTAGATGAAATAATTTCTAAATCAAATTTCAATCACAAATGACGAAATATGCACAAAATTATGTTAAAGACCTTTTTCTAATTACTTCTCCTTAAATTTTCTCTAAAAATGCATAAGTTAGGAATCACTGAGGTAATTCATTTCATCAAATTTTCTTAATCTTTCGCATTACTATATTCATTCATTATAAGTTTATTCGAATACAATTTTAAATAATCAAATATTATTCATAATTTAATTTTTAATGTATTAAAAATCCTTTTTTTAGCATTTAAATGTATGTAATAGTTTTTCAAATGTTTAGTTTGATTTCAATTGGGAAATGAAAAGAAACTCTTCAGGCACTTTAATGATTAAACACTTTATCTCAGTGAATGACGTGCTAGAAATTGCTGATATAATCTCTTAACTTAGTTTAATCGAGCGACAATTTCGTATTTCGACAATTTGTAATCGAGAATGACATTTAAGTCATTGCGAAAGAACGTTGTAATTTTCTCCAAATTATTTTTCCTTATTTTTCAGAGATGTGTCAAATCTACAGTAAACTTGACTGGAATTGTCAATAAATTCTTAATAAATGGTGTGTAGGTAAGTTATTATGGACGCTGCCAGAACAGCAAGTCATATCTAATATAAATTTAAAAAATACATTTAGTTACATTCTAGATATCTTTTCTAACTGTATGCTATGCATAAAATCGCGTAATGGCTTATAAAGAAAAGACATTTAATCAAAATAACGTACATGATGAATATTTCTATTTTTTATATTTTATTTAAATTTTTACTATCTAATCTTCAAATTTTTAACATACCCCAAAATATTTTAAATTTTTAAGCATTTCTATATTTAGTCTTTATAACTTCAAAATTAATTGTTAAAACCTGGTAATTATTCATTGTTATTTTCAGAAATTGTTATCAAGTTTTTCAACATGATGTGTTAAATGCATGATGATGAATACATTTTCGTAAAAAATTTAAACTTTTAGTATGGATAAATGTCTTTCTAAATCAAATTTCGAATTTGTTTAATACTATAAATAAACAATATTCTCACGAAACACATATGCATGATACGTATTTTCACAACTTACTGTTCGTGATTTAAAATAAATAAATAAAACGACTACATTTAGAAGCACGTTTTTAAATGTTGACATCAGATTAGGATTTTTAGCTTTGTAAATCACACTAAATATTTTTTTTTCTTGTTTTAATATCAAACGCGAGAATCATTATCTTTTATGGTATTTATTGTAATTTTAATTCATAAAAAGAGAGAGCAATCTATTTATTAGAGTGTCTGCACCAAAGAAACTGATGAAATAACCTTTTCATAAAATTTAAACTGCAAGTGACAAAATATGCATAAGTTTATGCTAAAAGCTCTTTCTAATTTTCTCTCCTTAATTATTTTTTATTTTTCAACGATATATTTAAAGCACAATAAACTTGAATGGCACTGTCAATAACTCTTTTGGATTACTTATTTAATGACGTTGACACATCTCCAAGATATTTTTGGTGTTATTTTTAAAAGAACTAACACTTATTTGACATTTTTCTGGCTGTATATTTAGTAATGATAATTCATTAGCAAATCGTTAATCACAAATTTCACATCGTAAAAGAAAATATCCAGGATGTTTTTAAAGTTTTAGATGTTACAAATATCTTTGATGTATAACTCTCTTAAACTTTAAATTCGAAATAATTAAATTATTTCTGTTCTTTTTAACTTTTTCAAGCAGATAATAAGTTACGTCATTTAAACATACATTATTATTTATCAGACTTGCATCAATTTTACTTTCACTGAATTCAAAATGTCAAATTATTAAAATGTTTTTGAAATGTTTAGCTTAATATTAATTTTGAAATGAAAAGAAACTCTTCAGACACTTTACTGATTAAAGATTTTATCTTAGTGAATGACTTGCTAGAAACTGCTGATATAATATCTTAATCGAGTTTAACACGCTTGACGAGAATGACATTTAAGTGAATGCGAAGGCAGGTTGTAATTTTCTCCTAATTACTATATTTCCTTATTTTTCACAGATATGTCAAAAGTATAGTAAACTTAACTGGCATTGTCAATAAATTTTTAATAAACGGTGTGTAGATAAGTTATTATGGACGCTGCTAGAACTGGAAGGGATATTTAATTTAGATTAAAAAAAACATTCTAGATATCCTTCTTAACTGTATTCTACACCTAAAATCTGGTACCAAATGCTTTATAAAGAAAACAAATTTATTCAAAATAACTCATATGATTCATGTCTCTTTTTTTATATATTTTATTTAAATTTTTATGACTTAATCTTCACATTTTTAACAACCCAAAAAGTATTATAAGTTTTAAGCATTTCTATATTTGATAATTAAAGCTTCATAATTAATTATTAAAACCTGTTAAAAATTTATTTTGATTATCAGAAATTGTTATCAAGTTTTTCAACATGATGTATTAAAGGCATTATCATAATATATATACGTATAAATACACACATTTAATATATTTCAATTATTAAAAAACAAATTTCTAAAGAAAATTTTAAATTTGTTTAATGCAAAATAAGCAATCTTTCTAACAAAATACACATGCATGATACGTAATTTCACAACTTACTGTGTGTTGTTTAAAATGAATACATAAATAAATAAAAAGACGAAATTTAAAAGCCCATTTTGAAATGTTTACTTCTGATATTGATTTTTAACTCTGTGTGAATCTAACTGAAATATTCCATCTTGTTTTAACATCAAACGCGAAAGTCATTATCTTCTATCATATTTAATATAATTTTAGTTTGTAAAAAAATAAACAAATAAATAAATAAATAAAGCTCTCTATTGATTAACGTGTTTGCACCAAAGAAATTGATGAAATAACCTCTTAATCAAATTTAAACCGAAAGTGAGGAAACATGCATAAGATTATGCTAAAAGCCGTTTCTAATTTTCTCTCCTTAAATATTCCTTGTTTTTTCAACGAGCTGTTTAACGCACAATAAACTAGACTGGCACTGTCAATAACTCTTTTGGATTACTTATTTAATGATTTTTTCACATAAGATATTTTTGGTGTTATTTTTAAAAGAACTATTACTTATTTGATATTTTTCTATACGTATCTTTAGTAATTATAATCTATTAACAAATCGTTATGCAGAAATTTCGCATATGCAAAAAAAAAAAAAAAAAAAAAAAAAAAAAAAAAAACTTACCAGGATTTTTGTTTTACATGTGACAAATATTTTTCGAGCATATTTCTCTAACGTTAAATTCGAAATAAACAAATTATTTGAGTTCTTTTAAGCTTTTTCAAGCGGATAATATGCTACTTCAATTAAAAATACATTATAATTTATCATACCTGTATCAATATTTCTTTCAATAAATTCATCATGTCAAAGCATGTAAATGTTTTAAAATGTTTAGTTTAATTTTAGTTTGCAAATGAAAAAAAATAAAAAACTCTTCAGAGACTTAACTGATTAGAGACTTTATCTTAGTGAACGACGTGCTAGAAATTGCTGATATAATCTCTTAATCGAGTTTAACCCGCAAGGCAAGAAAGACATTTAAACGAATGCGAAGGCACGTTGTAATTTTTTTTTTTACTAATTATTTTTCCTTATTTTAAGATATATGTCAAAACTACAGTAAATTTAACTAGTATTGTCAGTATATTCTTAATAAACGATGTGTAGATAAGTTATTATGACGCTGCCAGAACTGGAAGGGATATTTAATATAAATTTTAAAAAAGACAGTTACATTCTAGATATCTTTTTATAATTGTATGCAATACATAAAATCACGTAACAAACTGTTTTGTATAGAAAACAAATTTAATCAAAATAACGCACATGATTAATGTCTCTATTATTTTTAAATATTTGTATTTAAATTTTGAATCCAAATGTTACATTTTTTGATTAAAACGTTTGTATGAAAAAAAAGAAAAAAAGAAAAAGAAAAAAAACCGATGCAATAATTTCTTAATTAAATGTTTAAACCGCAAAAAACAAAATGACAAAATACGTATGAAATACGTAAATGACAAAATACGTATAAAAATATGCTAACTTCCCCTTCTTATCTTTTCTTTTTAAATTTCCTCCTAAAATTCATAGGTCAGGAATCGATGAAGTAATGTATTTCGTCAAATTTTCTTATTATTTCACATCGCTATTTTCATTATAAATTTATTCGATTACGATCTTAAATATTCAATTTAAATATTATTCATAATCTGACTTTTAATGCATACTTTTTTTTTCTCTTTAACATGTCAAAGTGTGTAATGTTTTTGGAAATGTTTAGTTTAATTTTAGTTTGGAAATGAAAAAGAAACTCTTCAGACACTTTGCTGATTAAAGACTTTATCTCAGTGAATGACGTGCTAGAAATTGCTGATATAACCTCTTAATCGAGTTTAACCCGCTAGAAGAGAATGACATTTAAGTGAATGCGAAGGCACGATGTAATTTTCTCGTAATTATTTTTCCTTATTTTTCAGAGATATGTCAAATCTGCAGTAAACTTGACTGGCATTGTCAGTAACTTCTTAGTAAACGGTGTGTAGATAAGTTATTATGGATGCTGCCAGAATAGCAAGGCATATTTAATATAAATGTTAAAAATTCTTTTACATTCTAGAAATCTTTTCTATTGTATTTTATACATAAAATTGCCATTTGCAATATTTAACAAATAGATTATAAAAAAAAAACAAATTTAATTAAAATCAAGCTCAAGATTATTTTTGTCTATTTTATTTATATTTTTATTACCTAATCTTCAAATTTAATATATTAAAGTGATCGTACCAAGGAAAAAAAACCTAATGAAAAATTTTTTTAATAAAATTTAAACCGCAAATGACAAAATATTTATAAGATTATGCTAAAAGCCCTTTCAATTTTTTCCTTAAATTTCTTCCTAAAATTCTTATGTAAGGAATTACTGAAGTAATATATTTCGTCAAAGTTTCTTAATTTTTGACTTTATTATATTCATTATTATTTGATATATTCAACTCAAATATTATGGATAATGTAACTTTTAATGCATAAAAAATGTATTTCTAACATGTGAAAGTATGTAATGACTTTTGAAATAGTTTAATTCTAGTGTGGAAATTAAAAGAAACACTTCAGAAACTTTACTGATTAAAGACTTCATCTTAGTGAATGACGTATTAGAAATTGCTGATATAATCTCTTAATCGAGTTTAACCCGCTGGAGGAGATGACATTTAAGTGAATGCGAAGGGAAGTTGTAATTTTCTCCTAATTATTTTCCTTATTTTTCAGAGATATGTCAAATCTACAATAAACTTGACATTGGCATTATCTGTAAATTCTTAATAAACGGTGTGTAGATAAGTTATAATGGATGCTGCTAGAGTAGCAAGGCATATTTAATATTATTTTTAAAAATACAGTTATATTTTAGATACAGGTTGTCCAGCAAATAACACCCTGATTTGAAAATTAAATTTCTCAAAAACAAAGATCGATAGTAATATGCGGTAAACGGTTTTTTCATTAGGTAAGCTGTAAAAATCTAATACAAAAGTTTCGAACGGTAAATATTTTGAAAAGATTGTGTTCTGATTGCAATGAATGCTTTGATTTGATATTTTTCTTGCTTTAGATTGCTGCCAGAGAATGTGTTTTTCGGCTTAAAGTGCCATATTTCATAGTTTCTAATTAAATTTTTGAAGTTTCTACATTCTAAAAACTTACTTTGAAAAAGGTTTAAAATATTGCACTGTAAGCTGAAAATTATTTCTCTGCAGGCAATCTAAAACAAGAAAAATGTCAAATCAAAGCATTCTATGCAATCAGAACGCAAGTTTTTCAAAATATTCACTGTTTGAAATTTCTGTATAAGATTTTTACAGATTACTTAATGAAAAAACCGTTTACCGCATATTACTATCGATCTTTGTTTTTGAGAAATTTAATTTTGAAATCAGGGTATTATTTGCCGGACACACTGTATCTCTCCTAACTGTATGCTGTATATAAAATCGCGTAACTAAGGATTATAAAGAAAACAAATTAAATCAAAACAACACACAGTACTTATGTCTTTATTTTATTTTTTTAAATTTTTATTTAAATTTTAATTGCCTAATCTTCACTTTTTCTCGTTAAAACGTTTGTGCAAAAAAAAAAAAAGTGAAATAATTTTTTAATCAAATTTAAATCGCAAGTGACTAAATACAGACAAGATTAGGCTAAAAGCCTTTTTCTATTTTTTTCTTCTTAAATTTATTTGAGTGCATTTTTAAAAAAACATTCAATTTAAAATAGCAATAATGTAATTTGTTGAAAAAAAAAATCTTGTTAAAAAAATCTGTTCTTTAACATGCCAATATATGTAATTGTTTTTCAAATATTTAGTTTGATTGCTAGTTTGGAAATGAAATGAAACTCTTCAGACACGTTACTGATTAAAGACTTTATCTTAGTGAATGACTTGTTAGAAGCTGCTGATATAATCTCTTAATCGAGTTCAACCTGCTAGACGAGAATGACATTTAAACGAATGCGAGAGAACGTTGTAATTTTCTCCTAATTATTTTTGCTTATTTTTCAGAGATATGTCGAATCAACTTGACTGGCATTGTCAGCAAATTTTTATTAAACTGTGTGTAGATAAGTTATTATGTATACTGCTAGAGAATAAAGGCATATTTAAAATAATTTTTAAAAATACAGTTATATTTTAGATATATTTTCTAACTGTATGCTATACATAAAGTCGGGTAACTACATCAAAATAACGCACATGATTCATGTCTCTCTTTATTTATTTTTTTTGATAATTTTAAATTATTATTACCCAGTCTTCACATTAATAACATACCCAAAAACATTCCAAAATTTAAGCATTTCTATATTTAGTACTTAAATTTTCAGAATTAATTATTAAAACCTGTTAAATATTTATTGTGGTTATCAGAAAATTATCTACATGATGTATTAAAAGTATGATAATCATTTACATATAAATATAAATATTTAGTATATTTCAATCCTTAAGAAAGGTTTTCTAAAACAAATTTTAAGTTTGTTTTGAACTAAATAAACAATCTTCTCAAAAAATACATATGTATGATATGTATTCTCACAACTTACTGATTGTGGTTTAAAATAAATAAATAAATAAATAAAAAGACTAAAATCAGAAACACATTTTTAAAAGTTTACTTCTGATTCTGACTACTTCTGATACTAACTCTCAGTGAATCACTAAAAACTTTTTCCGTTAATTTTAATTTTAAACTGAGTAATCATTATCTTCCATCATACTTAAAATAATTTTGGATCATGTATAAAACAAATAGAGCACTCTATTGATTAAAGCGTTTGCACCAAAAAACTGATTTAATAATCTCTTAATCAATTTTAAACCGCAAGTGACGAAATATGGATAAGATTATGCTAAAAGTCCTTTCTAATTTTCTTTCCAGAAAGTTTCTTTGTTTTTTCAATCAGATGTTTAACGCCCAATAAACTTGACTGGAATTGTCAATAACTCTTTTAGATTACTTATTTAACGACATTGTCATATCTCCAAGAAATTTTTGGTGCCATTTTTAAAAGAAGTATTAATTATTTGATATTTTTCTGACTCAACCTTTAGTAATATTAATTTATCATTAAATCGTTAAGCAGAAATTTCACATCGAGGAAAAAAACACCTACATGTTTTTTTAAATAGTTTAAAATGTTACAAACATTTTTTGGAGTATAATTCTCAATTAAATTCAAACATTAAATTCGAAATAAACAAATTATTTGGGTTCTTTTTAACTTTTTCCTAACGGATATTATGTTACGTCAATTCAACTGATATTATTATTTATCATACTTCCATCAATTTTCCTTTCAAAGCAAAATAATGCAGATTAACTTTTTATCAATTGTTATGTTTATTGATTTGCATTACATAATATTTTGTAAATTTAAGTACAGATACATGTACACTTTTAATATAACAATAAATGCAAGAAAGTTTTACAAGCAGTTTTTAAAGTTATCTACGCAATAAATTTTCTGTACATTTTCAGTTGTAGTCACATTCAATTTATATAACAAATTAGATTTTTTAAAATTAAAATTTCAGAAATAATAGTGCTATTAAAAGTTTGTGTCTAAAAGTTTTCCTTAACAGTAACAAAAAAAAAACCTCTTGAAGTGGCGTCCCTGCACCCAAGAACGGGAATTCGTGATGTAAATAATCGTAGAAATAGTATTTTATTGTGGTTAATATCCCTTATGAAGGTGTTAATTAAAAAAAAGATAAGGGTTTTTTTCATTTTTGGAATGGTCATCACTTTTTTTTTAAGTTTTCGGAACTAAATATCTTAAATTTAAATTTCAGAAACAGATCCTCTCGCACTGATAAAATCGTTAATGATTTTTTTTTTAAAGTTGAAAGACTCATTGAAAAAATTGCACAGTACACTTAAAAAATGCTGTAGAAAAAATTGCACGCCATTACACCTTGCTAAATATGCCTAGTGTAATCTGTATTACAGATAATTTATGTAATTCGGTTCAAACCATATTAGATTTTTTTAGTAAACAATCTACGAAAAGCATCTTGATTAGTTCTATAATCAGATAATAGAAATTATATTATTACTGTATTAAGCATCTGAACAACTGAGAACGATAATCAAAGAGAAGGATAAACACTATCATGATAAAATGTTTATTTCAATAAATATATATTTTTTAAATTTTGCTTAGAAAATTTTGCAATATTTTGCATCATTTATTATTTTGAGCATTTTATTAAATTGTGAAACTGTGGTTATAAGTGAAACCGTGGGTTTATACAAGATTTTGCTCTAAACAATTTTACGCATGCATTAATTCTTTAAAAAAATTGATTTAAAAAAAAAGATATTTTTATAGATATTATGGATTAATGAAACTGTGTAATACTGTGCAGAAAACTCATATGCTCAGAAAAAACTTTATTTCCTATAAAACACATTTTTGAAGAAACTTATATTATTTTTTAAGCATTCTTATGTATATACATACATACATACATACATACATACATATATATATATATATATATATATATATTCTTTTAAAATATATATATATATATATATATATTCTTTTAAAATAGCGTTTTATATCATTATTTTTACATTAGATAATACAAATTTCACTGTTTAAAATGTTTATTTCGAAAGCTACGATGATTATGCTATTTAATCCTCCTAAAAGCTTAGTGAAATGGAAATATCCTTTCCCTTTCAAATTATTTCTTGTGAAGTATTCGTTTTTTTAATATTTAGCTTAGTTTTTCTGCAATAATAAGTATGCATTATAATTTACTACGCTGAATACAGAACTTGTCTTAGTAAATGAGGTGGAACAGAAATTTTTGAAACGTTTCTTTAATCTAATTTAAAACTCTAAGTGCGAGTTTAAAAGTTGCTGAACACTACTTTCATTTTACTATGTTTAAGATTTTTTATTTATTTTTATAAGTTTTAACAATATGTCAATCTCTAAAAGAAATTGATTATCATTGTCTGTATCTCCTTTTAATGTAAACTGTGTATAAGTTACAATGAGGATTTATACAGGTGTAGAGTGATTGATAATTCCTTTGTGAAACGCAATAATCTCTCCATGAAAGTTTTTTCTATAGTGAGAAAAAAAGAACTTATTTTCTTTTTGCGATTTATTCATTTTATATTATTTTATATTAATAGCAATTTAAAAAGTAATAAATACATAAATAAATAGGGAAATCAACAAATAAATCACAGAAAATAGTGTCAATATTTGTGGTCGATGATACTTAATTGTACAAATAATATGATTAAAAAAATAAATTCTTTTCAATGTAATTTATTATAAATTTCTTACATTTCTACAAATAATTAAATCTATATCTATCTATATATGTATATGATATATATCCACTAACATATAAAATATATTTGATATTATTTTTATTATATATTTACGATTTGTTCTAATAATCCGAGAAAGCGGAATGCCAAAAAATTACTTCACACTGTTTTTTATATCTCTAACTGCATATCGGGGCAAATGAACCATAAAGTTTTTGCTTCTCTTCTTGATGTGTTCTGTAGTGAATAATTCATTATAAATTGTTTGTTCTTGTTATTGCTGAAAAAAAAAATAATAAAACGAAGCGTGCAGCCGAAGACGTGAAGATGTTAAAAACATTTTTATATGTACATGTATTTTTTTCTGTATGATTGCATAAAAAAAGATTTCTCGAACAAAACGTAAATTGTAAATAATTCTATGCAGAATAAAATTAGTTCAATTTTTATTTTGAGGGAAACTACTTTTGCCCCTTTAACTATTCATGTATATTGTAAACCGGAAAAAAAGTTAGCGTAGAAAATTAACTTACTTTATATGAAGCACATTTTCCTATTAAGTATAGGTATAATTTTACTGTCACCAGTCGCCATGTACTGACTAATTTTTTTGACTTGGCGACTAAATTTTGGCGTTTAAGTTGCCGTTGCTTTTTGGCAAATTTTGTGTTTTCTATAGCGATCAATTGACGAAAATTGCATTTTTCCACGATCCTCAGGCAAGAATCCCACGTTTTCTCGACCCTCTGATGAAAATCGCTTGTTTTTTAGCTATCATCTAATCAAAATTGCCTTTTTTTCCACGATCATTTGACAATAATCGCATTTCTCAAGCGAAACCCCTTTAAGAAAGCAGCGGAGTTTTTCGTGATACTTTGATAAACATACTTTTTCTCCCGCGACCTTTTAACGAAATTTGCGTTGTTTCGCAATTGTTTCGTTTTGTTTCTTATTTTTCTAAGAAAAGAAGCTCTAGGGGGTACTGGAATATCTGGGTTAAAGACTCACTGGCTCCTTAAAAATTTTGGGAATCTGCACCACAAAATTGCATTTTTCAGCGATTCTTTCATGAAAGCAGCAGCTTTTTTGGTGGTACTTTGATAAAATTAGTTTTTCTTCTGCGGTCTTTTAACCAAATTTGCGTTGTTTCGCCATTGTTTCGTTTTGTTTCTTATTTTGTCTTAGAAATAAAGCACTGGGGGCGACTGGGATATTTGGATTTAAGAACCACTGGCTTTTTAAAAAATTTGGGAATCTGCACCTATAGTATTAAGGCATTCAAAATTATAATAAATAACAATAAAAAGTAGAAAAGTAATACTTACAATGACTTTGACGAACGCCTACCTAAGTAAGATTTCTAGAGAATTTAAATAGTTCTGATTAATAAAGATATTATTGAACACTGGTATTTATTTTTAAAGAAAGAGGGAAATGTTATTTGTTCATAAAAATCTGTTTCGATTTCTTGTTATTTTAGAAAATCATTCGCATTACTGATCTAATTAAAATTAAGGAAAGGGAATAAATTAACAATTAATTGAAAGAAAAATATTTGGCATGACGATGTCTTACCCGGTGATAAATAGCCTCTTAATGAAACTTAAATTTGAATGATTTTAGATTTTATACTTCTTTTTTGTGATTTTATACTTTTAAATTAAAAAATAGCAAAAAAATATTGATTTTAAAGTATGAGTTTTTTAATATTTTATTTTTTGCGTAATTTTAGAGGCTCTGTGTGCTGAAAGGAAGTGAAACCCCGTAAAAACACTCGAGTCCTTACTGATATGTCGAAATCTTTACAAATTACTTAAAAAAATATTTCTACCCGTTCAAACGTTTCAAAAACTTTTGTAGTTGATGTAAATCTTGACGATTGAAGTGCTTTAAAAAGAGTGTGTTAAAATACCGATGTTTTGTTACTTTTAGCTTTTGAAAAATACTGTATCCGTGAGACATGAACTCATCTGCGTTTCTAGTTATATTTTAAAAGGTTAAAATTTATGTTTTTTTAAACAAATCACATTATCGGATAGAAGAAGATTAAAGATTTAACAACACATTTTTGGCTTATGGGTACCTCTAAATTAGTGCACTGTATGTAAAACTGCGACGAAACACTAAAATATTTTCCTGTTTAGTAGAATGTGTTTCACATTTTTGCTGTGCTATCAAATACAGTAGTAACAGAAAGCAAATAACGACTTTCGTATTTGAATCTGAATAGCTTTAGAAATTAAAACTTTTTATCTTTTCACTTATTTCCTTATGGATGCATATAAATTTGGCCCTTAAAAAAAATAAATAAACAATGAAATTTATTTTAATTAAAAACTGAACATTTCAAATTTGGTCCATCAATAAAATAGTATATTTCATCATTCATTTGATAAAAACAAATGAGCCAATTTGGCTGCATATATTTGGGAATTAAAATTTTATTTTTATTTATTTACTTTCATGCTAATGTTTTAAAATGTGATCCTTAAAATTTAAAAACAAAATGAAATTTCTTTTAAACATAAACAGAAAGTTTCAAGTTTGGTCCTTCGAGTGTGGACCTAACGACGTACAGCTAAGAAGTCCATCACTGTAACCAATGAACCAAGATTAATAATAATAATAAGAAGAAGAAGAAGAAGAAGAAAAAGAAGAATAAGAATAAGAATAAGAATAAATGAAACTTGAACTTATACTGGAATTTATATTATTTTTCATTGTGATGCGCACTACACATGCGATTGAATGACCGGAGATAAAAAAGCATATTTCATTATGTGAGTATGTTCCAATTTTTAACACTTTCCAACAAACTTGAAAAAAGTTCATGCATTCGGTTTGTCTGTCCGTCTGTCCGTCCGGCCGCTCTCTAACTCCCGTAAATATACTCGGATTGCTATGAAATTATTATATGTTATTGATGTTTACCATAGCACGAACTCTATTGAAATTGAAGTTTCTAATAAAATTAATTTATTTACAAGGATAGTCAAAAGTTTTCCGATACATTACGGCGTATGGTAAAAAATCGTTTCAAATGAATTTTAAAGGAGTCACCGCCTGTCAAACAAATACAAATTTGCATGAACTCGCTAAGTGCACTAAAATATACATTCTGTAAAATATGCAGTGAAACTAATACTTTGAATTCATTTACAGGGCCTCTCAAAATAATTCCATTACACAATAATAAAGGGGGGGGGGGTGTTTGCGACAAATTTTAATTATTTTAAACGATTCCAAGTGTCATAAAATTGATATATGCCACTGAGACTTAATATTTAACGCATAATATAAAGTGCATAGCATTTACAGGGACACACAAACTATTTCAAATCTTATTCTTATCAGAAGTACTGTATATTATCAATGATAGCCGACAGATGGATGAAATACACTTTCAATTATGACATGCGCTTTAATGTTTTACTAAATGCCTGCGATTTCTATGGTATGTATAAATGCTATAGTTGATATACAGGGTTACACAAAAGAGCTCATAAATGTTACTGAATGTGAGGGTAATTAAATTAAAGGTGTTTTTTAAATAAGTTATGAATTTTTACGTTGAACTGCTTTCAGCTCACTAAGAAATGTTTGTAGAATATAGATAACATGATAAACAGGGTCACGCAAAGAATTAGCTACATGGTAACACATGAATGATAATTTCTGGAAATGTGATTTAATTAGTTAGAGCGTTTTTGTTTGAACTAAATTTTATCAAAATACTGGCGTATAATAAAGGTATTAGGTAAATTACAGGTCTGAACAAAAATATGAAAGTCTTTTCCTTTTATTAGAACAAAGTGCTGAAAGAGAAATTTCAACTAGTTAGGCATTTTCTTGCTAAACTAAATTTTCCTATTATATAGTATATATATATATATATATCAACCGACAGATCAAATACAGGACTGTTCGAAAGTATTGGAATACATGTTTGGTTATGGACAGTAGCATCTTATTCCCTAAATAATAAAGTTTTCTTGAAGATTTCAGGAAGTGTTGGAAAATGTTTCATAATCTATGCTTAATGCATGATTTTTCTTACTTACTAATCAATAATTCATCCGATAATTAGAATTTTAAAAATCTGAAATTCAGGGGAATCAGGAGATAGGAGGGGGTATTCTCCCAAAATTTTTTAGCCTTGTACGTACTGCAGATTTCGCTATTCATCACAGGTACACAAACAGAGCGAAAGTTTCTTCTATTAGTATAGATACTGACTATCCTATATTTTCATTATTCTACAGTTTTATTATTATGTAATAAATAAAAGCAAGAATTTGTTTTTCTACATTTCAATTTTTTTGTTGCATATAGAAATTGCTGCAACATTATTATATTGACATTCATATATTTTCGATATCTAATGTCGAAATAATGCGTATAAAGAGGAATATTCGTTTCTAGTTCATCAACTTAACATACACGTAATCACGAATATGCACTTTAATGATCGTCATAGATTCTAAGTTACTAGCTTATCTATTGATTTATACAAATACCCCATATAAATTTGATCCAATTTTAAGATTTGAGATAAACTTCAACATATTGTTTGTGGTTGATTTATTCTGATCATAAATTTTGATGGCACAATCAGGCATAGTACAAAAGTATTACTTATGAGGAAAGATGCTTTGAAATAATATATATAGAAACCCATTTATTAACTAAAGAAAAATCAAATAAAAATAAAAACAAATGATAGAACGGAATTTTCACCTTGTTTTTACATAAATTGTAGAATATGAACTTAAAATGTTCAGGTTTACTTAAAAGAAGATTAAAATAATGAACTAGAAATGTTAATATTTAATTTTATCTAAAACATCTTAGTACTTTCAACACTTAATCAGATTCATTCTCAGAGAATATTTTTGTTTTTTTATACAAATACAAGATTTCGGTCTAAAAATGAACAAACCAATAAATATTAAATATTAATGTTAATGTTAATTGTAATAATAATTAATAATTAATAATTAATAATTAATAATTAATAATTAATAATTAATAATTAATAATTAATAATTAATAATTAATAATTAATAATTAATAATTAATAATTAATAATTAATAATTAATAATTAATAATTAATCAGATTCATTCTCAGAGAATATTTTTGTTTTTTCATACAAATACAAGATTTCGGTCTAAAAATGAACGAACCAATAAATATTAATAAATATTAATGTTAATGTTAATTGTAATAATAATTAATAATTAATAATTAATAATTAATAATTAATTTTCAATTATTAATTATTAATGTTAATAGTAATAATAATTAATAATTAATAATAATTATTATTGGACCGTTCATTTTCAAAATGAAATTTTATATTTGTATAAATAAACAGAAAATTATTCTGGGGAAAAGCCTAATGAAGACTTAAAAGTACTAAGATGTTTTAGATAAAATTAACTATTAACATCTCTCGTTGATTATTTTAATAGCCTTTTAATTAAATCTAAATATTTTAAGCCCATTTATTAAGTACAATTAGTATGATCTTCCAATGTGTAAAAAGGCTTAGCATTTTAATACTAAAGCCTTTTGTGCCCTGTTTTGTAGTATTTTCTTTCCAAATATTTGATTTTTCTATACAGTTTTTTTATAATATTAAAATGAAGTGAAAACAATCGAAATTGTCATTTATTATAAAAGTTCTCTGGCGACGTTTAGTTTTTTTTTAAAATATCCTTTGAACACAATTAACATCCCATCAATACATGAGGATTTTATTTTAGAAACATTTACCTCAGGCGTAGACAAAATATCTTGAATTCAATAATACATTTCTAGTGATTATATTCTGAATGACCTGCTTATAATATTTGTGTCTTTTACCTAACCGAGCTACAATGCTTACATGTAACACCATTGCTACAAAAGGGTCACAATTCAAAAATTTGGCTACTTGAGTTATGGCTGCTATTCTACATGGTTTCATCTAGCAATCGCTTAGAGTAGAAAATATACCACTTAAAGTGCAGCAACCAGGTACAAGTTGCGTTTATCAACATGTCCAATGAATCAACCATAGTTTAAATTAATAAAAGTTAGATCCACCATATTTTAACTAATTCAAATTTATTATGTTCTGTTCTTTTCATTTTTTAGACACTTCTTACCTAAATAGCTTATTCAACAAAACAATCATCATGAATCAAATTCTCTTTTCTATAATCTAGAATTTGTTTTGCAGGATGTCAATAGTTTGTATTCCAACCATTAAACCATACTTGTTTCGTTTGATGCACAGAGATTTTTAATTCTTTATTAAAAAAAATCTTATGTTTTAATCATTATGCTTAGTTTTTTAAATTAATTCATAATTTTTTGTTTTATGCGTACAGAAATACAAGTCTTACATTTTATTAGCGTAAAGCTGGCGATAGTTTGAAATCTGATTTTGTGAAATCTATAATAATTCCGCTTGATAATTCTGTTGTAAATATCACAATATTATTAATACACCTCTGTGTGCACAATTTCCATTTCTACTACATTTTGTTTTATTTTAGAATGATATAAGTGATTTTTAAAATATTTTCACACTTTTGAGCTATTAGAAAGATGTATCAGAAAAAGTGCAAAATTTTATAATGTCATTAACCATGTTTGTGTCCTTTAATAATTTTATTTAAAATACATAATATACATACACATATATATATACATATATATTATTCCAAAATATTTGTGTGCCTGAAGATTCTATTTTGGTTATACGAATTTCAACTATCCTCATTTGTATGTGATTATATTCATTCATAATTTATTTTTTCCATGTTTCAATGTAGTAATTTTGTATGAAATTGAATGCTTTATATATATATATATATATATATATATATATATATATGGGGTCTGATGAATCTGCTATGACTATGGAAATTCCGAATATATACCTTTTAATTCATTGTTTCATGTTCTATTGATATATTTTGATTTACAATTAATGGTTATGCATATATGCACATAATGAATAATAATAAATCTATAATGTTTATGATAAACTGCAATCAAATAAAATTAATTAAAATCCAATAATATTAATAATACATATATATATATATATATATATATATATATATATATATATACATAAATATATAACATTTGATCAATATTTATTGAAGTTCGTTAATGCACGGTTATTTATCCTGATCTACCCCCAAGTTTCGGTTTAAACTCATCTGGTGTTCCAGAAAACACAAAAATATCTTATTTTAAATCTCCATTCAAAATAATCATCCCAGACTACACATGTTCCAGGAATAATCATGAAAGTATATTTTAGACGCTCTTTCAAAAGCTTCCGGATTAATTTCGTCTTCAATTGAAGTACTTGAACAACCCGGAGGATTTATCGAACAAATGGAGAAAACTTGAAAATTTGAAATCGCAGCACGAGACGAGATGTTTCATTAAGTATCCAATTAGTTTATGAAATATATTGCGACGAACCAGGAAAACTTGATTTCGATTCCTATCGTATTTAAACATCTTATTTGTTAAATTCAACATAGTTTGCTACCAGAGAAGGTATTTTCTTGATCTTCGGGATTCCATTAAATATTCTTTGATGTATATGGCTTTCTAAATTAGTCTATCAATATTGTAATTTATTTAATAATAAATTCTGAGCTACAAATATAATAATTCTATTGATTGAATTCAAAAAATGATACTTATTCAGAAAAATGTTGTGAATTTAACATATTTAATTAATAGTATGTCATATAAGTGTGTTCACTAAATTAATAATCTTAATAAAGAAGTTGAACATTTCAAAAGTTGTAAGTTCGTAGAATAATTTTGAAATAGAAATTTAATAAAAATTTAAATTGAATATTTCTATATTTAATTCCACATTATATTTGAACTTAGTTTGTTATTATAGTTAAGAATTTCTATATACAAATTGAAAATTTCGAAAATTTAAATTATCTTATAAGTGAAAATACAGTTAAATGCAGATATAAATTTTGTTGTTATTAGATTTTACAGCAGAACATATTTATTAAAAAAATTGCTACATAGTTTTTAAAAAGTGCATTTGTATTTGTATTTCTTGCGCACATATTGATTGAGAATTATCACATTCATTAATGTACAAATAGTCACTTGAGAATAATAAGGTTCTATCTGAGTCTTTGAGAAAATGACTTATCGACATAGAAATGTTCTATTTGTATCTATAAAAGAATTTTTGAATTAAAATCATGCCATAACATAATTGTAATACCATTTGTAAAGTATATATAACATTATTTTGATGCAAAAATGCCTTAATAGATACAAATAGAACCTTTCCATATCGATGAGTCAATTTTTTCAAAAACACAGATATAACCTTATTACTTTCAGGTGACGAAATATATAAGTCCCCAACCCCATGAAAAAAACGCAATGTTTATTTGTGTATTATTTTCATAAGACGTCATACAATCACACAGTATGCAGATCTTAGTATTGAAAAATTTGTATTGTACAAAATGTATTTAAAAATTGACAAATGATTTGGGAAACTCAAATGATGAGGATATTATTTTAATCAATATTCAATTTTAGAAGTAGTTCAATAGTCCATAAGGGCTCAAAATCTAATCTTTATAATTCAGAAATGAAAAATTAATCAAAATTATGCCATGCTGACTTAATTATATTAGTTAACGTCACCGGCACTGTTTAAAGATACTGTGTATACGTACATTTTACTTAACCAGACCTTATTCAAATAATAACATATTTTCTTTTTCATTGTAATGAAAAAAAAAACTAATAAAACCATAAACCATAAAGATTAAATAAAACCAAATGACAAAATTATTGTGATGTCGATATACATGTTAATTTATATTTGCTTTGTAAAAATAAAGTACACGCGTATAATTTTCTTACCGAAAATAACTCGCAAATGAAAAAAATACTTCCAATAAGCCACGTGTCTGAATATTTTTACTTATTTCTTTTTCATTTGAAACCATGGATATAATCCGATTACCGCCATTTAGAAAAAACGTATGAAATGGCTTCAAAAACGTTTTAAATTTAAATATACAAAATTTAAAATACAAAAATGGCTTAATATTTAAAAATAGCTAGAGCATGCACACTGACAAATGAGAAGATTTCATTAATATATATATATATGTATTAAAATCGATCCAGTAGAAAACTAGAGGAAATATAAAAAATAGTTTTTTGTTTTAACGAGTTTCAGGACTCTCTAAATCGGAAAAAAATAAAAAAAGATACCATTATCTCAACATTTAATATACTAAAACTTACATGATTAAAAAAGATGAAAACATATAAGCATGTTCTTCCATTTCGTGTACTTAAAAAATTGCAAAATGCAGAATTTCCATTTACAGGAGACTCCAAGCTGTAAGACATTGGACAAGCAAAAAATTTGCATAATAGCTAAAAAAATCTAAAAGCGTAGAGAAATTTTAAAAGCGAATGTCCTTAACACACACATTTTATTCTTTAACAGAATGAATGCCACGTCAGTCATTGATGACTGACAGTATAAAATACAAGAAATATGTTATAAAACTACGAGAAATATATTGCTTTAAGTAATCACTGTAATTGTTTCAAGCAATCACTTAAAAGTTACTTAACTTTTATTTCTTACAGGAATACACTTTCTTAAGAAGTACCTAAAACAATATACAGTGGACTCTCTCTGTCTGAACACTCTCTAATATGAACAACCCGGTACTATGAACACATTCTGACGGTTCCGGTGAAACTCCAAATACTTAACGAGGGATGAACTCCCTGTATTCTGAACATCCCCTAAACTGAACACTCCACTAATATGAACGATACTTTTGGTCCCCATTTCAACTCTACCTCTCTGTAAACTAACATGTACTTTGAATTTAATTCACATCTGAAAGATTTGGAAAAAACTGTTACAGAAGAATAAAAAGGTTTAACAAGATCGATTAAAATAAATAAATAAATACAAAGTCACTGCTAGATTTTAAACATGAAGTTGAATTTTTTTTGAATACTTCAGATAAAATTTTCAGTTAAATGTTGGATCACCTGTTGTTACAATGTTGTCAACTGCCTGCTGTAAAAAAGCCATTTTATGATTTTTTTATTAAAAATGTAAAAATTTAGTTTTTGATTAGTTGAAGACAGTTATGGTAAGTTAAATTAATCCATTTTCATTTTACTTATTTCAGATAATAGTTTTATATAAATTATTGTCAATCACGGCTTACGCAAGATGTTTTAAAGACTAAATTTAGAAATTTCGACTGATCACCTACAGGAAAATGGCAACTAAAGAAACAATTTTTTTGCTACTTAATTTCAGCAGATTTTATTTTTGCCCACATTGGAACACTCATTAAGGGTTGTAGCAATTATGTTAATTTACTTCTAAAACTTATAAAGAATAAAATATAATAAAAACCCCTTAGCACCGAGCTTATTTCATAAACTTCTGGCTCGGTTAGCCTGCATAGTAGAAGTAATAATGTATTTCCTTGTCTCCCTCTATAATGAACACTCCCATAATCTGAAAATTTCTGGTCGAACCCACGAGTGTTCAGAATAGAGAGAGTCCACTGCATTATTTTAAGTTTTATATCATATTTTTCACTGTTATTCATTAAAGAATGACGCGGCATAAACGAAAAGTTCAGTGTTATTTACTTTGGGACTCAACGTGCTCAAGTGTCTGAAGACTCTTAAGATTGAAAAAAAAGAAAATATAAAGACTCTTTCAACATATAAAATCTAAAAATGTATTATTTCATTTTAATTCACGATTTAAATTGGGAGGAAATATATAGATATGTTCTTTCATTTCGCGTATTTAAAAATTGCAAGATGCAGAATAAGCATATACAGGAGGCTCCAAATTGTCAGGCTCTGGACGAGCTGAAGATTGACATAATAGGCCAGGATTACAAAACAAATTTTGCATCTAGAATAAAAATTCCGATGCCTGCTTATTCTTCAAATTATACTAATTACTCTGATTCTAGGAAAAAATTGTATTGAAATTCTTTTTTATGTTTTTAATACAAAGATATATTTAGCTAATGCAACATTTTGAAAATTTCAACAGTATAATCACCTTTTTTTTTGGAGATATAAAAATGAAATTTTAGGTTCAGTTTTTATACAAACTTACATGAAAACACATTTTGAAAATTTCATGAAACAGTATTCATTTTATTTTCAAATATCGTGCGAATTATGCCAAAAACATCATTTGGAGAAAAATGACTACAAAATTCAGGAAACGTCGCTCTAGCTATTGAGTGTGTATAAAATTCTAAAAGTCATAACTTCAATTGTAATGAGAATTTTAAGGAAACTGTTATATCAAAATGTTCAGAAACGGTACGACTTTAAAACCTAAAAAAGTTAAAATTTCAAACTTTAAAAATCCTGAAATGCATTAAATTTGTAGATTGCATAGTTTGAGTCAGATTGGTTCACGGTACGGTAAGATTTTGTTTCTGCGTTTTTAACAATTGAAATATTTCTAAAGTGAATGTTCATTAATTTCTTTCATTTGCTTCTCTTGATTCTGATGCTGATAAAAACAAAACATATCGTATAGCCAAAGAATGACAATAAGGGCATATTTCACAAGAACGAACTTCGATTACTTCATTCAATATATTCTTCTGTAGCATTCAACGCTCTAAAAAAGTCATTGCGATACTCTTAAGACTTTTGTCATCAGATTCGGTGATCGAACATGGAACGTTTTTATCTCCGTTATACGCTTAAGGGCAATGCTATTGAGTTTTTCTTTCTTAGGAGATAACGATAAGTGTGTCAGCCGTAGAAATAGGCAACTTCACAACAAAGAACCCCGCCCGAAGCTAACATCGTTATTTCAAACCGATAAAATATATTTCACAAATTAAAATGCATACTTCCAAAAAATGAAAAAAAAACTACATTGCGCAAGATATTTTCTTGCAAAACTTAAAATAATGATAGCTTCTACTTCAAAGTTTCGATGTATAAAAGAGCATGAGGTAGGAATATTTCAGCAAATGACTCTGTTTGAATTTACATAGAAAATAATAAATAATTGCCTTGAGTGTATTGATATGTAACTTTATATTTGTATGTTGTATAAATTATATAATATTATTATATTGTTAAAATATGTATGCGTATTAGAACATATTATGTATATTTGAAGTTGAAACTTTTTAATATAAGAATTTTACATTGAAATTTTAGCATGAAACTTTATCCTCTTCGACCTGAAACATTTTAAGCCATCATAAAAATTATTTCACAGTTTGTTCATCTATTTATACGTATAGAAACATAATTTTGTAAAAAAAAAGGTAAAATAATTATTATTAGTTTCTATTTACTAGCAGGTACACATATGTGCACCTCGGGTTTATACTGCAAAAAAAACTTCATTTTTCAAAAATTTATTGAAACGAGGAATTTGGTGGACAATTGATACATATAAGCTTATTTTACATGTTATTTTTTTAAAAAAATTATGTTTTTTTATATATAGAGAGATATATAACTCTTGATTTTGATTTGCAGGCTTCATACTTATATTTTGAAGCAAAGTTATCATTTGTTGAACGAGGAAACTGTCCAATTTTGCCGTATCTAATATAACAAATTGGCTTCTGATTACCCTTACGTTGCTTTCGCTGGGGTTTATTTGCGGAATCGTCTTCAAAATCATTTTCACATGAATAAATTTTGTGTGGTCTCCATGGTCGTCATTCTTCACTTACTTTGCTCTTATATTTCATAAGTACTTATGCAATCTAAAAATGCAAGAGAGACAGTCTGTCTTTTCGGAAAACTTCATTTGTTTTGCAATTTCTTATATACATTATCCAACAAATGGAAATAACCAAATCTATAAAATATATAAAAACTCTTGTTGACTACTTTTTTCGTGAATAGAACAATGGTAGTAAGTAACCTATCGGTAGTAAGTAACGATAGTAACACTTATCCTTTAAATCTGTACCACCCATACATGCTTTGTATTCACAATTGTAGGTTCTGTTACATTAATTTTACAGTTTTGATCTTTAGACCACCAAACACAACTGCTCTCGGGACCGCTATCGATGCAAGTCGAAAGCGAAGTTACTTATTTGCTATCTTTCCAATTTAGTATAAACATACCCTTCCCTTCCCTTAGTCTCTCATCCCAGATCCCACTCTCCGCGTTACAAATCTCGATCATTCTTGATTTTTTTATTTGCTCCTCCAAGTCTTTTATTCATAATCATTCCAGCTTGATAGATATTGTTCCTCAATAAAAAGTCAACACATTTTACACTAGTAAAAAAACTGTGCTAGTAAATCACCCGTGTGTTGTGTTTTGGTAGAAATTTAAAAACAATTTGACAATGCCTCCATCTAGACCTAGTCATAATTATTTTGAATCATCAGCTGATGCAATTCCTTTTCCATGAAAATTTTGGCAGTCAAGGTATGGCCATCCCTGGCGGATAAAAAAAAGTTTTTTAATCCCAACGGATTAGGTTTTAACGGCATATACTGTCTAGATCCAGAACGTCCTGCAAATAAGATCTAGTAATCTCAGTTCATCTAGTGATAAAGGTTTTGGCCGGGGCAGGGACAAACATTTAATTCTTACTGCATTCAAGATAAGATATACTTTCCATAATTTGTCATCTGCTTAAAGATCATTTGATTTATCTGCAAAATGAAGAAATTTTCTAATCTCAAAAAATCGATCACGTGACATAGTAGCTGCGATTCTAAGTATTGACAAGTCTTTTTGCCAGTAGAAGCTTGCTTGGAGATATTTTAAAATTCCCATGAGTATGTGAACGCCTGCAACTTTTATAATTTCATATTTAGATGCATTTCTTGAGCGACGGTTTCGTGTTTGATCGGAATATAACGGAATTGGAATTTTTTGAACGGATTTGGTTTCATATTAAACTTTTCCCCAAAAATCTTCATTTGACTAATCTAGAAACTATTAAAAAGGATTTATGATGCTGGAAAATCTGTTTTTAGGTAATCCTCATCAATCAATGATCCTCAGAAAACTATTAGAAGAAAAAAAGAATAAATAAATATTTGCGAAATGATAAGGTTTTATTCTCAGCATTATTATTCTAGTGTGCTGTAATACAAGTTATTAAAATTTATTTATTTTCAGCTTTCCATAATAAATGCCTTTTAGGTTTAACTTTATTGCTACATGGATTCAGGATAGGTACTAGAGGAATATCCTCAACGATTATATCTGTGTCATCTAAATTTTCATTGCCAGAAGACTCACCATCACCATTGGCCTCATCAGTTTATTTACTCTCACAAAGATATAATAATTATGATACTTAAAAATTTGTGTTTAATTTAAAACATCAAGAAAATGAATTCTTATTTATAATTAAGTGTAATTTTTTAATAATTCCTCAATTTTAGCACTGAACCAATTAGATATCATGCAGTACAAATTTTTTGAGTGTGATGACTTTTTTCCAAAAACACAGAATTGAAACCGGAGGTGCACATACGTGTACCTTATAAATTACGTCTAATTTAAATAGATATTTTGATCTAGCTAAAAAATTTGAATGATTTATCCAAAACTGAAGAGTTTATAAGCATTCTTAAAATTTATTATGATTAAATATTAATTTTCTAACTATAAAAATGTACTTAATTTTTCGAAGTTTTATATTTTTCGCCCTTGCTTGTTTATTTTCTCCAAGATCATATGAATTAAAACTGCTAACGCCATTTATTGCTGAAACTAGAAAAGACTAACGTACACAAATAACGTACTCTCGTCTCAAAAAAAAAATTTCAAATATTAAGTGAGATACGCAGCTGAAATCATAGGTACACATATGTGCACCTTGGGGCTGAAGAGGTTAAAGCTGAAAGTAAAAATGTTTATATAGTTCTATAGTAGTCACATAATAAGTCAATATTTTATATTGTATATCTGCAATACACGTAAAAACTAGTTTCATAAATAAAAAAGAGTGAAATTAGTAAATATCTTAGTAAGTATAATTGTAATTTTATGTAAATTTTTATTTCATAAAATTTAAACCTTAAATGCATGAATTATTCTTTTAGAAATCTGTTTTTTATTTTTATAAAGGCTTATTTTTAAAGGAATATTTACCAGAATTTTTAAGAAAAATTTTTAATTTCATTTTGAAGAATATTTTTACAATTATTACAGAATTAATATTTCTGTATAAATGAAGTGATATAGATATGCATCAGTGTACATTTAAAGGTTAAAGTTTAGCTAGACAACATACTCATCTTCATTATTTTTCGATATCAGCAAATATATGCAAATAATTAATTCAAACATCAATTGTATTATTTGCAGGTTTATTTAAAGAAATAAAACGTTTTTTTGGATAGTCTGAACTTAATAAACCATTCTTTAAAAAAAATAATAATTAATAAATTAGCTATTAAATTACAGGGTATCCAGCAAATAAGGCCCTGATTTCAAAATTAAACTTCTGAAAATCAAAGATCGTTAAAATTATGTGGTAAACTTTTTTTTTATTTATCAGGTAAGCTGTTAAAATTTTATACAGAAATTTCGAACAGTGAATAATTTGAAAAAATTGTGTTCTGATTGCAAAGAATACTTGATTTGACATTTTTCATGCTTCAGATTGCTCGCAAAAACGAGTTTTTTGGCGTACAATGCCATATTTTAACGATCTTTCAAATAAATTTTTCGAATTTTGAAATAGAAAAAAATAATTCTAAAACTTGTAAAAATATGGCAAACCGTTTACCGCATAAATTTAACAATTTGTGTTTTTGAGAAGTTTTACTTTGAAATCATGGCCCTATTCTCTGGGCACCGTGTATAAAGGAAACCACTATTTTATTTCTCCTAAATTTCTACTTTAACATTTTTTTAAGTTTTATATGTTTACTGTATATTTAAAAAAAATAAATTTATTAAATGCAGACTAGCTGTAAAACGTTGAAAAACAGGACGTTTGTTCTGCCATGGACCAGGTATTCGAATCGTTGAATATCTAGACTCCTGGCAAAACAGTACTAAAAAAAATATCAGGTGTATAGGGGTACGATATAGAGATATAGTGATACAGTGTCATAGGGGTAGGAATGACATTTTTAGTTCCGGAAGGATTCTTACAATATTGTATTTCATATTATATTGTATTAAGTTCACAAAATTAATTATTTCTTTATTTCTTCAATAATGCACTGTATTGTAAGGAAAAAAAATTACAGAAGTAATATTACGAGAATCTCTGTGCATACTAAAATTTTATTTGTTCATCTGTACACTGTACAAAAAAAAAGTATGTAAATCTACAAAGCTTGCTTTTTGAAAGCTACGGTATCTATTTTCTACTACTAAAGGAATCTATTCTTATTATAGTAATTTAAATAAAATATTATTTGTAACCAAGATTGCAGTTACATAAAAATTTTAGTCATACCAGCTTCCTAAAAAATTTTAGTAACCTTAAAGATTTTTTGATTTACAGTGCAAATGTGTAGAACGTCGCATGAATTTTCGCTTTTGCCATTACATAACAAGTTCTAAAAATACTACTTTCGTTGAAACTAGGATTTTTTTACAGAGTATAAAATCTAAGTAATTGCGTTTAGATTACCTCTATAAATTTGCAAAAAGGGTAATATTCGATTTTCTTGCAAACAAAAAGATTTTTAAAGCAATTGCATTTTTAATTTCATGTTCTTATCAAGTGTTTTATTAAAATTCCATTAAGAATAACGACTTTTTTTTCAAAAAACTAGTGTAAAGATTAGTGTTATTTATTAGAATGGAAACAAATGTTTACACTGTAAGAATATTTTGTTAACATAACATAATGCACATAAGTATATACCTATAAAATCTAAGAAATTGCGTTTTGATTGTCTCTATAAATATGTAAATAGAGTGCGATTTTCATGTAGTTAAAAGCCCAATTTTCGTTAAATAATTAATTATTTATTTATTTATTCATATCAAGTGGTCATTGAAACACTGTAAAAAAAAGGGTCGATCTACTAAAAAAATTTTAGTAATCTTACTCGGTTACAAGGAATCTGTAAGAATTACTAGAAAAAAGCTAGCAACGAATAGAGTTAATAGTTTTACATATTTAATAGCTATTATTAAAACTCATTTGGGGTGGCCGTGACAGCATAGTGGTCATAGCACCGAACTCCAGTCTGAAAGTACCTGAGTTCGATTCTGGCCGCCGCCAAATATGCACCGAATGAAAATAAAGGGATTATGAAAATTCTGTCGTAGCAGTTACTGTGGGTAACGATCTCTGAACATTCCCTCCCCTTAGAAACATGTCAAAACAGAGTAGGTAGCAATGTATGGTGCTGCCACCTATTGCAGCTTTACCGAAAATCTTCCGTTTTAGTTTGGTGCTGCCATCTATTGCGACTTTACCGAAAATCTTCCGTTTTAGAAGCCTGTCTTTTTAACCACTGGATGCAGCTCGAAGGAAGCTCCTGCCCTTCGGGCAAACGCAATGGTTACTAAAAATAATTTTGGAGCTATTACTAAAATTTGCTTGGTGGCTCATACTAAAAAGTTCTAAGTTAGTTATACAAAAAATTCTTTTCTTCAGTTTACAAAAGAAATATTTGTTTCACTTGCAAAAAAAAAGTTTGTAATGGTTACTAAAAAATTCTGTGGAATACAAATTTACTAAGAAATGTTTAGTAACCTCTTGATTTTTTTTTACAGTGCAGTTCAAAGTAGAATAGATATTTTATTTTTCGAATTACTTTAAAAAAGCATATTATTAAATAGTATAACACAAATCAAAACATTTTAAGAGTATTTTCATTACGAGATTTTTAAGGTACATATTTTCTTACTTTTTGAATTTCTGGGACAAATCATTATTTGGATAACTGCAGAAAACAGAATATATAAGAGCTATGTTTTCTTTTTCCTAAGAAAATCAAACAGAAATTCTCAAACACGATAATAAATACATTTCAGAACACTTTTTGTACGTTAAATCGCATTACATTAATGTGTTGAGATATATTTTTGTGTTGTTATTGTGTTTTTAATGCGTTGCAAAAGTGTTGCTTTCTAGAAATGTGTTTTCTTAATATGTTGCAAAAATATTGCTATCTAGAAATGTGGCCTATAAATTGTGTTGTTAGTTGTGTTGAAATAGTGTTGCAAATACTGTTGATGAAAATATTTATATAAAATAGTGTTCTGCTGCGCAACACTTTGTTCCCAAATTAATAACGCATTAACTACACACAATTTAGAACACTATAAAACAACACATGTGAAACACTTTCAAAATATTATCTACGTAGTGCCTTTAAAACTACACAATTTAAAAAATGAATGTTTAGAAATATTTTTTGAAAACACATTTTGTCGTCTTGTAATTTTAATAACGCTTTTTGCACAATATTTTTTATTTTGAACAACCCATTTGCAACCCATTCCCAGCACAATCGTAAGCGATTTTAATGTTCATTTTTACATTCAATTAGTTTTGCAAAAGTATGTCACGCATTTGCCAGAATGAAAGAGATCCTTATATTTTTGCTTCGAGATTTTCTATTGCATTATAGTAGCGTTGTTCAGCTTTCAGTATGTTTTCATCATTTTTACGGTTAAATGCGGTGTGTTGACTTTTGCCAAGAAATTATCTAATTTTGTCTTGTAAAACACTATTAGAATAATACTGAAGCTCAAATGCTTAATGTTGCCAATAAAATACATACTGAAAGAAATATTAAATTAAATTTCAACATGCAGATGGCAGCAATAGTGCTGTTTAAGAATAAAGATAATTAGTTTTTTTCCCAATCGTTGTTGCATTTGCATTTTGTTTTGTTTAGAAACTTCAGAAATACTATATTTTCTTTTGATATTAACAGCTAAGATTTAATACTTAGCATAGGTCTTAAAATTTATGTATATTTAATATTGTAGAATTTTACCAAGGAATTTTTTTTTCGATTAATTCCCTGTATTGCTAATTGGCAAAAAACTATTTTTTAGCCCTAAACTACATTTAAAAAAAATATTTTTTAAAGTATCTTCCTCATGAATTATTTAAGAAATGAAAGTTGAAGATATATTAATATGTTTATAAATGCTTCTTTTAAAATCAGATATTTAAAGATTCATATTAGATTAAATTAACTGCCAAATACTGCAAAACTTCCTATTAAATCTAAAAGTAAATTAATAAACACAACTAAAACATTTTAAAAAGCCATTTTTAAGAAAATATATTTATTTAAGTAGCATTAATTTCAAATTCTCGTTTTAAATAAAGCTTGGCAAATAGAGCATTTTAACATGCCTTATAGAATTTGATGCGGCATATTTTCATACAGCGAAAATAAACACATCAAACATTTGAAACAGAGTCACAAAGAGATTCCGGATTAATTTCCCTTCCAGTCATTGCGAGTGAAAAATACAAAGGATAAATCCACCAAACGGCGAACCCTCAAAAATTTTGGAATCTAACAATAGAAAGGGGAATGGGATATGAAACATCCAATTAAATTCCCCCAAAATTAGGTTATAAAGAAGAAAGTTCTATCTAAAGATTTCTGGTTTCTAATTTCAGTATTCTGTTATTTTGCAATAAATTCCCTCTAAGGATTAATTTAAATGGATTTCGAACTATATATGATTGAGTTACAATGATTTTCTAGTGCAGAGTATTTTATTGTATGCTATGTTGAATGCTTGTGAAATACATCAGGTGTAATTTTAAAATACATACACAATTATTTCAATTTAATGCGATAACTTAACAAGTCCAAAATTGTACGTCAAACGTAGCAAATGAGGTGCGTTCGAACTATAACGAGGTTTTAAAAATATTCCGATATTGGTGTAATACTAAACGTTACTTTGGATACAATATAGCATCAAAATATTTTGTGTTTAAGTAGCTGACCATAAAATCTAATAATTGTGTTTTAATTGTCTCTTTTAACTTGTAAAGTGCATTTTTCTTGCAATTAGAAGCCGAAGTTTTGTTAAATATTTAAATTTTTCTTTATTTGTTCATATCAAGAAGTTATTGAGGTTAGAATAGATATTTTCTTTTACGAAAATATTGTAAAAAATAGTTTGATAAAAATCAATACATCTTAAGAAAATTTTCATTACTATATTTTATGAGGTACATATTTTCTTTCTTTTTAAAATTGTGGGACAAAACATATTTCTAAAACTTCGAAAAACAGGATGGGTAAGAGTTACGTATTCCTTTTATTTTCCTGCGAAATGATCCTTCAGAGCTTCTTCGAGATTTTTCGTTTGCAATAAAATCCCGCTGCATTCTTAAAATGATCAAAACATTAAATATGTTTTGATCATATTAACAGTTAAATGCGGTTTGTTGACTTTCGGCAAGATATTACTTAATCTTATAAAACACTATTGGAATAATATTCAAGCTCAAATGCTTAGTTTTGCCAATAATATACATACTGAAAGTATTATTAAATCAATTTACAACATACAGATAGCAGCAATAGTTCTTTTTAAGGATAAAGATACATTATTTTTTCAATTGTTTCTGCACTTTTTTTTTCGCTGAGAAGCTTGAGAAATACACTATTTTTTTCTGCGATGAGTAACTATGATTTAATCCTTTTCGTAGCTCTTTTAATTTTTGTGAGTTAAGTATTTTTAAATTTTATCAAAGAAATTTTTTTCGGTTAATGCCTTGTATTGACGGTTGGCCAAAAATTGTTTTTTAGCCATGACCCACTCTTAAAAAAATATGATTTTTTAAAGTATTTTCCTCCTGAATTACTTAAAAAACGAATGTCGAAAAAAAAATTATAGATTTTTTTTTTAAATACAGAGATTACAAGATTAAAATAACATCTTACTGTCAAATAGTGCGAAATTATTAAATCTAAAATTAAACTAATTCTCAAAATTAAAACATTTTAAAAAGTAATTTTTAAGAAAATCTATTTATTTACGTACCATTTATTTCAAATCCTTGGTTTAAATAAAGCTTGGTAAATAAAGCATTTTAACATGCCTTATAGAATTTGATGCGCCATATTTTCATACAGCAAAAATAAGCACATCAAACATTTGAAACAGAGTCACAAAGAGATTCCGGATTAATTTCCCTTCTAGTCAGTGAGAGTGAAAAATACAAAGGATAAATCCACCAAACGGCGAACCCTCAAAAATTTTGGAATCTAACAAGAGAAAGGGGAATGGGATATGAAACATCCAATTAAATTCCCCCCAAATTATGTTACAAAGGATGAAACTCTATCTAAAGATTTCTGGTTTCTAATTTCAGTATTCTGTTATTTTGTAATAAATTTGCTCCAGGGTTCAATTCAAAGGGATTTCGAACTATATGTGATTGAGTTACAAAGACTTTCTACTGCAAAGTATATTTTATTGTATGCTACGTTGAATGTTTGTGAAATACATCAGATGTAATTCTAAAATACAAACGAAATTATTTTGATTTAAAATATTATGCGATAACTTAACAAGTCCAAAATTGCACGTCAAACGTAGCAAATGAGGTGCGTTCGAACTGTAACGAAATTTTAAATATATTCCGATATTGGTGTAATACTAAACGGTACTTCGGATGCAATATAGCATCAAAATATTTTGTGTTTCTTTGTAAATATTATCTCTTTTCCATTGTACAGGTAGTAACTTGTAGTAAACATCAGCAACCTATATCAATTTCATAAAATGTGAAATAGCTTAATATAATTAAAACACGCTGTAAACAACGTTTCCCCCATATACTATTATGTAATGAAATACTTTGTGTGGCCTATAAATTAATAGTAAATATTTTTTTAACCACAGATTGCATAGAATGTATATTTTAATACATACTTCTTATATGCATATCAATTTTATTATGTTTGTAAGAGTGTAGCGTCCTTTTAAGGCTTTTGAAACTATTTTTCGCCATTGGTCGTAATGAGACGGAATGCTTTTGAATGTGACTGCAATTAAATTATGTGTCCGATATTCATAAAACTTGAAATGACTCGACAAAATTATCCAAAAGTTATAAATTTTAAATTTCAAACGATTCAGTTTGATAGTTTTTGCTTTGTTACATGCGGACAGGGGGACAGGCGAACAAACGGACTGAAAGATAACTAACATGTTACATAACTAACACTAATGTGTTACATAACTAACGTTATTTACATAATTACGAAAGCACTTAAAAAGAAAAACAATATTACACAAATATTGGGCTCCAGTCAAAATCAATAATTAAATACATATTTAATATTCAACTTTTCCAAAATATAGCTGCAATGAACAACATTATGATAGCTTTGTCTAAAATATATAATATGTTAACATTGAACTTTCATTTTAATTGGAACCAACTATATTTCCAAGCTAACTTTTGTTACATTGGGCTTATTTTTATTGTCAACATTCCTTTTCCAAAAGTAATATTAATTTAAATTGATTGATGAAGTATCATTAGGTATGATGTTTAATCCACATATTACACTGAATACTGAATTTTCATCATATTTTTAAAACTATGTATCACAGCACATATACCCAGAAAAAGGAAATGATTAAAACTACAAAACATGTTTTGTTAAGTACATTTTGGTTGTTTTAAGCGAATTTTTTAGTTAAAGTAGAAAACAAAAAAAAAAAAAAAAAAAAAAAAAAAAAACGGTTCTGATTCTCAGACGAAAAAATATTGTTAACACTCTTATAAAATGTTAACAAAATTTTATCAAATATTTTTGAGTCTTACTAAAGTCTTGTATTTTTATATGGTTATTCCAACAAAATTTTGTTGTTTTTGCAAAATTTAAATTGATGTGCAATAGCCATAATTCTCACACGTAATTTTATTATGACTTAAATAGCTATAAAGGATAAACATAATTCTTGGACAGTAAAAACTTTTCATATTGAGAGGGATTGATGTCGTTATTATTGCGTTATTATGCATTTCAAGAGAAAATTGTGGACGGAAAAGTGATGAAAAAATTAACAATATTTCTTTTGTTTATTCAAACAAAATTTCCATTGACCCATATTTAAACGAATAGCTTTATCGGACCAAATAAATTTTTGTTGATTCAACAAAACGTTTTTCTGAGTGTAATATTTCTAAAGATCATATTTTTTCTCTACTCACATAGATATGGCACAATGATTCATAAGCTATTACAAGAGCAGTTTTTGAACATGTTTTTGAAATGGTACACTCACATGTTCTTAAACAAGCTGTTTGATTGAAAGTAAGTACATTTAATAATAAATTTTTGTAAATGTACCAAAAATATATTCGAAGATTGCAGTGCAAAATTTTTCATATGACGATTCGTTGATATTTATTAACATGACTACTTCACCACATATGTAAAAATTATCTTTGATCATGATGACAGTTACAGTTTTTTGTGTAACTTTTTTTTAGTTGTAAGTATTTTCTTCCAAGTGTTTCATAAATTTTGAAATTTTATTCCGTTTATTGATGATCTTTTTAGAAAAATTAGAAACATATAATTTGATTGCGACGGCACGTGATTTGTTGTTGTTATTAGTAAATAAATGATAATAATTACACTACCCAACAAAATCTTTTTTCTTTGTTTTCTCTTCTTCGTGGCGTCACAAGATAGAGTATCGAGACTTTCTCCAATTTAGGGGGCTTTGTGAGTACTCGTATACATGTTAGATAATAAATCTATATTATATTAGTTAAATTCAGTATTTACGCTTTAAAATTAAATAGGGATTCTGAAAAATAACAGACACCGGCCGACGATACGGCCGTAATCGCCCACAGGCTTAAACGGGGCATCCTTCACATTCAAAAGCCAAAGCATTTTCATACTCTACAATCTCGAACAGCTCTCAGACCAAATTTATAAAAGTTATACCTTAGCATATACTTGCTGCGTTTGACTTGATGTTACTAGATTTCTCGTATGAACATACTGATGCATCTGGTAGTTAACATGAGTGTGTTTTAAAAACTCAAAAACCACAACTCAGACATATACATGTATACACTGACATAAACACAACCTTTGTTTGCCACGCCGCAATCTAGTAGTCAAAATTAATGTTTCACGTCCCATTAAGTTTTTTTTTCTTTTTTTTTTTCCCACGATTGTCTATAGGAAAAGTAAACATCAGTATCAGTATCTTAGAGAAATCAACCATGACAGTCTCTTTTGTTCCTTGCAATGCATTCTTCATCATCTTTAAATATTCTCTTATGACCATTCTTTTCATTCTGTTAATTGATGTAGATCTTTGAGAGCTCTTTAGACGACTAATTGCGCTTTAAGCAGAATTATCTGTTTGAAAAATATGAAATTAATTCAAAAACTTATCAAAACTCATCGAGACTTCTTGATAGACTTGTTTGAATAAAGAGTGAATAATCTGTTCTTTTAAGATACAGAATTAAAAAAAAACAGTTATTCTTTGAAAGCATTTGAAGAGCATGTTCAAATGAGAGGTAGATAAATTATTCCAACAGAAAGCACTTATAGTATTTTAACTATAAGATAATACTCAAAATATTCTTCATAGTAGTTTATAAGCACTGTTTAAATAAACGATCTTTGTTACATTGTAAAAACAATTTTAAAGCTTTTATTTTGATACGGATTCTTTTTAAAAAATATTTTGCGGTACAAAAGCACATTTAGAATGAATGAACACATAATTAATTTAATTTAAATTTTCAAGTTTTGAAACAGTCATAGTCTAACTATATTTATTTGGGGATCATCTTAACTTTTACTATTGAAACAAGAAAATGTAAATGAATCACAAAAGAAAATATATTCCGATAGTAAGGAAATGTAAATTTACTTTTATGAGACCTTTAATAACCGCGTTAGACAAAATGTATTGGTTTATATACATGTCAAACCAAGAGATTGCCCAAAATTCCGTTTTTAACAAAATCAACGGTTATACTCTCTTCTTACTATTTTAGTCATTTTTTATAATATAATTCTTTATGTTATCAGTTTATATGTTCCTATATTTTTTGTATAAATTGTACACCAATTCTTTTCAGAAACATAAAGTTCTTTGGAGGAAATAAAAAAAAATCTAAAGAAAGAATTGTCGTATGAAAATAGTTATCTTATACTTAATGTAGTATAATTAATATTATGAAGTATTCTTAATATGTTAGTTTATATATATATATATATATATATATATATATATATATATATATATATATATATACCATATATGTAACGCATATAATATATATTAATACATTAATAAATAAGTTTATATTATGTTATACATTTTATATTATAGTTACATGCATAATTAATATCAGTCTTATCAAAATAGATATCTTAAACAATTATCTTGTATGGTGACGTTAATTTTTTTTTATTGAATACTAGAGAGGAAACGGGCTCAATTCGAGCCAGAAAGCACGGACCCAACACGGGCTCGGGCTCTAGTCTTCCAACTAGGGAGAGCCCGGGCTCATTTTTATAAAGCCGGAAAATTCATGTGTAGAAAAGTTTGAAAGAGATTTTGTCAAGTTAAAATTTCATACTTATTCCTTTTCAAGTCATTTAATTTTTTGAAATCAAAATGATGGGGTAACTGAAATTTTGTTTATTTATTTTAGTATTTCAATGCCATTTCAAATGATAATCTGTGATAATTAAAGATTTATGTCTATGGAATTGCCGGAACGATCTATTAATGTGGCACCAATTAAAACAAACACAACAATGAATTTGCTTTTAGTTGGCTTTTCGTTAGTAGAAAATATTCCTTAATTTGATCGTTCATTTATTTATAACTTAATTACATAACGCAAAGAGAATATTTTCTTCTGTTTTTGGTAGAAGATAATTATTTGGAGGTTTGCAAATTATTTCATTTTCGAATTGCATGAATCATAATAGTTTTTCATATGAAAATAACTTTAGAGATTACTAGCAAACCTCGTACCTTTGCTCGCGTAATAGCTGAAATCTGCCACGTGATATTCTATTTCTATATCTAAATTTAATAATAAGAAATTAAACTTTGAAGAATAATTAACAATTGAGGGTTATCCTTTGAATAACTTTCCTTGAGGGTTAGCTAAGCTAAAAATCACAGCTGGCTATCGCGCAGTTAGCTTAACAGGTAAAGCCAAGTAAGCAAAGTATCCGGGTTCGATTCCCGACCTGGGCAATTTTTCGCTTAGTTGGAAGTATTCAATTCGTAGAATAATTCAACATTTATCATTTAAGTGAGAATTTAATTAAACTACATCATTGCACCGAATTAGATAGTAAAGGAATTAGACAGAAAGAACAAAAGCTAATGCTAATTAAATAATAATAAAAAAATTAAATTTTATACTCAATCCCTATGTTTATTTCAATATTCCATTGAAGTTTTGAATTTTTAGAAACCCTTTTCTTAGTACGCACTTACATCTTAAAACTAACTACCAAATTTACAAATAATAATAGCAAATTGTGCATTTTATCAAGACTAGCCGCCTTTGGCGACAAATTTAGTCTCCCTTAAATGTACTGAATTATATTACTAAAATTATAAATTAATGTACTAAAATTATTAAATTATATTACTAAAATTATAATTATATTAAATTATGTTACACACTAAATCATACTGCTTTTATTCATAAGTCATTTTAATTGTTTAATTCTTTGCTAAGCTAGAAGACTTTGCTAGCAATAAACATAGCTGTCATATACGCACTCCATTGGCGCAAAGGCAATTATATGCCTCACATAGTAACCCGGCTATTTTTTACTTTTATTTTCTTTCTTTTAAATGATTTAAATTGTTTTTCCATAATTATTAATTAAAGATTTTTTATTTATTATTATTTCCTTTTTTATATAATAGAAAATAGCGAAAAAGATATATATGTAACTGACATTTGAAAACAAAGTTTTTACCAAATGAAATCAGAAAAAAAATGTGCGAATGTAGTGCGTATATATATGAAATACGCGAGAGAAATCAAGAACTCGGTATTTTTATGTTAGCCTGGTACGGGCGATAAATCGACAGATATTCTACCTGTGGCATTGTTTCGTATTTCATTAATTTCATTTAAAATATAATGATATAGTACTTTTACTTATTTTATTTATAATACATAACTTTAATTTGAAGCTGAGTCGTTTAAAAATCGTGATATTTATGTATTTTTTAAGTAAAAAAGAACAACAACAAAAAATATTTTGAAGTTTTATAAGTCCAGCGAAAGAAAAATACGTAAAGAAACCTAATTTACTACGGTTAAATCATGCCAAAATACTTTTACACAATACCCAATAAGATGTGTTTCATTTGGGCGTCGCATATAAACAATTAACAAATAATCGCGATTTCTGTGCCACTTACGGTAGCGTAATATACCGGGTGATCCAGAAGTTCCGGGAGTTTTGAAATACTAATAATTAGCAAACTATAAACAATAGAAGTATGTGGTTTTCAAAGAAATGCTTAGAAACTTATGGGATTTGTTTTTTCGATGAAAAAAAATATTGTGTTAGTTACACTTTTTGCCAACAGGTGGCGCTAATATTGATAGTATAATTTTTATGGTATGATACAGCTCACTAAAAAGAAAGAATTAGTGTCCAAGGGTTACAAATTTTCATTATTACGCTCATAGCTTTAAGTACTGTAGTCAGTCGATGCAAAACACCGTGCACAGTATCCGCAGAGCAGAAAGAAATTCCAGAAGAAATTTCAGTTCATCCGGATATTACAAGTGTACTACACTCACCATGAGCTGATTAATTCCACTGAGTAGTGGCAACGAATTCTGCCTCATTTACGATTGCAGCAGACATTTGGGATCTCCTGCTTCTATTACGATCTTCCAATGTATTCTATTCTCAAACCTTGCTTTTCATAGCATTTCACATTTGTAATGGCCATCGAATCTTTTGAAGTTTTAACTTCACGTATTGTACGATAGGAACACAACTCTACATGCAAAGAAAGCATGTCTAATAATAGCAGTTATTAATCAAATTTTGCATCAAAATTCCCTTTCAATGCAATTTCAACTACTTTTTAAAAAAAGTGTTTGAACATAAACCACCCTTAAAACAAAAACTCATCAATATCCTAGAAAAGATGTTTCGCAATGAGCTCATGTATTTATATAACGCATGGTATAGGTACATTCAGTCTTGTACAGCAGCGCCACCTGTTGCTGAAAATTGTAACTATATATGTTTAAAGAAAATTCGTTCCAAACAAAAATCCCACATATTTCTGAGCATATATCTGAAAATCGGACCTTTGTATTGTGCATAGTTTCCTAATTATTAACATTTCAAAACTCCCGAGATTTCTGGATCACCCGGTATATATATCTATATATATATTGTCGTAAGTCCATCGAAATATATAAGCGTAAGAGATTATTTGCAATTATACTGTTTCTTTTAATATTCCCAAGTTATGGTTTGAGTTCATGAATAAATTCCTGGTGGAAAGGCTTGAATGGGATGAGCCACACTGAAAAACATTTTTAAATCATGGTGTATTTTTTTTAACAATAAAGCGCAAGGTTTTGCTTGCATCTCATTTTCGCTTGTCAATTATATTGACTTTAAAATTAAAAAAAAATATACGATGTGAAAATTTCTATTTAAATATTAAAAATGTGCGCGAAGTTTAAAAAAATAATAAAATAGTGATTATCAGCGTTTAAACGTGCAATGATACTACTATTTTGTTTTATAGTTGGTTTATATAATGGATCACTAATATTTAAGGGGAATATTTTAATTGTTGTTCTGAAGAAATAGAATATCGGGACTAATGAAAAAAAGCCATTTTTCATGATTTTTCATTCCAACTGTCCTTAAAAATTTAATTCAAAATATTCCTTGCGAGAGTAAGAAACTATCCATTTTATTCATGTTTATATAAATTTTATTTTAAGGATAGCAAAATTCCCATTCCATATGAAAACGATATGTTGTGATCACTTCACTTTCATTTCTCCATATTTTGAGCCCTATATCTAGTACTTTTACGAAAAAAGTTCTTCCTAGGAAATTTTAGTACAGTATAAGATTTTTTTAGACTACATGTAAATTTTGATATATGTAAAATTTGAAAAAAAATGAGACGTAATTATGAGACATATTAACATAATAAGACATGCATTTTTCCAAACATTTTTGTTCAAATATGACTAAATAAAGAAGAATTTATATGAATTAATTTTTCTGCGGAAATTTTCAGTTGTGTTTAGATGCAGTAGATTAACACAAAGCAGAAATGGTATTGATAAGGTGAATTTGTTTTTGTTCCTTTTTAATTGGTTAATATAAAAATATATTTCGTAAAGAAAGGAATGAGGAAATACTCGTAAAATAATTTTAGTGATAACACTAATTTAATGTAGTTTAGTAAGCTTATACCCATTTAAAAAAAATTAGTGAAAAATCCTGCACCATTGATGCTCGTAAAAAGGAAATTGTTTTATATTAAAGTTAAAATGTAACTTTTTTTTTCTTTTACACAATGCCCGTGTTTAGATATGTCTTAATAAAAAAGGGCGTTAACATTTCAATTTCTTATTGAAATGAACCGACAAGCACACTTGACTTTTTTTTCCATCCATTTCTGGAATGTAATTCCTTCCTTTTATGTACAGAATTCTTTATATAAAGTTTCAGTATATTTCAAGAGTCCTTTAGGCTGAATAAATTCTCCTCTTTCTAGGAACTGACAGAAAGGAGGTATATTAATGCATATTTTCTAAAAAGTTTCATGTAAAAACTTCAGGCGTCTTGTTTGGATGCTTTAGATTTAAACAGTGAGAAAAATATGATGTTGAATGAAGATTTCTTTTTATTCTTTTAGATGAATTTTGATTAAATAAATTAGCCAAAAACAGAGATGCAAAGAAAACCTTTGTAAAAGATTGTAAGTGCTACTAATTTTTCCCACGTAAATTTACAACACTTTATTCAGTTTTTAAGCATTGAAATTATAAAGATTAATCAATAAATATAAAACTGTATGACGCAGAAAATTAATAGGAAAATAAAATTTTACATTAATATATATTAATTATATATTATAATTATATATTAGTATATTTCAATTTCCTATGTAAGCAGATAAAACTAAAATATAATATGAATGTGAAAAATAACACTAAATAAGTCTTGACTACGTCCACTAACTCGTAATACTAATAATATATATTCTACATAAAAATATGAGAATTTATATCATAACGCATTTTGCTTCTAAGACGTTGTATAATAACAAAAACATTTAAAATATATTAAAACATTTTTATTTACATGTTTCAACTCAAAAATTAGTAGAGTCATCCTCAGAATATAAATAGAAAAATAAAAATTACAAATACAATGAACATGGAAATCAGAATAAAGTGTTATTGAAAATAAATGAATTAAGTGTATCACGCGCATTTTTAATTTGATATTGTCCTTGGTCTAGTAAAACAATTATCATGTAAGTTGTCCAACCATTCAATCCATATATTTGGGATGCAAAATGACAGTGTATCGTTAGAAATATGTGAACTATTTAAATAAATTTCAATTGATTCTCTTATGAATAATTTTAAATAAAAATTAGACCTGTATATTAATTTACTCTAATTAAAAAGTATGTTGATGTTTTCTTTTTGATTTAACCTGGATAGGGCGGTTTTCTTCCTGTTATGTTTTATATCTGTTATGTGTTCTTTACGTCTGATTTCAAATTTACGTTGGGTCATGCCTATATAAAAGTTTTTTATTCCTCCTTCTCTAATAAATGAAATCTTATAAACTCCATACTAAGGAGTCTAACTCCAAGATCGTCCATACTAATGGGATCAATTTTGGTATTTAAAAGCATTTTTAATTTGAAGGGAGGTTTCGCTATTAAACATAATTCAAAAATTTTTTAAAGATTTTTGATACATTCTAAAAAGCTTGGAAAATAATTTACTGCAACCCTTTTCCTATTGATTTCATTAAACGTTTTAATTTTATTTTTCGAGTCATTCAATTTCATACTATTAATGGTGCGTTTTATTAATCTGTTAATGAATTTAATTTGATATCCATTATTAATTGCGATACATTTAATTTTCTCTAACTCGTTATCTAAGTTTTTATCTGAAGAAACTTTAAAAGCACGATTAATTAGGAATCTAAAAGTTGACAATTTATAGGATAACGGTGAATTAATCCGTTCAGTTTACCGAAAGCCTATGGCAGATTTAAACATTATACCTTTTGACGCTTGCTCGCCGTTATCCTATAAATTGCCAACTTTTAGATTCCTAATTAATTGTGCTTTTAAAGTTTCTTCAGATAAAAACTTAGATAACGAGTTAGAGAAAAATAAATGCATCGCAATTAATAATGGATATCAAATTAAATTCATTAACAGATTAATAAAACGCACCATTAATAGTATGAAATTGAATGACTCGAAAAATAAAATTAAAACGTTTAATGAAATCAATAGGAAAAGGGTTGCAGTAAATTATTTTCCGGGCTTTTTTGAATGTATCAAAAATGTTTTAAAAAATTTCGAATTATGTTTAATAGCGAAACCTCCCCCCAAATTAAAAATGCTCTTAAATACCAAAATTGTTCCCATTAGTATGGACGATCTTTCGGGAGTTTATATGATTCCATTTATTAGAGAAGGGGGAATAAAAAACTTTTATGTAGGCATGACCCAACGTAAATTTGAAATCAGACGTAAAGAACACATAACAGATATAAAACTTAACAGGAAGAAAACCGCCCTATCCAGCTTAAATCAAAAAGAAAACATCAACATACTTTTTAATGAGAGTAAATTAATATACAGGTCTAATTTTTATTTAAAATTATTCATAAGAGAATCAATTGAAATTTATTTAAATAGTTCACATATTTGTAACGATACACTGTCATTTCGCATCCCAAATATACGGATTGAATGGTTAGACAATTTACATGGTAATTGTTTTACTAGACCAAGGACAATATCAAATTAAAAATGCGCGTGATACATTTAATTTATTTATCTTCAATAACTCTTTATTCTGATTTTCACGTTCATTGTATTTGTAATTTTTATTTTTCTATTTATATTCTGAGGATGACTCTATTAATTTTTGAGTTGAAACATGTAAATAAAAATGTTTTAATATATTTTAAATGTTCTTGTTATTATACAACGTCTTAGAAGCAAAATGTTTTATGGTATAAATTCTCATATTTTTATGTAGAATATATATTATTAGTATTAAAATATAATAATTCCACATTGGACTTATATTATTTATCTAATGCGAAATAATTAAATATGCTTATATTTAATGAAATATAAATTGTAAATACCTATTAACTGTTTTTAACGAAATATTCCTCGCGATAAAAGGCATTTTTTTTCTTTTACTCAATATCCATGTTTAGATAGATCTTAATACAAGAGAGCGTTAAAATTTAAATTTCTCAACGAAATCAACCGATATGGACACTTGACTTTTTGTTCCATCCATTTCTGGAATGTAATTCCTTCCTTTTATGTACAGAATTCTTTCTGTAAAGCTTCAGTACATTTAAGAGTACTTTAGGCTGAATAAATTTTGCCCTTTCTAGGAACTGACAGAAAGGAGGCACATTAATGCATATTTTCTAAAATGCTTGTTGTAAAAACTCAGACATATTCGGATGATTTGCATTTAAATAGTGAAAAAAATATTATGTTCAAAGAAGGTTTTTTAAAATTCTTTTAGATAAATTTTGTTTAAATAAGTTATTCAAAAACAGAGATGCAAAGAAAACGTTAAAAGATTGTAATTGCTAAAATTTTTACTCATGTAAATTTACAACACTTTATTCAGTTTTTAGGCCTTGAAATTATAAAAATTAATCCATAAATATAAAACTGTATAACACAGAAAATTAATAGGAACATAAATAAAAATTTTATATTAATATATATTAATTATATATTATAATTATATATTAATTATATATTAATATATTTCGATTTCCTATATAAGCAGGTAAAACTAAAATATAATAATTCCACACTGGATTTATTTTACTTATCTAATGCGAAATTAATTTGTTTGAATTATTGTTCAGAGAATATTTTATCATTACAACAATAAAATATATAACTGCATCATGAAAAAAAAATATGTTTATATTTAAGGAAATGTAAATTGCAAATACCTATTAATTGTTTTATATAAAATATTCCTTGCGATAAAGGATATTTTATTTTATTTTATTCAATATGCGTGTTTATAGATAGTTCTTAATACAAGAGAGCGTTAAAATTTTAATTTCTTATCGAAATCAACCGACATGGACACTTGACTTTTTTTTACCATCAATTTCTGGAATGTAATTCCTTCCTTTTATGTATAGAATTCTTTCTTTAAAGTTTCAGTACATTTCAAGAGTCCTTTAGGCTGAATAAATTCTGCTCTTTCTAGGAACTGACAGAAAGGAGGTACATTAATGCATATTTTCTAAAACTCTTGTTGTAAAAACTTCAGGCATATTCGGATGATTTGCATCTAAACAGTGAAAAAATTTTTATGTTGAAAGAAGATTTTTTTTTACTCCTGTAGATGAATTTTGTCTAAATAAATTAACAAAAAACAGAGACAAAAGGAAAGTATTTCTTAAAGACTGCAAGTGGTAATGAAATTAATTTGTTTTCACAGAAATGTACATGTACAGTACAACACTTTAATCAATTTTCAAACATTGAAATTATAAAGTTTATTCCATAAATATAAAACTGTAACACAATACATTGTTAGTTACAAAATACAAATTAAAATATTTTAATCTGGTAACCATTTATTTCTTTTAATAATTCAGGCTTAAAAAGCAAAGTATATTTAAATAGATCATGTTTTATTCTTATTTTTTCACCTTGTTAAATTTTCTACATTTAATTGTCGGTTTGAAAAAGAAGCAATATCACTGCGTTATAAGAGTAAGTAATACGAACTTTTAAAAATATGTACTTTTTAAATAGTTCGATACACATAACTTGCGAAATAAAATAAAAAAATAATAAAAAAATTGTGCTTGTTTACATAACCTTAATGTAAGACGGATAAAGGAAATTTCATTTTTTTAATCAGTTGTTAAGACTTCTCTTCGCTCTGTCGTTCTATTGTACTAAATGTAATTCCTTTCTTTATGCACATAATTCTTCCTGTAAAGTTTTTTTACAATTTGAAAGTCCACAAAACTTTCAATGAATTCTATAACTTCTATGATTTGACTATATGTAAATATACACATGCATACAGGTATGTACGTATACTTTTTGAAAAGTTTGTTGTAAATATTCTAGGCCAATCTTGAATGCAGGGATTTATATGGTGAATTGGATTAAAATAGTGAAAAAGTATTTTATTTTATTTTTGTATTAGCTTTCTTCAAATAAATTAATCATAAACATAAACATGTTGGAAATATCTGTAAAAAGTTCAAACTGATATAAAAATTACATTAGTACTTTTAGACGAATATACGGTATTTCAACAGATTTATAGTTCCGAGGTAAAAAATATTTTATCATTACGATTTTTTAACATACTGACCCCTCTGCTAAATAATTTATTGCCCAAAAATACGGATATTATTAAAAAAAAATCCTAATTATATTGTTTTTAAAGTCATTTTTAAACTGATTATTTAATCACTTTAGTTATTTTTTATTAAAACAAAAACAAATATATGCAATTGAAAACAATTATGCAGTGGATATTCAATTCTGAACTAGATCTTTTGTGTTTAAAATAAAATATTCCTTACGAGTATACGAAAAATTTATTTATGTATTCATTAAACGCACAGTTCAAAAAAAAATATTTGACAAATATGAATATTTAACATACTCCTATAACTAATACTTTACAGCTCCAAAATACAAATTTAAAAATGAAAAATTAATTATAAAACATTTTAATTATATTTATATAAATTTTTAATCAGCTGTGAAAACAAATTGTTTGTTTTATCACCTTCGTTCTCTTTATTAAAACAAAAAAATGCAATAGCATACAAAACCAAGCATTTTTTAAATGGTTTTCATGTGTTAAGTATTAAGTGCTCTTCACGATTAAGGAAAAAAATCTTATTAAGATAATATGCTTTTATATACACCTTGAAAAAGAAATTGTCAGAATTTCTATTTCTTATCGAAATCAACTGTTATGATCTCTTTGCTTTCTTTCTGTCCAATTTTCGGAATGTAGTTCGTACCTTTTTGTGCAGAATTATTTCTCTAAAATTTTAGTACGTCTTCAGAGAACTATGCAGCCTTTGAATAAATTCTTCTATTTCTAGTTTTGACATATCCTATTATCAGAACATATATTAATACATTAAGTTGGGAAATATTTCTTAAAAAAAATTCCAGTTCTGTCTTAAAGTATAGGATTTGACTTGTGAGCAAGAAATGATAGTCAAGGAAATATTTTTATTCTGTTTTCTGGTGAATATATAATTAATTCGCAAAATCGGGTTTATAGGTGTTTTCTACCAAGATATGACTTGGCAGACCGATTAAGTTTTAATATGTGTATCGAGATTTAACTATCGCTTAATTTGTCACCTGACAATAATAAAGCTCCATCTGTGTTTTTGAAAAAATTGACTTATTGATATAGAAAGGTTCTTTTTGTATCCATGAAGGCATTTTTGCATCAAAGTGATGTTACATATAATTTACATATGACATTACAGTCATATTATGGGATTATTTAAAACCAGAAATGCCTTCATGGATACGAATAGAACCTTTCTATATCAATAAGTCTTTTTTTTTTTGGAAAAAAAAACAGATAGAACCTTATTATTCTCATGTGAAGAATTGTCATCCGTAAAACTCGATGAGGTGATTGTCTGCTGCCATTTCTCGGTTTATAAATACACATTTTAAAACACATGTACATACATACATATTCTGTTTTCTTTCTGTGTAACATTTCTTGCTCAAAAAGCAATTATATTATTCAGATATAACAACGATTTTAAAAGAAATTTATGGGTCAGATGTAATTGCGATCAATATTGCATCAGCGTTTTGTAAGGATGTGTTACTTTTCTTAACCTTTCGCCGGGCGCGCAAATTTTCATCACATGAACGGGCGCGCGTTATAAATTGTACAACAGGTGAAAAACAATCAATTATCGCTGCTTTATTTTAATTTTGCAAACAATTAAACTTACAAATATTTTATACGCTATCTCAGATCACAGTTTATGAAAGTATTTCGCAAAACATTTATTTTATTATAACATACTAAAGCAGAAATTTATATATATAAAGCTGCTTACAACTAAAATCACAAGAATATAAAATAATAATTTGTTACTAAACAATAATTAAGTAATTTCAGATTTACATGATTAGTTCTATATTTCATTTATATTAGTCGCTTCCATATAAAACAAAATATTTGCTTTATTGAAAGCTTTTCACAGATAAACCTTGCGCATTTTATGCACTGGTAACAGATTAAAATTACAGGTGCAGCTAATTGCACAATCTGAAATACATATAACTTTGGAACTAGATAAAAATCTCCAATAAACGAATACAAACGGTGATTGATACCCATTACTGCTTCAATTTGTTTTTAAAGAAAAAAAGGAAGTGAATGTTCTACTTTATACAATGGTGCTTCCGACGGTAAGTTAAATTACGCATATGTTATTATGTGTGCATCTTAATATGTGAGAATAAAAAAAAAAAAAATTCAATTTCTTATCAAAGTCGGGTGTCATGTTCTGTTTGTTTCGTTTTCTCCAACTATCTGCATTTAATTTTAATTTTATTTATTATGTTTTATGGGCGATTTTTTTTAACATTTTAGTAAACATTATGGATGATTTCAGCATGTTTTGATACTTGAATTTATGTGGTAAATAAAATTATGATCGCTCAACATTGGCAATTTTTACGTTTTTTAGATAAATTTAGATTAATTGTCTAATTAGATACATATCGTAATAACGCAGTGATAAAAATTTCACAATTTCGAAGTTTATCTTAATATTGCATAACTAATATATACATAAACACAATAATTCCCATCTATAACCTGAAAGTATGTCACATTATAACCGCTTATAAATGACTTTGCAATTTGAATATTTCATTAATATCTAATTATCTTAATGAAGGATTAATTATCATTAAGAACAATCTTAGAGAGAATTTAAATGTCAGGAGAAAATTATGTCTAAGCCGAGAAAAGCCCAATTTCACGAAACGTGAGAAAACCGCTTGTAGATAACGATATACTTGAACTGTTTTGCCTGATTTAAATAGAAGCTAAGTATTTTAATCGCATAAAGGTATTTCAGAAAATGACTTTACAAGTTTAACTGAAATAAAATAGGGTTAGTGATCGTAAGGTTCGAAGGATTATTATTTTAAAAATATTGAGTTTCGTCTTCTGCAATAACAATTACAAACCATCGTACTTCTTTATCAAATCGTCAAAGATTACATTTATAAAAACAAGTTGGAAATTACACGCCAAGCGTAATTAGTTGAGATGAGTTCGTACTATGACGTAGTCTTTAAATTATTCAGATCTTGTTGTAATAGTATATAGATACTGTATAGTAGACGAAATCTTTTGTGTAACCCTAAAAAAATGTCTAAGCAGGAAAAATCAAAATTTCGTGAAATGTGATAAAACCGCTTTTAGATAATGACATTTCTTTTAATTTAGTAGTTTTAATCTAGATAATTCAGTAATCCGAGATACGTAGAAAAAGATAACTAGATAATTCAGAAAATTTAATCTAGATAATAACTAAACCTTTAAATTTCCTTTTTTTTTTCTTCTAGAAATTTAAAATTTTATTTATATGTCCGCTAAATTCTTAAAATTTCGGATTTCGGATTTTATTTAAATAATTTGAACATTTTTAATTTGATTAAAATAAATAACACGCTTTTATAATTATATTAAAATAAAATTTTTCTTGCTATCATCCATGTAAAAATTTAATAATAATAAATTGAGAATTCGGATTTATTCATTAAAGACAGATTTTGTTGAAAAATCAAATATTAAACTAAAACCTTTTCACGATCTGCCATCACACTTACCCGCTTGTTTCTGCTCACGAGGATTTTTTTAAACAGATTATCGAGAAAAGATTAATTTTTACAATATCAAAAATATTTATAGTAGTTTTATAATTATCCAATGTCAAATATTACACTATTAAAATTAGCATTATTATTTATCACAAATTTCATACATGATGGGTTAATAGTTTAATGGGTATAAAAAGATATATAACAAGGAAAATCTTCATACGGACATACTCTGGAAAATCTGAAAAAAAAAACTACAGAATGTTCTTTTTATGAAAATATAATTATATATATATAATACACACACACACACATATATGTATAGATAAATCATCAAAAATATTAACTCAGCCCGAATTAGCACACCCCTCTCATAAAACCTCAACATTTATGTGTTTTATTTCAGCGTTTCGGCGCAATTCACATGAATACATATATTTTTTTTATGTTTATTATACATAATGGATATATATATATAATCGTCAAAATCTCAGCAGAGAGTCCATAAACAATTAATAATTTATAAAATTTCGTAATTTGGAGATTTTTTATAGGTTGAAGATAAAAAAAAAATATCTCCGTCAAATTGGTTTTAAAAGAAAAATGATTTATTTTGAACTTGCTTAAAAAAATCTTATTTAAATAACTTTAGTTTTGTCAATTTTAGATCGTTTCAAATGTATAATTGTCATATCGATATTTATACGTATTTATACTGAAATGAAATAAAAAAATCCGATTTAAAACAAAATTCAAAATTTAAATTCATTAATTTTTTTCAAGTTATTATTTGTTGCTATGGAAACGATTTTTTAGATATTGAAATGTTGTGCCGCATTCATTAACAGTGTCTTTTTAGCTTTGAATACGCTTAAACATATGAAAATATCTTTTCAGTATGAATATACAAATATAGTAAATTGCAATATAGTATTATGTATATATGGAAAATAATATTATGCTACCTATATATAATGAAATGTAGAAACGTACAACCAATTAAAATAAAATCTTTTATATATGTCTACCCTTTTCATCTATCACATTTCTCGGTATACGGGTTAGGTTCCCTTAGAAAGACCCCCACGGAGGGCATCCCACCCCATAGGGCCTATATCCCATAGTGTAGATAATCGGCCGACATACAAACAAACAAACATTTCTCGGTAACTAAATTTGATTACTTATGACTCAAGCTTTTTTCAAAGACAAACAAATCAGATAAATTCTTTAACAGTATTTTTTTTTCTCAAAATACGGAAACAAATTTGGTCCCTAGGGGATTAAAGACAATACAAAATTCTAGTAAAAGCTTATTTCTTTTTCTTTCTAGTCACATTTTCATTTTTAATACTTATTATTACCACCTACGCCAAAGACATTTTATTATCTATCACATAAACATGTTATTATCTGCAAGATAATAAACGTATTCCATAAATAGTGAGAAATAGAAATGTAATTCCAATCAAAATTTTGTTTTATATACTTACTCATCATTTCCATCCATCATATTTTCAGTAACCTAATTGGAATTTTTATGTGTCCAGCTCTCTTCAGAGCTCATTTCAGAGAAGATATTGGAAAGGTTATATGAAGTTCCATAAATTTCCTCTTTGTGCGTATTTTTACAATGGAACAGATATGAATTCAAACCTTTAGCAGAATGTTCTGTACACATTTTTCAGATATAAATGCGTTTGTCTAATGCGATATTTTGGAAATAAATTCTGAAATTTACTCAAAGCAGAATTAGCAAAACGAACACAAAAAGTGTCAGTTATAGATTGGAATGAATTTGCCAAATTTCATGTTAGTTATTCGAAAAGATTGAAGAAGTACTTATATGAGTACATTTTAAAAATGTCTAAATTTGCACATTTTACATCTAATCTACATGGGGAAAAGAGAAATATTTTATTTTAATAAGAAAGCTCTATATTTTATTATAACAAATAAATGGCCCTAATGTTTAAATTTTTGTATAGCCACCGTAAATAATTAAAAATAAAAAAGATTTTTTTTTTTAAATTTCAAATAAAATTATATCCTTTAAGAATGAAAAGTAATGAAATATTTTAGAAAATGCATTTTTTTCTGTAACTCATTTTTAATTTTACATCGAAATTACTATTATCGATAACGAAGTTTTATTATTTTCAAGACAGTATTACGTTTCTTATAAAATAAAGAGATGCAGAAATGTAATCCCAATCAAAAGCAACTTTCATATATATTTTTATCCTTTCCATCCATCATATTTCTCAGTAACCTAATTGGATTCTTTATGTCTCCAGCTCTCTTCTGAGACTCTAAAGATATTGGAAAGATTCGGTAATTTCTTCTTTGTTAGTAATCCTAAAGTGGAGCAAAAATAAATTCAAAGCCTTTTGTAAGTTTGAGTGGAATGTTCTATGTATAGAATTTGGGAAAAAAACATGTGGTTATGTCTATTGCGATATTTGGAGCTAAATACAGACATTTACTAAGAGAAAAGCATTAAAACAAGGACGAAAAACATAAAATTATAGACTGAGACGCATTTTTAGTGTTTATGTAAGTTATTCGAAAGGATAAAAGTAATAATTGTTAAAATACTTTGTTAAAATTTCTATCATCACACATTTTAGACGCAATCTACAGGAGGGAAAAGAAGCATTGTTTTTATAAGAAATTTGGATGCGTAATATTTAACGTTTGGATAGTTACTTTAAATGTTTAAGTATAAAAATATTATTTCACAAAATCAAATAAAAATTTATACACCTAAAGGATTAAAAGTAATAAAATATTTCTTTTTAAACATCGTCCTCTTTCAATTTTAACTTTATTGCTACCCACAACAAAGACATTTCATTAACTTCAAGATAGTATTCTGGTTCTTATAAAACTAGTCGTTGGGGTCACCGTAATACTTACCCACCATGGATATGCATAATATAAAACATGAAAATAAAATATGTGAAAACTCTTTACAAAAGGCATCGGAGATCCAAAGTAAAATTTAAATATTTTTAATATATAGTAATACTTTATTAATGAATTGGTGCAGAACCAATTTCAACAAATTATTGAAATGTCTCCAAATAAACTACTCAAGTAGTAACTTATGGCATAAAAGAAACATCCTTATATCTCCTAAAAAATTATCATATTAACTAACAATTCACTGCGTCGGATTAAGCAGCTCATATCCAATTAAAATATATCTTTCAATTGAAAATTGAATAAATACAGGGTCAAGAAAAGACGAAAAGTCTGAAAAGCGAGATTACAAATATTTCAGCGACTAATTATCCGATTCGTACTGTTTTTATACAACATTTGTATTATTTTATTGCCATTTACATCCACTCCGTAAAATAAAAAAATCGAAAATTTTATATACCTTTGATCAGAAACAATATTTCGAGAGTCTGAAAAAAATATTTTCGGTCATACCAGATTACTAATATTCAAAAGATATCTTTACAGTATTACATACAAAGAACACACCAAATTTAAAATATCTATCTCAATTTTTTCGGGAGGTAGAGCGTTTACAGACACACAGAGTGTTATATACATTACATATTTAATATTATTAGATGCATCAAAACCATTTTATTATATAGGCTGTCCCATAAATTATGGGACAAACTTTTAGAAGAGGTAAAGGTTATCACAAGGATTCAGATTTACATAGCAGCCATGGTCGGAAAACTTTACTGGCGCAGTAGTGATGACACAAAACACATGAAAAGACGACACCTAATTGGATTCTTTATGTCTCCAGCTCTAATCAGTGATTTTAAAGATATCGGAAAGGTTCTATGCCGCTCGATAAAATCCTCTGTATTCGTAAAGTGGAACATGAATGGGTGAAACCCTTTCAAACAGCTTGTAGCATGCTTTGAATACTACATTTTTATGATATGAATGGTTATGTCTGCAAAGGATATTTTGTGCCAATTAATAAGTTTTAAACAAGGGGAAATCAGTAAAACAAACACAAAAAATGTAATTTATATTAAGGCACAATTTTTAAATCTTAGGATAAGTATTCGAACGGATTAAATGACTTATTACTAAAATTTCTATCTAGTAAGTTTTTTAAGTAATCTATCGAAGTAAAAGAGAAGTATTTGTTTTATGAGAAATACTTTACTGTATAATGTATAACTTTTGGATAACAACTTGAAATATTTAACAGGAAAAACATATTCTTTCTCGCCATATAAAAGACAAAGTTTTTATATTATGTTCAAAAATCGTTTTTCATAGCATACATATTTTTTAATTAAAGAGACAAATACTGTACAACTTTGCCTTTTTCTTGTACAGTCAGATGGCTAAATTTAAAAATATATTTTATTAATATTTCAAAACATATTATTTTAAAAGTAATAAAAAATTCAATATTAAATATTTTTCCTTGTAGTTCGCTTTTAATTTTAAATAGTCCTTAATATCATCAACACCAAAGGCATTTTACTTCTTGGAATATAATATTACGCTTCCCATAAAATGAAGGGATGCATAAATGTAATCCCGATCAAAAGTGACTCTTATATACCTTTCTATCCTTTCCATCCATCATATTTCTCGGTAACCTAATTGGATTCTTTATGTCTCCAGATCTCTTCAGAGACTCTAAAGATATCGGAAAGGTTCTCCGTCGTTCGATAAATTCCTATTAAGGCGTATTCGTAAAGTGGAACATGCATGGGTACAAACCCTTTCAAACTGCTACTGACATGCTTTGTATACTACATTTTCAGGTATGAACGGTTATGTCTAAAAGGGATATTTTTGCCAAATAATAAGTTTTACACAATGAAATATTAGTAAAACAATCACAAACAATGTAACTTATATTAAGGCATATTTTTAAAGCTTATGATAGTTATTCGAACGGATTAAATGATTTACTACTAAAATTTCTATCCAGTAAGTTTAAGTTTTAAAAGTCATATATCGAAGGAAAAGATAAGTATTTGTTTTATGAGAGATAATTGTCTTTCTAATGTATAACTTGATAAAAACTTCAAATATTTAACAGCGAAAACATATGTTTTCTCGCCATTTAAAAAACAAAGTTTTTTATATTATATTCAAAAACCGTTTTTTATAGCATACATATTTTTTAATTAAAGAGAGATATACTGTACAACTTTGCATTTTTTTGGACAGTCAGTCGGCTACATGTTAAAATATTTTTTTATTAATATTTCAAAACATTTTAGATTAAAAGTAATAAAAAAATCCATTAACAAAATTTTTTTCATTGTATTTAGCTTTTAATTTTAAATTGTTCTTAATATAATCAACAACAAAGACATTTTATTACCTGAAATATAGTATTTTACTTCTCATAAAATGAAGGGATGTAGAAATGTAATCCCAATCAAAAAGAATTCTTATATACCTTTCCATCCTTTCGATCCATCATATTTCTCGGTAACCTAATTGGATTTTTTATGTCCCTAGCTCTCTTCAGAGACTCTAAAGATATCGGAAAGGTTCTCCGCCGTTCGATAAATTACTCTTTGTGTGTACTCCTAAAGTGGAGCAGATATGATCTCAAAACCTTTGAAACTTTAAGTGGACTGTTCTGTACACTGCAGTTCCCAGAAATAAGTGGTTATGTCTAATGCGATATTTTGGAACAAATATTAAACATTAACACAAAGGGAAAATTAGAAAACAAACACAAAAATTTTTACTTTTATTGAGATGGAATTTTTTAAAGTTTATATTAATTATTTGAATGGATTTAATGATTTACTATTAAAATACTTTGTTAAAATTTTGAACTTATAAGTTTATAAAAGATCGACAGAAGGAAACGAGAAGCATCTCTTTTACAAAAAATACGTCACTGTCTAATGTTTAACTTATGAAAAGCTAACTTAAATATTTAAAAGAAAAATATTTTATTCTCACTCGTTAAAAAAAAAAAAAAAAAAAAAAAAAAAAAAGTTTTTTTATTATGTTGAAAACAGCTTTTTATAACATAAATATTTTTATTAATTAAAGAGAGAAATACTAAAAGAAACTGCATTTTTGCAAGCCAATAAAATAGTTAAATATAAAAATATTCCTGTCTCGAAATTGCGATTAAAACTAATACCAAAAATTCATTAACAACAATTTTTTCACTGCATTTCGCTTTTTAATTCAAATAGTCCTTATTATCATCAACAACACAGACATTTTATTACCTGAAAGATAATATTTCGGTTCTCAAAATGGAAAAGGATGTAGAAATGTAATCCCAATCAAGAACAGCTCTTATATACATTTCCATCCTTTCCATCCATCATATTTCTCGGTAACCTAATTGGATTCTTTATGTCTCCATCTCTCTTCAGAGACTCTAAAGATATCGGAAAGGTTCTCCGCCGTTCGATAAATTTCTCTTTGTGTGTACTCCTAAAGTGGAACATGTATGGATGCAAGCCCTTTGAAACTTTGAGTGGAATGTTCTCTACACTGCAGTTTTCCAGAAATAACTGGCTACGTCTAATGCGATAATTTGGGCAAAATATTAAAACTTACACAAGGTAAAATTAGTAAAATAAACACAAAAAATATAACTCACACTGAGACGAATTTTTCAAAGTTTACATAAGTTATTGAAATGGATTAAATAATTATTAACTAAAAATAGTTTAGTTAAAATTTCTAACATGTAAGTTTTAGAAGTAATACACAGAAGGAAAAGAGAAGTATTTGTTTTATGAGAAATATGTGAGTGTCTAATGTATAACTTTTTAAAGATAAAAATGTTTTTTCTCTCATCATTTAAAAAACAAAGTTTTTTTACATTATGTTGAAAACCTGTTGTTATAATATATATGTTTTCTTCAGAAATAAATTCATTACAAGTTTGTACTTGTACTGACCAGTCAGATGATGTAAAAATTACCACAAGATAAAATTAGCAAAACAAACGCCAAAATTGTACTTATATTGAGACGGAATTTTGTAAAGTTTATATTATTTACTTGACTGGATTAAATAATTTACTCTTGAAATACTTTCTTAAAATTTTGAACTTATAAGTTTTAGAAAAGATCTACAGAAGGAAAAGAGAAGCATGTCTTTTACAAAAAAAGGTCACTGTTTAACTTTTGGAAAGCTACTTTAAATATTTAAAATCGAAAATATTTTTTTCTCACCCATTAAAAAACAAACTGTTTTTCATTTTGTTGAAAACAATTTGTTATAGTATAAATATTTTTTTAAGAGAGAAATAGATCAAGAGACTGCATTTTTGCTGGCCAGTGAGATAGTTAAATATAAAAATATTAATGTCTCAAAATTTGAAAACATTTGAGATTAAAAGAAATAAAAAGAAATTCATTAACAACTATTTTTTCATTGTATTTCGCTTTTTACTTAAAATCTTCCTTATTATCATCAACAAGAAATACATTTTATTACCTAAAATATAGTATTACGCTTCCCATAAAATAAAGGAATGTAGAAATGTAATTTCAATCAAAAGCAACTCTTATATACCCTTATATCCTTTCCATCCATCATATTTCTCAGTAACCTAATTGGATTCTTTATGTCTCCAGCCCTCTTCAGAGACTCTAAAGATATCGGAAAGGTTCTCCGCCGTTCGATAAATTCCTCTTTGTGTGTACTCCTAAAGTGGAGCAGGTATGAGCTCAAAACATTTGAAACTTTGAGTGGAATGTTCTGTACACTGCAGTTCCCAGAAATAAGTGGTTATGTCTAATGCGATATTTGGGCCAAATATTAAAATCAACACAAGGGAAAACAAACACAAAAAGTGTAAGTTATAGATTGTGATGTATTTTTCAATGTATATGTAAGTTATTAGAATGGATTAAAGGAATACTTACTAAAACTGTTTGTTAAACTTGTGATTTCGTACTTTTTAGAAGTAATCAACAAGGAGAAAAAAAGGTATTTGTTTTATTAGAAATAAGCTTTCCTTTAATGTGTCCCTATTGTAAAAATACGGAAATTTACACAAGAGACACTTAACGATTCAAACAAAACATGTGAATATATAGATTATAATTCATGCCTTAGTATTTATGCAACATATTCAAATGAATTAAAGGAACACAAAATTAAACTGATTTTTAAAATATTCTTACTGAAGCTATCATTTTAATCCAATTAAAGTAATATATTATGGTGAAAAGAAGTATTTGTTTTTAGAGATATAAATGGTTGTGTTTGATGTCTTATTTTAATACCAAATACTGAAGTTAAAATACTTAAATTTCCATATAGGAAAATTAGAAAAACAAATACAAAAATTACACTTATATATTAGAGATATTTCACTAAATTTATAGAATTTTTCCGAAAAGATTGGAAGGGTGTACGGATAAATGTTTTGTATAAATTTCCTTATTAAAGCATTATTTTACAATTTATACAAATAATATAAAAAATAAAAGAACCTAAATGTAATTTTGTTACATCAGTAAAATAAATCCATATATTTATTTTCAATAAAATTTGGCAATATAAGTAAAAAAACGAATTCATTTTGTGTCAGTTTAATAATTCGGAAACCGTTTTGCGTTTTGAATAGCGGTTATTTATTAAGCAGATATAAAATTAATATTCTTCGAAATTTTAATTAGAATCATCTGTCACTTAATAAGAGATTGCGAATAATTCTTTATTCTTAAGGCTCCGCTGCACTGAAACTCCCCGATCGCGAAATCCCATGTTAGCCTATGGGAAATAAGTTTATGGGAAAATCCCATGTTAGCCTATGGGAAAACTTCTAAGCGCGATTACTCATTACCTAATGTAATTATTAAAATACTGGTTTCACCGTCAGAAAGTGGACGTCAGATGCCGATGATGTGCTTTTTTAGAAATTGTCTACGCAAATTTTAAGTACATAAAAAATCCCTATAAACTTTGAAATTTCCATTTGATTAAATTTTATCATCCTCTTAAAGACACTTAAAATTTGCCTAGACAATTTTTAAAAACGCACATCATCGGCATCTGACGTCCACTTTCTGACGGTGAAAACAGTATTTTAATAATTATATTAGGTAATGAGTAATCGCGCTTAGAAGTTTTCCCATAGGCTAACATGGGATTTCGCGATCGGGGAGTTTCAGTGCAGCGGAGCCTTAACTAAACATTGCAATTTATACATAAAATAAGCAATAAAATATGAAAATCAATTATTAAATCAATAAAACTTATTAAAAATGACAAGTTTTTTTACAACTTAAATAAGTTAAGCGAATGTACCAAAAGAAGTCCATTTTTTCTACATTTTTGGAAAGTAAATATATGTATATATATATATGTAGGGGAGTAGGCACGAAAATGTTTAGTTTTTATTAACCATTTAGTGTACAGCAATTAATGTAATGTCCTTTTCAATTTGATTATAAAAAATGTTTTTTACTTCAAATACAATTATTCATACTTTATTATTACGAATACTTAAAATGTTACTGGTCTCTGTAATGAAATAATTATGTTTTTTTTATTAGATTACAAAAATGCTAATTGTAATGTATAATATACAGTGTAAAGGCTTTTTTAATACATTTAGACAAAACATCTAATTATACATATTATACAATTAAAAATATTATGCTTTTTCACTATAGCTACGAGCTAGTACGAATTTTTCTTACCGCTGATATTTAATGAAAATTTTTGTTTTATTCAAACATTAAAACTGCTTGGAATTCGGTAATTGAATTAGCCATAATCTCCTATAAAATTTTATTGTTATGAAAAATCCGTGCAAATTTGTAGCTATGACTCTTGCATTTCATACGATTACATCTTATTTAATAAATAAATAAATAAATAAATAAATAAATAAATAAATTTAATTTTACAGCATTTGAAACTGATTTTACCATCATATTTAATAAAACAAAAATTCATGCACATATGTGTTAAATAACTTTAAATGTATAAATAATTTTAACATAAATAAGCACAAGGAAAATTACGTTTTAACTTACGTTACATTTAGAACAATTTACTGCAGTAATTTTTGTAATGTAACATAAAAAACTTCCAAATGTAAAATTAACACGATTTGTCAATAATACATATCTAAGGGTCAAATTGGATGAAAATTAGTTAAAAAATACTAATGAAAATAACATTTTATATGTTAAATTACATTCCTATTTTCATTAATGTCAGCTAAAATAGCAAATTTATCTACCAAAATGAAAGAAATAACACTATAATTAAATAATTTTCATCAAATTGGGCTTTGAATAAGTTTAATTAGCAAACCATTTCAAATTTATGATTTGAATATTATTTTTGCGTGTGTAATATTAATAAAATAACTGAAAATAGTTCTAAATGTAGCGTAAGTTACCATGGAATGACCTACAAATTAAATTATAAATATAGCATAAATAATTTCTAAACGTATCATAAATAATTTAATGTATTTTCAAAATATTTGGAAACGAATTTCAGAACATGAAATTTTACTTAATTGAGATTTTTGTACTTAAAGGAAAAATTCACATCGATTCAAATTTAGCCACTACTTCCATCATTATAAAACCTATTAATTTATAACTTTCACATATTTCGTGAAAAGATTTCCACGGTTATGAATAAAGATAATTCTTTAATATAGTTTAATTCTTCAACTCTCTCATAGAGCCTTTTTGTTTTTTGCGTTCCATATTCTTTCAGCGGTTAAATATATTTGAAGAGCTCTTATTATGTCCGATAGAGTCATCTTGAACTTTGATCTGCCTATATGTAGCAGAAAAATATATCATGGCCCTTTGACATCCGTTCTGGAATTTTCTAAACGATTATTTTAGAAAAGAGGATTTCTTTCTTTTTTTTTAGATTAAAAGAAAAATCATTTGTAAAACTCGTCTAAGATGTCACGGAGAAGTGATAGAATGTACACTGGTGTCCAAAATTTAAGCATAATTGGTAATTAAGTAGTTATTTTTAAGTAATGAAAGAAATATGAATCGGAATGTGCTGAAACTCCAGGTGTGTAAACAAAATAGTACGCGTCACATATTTTCGCGAAGAGTTTTCCCCGAAATCGAACAGGGGACCGTCAACAAATTGAAAAAAAACGAAGATCTTTTGGATAACCCTGTCAAAAGTAATGTAGCAAAAGCGTTCAAACTGCACATTATGATTAAATGGCTTATTTTAATGTACTGTGTTAATTTTTACAAGGATAGCATGTATACTGGTAGAGAAATTAAGGTTTTTATAAAAACAGTCCTAAATTATTCTTAGTAATTTGCTTATAATTTGCAGAATTCTTATTATAAAATAATGTTCTTTTCTGAAAATATGACAAACATCATTGTACACAATACCCTGTCATCAGAATTTAAAAATAATAAAAATTCTATGAAAAATGAGTATGTTTAGTAAATAATTTTTCATTGTGCATGCGTCAAAGATATCAAAATGTCATTTGCATATTGTGTTAGCTAAATGTATAGAGCAAAATTTGTAAAAGTTTCAAAAACATAGCTTGAAAATTCTGAAAATGGGAGCCTATAGAATCAACTCAAAACCCGTTATTCCTAAAGAAAGCAAAAAAATCAGGGGTTTTACCTAAATATAGTTGTACGTGCAATATTGTGTAGGCACTAAACAATGGAATATGGATACAGCCCCTCATCTTTTTGCTTCATTTAGGGAATAAAGGATTTTGATCTCATTCTATCAACGATAATTTTCAGAATTTTTAAGCTATGTTTTTGAGACTTTCACAAAAGTTGCTCTATACATTTAACTAACATAATATGCAAATGAAATTTTAATAGCGTTCACGCATGCGCAGTAAAAAAATTATTTAGTAAACCTGCTCATTTGTCATACAATTTTTATTATTTTATAATTCTGATGACAGGGTATTGTGTAGAATGATGTTTGTCATTTTTTCAAAAAAGAACACTATTTTATATTAAGAACTCTGCAAATTATAAGCAAAAAACTTAGGACTGTTTTTATAAAAACCTTAATTTCTCTACGAGTATACATGCTATCCTTGTAAAAATTAACACAGTACATTACAATAAGCCAATTAATCATAATGTGCAGTTTGAACGCTTTTGCTACATTACTTTTGACAGGGTTATCCAAAAGATCTTCGTTCTTTTTCAATTTGTTGACGGTCCCCTGTTCGATTTCGGGGAAAACTCTTCGCGAAAATATGTGACGCGTACTATTTTGTTTACACACCTGGAGTTTCAGCACATTCCGATTCATATTTCTTTCATTACTTAAAAATAATTACTTAATTACCAATTATGCTTAAATTTTGGACACCAGTGTACATCTTTCGAGAAGCGTATCTTGATAAATCACAGTAAATTTTATGAAATTACGAGAATAGTAGTTTGGTAAAACAAGAAATCTAAATAAGATATGGAGAAATTCTAGAGTTAAAAAAGAACTTTAATTAATATTTAGACAATGCGGGAATGAAATCTTTTAATATAATAAAATTATATTCTGTATTAACTTATAAGTTTCACTAGATTTATGAAAATATTTCTATGGTTATGAATAAAGCTAACTCTTCAATATAGCTTATTCTTCAACATTCTTATAAAGCCATTTTGTTATTTTTGTTTCCCATACTCTTAGCGGTTAAGTATATTTTCAGAGCTCTTATTATGTCCGATAGAGTTATCTTGAACTTTGATCTATCAATATGTGGTAGAAATATATATCGTTGCCCTTTGGCATCCTTTCTAGAAATTTCCAAACGATTATTTTAAAAACGAAGATTTTTTTCAGATTAATAGAAAAATCATTTGCAAAACTCGCTCTGAGATGTCATGGATAACTTATAAAATGCATATCTTCTTTCGAGAAAATTATCTCAATAGATCACAATAAATTGTATGAAATTACGAGAATAGCAGTTTTGTGAAACTAGAAGTCTAAATAAGATATGGAGAAAGTCTAGACATAAAAGAGAACTTAAATCAATTTTTAAATAATACGAAAATGTCATTTTTTATTAAAATTAAATTATATTATGTGTTTGATATTGTTATAAATGGATTGGAAAAAATACATATAAGTATATAAATAGATCTCAATGTTCCAAAAGATTTGTATCTTAATATTGAAAGAAATGGTGTGTGAATTATATTTAGGTAAAACGTTTTGACATATTATGGTTTAACTTACGAAATAAAATTTCTTTTATATAATTTTCAAAGAATTGTGAAATTTGGCGTTAAAGTTTTACCTATCAATATGTAATAGAAAAAATGCATAATTCCAATTCGATATCCGATAAAGCACATAACTTTTATAAAATTACAAGAAAAGTTATATTCTAAAACCAAACGTATAAACTAGAGGATAGAAAAAGAAAGGGGAGTTTATTTGAAATTCTAATAAAATATCGAATTTTGGAAAATGCAATTTTATGACATTGAAAATAAGAATTTGTATTTTCTTTTTTATATTAATGATTAGAAAAATATGTTTGGTTTTTTAAAACAAATGGTAGTATTTGCAAAGCTTTATATACCTAAATTAAAAAAATAATAAGTACATTTTACTGTGGAAATCATTATCTTTGCATATTTTAATCATCTAATCACCAAACAAAAATTTGTAATGCTGTTTTCTCTGTATTTTCTTACAACATTAAACATTTTTTTGCAAAATAAATTAAATTATTTAGCTTATTTTTTAAATATTTTTCCAGTATATTTTTCAATTTTTTCAAACTGATTTTACTAATAAATATAATGAAACAAAACTTCGTGAGTTAAATAAATTTAAAAATATAAATAGATATAACATAAATAATGTATAAATTAATTTATAAATTTAGCGTAAATGACTTATAAATGTAGTGTAAGTAAATTAATGTATTTTTAAAAAGTTTGGAAAAGTCTTTGAAAAGACAAAGTTTTACCAAAATTCAGAGCCTTGTACTTAAATGTCTATTTCAAATAAATTCAATTTTAATCACTATTTTCACCATTATAAAACCCATAAATTTATAACTTTTACTAATTTCATGAAAATATTTCTACTTTTATGAATAAAGCCAAGTCATCAATATAATTTAGTTCTACAACATTAACATAAAGCCATTGTGACCTCTTTTGTTTCACATTCTTTCAGTGGTTAAATATATTTCAAGAGATCTTATTTTGTCCGATAGAGTCTTATTGAACATTGATCTGCCTTTATGTAGCAGAAAAATATATCATGGCCCTTTGGCATCCGTTCTAGAAAATTTCCAAACGATTATTTTTATAAGGGACATTTTTTTTTCAGACTAAAATAAAAATTATTTGTAAAACACGCTCTGAGTTGTCACGGAGAATTGATAGAATGTAACCTTCTTGCGAGAAAAGTATCTCGATAAATAACAATAAATTTTATGTAATTACGAGAATAGCCGTTTCGTAAGCTAGAAGTATACATAAGATAGGTAAATAGTTTAGATTTAAAAGACAACTCTAATTGATATTTAAGTAATGCGAAAATGGGTTTTTCATACAACAAAATTAGATTCTATATTTGTTCCTTTTGTAACATTTTAAACTGATTTTACCAAAAAATAAGATAAACAAAAACTTCTTTCAAATATCGAATTAATAACTTTAAGTATATAAATAGTTATAACATAAATAAAGGATTAATTAAATTATAAATATAGCATAAATAAATTATAAATATCGTACAAATAATTTAATATATTTTCAAAAGTCTTTTAGAACATGAAGCTTTAGTTAATTCAGAACTTTGCACTTAAATGGTTAATTCACATAGATTATATTTCAATCATTATTTTCCTTATCGTAAAATCTATTAATTTATAACTTTCGCTAATCTCATGAAAAGATATACACTTTTATAAATAAAGCTAAAACATCAATATAATTTAATTCTTCAAAATTCTCATAAAGCCGGTGTGTTCTTTGTGCTCCATATTCTCTTAGTGGATAAATATATTTTAAGAAATCTTATTATATCCGACAGAGTCATCTGGAACTTTGATCTGCCTATATCATGGCTCTTTGGCATTCGTTCTAGAAATTTTTAAATGATTATTTTAGAAATGAAGATTTTTTTCTTTTGTTTTTAAGATTAAAAGAAAAATCTTTTCTAAAACTCGCTCTGAGATGTCACGGAGAACTGATAGAATGTATATCTTCTTACGATAAAAGTATCTCAATAAATCACAATAATTTTTATGAAATTACGAGAACAGCAGTTTTGTAAAACTAAAAGTCTAAATATGATCTGTAGAAAGTTTAGATATAAAAGAGAACTTCGATCTATATTTAAATAATGCCCGAAACGGGATTTTCCTTAATATAATAAAATTAGATTCTGTATTTGATAGTGTTACTTATCGATTGGAAAAATACATTTAAGCATATAAATATAGATCTCAATGATTAAAATAATTTTTATCTCAGTACTGAAAGGAAGAGTGTGCGAATCATATTTCGGTGAAATGTTTAGAGATATTATAATTAAACTTATGAACTAAAATTCTTTTTATCTATCTTTTAGAATTTTATGAAATTTATTTTTGAACTTCTACCTGCCTATATAGTATAGAAGTATATCATTCCTTTTCAAAATTCGTTTTTGAAATTTCTAAATGATTATTTTAGAAAGGTAAATTATTATTCTTATTATTTTAAGATTAAAACAAAATTTGTTTAAAGGGCTGGTGTGAAATGCAACGTCCGTCAACGCTGTGTTAGTCATATTTCTGTGCTACGCTATTAAATGTATGTGAAAGGAAGTACGTTTCGTCTTCACTTGAATATACACACATATTCAGTTTTAATAATGAAAATTAATTTATAACTTTCACTAATATTATGAAAAGATTGCCACGCTTATGAATAAAGCGGACTATTCAATATAGTTTAATTCTTCAACACTCTCATAAATCTATTTTTTTCTTTTTATTCCATATTTCTCTCAACGGTTAAATATGTTTTAAGTGCTCTTATTATGTCTGATAGAGTCATCTTGAACTTTGATCTGCCCATATGTAGTAGAAAAATATATCATATCTCTTTGGAATCCTTTCTAGAAATTTCCAAACGATTATTTTAGAAAAGAGGATATCTTTCTTTCTTTTTCTTTTTCTTTTTTTTTTTTTTTAGATTAAAGGAAAAATCATTTGTAAAACTCGCTCTGAGATGTCACGGAGAATGCATATCTTCTTTCGAGGAAAGTATCTCGATAAATCACAATAAATTTTATGAAATTACGAGTGTATCAGTTTTGTGAAACTAGAAGTCTAAATAAGATATGGAGAAAGTGTAGATTTAAAGGAGAACATCAATCGATATTTAAATGATGCAAAAATAGGATTTTTTAATATAATAAAAACCGATTTGGTGTTTGATAGTGTTATAAATGGATTGGAAAAACATATTTCAGTGTATAAATAGTTCTCAATGTTTCAAAGCTCTTTTATCTAAATATCAAAAGGAAAGGTGTGCGCATTAGATTTATGAAAAATGTATAGAGATATTAAGGTTAAACTAATACCCATTGGTTTAAATAAAATTCTTTTTATCCATTTTTTAGTAATTTTATGAAATTTAACTTTGAAGTTTTATCTACCTATATATAGTTGAATAGTGCGTCATTCCACTTCAGCATCCGCTTTGGAAATTTCAAAGTGATTATTTTAAAAAGAAAAAAAAATGTATTTTTATTATTATTTGAAGATTAAAAGAAATTCATTTAAAAGGGTTGCTCTGAATTGTCAATAATTAGTAGCATTGGTGTTTCCTTTAAAAACATTATTTTGATAAAGCATATAACTTTTATAAAATAAAAAGAATAGTTTTATTCTAAAACGGAACGTATGATCTAGAAGACAGAGAATGATAAAGAAGTTCAATTGGTATTTTAATAGAATATCGATACTTTAATTTTACGAAAATACAATGTTAGGACTTTCTAAAATTAGAATCTGTGTTTTATTTTATTATGTTAATAACGAAAAAAATAGATTTAAAATTTAAAAATATATGGTAGTGCTTGCCGAGCTTTGCATACCTTAATTAAAGGAAAAATTTGAAGATATTACTGTAGAAGTTATTATCTTTGAATACATTAATCATCTAATCACCGAGCAAACGTGTAAATATGCAGTGCTATTTTCTCTGCATTTACTTAAAACCATAAAAAAGATTTTTTATAACATAATATAAGAAACTTATTTAAGTATATGAAAATCATAATTATTCAACATATTAATCAAAACTTAATGTTTTAAAATTACATTAGTTGAAATATGATAATTTAAATAATGTTTTAATTGTAGCAAAGCCTATATCATAATTATCAACTATTTAATTTCTCAGGGATGAGAAGTTTGAGTTAAAACTCATGAAAAAGCATTATCGCATAATTAAAAAATAGTTTTATTAAAAGGATTTTTAATTAATGTTTGGAGTAAGTTTAAGTTTTATCCAACAGAACAAAAAATCTCTCCAGTGCTCAAATCTTGACGCATTGTCTTTTCGCGATCAATGCTCTACCAACCGAGCTAACTAGACTAGACCAGTCAGATATAATTTACTCTTATTAGTAGGAGATGTCTGAAAAAGACAGCGCTAGTTTACTCATCTGATCTATACGTATATAATTTATAAGTCAACTGATTTATAGGCATACCATTTTACGTCATATAAATGTAGATATTACTGAAAATCCTATATACCAAGTTGTCTGTCATGATGAAGTTTTTTCAAGAAGATAAATTTTTCTCCATGTTGAAGTAGCATAGTTATGGTTCAAAACAGCAAAGAATGTACATACTAGGACCTGTGTATCTAAAATTGTACCGGTAGTTTAGTAGAAAAATCATCAGCACTGAAAATCAAGGTACAAATGTTCCAGATCAAAACTGGACATTTTTCGCTTTGTCAGAATACATCTGAACTACATTAATTCAAAATTGAAGATAATTTATCTAGTTCAAAGTTTTCCATTTTCATTATGAATTAAGTACATGTTAAACATGATTTTCCATTTTATCAAACACTTTCGTTAAAGTAAGACAAGACTGAGTAAAATCTTTTATGGGAAATATTCAAGATTTCGGACACTTTCCTCGGAAAACCATCTAACCGATTATCATGAAAATTGGAATCCTTATTAACTGATCCATGCTCACGATTCATGCTGAAGGCATTTTTTTCTGAGACTAACGGCAATTTTTCATATTTTTTTTTCTAAAACTAATTACTTTTTTAAACTGTCTACCACACCTGATTTTATAATTATGCTCTTCTGCCCCCCAAAAAACATGTTTATCGAAATCGTTAGAGCATTATAGAATTTAATAAGATGCACAGTAAAAAAGTACACTTTTTCAAAGAATTAACATCTTAGACTCTTTTAACTTGTGTGAAGACCTTGTGCCATTTTATCAACAAGTGAATTAAGTATATAAAAACATTTGGAAAATATAGTTATATATGTATATTAAATCAGTATTAAATATTAGAATTAAAATAATATGAAGAGGAGTGGTGTTCCAGTAGTGTATTCCCTTAAGTGAAATTCTATATTGTTAACGCCGATAAATGAAAGTAACACTACATTTTAGAACCATGTCCAAACGAGAGGAATAAAGTAAGTGTGACAGGCGACATATTTCTAAATATGCAAGGCAGGTCGCATAAGTGTGGTACAGGAGAAAAACCGATCGAATCAGAAAAGGAAGCTGTTTTAATTCAATGCTGCACCAGACCACTTTCACGATATCGAAAAATATGTTGCATGTGTCGTCTAAGTGTGCGACCTACCCTAAAGTTATCCATTATATTCCTAAAAGCGTTCTTTTATCTATAGAAACCTTAGAGAATGATTTATTTTTTAAATTTAAACAAAAAATTATAAAAAAGAATTTTATTAGCTGCATGGTAATTTTTATAAACGTTTTAAAGTAGTTTTACAAAGCATTATTCAGTTCAGTCCTAAAGGAAAATCTGTTTTTCAGTTACTACCGGACGTCAACTAAACGTTTTCAACTGCATAACTAAAATTGTGTATTCAGTTATAACAAAAAAAAGTTAATTAAAATGTAAATGTTGTTGCAGTTAATAATATTTATTTGTCAGGTAAACAATTTTGCTAAGCATGAGAGTATTTGCTTGAGACCAAAATGCATTCGAAGAAATGACTTTTCGGGTAGAGAAGACTGAACACTGTAAAGGTTACACGAAAATATTTCCAAAAATTACGGACAGCTAATACAAATTTATTTTTATTAAATTTTTCTTTAAATTAAAAAAAATGTTTTGTAAAGTTTCAGGCGGTAAAGGAACACTTTTCGGAATCTTGGATAACTCGCAAGAAGTTACTGTATGTATTCGTTTGTGTATATATTTGTCGCGGTATTGTATCACATTTTAGTAAATTAAAACAACTGTTTATATATGTATATTTTTTTTTCAATGTAAGAAGAGCATTAACACGGTAGGGCAAAGTACGCAGGTTATAAACCTGATTTGCACATTTTTTACTTAGTTTGAATAAAATACAAATATGATAATAAAAATTGAATATAGATTTAAAAAAAAACAATTTTTTTCTTCATTATCTATTTGAACTTTCATCCGTATGAACTTTGCAAAATTGAAATGCATATCATGTCTTTTTTGGATTTCTCTTAAAAATTTTTCAAACTTTCTAATGCAAAACAGCTTTCCCTATATTAAAAAAAAGTCATTTGCAAATATTTCTTCTCAGATGTCACGGAAACGTGATAGAATGTACATTTTCTTTATAGAGAAGTATATCGATAAAGTACTAGAAAGAATTATAACTTTTGTGATATTATTAGAATTGAAATTCTTTAAAATGAGAGCATTAAAAGGAAAGGTGGAAAAAGAAGTTTATATGAGATCAATCGGTATTTTAAAAAATGACAAAACAAATTTCGTAATTTTTTAAAATAGTATGTTGTATTTGAAACTGTTTCCTTAAGATGTTTCCTTAAAAAGTTTCCTTAAAATGTTTCCTTAAAAAGTCTTTAAACTTACAAATGAGCATATTGCGTAAGGATATCTCGATCTAAAATAAATTAAAGATATGTATATTTCACTCAACTAAAAAACTCAAATATAAGAAATTTTAAACTTGAATCACGGGTTTTATATATAAATTAAAACTAGATTTAATAAAATATATATTTGGAATTTCATCTAAAATTATGATGCAGAAAAATATATTTCTATTCGTTTTGCAGCCATTCTAGAAATTTCCAAGTGTTTATTTTAAAAAGGAATAATTTTTTTTAAGATATAAAAAATCTTTTGTAAAAGTTGTTTTGAAGAGTCCCGAATAAAAGATATAAAGGTTATATTATTTAGGGAAACGTATTCCGAAAAAAGTATAATAAATGTTATGAAATGACTATAAAAATAGTTTTGCAAAATTAGAAGTTTAATAATAATAATAAAAAAAGAAACTAGACTTAAAATGAACTTCAATTCGATATTTCAATATGTGAATAAATATATTTTAATAATATTCTAAATTTTTATTCTGAGTTTTATTATTATTATTATTATTATTACTTACCTTTCTCTTTACAGGAAAAATGCATTGGTTTTGGAAAAATTTTCGACTTTCTTTTTCTTCGACGGATGATTTAGAAGGTCGTAAACATGATTTGACTAATTTTAAAAATATCTGTCTGTGAATCTAAGTGTCAGCCTGCTAGTATGTGAAACAAATTTTGTGAGAGGTCTATCTAAAGGATTAATGTATAGTATTTATTAAAAATTTATATTCATCTAGACACTGATATAAATTGGAGTTAATTATAATTTTTTATGTTATCAGCTAATAGATAGCACTGCTATGCTGCATTTTCACGGATTTTGCAATAGCACTGTCTTAAAAGGTAACGATCGAAAAAATAATCTTTAATGGATATATATATAACTTCAGGTTTGGTTAGAGGACGACATAAGATACTGCTTATTCGGTTTTTGTATGAAACACCCAACAGGTGGCACTGCTGTACTGTATTTCTCACGATTTTTGTTAACGATTTTTAAAAATAATGCACGGATTATCGTCAAACTTCAGATTCAATTAAGAGGTGACATATGTTGTTACTATTTAGACTTTGGTGTAAATAACCAAGGAGGTGGCGCTGCTATAATGCATTTTTCAGTATTTATATGATTTTTACGATAGTTATGTCTCTGAAATAATGCATGGAATTTCATATCTTTTGAATGATTATGATGGGCATTGATTGCCACATAATTTTGGCATTGTGATAGTGAATTTTGAATAAGTAACATACATATATAGAAGAAAGCTTTGGTTCAGCACATCCAAACTGACCTAAGAAATAGAAAAATATCTTTATATTTATAAATATATGTCAGTGTTGGCAAGAATTTATGACTAAAGATTTAAAACAGAGCTTCCTAACCTCGTTTCTTCCACTAACACCTTTCTTCGTTTTATCATTTTGGAGTATCTCCATTTTTCATAAACACGTTCCCCTTCCCTCCTTTATTAAGCTACATAACACAAACATGCATTTTATATATTTTTTTTAATATAAAACGAAGTCATGTGATTGTCATCAACCGTACCGGGTTGACCGCTTAACTTTCTATTTGTAAGGCCACCATTTTCGTACTTTGATGTTAACCAGGGGAAGTGATGAGTGGACAAATTTTGTACTATTGCCATCATTTCATCTATATTGCAATAGTGCAAATCATGCGGCAATCACAAAAAAAAAAAAAACTTTGGATTGATTATATCGCTTTTGAAAAGCAAATTTTCCCTTTTCATTAAAAAATCAATACTTAATTTTCCAATAAAACTATATAAAAATTGTCATGAATGCACGGTATTCCAGATTATGTTATGGTAGCTGGATGCAAATTCCGCCAATAGCATTTTTAACTTGCCAGTTATCACTTTTTTACTTATTAAATGAAAACAATGCTCTAAAAATGATATTAATTGTTATGGTATCAGGAATTATATATATATATATATATATATATATATATATTAAGAAAATTTTTCAGTTTTAATTGAAAGTTTTGGATTTGGTATCAAATAAGTGAAAGGATTTTGAATGAAATAAATAAAATGAAATTTTTTTTTGACGGAAACAGTGTTTGGCGATTTATCACAAACGGCCCTCTAACATAAAAAATACCAAGTAAATGTTCTTGATTTCTCCATCAGAGTATTTCCGTTTTGTGAAAGAGTTAGCAAGTAAATTAATGTATAAATAAAGGTAATATGATACCTTGCTTAGCATGTATTGAAGAGAGACAAAATCGGTTTCCAAACGCGGCTAGTAACTAATAATCTTCTTGTAAGAACCACATAATAAATCGATACAAATTACATTGCCATTTCTAATATTTTTTGTGACTTCACAATAAACTTTTTTTTTTGTTTTTTTTTTTTGTGATTTCCACCATTATCAATATTATTTTCGTTTTGCTCCATAAGGTTACGCGTACACTAGGTTGGAAACCTGGATTTAAAATAATGTCATTCGTATGAATTGAATATTTTCAACTGAACGAAAAATTGCCCAGGCCGGGAATCAAACCCAGATACTTGGCTTACAAGGCCATTGCTTTACCTGTTAACCTAACTGGGTGATAGCCAGCTGGAAATTTTTGCTCAGATAACTTTATTGGTCTTAACATCTGGTCTGTTATTTAGGCAGTTCGGTAGAATAAACCACATGTAATGGAACTCCGTTTAATGATACTTGGCTTACAAGGCCCAGCTTCGACAGTTTTTCGTTTAGTTGGAAATATTCAATTAGTATGATCAGTAGATTGTGTTATAATAATAGTAATGTTCATTCGTACTTTTTCCACTTGATAAGGTTACAAAATATTAAGTTGAAACACATGGAATTGCATTATAACTACCGAAATATATCTAAAAGTTTCTATAAATTTAATTGCTAATATTTATTATTGTCTTTATATAACAGAAAAATATACTATGTTCCTTTCGAACTTGTTTTAGAAAATTTGAAGATTTTACTTTAGAAGATAAGACCTTTTTCTTAAATTTGAAAGAAAACTAGTTTGTTCAGATTTCACTCAAATAGCACGAAGAACAGAATGGACGTGTATCCTTTTTAAAGAAATCTATTTCCATAAATCACAATAACTTTTACGAAAGAACAAAAATAAAGTTCTCTAAAACTAGACGTCTAAATGAAAAAAAAAATAAAAAAATGAAGAACTATATTTAAAGGAGAATTCCAATCGATAGATTAATAAAAAAAGTAAAAATATCTTTAAAATTGCATGCAAAATTAAAATCGTGTTTTTTTTTCTTTTTAGAATTACAAAATATATTTAAAATGTAAGCTGTAAATATTTTTAAACCTTTCTAATTGAATTTTTAATAGAATAGAACTTAGAAAACCTTTAAAGATCGTGGACTTGCATTATCAGTATTTAATATTAATTTATTATTCATTATATTATCATAAATTTTGAATTTGCATTTTCTGTATATAGAAAAAAAATATACCATGTGTTTTTGTAATTCGTTCTAGAACTCCAAATCATTACTTTGAATGGGAGTTTTTTTTTACGTTCAAAGAAAAATCCTTTTCATAGCTCTTATTACGTATCAAAATTAACAAATAAAATGTGTATCTTCTTTAAAGAAATTTATTTCCGATATCGCAATATTTGATTAATATATCACAATATCATAGGTTTAAATTCGAGAAATCGAATTAAACTATGTAATTTTAAAAGAATTTTGTTGAAATTAACTGCTAAATAAACCAAATCTTAACGATAACTTTTACAAACTTACAAAACTAAATGTAAAAAAAAAATGTTTAAATTGACATGGATATTTAATAAATGAAGAAATATAATTTTCAAAAGGCGAAAAATTTAAAAACTATACTTTTTTCTCCTTAGATATTGGAAAAGTTTATTTAAAATGAATAGTTGTGAATTGTTGAAAAACTTTCTATTTGAATATTTAATTTATTATAATTGTTTTACTCAAGTAAAATGCTTTAAGGCCATGAAATAGCTTTATTAATATTAATCTTTCAATTATTATGAGTTAAATTAACATTTAGCTTTCAAGTTTCATTTTTCTACAAATAGAAGTAAAATATACCATCAAGTGCTTTTATAATTATTTCTAAAAATTTCTAAATGATTATTTCACATTAGAGCACATTTTTGTTTTTAAAATGTATTAAAAATCACTTGTATAGCTTTCATAGAAATGTATTGGCGAAGAGATAAAATGTGTATTTTATTTAAAGAAAAATTATTTTCGATGAAGCAGGAAATGGTTACAATAAATATGATATATATCACAATAACATAGGTTTCATCACCTCGTATAATATTGTAAGTAGGTATTTTAGAAAGAATTTCGTGAAGTTTATCTGCTGACTTAAACCAATATAACATTTAAAAAATACAGGTATAGTTTTTTTTAAGCTGTTTAAATGGTAAGTTCGTAAAAGAAAAACATTTAAAGACAGAATTCAATCAATATTAAAAAGAAAAATTAAGAAAATTTATTTTAAAAATGTATAAAAATCTTTTTTTTTTTTTTTTGCTTAAGAAATTTAAGAGTATGATTTAAATGCACAGGGCGTGGCCGTTTATTATCAGTACTGATCTAATAACTACTGAAAATATTTAAATAATATCCATTTAATGTTATTTTGAAGTAACTCTTACATGCCATAATGCACTTCTGTGCTCGGCCCTGTAAATTTCAGAAACAACTTTTAACGATTTCTTCTGGAATGCTCTGAAATGTGAACGTCACCGTTTTACTGATGGTTTTGGCATCCGCAAATCATTTAAAATAGGTCATATTCCAAAATTTCGGCAACCACTTCTTTCGTAATGTGCAGTTCATTGGCAAGTACTTGAATAGTCAATTGGCGATTCGGGGTCACATGCTCAAAAGAACTTTCTCAATTGTTTTTCAGTTGTTTCTTGATTGTACACAAAATGTGTTCATGATGCATCCGCATCATCTTCCACAAACTTGCGGAAGTTCCAACAAAGACTAAGGCTCAACAAAGATTGCAATACTCTTCCCTTAAACTTAATTCTTGGAAAAAATGGGAAAGTATCTTGTTTAGGATTATTTGTGGTTTCTTCATATAAGAACGGAGGGGCATTAACAAAAGAATCTGGAGATAAGCAATCCACCCTACTTGACGGAAAGATTTTCCCTTTGCCGGACATCCGTCCCTTTCCTACAAAACTCATTCAGATCAAAAACACCAGCTAGCCACAAAAAACGAGCCGACACCAAAATTTCAGAATAGTCAAATGTGTTTGGGCCTTAAACCATTATAAAATTTTGAACGGGTAA